>JAUTXW010001340.1:1175000-2375000 GCA_030620095.1 Kuschelorhynchus macadamiae | reverse complement strand
CTTGGCCCTAAGTCTTTTGACTCATTCAATTAATTTTTTTTTTGTAAATCGATTTTTAATTTTTCTTCGACAAAAATATATCGATTGTCATAAGCAAAATTGCGAATACGTGCTGAGACCAAATTTATGATAATTCCAACAAAAATTATTATTATATTATAAATTTCTCTTCGCGATATATGTTCACACAATTTTCGATTTTGACAGTTGGAATATTTCCAAAAAAAAGACAAACTTTGCAAACTTCTCATTAAAAGTAGTTTTAGAATTTCGAGAAAGTACTAAAAAAAAGATGGATATACATTTATGATTAAACTTAAATCATTTTTAATAGAAAATGTTCCAGACCTTATATGAAAGACTACTAGAAAATTCAACCTCATATTAACAAATCTAAGCACTTTTTATGAAAATACTATTAAATATATAAAACCTAAAAATATTAAGCAAAAGTCGAAACGTCCTATCTGAACACAAACTAAATCAATAATTTTTTACATTTTCAAATTGATTTGCAATTTTTAATAGATATTGGCAAATAACTAGTTTTGCAACTTTTTTTTTCATATTTTGTTGCACTTGGAACAAAATATAACCTCACAAAAATAAAAATAAGCGTATTCTTCTTAATAATTTTTTTTGTCATTGATTGGTTTTGAGCGTAAATACCTTATAACTGAAATCAATGGCTACGTGCCTTAAAAGACATATTTATGTAATGGTTCATGTGGCAATAAAAATTTATTATTTGAGCAATAAGCTTTTCCTTAAAGAACAAGCATTTCCAGAAAAATACAAAAATAACTGTGTAAGGTGCTGTCTTATTATTGTTCTACGAATTTGTCGTATAAAACTAAATTGTGTTACATCCTGACCCACTTTGTGTTTTGATGTCAATAAAATCCAAGAGTATGAATGTCTTATTTAATAACTTTTTTTATCATTTTCACATTATAATGATACGAGTTGTGTTTGAAAAATTAATTAATCACTTTTTAATGCAATCTATTTTTTGTTCAGTTTTTTTTTTCAAAACATTTTTTTTCACCCTGTTTTAATACATAATATATTCTATTTAAAGTTACAAAAAATTTGGGTCCACTACTTTTAAAAGTTTGGATAGGCTCGCGATAATGTAATACATATTTTTAAAACTAAACCTTTACATATATTGGATCAAACTCATAGTCACAGAAAATCAGCCATAAACATGGCCCAATATTACTATGAATACAAAATTAAACTTAAAGAAAAAAACCACAAAAACCATCTTATGAAAAACAATATCTTTATAGGACAATCCCTCATTTATTAAATTTCCCACCAAAAAGGACATTACAAAAAACTTACAAACAATATAAATATCTTTTGCCAGATGTTTAATATTTTTAACATTCATTATAATATATTATACTTGTCTATTTATAATTTATCGGCGGAAATAACTTTTAAAAACAGATTCTCCCTAGTTGGGATAATGTCCTCAGGATGGTATTTATTTACTTTTTTGATGACTTTCATTAAAAAACCATAGTTGTTAGGCAATTATTAAAGCATTTCAAATTCATTAACAGGATTTTACATGAAAAATTGAAAAGTAACGCTTTCTCTATTTTAATTTTTTGAATATGCTATCGCTATATGAGAATGTACCAACACTATCAAATATTTTGTTTTAAATGGGTCTGACACTGAAACTCAATGACAACATAAATGAGGGGGTCTTACAGCTTACTCCGACAAGTGTTTAGTGATATCTACCAAACATGTATATTTATCTTGTTTATTAACCTCTCAAAAAAGGTGGTTCGATAAATTTTAGAGGACATATTTGCTTTTGTATATAAATTAGCAAAACGCTGTACTTTTAACATCTTTTCGACTTTATAACCGGTCGAAGTTATAAAAAACGAATTTAAGCCATCGCAAATCTGCTATACAAAAACAATACTTCATTTGCAAATATAGACGCGATTCAACGGTGATTTTACCCTCGTGAACTACATAATTTTTTCACTGACTTTAAAACACTTTCCAACTTGATCACTTTTGAAATAAAACTTCTTGGGTTATATAATGAATATAATGAAAATCTAGCAGGTCACACCATTTTCTCTGATCTTTTATATAATATTTTGAAAATAACACAAACCATTTTTCTGAAAAACACTCATTGAAGGAACTAGTCTGTTGCAACGCCGAACACAGTTTTGACAAATCTAAATGACTACGACCGTCCATAAACAGCATTGAAAATATCCTTCCCAAGAAATTGTTGTATCATGAAAAAGGTAGAATTCCAGATTCTTGATATTCTGGGCATTGATATCTTGAAATAAGGAATAATAAACAGAAGATTTAAATTACATTTAAACAGATTCGGTTTGAGTTATTTATAAAAATGCTATTTAATTATCTGATTTTGTTTTCTATATGGATCATTGATATCGGCAGCCAACTCTTAACTCTTTCATTTACAGTATTCCGGAACAAGGATATATTTTGAAATGCCTTCACGGCCACAGTAACGGTTTGAAACAGATTAATGTTCTTCCTTTGGAATGTAAACATACTGCTGATCTTTCAATGTCGTTGGTTTTAACTTATTTAAGTTTTCCTTTCTGACCATGCCTGTATACTTGTCAAACATAGTTTAATGAATATCATAATGACGTTTTATATTACATAATTTTGGGACACCGACTGTACTATTACAAATCAAACAAACAATTTTTTCTTTCACTTCACAGCAAAAAAACTCTAATTTAATATTCATCTTATTTAATAGATTTCTCTTAGCGCGTTTCAGCTGCACTAACTATAAGTATTAGTATCGTCAGTACAATTTCGAAAAAAGTGAATAATGTACTTTTATAGGGATAATTTTGGATTGGATAAAGGCTTTTATGTTGAAATATGTCAGAAATTATAGAAATTGAATCGTAAATAAGTACATTCAATTGCCATAATGTCTGACATATTTCAACATACAAATCTTAATCCAATCTTAATTGAATTGATAAGACATTGGTCAACGTCACATATTTCATTTTTCAAGGGGACGTTTAAGAGCAATCGCTATCGTCTGCGGTAGCGAACATCTTTATGGAGGCATATTGGAGGATATTGCTTTTATTACCACCATAAGAAGTCGTTATTTTAAAATGTAAATCAAATTACGCGCCATATCAAATTCATCCGTCTTCAATTAGTGTTGCAAACAGCCTTTAGTAGCTTGTGATACTTCCAAGGGTACGGACGTTAGCGACAAAGTGGTACAACGTATTTTTTTGGTTTTTTTATGTTTTTGGATATATTTTTCTTTATATTTATAAGAGATATTGCTTTTTGTTTATTTAATTGGTAAGTATTATCTATAAATGTTTACTAAGTAACATAAGTTTAGTTTCGAGCGCCCAATGCATAATTTTAGGAGTAAAAACATAATTTCTTTGCAACCACAAATTTTTTTTATGATTTTTATACAAATTTTATTTGATTTTTTACAAAATTTCTACTCTTCTTTTTACATTCAATTTTTGATAGAAGTTTTATATGTGCTTCTAAATAAGGTACATGTTAAAATTTTTTCTTCTTTTTGTTGCGCTAGGAAAATTTTAATCATTTTATTGACCAAGGTATGATTTTATGAATTTACAATTCCTTAGTGGGAATAAATAAACGATAAAATGCATCGTATGAATGTATGGTTATAAATCATGGTGATGAGGTCTCATTTAGTTTATACTATACAAGGTGTCACGTTATTTAGTTTATACTATACCAGGTGTCCCGTATTATTATGCTGTTACTAGATTTTAGGGTAATTTCGAAATTATTTGATGATTGTGGGTGGTGTGTACAATTTTATGCCTAGGGTTGTTTTTAGAATAACGGATGCACCAAAAGACAAAAGGTACTGGAAAAGGCCACTGACTGAACAAAAGTTGCTGGGGGAATTGGTAATAACCGAGGAGCAAGCGGAAAATTCTGACTTTGGTGGCGATTCCGATGGAGACGACCAATTTGATTGCCAAGCGTCCTCAAGCATGCAATATTCATGAGGATCAAACACACCTTCTTCCAGAAGCTCTGAAGTTAGTTTGTTGCCAGAAATTGAAAATTTTACGCCAAGAACAACAAGGAAAAGGGCTAAACCGGACCCTCCTGCTGATTTCTCAGATTTGATGATTCCGATGATTTAGTTGGCCAGATTCTCCAACTTTTTAGTTTGAGTCTGAAAAGCCATACGATTTTTTTGAAATCATGTTTACTCAAAATTTTACGGAATACTTTGTTCAACAATCGAATCTCTATGCCGAACAAATCAAAATAAATTTACAACTTACCGTGGAAGAACTGAAAGCTTTTTTAGGAATACTTATCATAATGAGACTCGACCATTTACCTTCACTGAGGCTTTATTGGTCACGTGATCGAAATTTCAACAAAGAAAGAATAACACAGGCCAACACACATTTTGGTGCCTGCGATTTTTTAACTGTTCCTGGGTAATTTTTGGATGCAGAATGTAAAAAAGTTCTCAGATTTTGTCTATCATATCTAGTTTAAAAAAAAATTGTGTATATATTTCACCTTATAACTGTTATTTACATAATCACATTAGTCACTAATCACATAAAAATTTTCTTTTATACGACTTTCTAGAATGGAGTTTACTAGGGCAGTCTCGCTGAAGGCTCCAGCAGTAGTCCGCCATCATGTGGCTATCCCATCGTCCTTGATAACGATCTTCCATACTTTTAATATCCTGATGGAATCTTTCCCTTTGGTCTTCACTACAATCACCTAAGTTTTCTGAAAAACGATCTAGGTGGCTGTGGAGGTAGTGAACTTTTATTCTCATGTTACAGCCGAGAATATTAAAATTTGAAAGCATAGTTTCCACTAATTCTACGTAATTCTCTGCTTTATGATTGCCAAGAAAATTTTGTACTACTTGAACAAATGAACACCAAGCGTTAGATTCAGTCTCGTTCATTGATGTGGTGAATTGTGGATCTTTAACAAGTTGCCTTATTTGAGAACCATCAAATATACCAGCTTTTAGTTTTTCCGTGCTAAATACCAGGAAATTTACGTGACAAATACCCAAAACAATTTCCATCTCGATTTAAAGCCTTCACAAATTGCTTCATTAGGCCTAGCTTGATATGCAAGGGCGGAAGTAAGATTTTTTCTCTTGAAACCAAAGGTTCGTTGATCACGTTTTGTTTTCCTTGAATCATGACATCTCTTGAAGGCCAATTTTTGTTAACCCAGTGCTTATTTTTAGCTCTGCTGTCCCAAAGGCGCAAAAAACAAGGATATTTTGTATAACCACTCTGCTGTCCAAGGAGGAAGTTAACCATTTTTAAATCAACACAAATTGCCCACTGATGTTCTTCGTATTTAATTTTTCTCAAAACTAATGCAATTGTTTCATATTCTTCCTTCATGGTGGTAGAATGACCAATAGGAATTGAGCCATATTTGTTACCGTTATGTAAAAGAACACATTTTAAACTACGTTTAGAACTGTCAATAAAAAGGCGCCAATCATCTGGAGTGTATTCAGGCAAACCCATTTTTTCTAAGAGCCCTTTTATTTTGTTACAGAATACCAAGTCATTACCCTGAACGAAAAAGGCAGCAGATCATTATCTCTTTTACGATAAAATGTAATATTAGTACCTGGACAAAGTAGATTTTTTTCTTTTACTCTGGATGCAAGTAATTCAGCGGATTCCTTTGAGAGATTCAGGTCTCTTATAAGATCGTTTAGTTCTTCTTGATTGAAATACTGCGGAGTTGCTAAATCTGCTTCAAATTCGCTGTCGTTGTCTGATTGAATTCTTTGAACTTCGTCAGACGTTGATGTGTCTGTATCATCTTCTGTCAGTTCGGATAGTCTGCTGAATGATGGAACGGGTATTTCTTCCGAATGCGCTACAGGCCTTCTTGCAGAATCTAGATAAGGATATGTCTATTTGTGTCTGTTGTTTCTATTTATGCCTTTAATATTAACGAGATAAAAATAGCAGTGGTCATGATGGTTTCGCGGTTCTCTCCAAATCATTGGTACACCAAACAATAGGCACTTCCTCTTTCCAGTTGTCCACTGTCGCAAATGTTCAACACATGTTTTACATATGAAATGTGGAGCCCAAGATTTATCTTGATCTCCTAAATGAACGCCAAAATAGGCAAGATAAGCTCTTTTCACAAAGTCAGAAATCGTTTTTCTGCTCTCTTTCAAAGTGTATTCACCACACACATAACAAAAAACATCGGGATGATTTACACAGGTACGTCTGTTTGTGGATGCCATTGTTTCAGTTTAGTGTTTTGGTACTACAAAACGACCAAAATTTACACAAAATGATAGCACAACTTTACTTGGGAAAACTCAGTAATATACTAAATCGAGTACAGCCAAGCAGGTATAGAAGGATCGGGTGATAGGCAATTACAAGTATAAAAGTTATTAAAAGCAGTGTATTGAGTAGTTCCTAGTATAAGAACATTGGGTCAGGGACAATTCCAGGTATCCATTTGGTTAATTAGATTCTGGGAAATTTCTATTTTGACGATTAAATACATATTTATCTCTTTATTTGTTGTCCTTTATCAGAAAAAAATATCAATTAACCTGTAACCTGTATCTCAAAAACTAGAGCTGATAGAAAAAATCTGGTGGCATTTTTGGAATCAGCACTTTAAAAACATCTAAAATCAGATGTTAGATTTCCGGCACCAAATTTTTGTTTTCATTTTGTTACCCTGTGTAATAGAAGCTTTACCTATAAAGAGATTTTCAAAAATACTTTGATGTTTACATCTAAATAATAATCAGAATATGCCAGCTCTTGGGACGCCTAATTATGACAAACTCTACAAAATTCGTCCATTGATAACACATTTTTCGAAGGTATATTCTGAATCTTTCACTCCAAGCATAAACGAGGCCATAGATGAGAGCATGATTGGTTTTAAGCCTTAAGCAGTACATGCCCATGAAGCCTGTGAAAAGGAGCTTCAAAGTGTAGGCCCTGGCTTATTCCGAGACAGGCTAGTTATACGCATTTGACGTATACCAAGGGAAAGAGCAGGATGGGTCAGACACTCTAGGAGAACGAGTTGTTTTGAAATTGCTTGCAACTTTAGAAAATAAAGGTTTTTGAGCCTATTTTGATAATTTTTCGTCAAACAAGGAAGCATTTTCCAAAGGGAAAATTAATCGAAGATAAAAAAATAGCGATGGGTCAGTCGGATTTCGCTGTTTGTGAAGAGATCTCCATTGCCAAGTGGAAAGACCGAGGAACCAAGTCTGTAACAGTTTATAGCAATATGCATCATGCCGCAGACACTGGACAAGTGCTTCGTACAAATAAAACTGGCGAAAGAGAGACTGTTGCATGCTCTAGATCTATTGTTGATTACAACAAATTCATGGGAGGTGTCGATCGCTTTGACCAAAGGCTTGAGTCATACTGCGTAAGTTGGAAGAGTAGAAGATGGTGTATGAAATTCCTGTATTACTTTATCGATTCTAGCATTGTCAATTCATATATAATTTACACACAAACTATCAAAAAAAGCAATCCCACAAAGAAACCACTGAGTCAGCTAAAGTTTCGAAGCCTTCTCGCTGATCAATTGTTTGGAAACTTTACATTTAGGAAAAAGCCAGGTCCAATACCATTAAGAAATTATTTTGGAAATACTTACATTTTCCAGTGAAAACCACAAAACGAAGATACCAACAATGCAGCAAACTTGGTATTCAAAAAAAGGAGTAATGTGCGGTGAGTGCCAAGTTGCTTTATGCGTCGAATGTTTTGGTCTTTACCATAATTCCTAGTTTTATAGCTATACCCATTTTGTTTGGTCGTTGGATAAATTGACTGTTTAGTTTGTTAGTTTAGTTTTAATTGTTTTTTTTATTAAGAAATCACATGTTTTGTTTACTAGTTTCGTTTGATTTAGTTTATTATAATATTATTATAAATCAGTTACAAACATGTGTTGAGTTTAATATTTTCTATTTATCTGATTCTGTCAACATTTGTTTCTATGTATTTGTGACTTATTTGTCTGCAATAAAAGACAAATAAAGACTTGTGTAGAATTTGTGTCAAATTATATTATTTAAATTAAACCATTCAAAAGTAGTATGATATGTAACATTTGTTACATATTTGGTCTTTAATGGTCTCTGGTAAAATGGGTTACCGGGTAATATGAGGTAAAATAAGATGTAAAACGCTAATGTTAGCCAGGAATTATGTTTTAGGACCTTTAAGAGACTAGAGTTCTTTGATTTCCATGGTTACTTTAGTTCTTATACGACAGTTGACTATATTTATTATATTATTTATATTTTTCGTAATTAGTTGACTATAATTAATGCTTTTTTTAAAAAATATTTTCCAGATAATTTTGCCCGTTAAAGGGTTAAGCTCTGCTCCTTTGCAACCTAAATATTGATTTAGATATGTACAGGGTGTCCGGATTTGGTTGCGAAAGCAGGGTATCTCGCTTATTTTTAAAGATAGAACCTTGCGGTTTTCACGAACCTGAGCTAATTTTTTGTGAAACTCGTGAAGCCGTAAACAAAATTTTCATAGCCTTCTTCGTTTATGAGATACAGGGCAAAATAGAAAATTTTGCATTTTGGGACCCCCCTCGTATCTCGGTTATCCTTTAACTTAACGCAAAGGGAAAAATTGCTGCTTATGCAGTTTTTTACGCTGGATCCAGTGGCGTCATATTTTTCATTTGAGTTGTTATTTTTTAGATATGATCCAAAGTTGTGTTTTTTTAAATGGGACACCCTGTATATTTGTCCAGAAATTGATTTGTCCTTTTAAAAGCTTCTCAAAAATATATAGTAGTATGGGTCTATTTTAATAAACAACAACAAAAATCCTAATTTTTATAATTATCATCCCAAATTTTGCAGTAGGCCATGCAAATCGATGCCGTTTTATTTTGTTTTCTTGGAAGCAAATGACATTTCCCAATTTTGTACGCGTATATAAAATATAGCGCTAGTTTTTTGTATTTATTTATTGTGGAAAAATATATTTGTATTATTATGGAAGAAAACCAAACTTTCGAACATTATGAAAAGTACGATATGTTAGCTTGTTTTATGTTAAGTACTGAAAATGTTGAAGCGGCTTCTGAGATGTATTTTAACAGGTAAATAGTTAATTTTTAGGTATGTTGAAATACTATTGCTTAATTTTTATTTAGATATCCAGAAAGGAGGCAACCTAATATTTCCACTTTTTATAGGATAAAAAAGAATTTACTTAATAACGGATCATTTATCAAACCTCGTACGAAAACATATAATAAAGAAAATCGGGAGGCTGAGGAAATTGCGGTTTTGGCTAATGCAGAAGCTTACCCTACAAATTCTTGTAGGGCCAGTGAAAAGAGCATAGGGATTCCAAAAACTAGAGTTCAAGAAATTCTAAAAAAGCACAAATACCACCCAGACAAATTTAGGCTCGTGCAGCACTTACAGCCAGTGGATGCAGAGCGTCGGGTAGTCTTCTGCAATTGGTTTCGAGAAAGATGCGATATGGTTAGAGATTTTGAAAGGAAGGTTATATGGTCAGACGAAGCACATTTCAGTAATTCTGGTATACTCAATAGGCACAATAGTAGATTCTGCTCCCAGGAAAATCAACACCAAATATTTCCCAGAAGACAGCAGGGCAGGTTTGGTCTATATGGCTTCATATTAGGAACACATATAAAATTTTATATATTTGAGGGAAATCTAACAGCCAATCGCTATATAGAAATTTTAGAGGCAGCTATACCTGAATTACTTGACGATGTTCCTCCAAATTAACGAAATTTATTTTCAACAGGACGGTGCTCCTGCACACAATTCTGGAATGACGAGATTATTTCTGGACAATAATTTTACCAATCAATGGATCGGAACAAATGGACCTATAAGATGGCCCCCTAGGTCCCCAGATTTGTCGATTTTAGATTTCTTTCTATGGGGATATCTGGAAAATAGAATTTACAAAGATCACTATGATAATGTCTAAGATTTAGGAAATGCAATAAGAGAAAATTTTCGCTATTTACAAAATCATCCCGTTATTTTGCTTAATTTCCTAAAACGAATACGAAAATTGTGCGAAGCATGCATAGAACAAAATGGAAATCAGTTTGAACAGTTCTTTTGATTTCCTTGGTTACTTTAGTTCTTATACGACAGTTGATTTTTGCTGAAAGGCTTGTTACATAATAATTTATTACTGTTTTATTCTTGTGTTACATAAATCTAGGTAGGTGGTACTTTTTTGGTGCGAAATTATCAATACATATTTTGATAAATAGATTTAATTACATATTTATTTTGATTTATTGTTAGGATGTAGATATTGTTAACGACTTTAAATAAAAGGCAGCATTGTTTTGCATGGCCTACTGCAAAATTTGGGATGATAATTATAAAAATTAGGATTTTTGTTGTTGTTTATTAAAATAGACCCATACTATCATATATTTTTGAGAAACTTTTAAAAGGACAAATCAATTTCTGGACAAATATACAGGGTGTCCCATTTAAAAAAACACAACTTTGGGTCATATCTAAAAAATAACAACTCAAATGAAAAATATGATGACTGGATCCAGCGTAAAAAACTGCATAAGCAGCAATTTTTCCCTTTGCGTTAAGTTAAAGGATAACCGAGAGACCAGGGGGGGGGGTCCCAAAATGCAAAATTTTCTGTTTCGTCCTGTATCTCATAAACGAAGAAGGCTATGAAAATTTTGTTTACGGCTTCATGAGTTTCACAAAAAAATTAGCTCAGGTTCGAGAAAACCGCAAGGTTCTATCTTTAAAAATAAGCGAGATACCCTGCTTTTGCAACCAAATCCGGACACCCTGTACAGGGTGTCCACAGAAATTTGATCATGATTTCTTAATAAATTTCTTGGTAGATTTACATACAAACTGAACGGTAATTGGTGGGGTAACCGAACAATGTTGGTGTCGATGATATAAATTTAAATTTAATTAAGCTATTTCAGGGGAAACTGTTAATCTGTAAAATATCCACTATAAAATGAAGGATATGTAGTTCTTTGGGGGAAGGTAAAACATCTCTTCAGTAGCCTTCTTTGGAAAATTTTGTTCTAATTTCCCAAAGTATGTTGTTTCTCACATCTTATTTTTTCCGTTTCAAAAAACTTGATCTTTTTGTCTATCGAAAAACTGTAGATTTTCCGATATTCTGTAATAAAATGCAGCTCTTTTATTTTTTTTTTCTAGATACTGATTGGAGCAAAGTCCAGTCGAACCCGGTCCAAATTACCATGCTAATCTAAACATGCGTGCCAAATTTTAATAATAATTCACAATTGCAGTAGGAATGCGTATTGCGTACATGGCTAATATATTATTGTTTGAACTCGCTATTTTTTATGTTCCTAATTGATTTGAATATTCAAAGCAAGTGTTAACGTATTTATTCCTTGTAAAAAAAGTAATAATAAGCATCATATTTCAATACGTCACAAGCTAATTAAATCATGGTCAGAATTTATCGGGATCAATAAAAAAAATGAATGCAAATAGAATCAATTTAATAGCAGACTTTTATCAAAAATAAAAATTTAAATTGGAAAACAAAGTATCCGTGTATGTATGTAACTCAATGGTTTTCTCAAGCTGAGGTTTATACCGGTGATCAAGAAATTACTAGCAAGGATCTAACTTTGTTATGACAAGCGCTAACAATTTCAAATTTTATAATGATATATGATTGGTTATGAGGAAGACTTTTGGTCAAAAATCAACAATTGAATGTTGTTTCCAGTTTAATCGGAAATGCTATCAACTTTCATAGTTTTAATGGAACAGTAAATTGTGTTAATTTTGAATTCTACACAAAATTATAACACAAAAACATGTGTCATACTCTATGTCAATTCTTGACAGTTTTCGAGAAAAATGCCCACGAAACTTCAAATATATCAATGAATAATTAATTGATTTCAAATTTATGGGCTATAGTTGACTGTAGTATAGACCCAGATAAAGTGCGGGACACGAAAGAAAACCGGGCGGAGTCAATCGGTTTAGGAAGGTCGGCCAAGAAATCTCTTTAAACCAGTGGTCTCCCGTCGTTCTTTAAATAATATGGCACTTCTTTTTGAGTATACGGACTTCAGATAATTAAAAAATGTAACTAGGCTTAATGAACCTTTATCTATATTTGTCTGTTTTCTTTCGTGTACCGGATTTCTATATCTCTTTTGTGTGCCAAAAACGGCGAACTTTCGAATTTTAAAATGATTTAATTTTGATTTTTCTTGGTACTGCCTACGTCCCCTATTATTGGACCACCGAGTATAGTAGTGCACGATTTACAAGTCCAGATTTTACAAGAGCAACCAGCATCAGATCCAGTCAAGGAAATTTATCAAAATTTTAATTTATGCGGTTCGACTTATGTTAGAGGGGGTGTTTTTATGTCCTAAAAGTCTTTAACTTTTGAGATACAGGATGGTAAAGTTTAAAAAGAAAACATTTTTTTTCATCCCAATTCTGATGCTATTGCAGATAACTGCATAAAATTTGATACACTTCTTCTATGCATTAAGGAACATACGGATTTACCCAGGTTAATCACATATGTACGCCACTGGTAGAAATTTAAAAAATTGATTGTTAATAAAAAATGCCCTTTTATGCATAAAAGACGTGTATCAAATTTCACGCAGTTATTTATCTATAATAGCATTAGAATTAGGATTTTAAAAAAATAGTTTTTTAAAACCCTGTATCTCCAAAGTTAAGACTTTTAGGTTCATATTAAACTTTTTTCTTAAAAAGGTCCAAGAATCACCCCCTTTAACATTAGCACGCAATTAGGAAACGCCCTGCATAGTACTTCACAATGACGCCCCCTGTACAAAGTAATATGACAGACGGAGAGAAACGGTCACTTTTGGCATACCCGAATAGCCCAAAGTCAAACTGCATAAGTTAAAATTTTGATAAATCTTGTTCACTGGAATCAGTGCTGGCTCCCCTACTATAACTACATTGATGTGTTAATTTTGGAAAAATATGAGTACGTAATTGTAGGGCCAGTATGTT
Organism: Kuschelorhynchus macadamiae; assembly: GCA_030620095.1. Lineage (NCBI taxonomy): Eukaryota > Metazoa > Arthropoda > Insecta > Coleoptera > Curculionidae > Kuschelorhynchus > Kuschelorhynchus macadamiae. The sequence goes on along the minus strand of JAUTXW010001340.1, from coordinate 2,361,853 downwards.
CAATCACGTAGAGACTCTTAGAAATTTTTTCGTCAATCATAAACCACCCTTCCCTTAAATTAAACGTCTTAAACAAATTACAGAACCCTTCAAAAGAATCATAATGTGTGCGCTGTTTATGCTTTAACATTTCGCACTTGCTTTCGTCAATACCATGCTGATATCAAATTTCGTCTAGTTCCCTAAGCTTTGTCGATGCGTTATAGTTTTCGATAAGCATTTTGGAGAAATAGGAAATTTAGTTGGTACGCTGTGTTCTTTCAATCTTGGTATATTTAAGTTTACAGAAACGATCTCAGCCGTTTTGAAGTCCTTTTGGACATCTGCCAAATAAAATCTTCTTTTTCAAAATGACACTCACACACTCATCTGCTATCACTAGGAACAAATACCTCGCGATGAATGGCACTTTTAATCGGCGTTCTTCAGTTTTCGGGAATCGAAACACTCGCACTGTTGGACCGTTCGGGTGATTACTGTTACAACCGAGTACACAACATCTGTAAGGCATTTTGAAAGGATATAAAACAAATAAACGTTTTAAAAACCGATTATTTTCCCTAAATACAACAAAATCAATAATATCGAGTTTATTGACATGAACGTCCATTATCCCGTTTAATATACTGAAGAACAAACAACAGTCACTATTCAGCAGTGTTGCCACAACCACAGCGATTTGATTTACAGTGATAGATTGGTTAGTAAAAAGGTAATATATTTTCAAAAATACCAACAGATCATAGTTTGTTTAAAATTAATTTGTGCGAAAATCTAATTCTTTAATATTGTGCCTATCTTTACTTACGCTAAAACTGGGAACAAGCAGAGCCGACAAAGTTTACCTGGCTTAACTTGGTTCCTAGTTATATGGTAAATAATACATCCAAAATTTAAAAACAGTAGTGTAAAACAGAGATCGGCCAAAACCATAAAATCAACAACTGTTAATTTTGACCCCGAAATAAAAATATAAAGAATATGAATGGGTGAGAACTATACATTCGTTGAATGCATTGGCGAGAAGCGGTATAGTACCTGCAAAGAACCTCGAGCCTTTTAACGTTGCTTTTTGAATAAGTTTGTAACGATTCGTAAGAAAAATTAAAATGAAGCAATAGCCCTAATGGAATAGTGCTGTAAAATTATTTTAGCCATGAATTAATAATAAATTTGAGGTATTTATAAACTTTTTACGAAAAAAAATGTTTTCTCAAGTTTCTTAAAATCAGAGTTTTGGCCTAGTTCACAACGTCGCTTCAACCTAACAAGCTAAAGAATGGACGTGACGTCACTAGAAAATTTCATCTCAGCACCCTGGCCTTGTCTTGTAGGAGGTGTTGGTAGTACGGGGGTTTTTGTCAGAGTTTGGATGTTTTTATTTATTTTTACTTGTAATTATGCGAGAATGTAAAAAAAGTATTTAATCGTGTGTACTATATCATTAGACCTACGTATGGAGACGTTTTACTTTGCTAGAGCGAAAATGCAGAATAGAAAAAATATGTATAAAATAGAATATTACTTATACATCTCCAAGAGATGGGGAAGTATAGTATCAAAGTGTGTAAAAACACACATACATTTCCAAAGAATTGAGCCATCGAGTTGAAATTTGGTACAGTCTATACGAGAATGGTTCAGATTGTTTTTGGGCAAATTGGCTGAGAGGAAGGAATTGGTAAAAAATAGGGATTTTTTTGTAAATGATCGTGTATTATTTCCTTTCATAGGCCTTTGGTTATATAGATTTTAATAATAAGCCCTCTTTAATACTTTTCTGTCGAAAGTAAGAGGTTAGGGAAAAAAGAAAAGGGGATGATTAAGAAGGAAAATTAAGAAGTTGAAAAATCATTTTATGTGTTGGATATACAGATCCCAAATTAAGAACGTATATGATATTTAATAGTAAATTTAATAATGTTGAGGGGTAGAAGAGGAGGGTTGAAATTTACCCTTTACTAAAAAAATGCAATGTAAGGCACAAACTAGGACGTTTTTCCGCTTTTGTTATGGAGGTTATTTCACTGTTGTTTCAACTGTTATAATATACAGTGGTTTAATTTAGATTTAACATTTTCAGAAATGACACATGCTTTTTTTTTAGATTTGCCTACAATAATATTGTATCAATAATAAACGGCATGTTTATAAAACGAGTATTTTATTTTGCTACAATTTTATAAACTTAACATGATTTAAATAAAACTGCATTGGTGCGGGCAATTTTGTAACACACGTCGCAATAGCTATAAAACAAGATGGTGCAGATCGCTTAAATCTGACGCGTTAAGGTCATTGAAACTAAACGATACATTTGACAGTCTTTCACATCTGGTGTGGTTTTATCTGGGGTGTAGATATGAATAATCGTGGTACAAACTTACGATAGCGGCCAAATGTTTGTAATCGTGAATAAAATTACCCTCTTTCATACCTGCACATTTTAGCATGCCTAAATACCAAAAATTATCTTAACTGTCTGTCAGTTTGCGGCATAGCTTAAAAACTGCTTACCCGATCGACTTTAAATTTTGGTCAAAAATTAACCGCCATATGAGGATAACCTAGTAATATTTTGGTAGAAATCCAATATGTAAAAACTTTTGAAATTATTATTATTAATACTATTATTACTAAAAGACTGATTATACATTTTACTTCAAATTGTGCACAAAAGTCAAGTATTGCATAGGAATAAACTGGTAACCTCTTTATGAAACCAAGATAACAAAAGAAAACGGTGGCTTAATAAATTATTTAAAAAATCAGCCTGAAAAACTAACACAGGCCAGCTTATTATTTTCACAATGGATATACCCTCCCAATAATAAAAAAAAATATTCGGAAAGCCCTAATACGTACCATTTTTTAATAGCCTAATTAGAACCTTTTATATTGGCAGGTAAACAATTTTATTGTGGGGCGGCTAAAATGGGTCCATTTTACAACGGAAAAATTACCTAGACAGGGTTATTTATAATATTAGACATAAAATAAACGTTAAACATTACTCTTCTGTTGAGTTTCGAACTGAGTGGTTCTCTGTGTATCGATAAGCAAGTGTATGTGAAGACGAGAATGTCGAGTTGCAAAATTTCTCCTGACAAATTTTGTTATAATTGTGGAGAATTTCTCGTGAAATCACAAGCCAGGCCATTTTCCGAAAATGTAAAAAAGCCTATTTTAAATATTTTGGTGTGTTAATTGGGGATCAAGATAAGCGGTGGGCTCCCCAGGTGTGCTGTGTTAGTTGTAGTGTATCATTGGTGCAGTGGATGAAGAGAAAGAGAAAAAGTATGCCTTTTGCAGTTCCAATGGTATGGCGAGAACCCACCAATCATTCTGACGATTGTGATGTGACAAAGACTGAAGGTTATTCCAAAAAGGGAAAGCACAATATAGAATATCCAAATTGCAATTTGCCATACGACCTGTTCCTCATAATGCAAATTTGTCAGTGCCGATTACGCCTTTAAATTGGCAAGTTATTGATTTGGGAGATAATGGAGATAACGCATCATCAGACAGCTCAGAAAAACAGTGCACCGATCCCACTTACCACAGGTCCTAGTTCCGGCGAGCCACATTTGATTGTTCAAAGTGAATTAAATGATTTAGTACGTGATTTGGAGTTATCCAAGCAACAGTCAGAACTTCTGGGTTCCCGTCTTAAGGAATGGAACCTATTGGCCAAAGAAACAAAAATAACGAACTTCAGAAAAAGAAATGCTATGTTTTCTGAATTCTACAGTGTGGAAAATTCGTTGTGCGCGTGTACCGATATAGACAGTTTAATGCAGGAACTTGATATTGAACATTCTCCCCGTAAGTGGCGCTTATTCACAGACATTCATCTAAATATAGCTTAAAAACTGTGTTATTGCATAATGGAAATTTAAAACCCTCTATACCAGTTGCCCGTTGCAATGAAAGAAAATTATGAAAATATGCGCATGATTTTGGATAAAATAAACTACAATAGGTATAAATGGCAGATATGTGGGGACTTAAAAGTTATAGCGATTTTAGTGGGACTTCAGGGGAGATCTACAAAATATCGTTGTTTTCTTTGTTTATGTGACAGTCGTGCAGTAAATCAGCATTATGTAACAAAAATTTGGCCAGAAAGAAGCGAATTTCAACCGGGATCTCAAAATGTTAAATTTATACCTCTTGTTGATGATTTGCCTCCTCTTCAATTTAAATTTGGGCTGATGAGAAACTTTGTGAAGGCTCTGAATAAAGATGGTGATGGATTAAAATACCTAAGTCAAATCTTTCCCCAGTTAAGTGATGCCAAATTAAAAGGCATTTTTATTGGGCCACAAATCAGAAAATTACTTGAGGATGTCAATTTTACGGAAAAGATTACCAGACAGGAACTCAGAGCATGGAATTCATTTGTTAATGTAGTAAGAGGATTTTTGGATGAAAATTATGAACAATTAGTTAATGAACTCTTGGATGCCTATAAAGCGCTTGGTGCCAGAATGTCATTAAAAATTCACTTCCTCCATTCCCACCTGTCATTTTTTCCTGAAAATTTGGGAGCTGTTAGTGACGAGCAGGGTGAAAGGTTTCACCAAGTTATCAGAACAATGGAAATTTGGTACCAAGGACGATGGATCCAGCCATGATGGGTGACTACTGTTGGTTTTTGAAGAGAGAAGATAGGACACCTCATAAACGGAAAAAATAAAGTTTAATTAGTGTTTTAAGTTAATATTTTTCTCGTTTGCTTCTCTCTTAAATGCATGGTATGTTTAATAGGTGAAAACTGTAAACATAGTCAATAAACAAGGTTATGAATTTTCTGAAATCACTTTTTCTATAGATATTAAGTATCGTAACATTCGATATGGTTCTACAACTCTAACAAGAAAACCCTACGTGCTACAACTTTTTATTTGTTATTTTCGTATTTAGATAGGTCCATTCTATTAGATTATGCTATTCTGATTTGTGTTGCAACAAACATTTTGTCGGTCAGTGTTATTAGGTTATTAGAAAACTTCCATTAAAGTTGATAGCATTTCTGGTTAAACTGGAAAGGACATTCAATTTTTTTAATAAAAATCTTCCTCATAATCATATATCACTTTGAAATTTGAAATTGGTAGCGCTTCTCATAAAAAAGTATTTTCGCTTTTAAAAAACTGTTTAACTGTCCTAGGATCTCCCTGGGTAGTCGAAAACAATTCATTAAAAAAACAATATAAATTTAGCGCGCCTTACTGTATCAATAAAAAAAATTCAATTTTTATTTTTTTTAGGAAGCTGTTTCGTCCCCTTAGATTAACTCTCATAGAAAAATAAATAAATTTGCCCTGTTTTATCATTAAAAAAAAAACGAAGCGTTATGGAAATAACGAATATCTTTAATTGTAATAACCTAGCATAAACGTAACCATCGCTAAATTGGGATCGTCATTTAGTAATTTGCTATTTTGTACAAGAACTACAATATACAGGCGGTTGGTTATTCGGGGATGTAACAAGTGTCACTTACTTTGGTTTGTTCAATCATAATTTGGAGATATGCGTCAGCTTCGGATAACTTGTTGTCAAAGTCTTTAATTGTAGGAGAGACGTGATAGGAGTCCCACTTTGTCTGAAAAAAGATATGTGATAACAATTTTACTTAAAAAAATATATAAAATATATAGTTTTTTTGTTATATTTATATGTAAGTATTACCACAAGATAACTTGGATTATTCTAGTTCCTGGTCCAGGAAAGACCCAAGGAATTGTTTTATTGTAGCTCTTTAAGAGCCCTTTTAAACTACCCAAAGTTTAGAATACTGGACCCTAATTGTAGCCCAGTTAATGAACCTAATTTTTTATTAGTGAAACTTTTAACAAATCCTTATAGTTGTTGAATAGTCGGCAGAGCCACCGGACCTTGTGCAACTTGATTCTTTTCTTTGGGGTACTGAAAAGAGCGAATGTTTGTATATTATCCACAATAATTTAGAAGAATTATTGATGTCTGTCTTAGTGTGACTCAAGAAATGCTCCAGAATGTGAAAACAGGCTTTGAAAGTAGACTTTGTTATTGTCATTTTCAACATATGTTAAATGTAATAATATTAACATTTTTAACTCTGAGTGGAATTTTTATCTTAGGTAGAGAGGTATTCAAAAGCCGCCTGTGAAAAAACAAAAGGGAGCGACATCTTTTTCTTTGCCATTAGAAATTTGGCAGGGTATCCCCATAGATGGCGCACAACAGGTGTGTCTTCGAAATAAAGATGTGAAGACTTTATTTTCTTTGGTCATCAGATTTTTTTTTCCAATAAAGGCACATAGTAGTCTCTGTACGAACGCCAACTTGGATTGGCGCGGTTTTGGTTATAACTCTAAAAGTTGTGAAACCAAAAAATAAAGACAATGCAAGTTCGACATAAAGAATTTAGTGAAATTAACATAGGAAATATTAAACATCATAAGTACATACCCGACTAGCGTGCCTAATGATCGTGTCCTCCAACGCTTGGACCCATTTGTGGCGCTCTTCCGCGTCTCTGGCTTGAAAATGAAAAGTCTTGTGATCGACGGTGATAGTGAACGTGCTGTCATCTTCGTCATCGATACCTATGATGGCACCTTTCAGTCGAACGCAACCCCTCCGAACGCCTCGCATCATTTTCTCTTTGGACTGAAAATAAAAGTTTTTTAACATACATTACATAAATATTAGAATATACAAGGTGTCCGAAACAATCTTAGTAAGCTGGTAAAGCTAAAAAGTTCATGTCAACCAACAAACCAACTTTTTTGGGTATTTAAGCTTTTTTGCCCCTTCTGGGGGTGGCATGACTATCCTATATAGAGTTTTGCTCTACTTTAGGGGCCTCTAAGAAACAAAATATATCAACCTGTTTTCGAATAACAATGATAATTTTTGATAAAAACAATTTTAAATATCTTGTTACTTGCATTCTAGAAGGAATTCAACATCTATTCAATACCACATTTTTCTTAAATATCGTTGTGGTTCGTACGAATAATAGATACAATAGAGATCACTTTCTTTATGAACAATGTAATAAAAATTATCTAGGGGCAGCCAGATGGTTCAGTGCTGGTTTCTCAGATAGACTAATTTTTCCAAGTTACGCGAAAAGAGTTGTTTCCAAGTTCGTAATAAATAAATTATTAAGATGCTTTTTGATCTCGCTGTCCTGTTAAAAGGAAGATCTTCAAATTCAGGTTCTAGGAATATTTGCAATTTAACCGAAGCAACCACTTCGAGTAGCAGCTGAGATGTGGTTATCTGAGGTGTTTTTGGTACAAAAACCACCCCGGTCTGTTACTTTACAACAAGTTGAAAATCCCATTCCAATTCGTTCATGTAGTTGCAAAAAAAATCGCTACACACACTGACGGGTCGAAAATTGAATCTCCTTTGTTTGAAGTCGTTTAAAAAAAATCATAAATTTTATCCCTACCAAATTAATTTTGTACAAGAAAATAATTAAGATAATCCAGATCTCAAATTAAAGTTTTGTGAAGAAATCTTATATTTAACTGAAACACAACCAAACTACTTTAGGATATCTTTTAGTGATAAAGCATTTTTTTCAACAGAGTTACTTTTCCCAACTGGTTTCAAGAAGCTTCCAGGAACTGTTATACCTGAAGCTACAATTAAAGACGACGATTTTGACTATAACCCAATTTTGAAAGCAGGATGGAGCGTCTTTGCACTATGAATTAGGTTGGACTGGGCGTGGAGCAGTTGTTGAAGAGTCTGCCCGGTCACCGGACCTTGTTCCACTTGATCCGTTTCTCTGGGGTTACCTAAAAAGGACGAGTGTACAAACAACAATAATTTAGAAGAATTACTAGTATCTGCCTTAGTATGACTCCTAAAATACTCCAGAATATGAGAAGGGAATTTGAATAAGACTCTATTATTGCCATAATTTAGAAATATTACTGGTGTCTCCCTAGTGTGACTCCTGAAATACTCCATAATGTGAGAAGGGAATTTGAAATAGACTTTATTATTGTCAATAAGTTAAACGTGGTTATTTTTAAATATTGCAAAATATAATTCAAAATAACATTTTAACTCTACACGAGTGGAATTTTTACTTTTAAAGGCCTCTATAGTAATGTACAACTCGACACAAGACTGAAAAAACATCCAAAAACATACAACTTTCCAGTTTTATATTGATTTACACTATCACTTCCCGAGATATTAGTCCTTACTAAGATTTTTCGGCTACGGTGGTAGAGGCAAACAGCAAACTTCTAATAAAAAACAAACAGATCCCTGCAGACGCCTTGGGCAACTGAAGGCGAAACGTCCATAAATTATTCGCTTTTGCCAAGGTCTAATATCAAGACACAACACATATTGTTCAATGTGTTTCCTATTGGTTTGCGGTTTATTTCTGCGGAGTATAAACAAGTTTTGTTGAATGTTCAGCATGGGCTTCCTGGCACGGTGGTATCGGACTAGGCTTTGGATGCGGTGCATATATGCTCCAATTCTCGTTTAGGAGGATGACTTTTTTTAAGTTAAATACGTGAATGAATGAATATTTTTGATATGGATGGTTCTAGTGATCAGTCCATTTCAAAAATGAAAGAAAGAGAAACACCTTTAGGCCTTTACTAATGTATAATAAAGTTAGGTAAAATGGTAGAACAAAAAGGCAACATTATAAAACAAATACCCAATATTAACAAGTTTTCAGCATACAAAAGAACAGTAAGATCAAATTTAATGCAAAAACTGATAACTAATTTAAAAATAATGTCTTTTTATAACGTAATTTTGTCCCTGAAAGTGAAATATGATAAGTGGTTTCACTTTCACACCTCCGCAGAATCTTTGGGACAACTTTAACCCAAGTAGTCTGGAGTCTACGTCTTCAAACATAGACAGGGTTCATCCGGACTTGGATGCTAGGTACTGCTGTTTAATATTAATATTAATTATAATATAAATAATTATCCAATAAATAAATAAATATATTAAGGTTGTTTGACCTCTTGGATAAGCGATTTACATGTGTGATTGTAAGTTAGTCCAGTAAATGTTTACTGAACTATTTTGACAATCATGTAAATGGTTTATCCAAGAGATCAAGTAAGCTTAAATAAAGTCTTGAAAAAGCTCAACAAAATGAGCGAAACGTTCACTTGATATGAAAAATTGTGTTTTAACCTAGATCTCAGAAAATAAGGTTTCCACATATACACACACACACACATATATATATATATATATATATATATATATATATATATATATATATATATATATATACAGTGTGTTCCCGATTCGCTTCTCTATATTGGGATCTCGGCTCTTATTATACCTATGGCAAAGGTTGAATGGGGAAAGTTTTAGAGGAAACTTATTACATTCGATATCTGGATTCAGATTTACGATCGACCACAAAGTTTGGGAAATATCGGCGAAAAAACGAAAACGGCGGATTTCGTTTTCGCCAGTATATCCAGAACGGTAAATTGTCAAAATGTGACATTATTCGGACACATTTTTAAGACAAATAAGATGGCGTATACGACACGTCTTCATTGTTTTTTGTTAACCCGCAACCCGCTTCAACATTCATTTTTCTTATGACCGCCATATTGGATTTATCGATTTTTGGAAAGAGCCTAAAATTTCCAGTCTAGTGATATCTCACAAGTACATTAAAGATTTTAGTGTCATCAAAATATCACACTTCGTAAATTAGGTTTCAATGTTTTTAAAGGAGGCCATGATTTATTTATCTCAAGATTACATTATTAAGTAAGTAATGTATTAAACGCATTGAATTTTCAATACAACATGGACATAAATAACGACTAAAATAATCTAAATGAGCTTAAACTACTTTGTAAGTGTGTAACATTAATTTACAAATCTGCAAAATGACGTCCATTTGCATCGAGACATTTTTGACAATTGGTGACTGTTTTTCGTACAACCCTGGTAAGTGTATTTCGGTTAATATTTCTAAATGTGTCCAGAACTCTTTGTCTCAGGATTTCTATGGTCACGGGGGGATCAAATTCATAGATTCAGATCCATTCTTCGTGTAACCCCAGAGGTAGAAATCCAAGGGCGACAGGTCAGGGAATCTAGGAGGCCAAGATATTGGACCATTTAAATAAATTATTCTTTCGTTAAACTGCTCTCTTAAGAAGTTCCTGACCTAAATGGTATTGTGAGCCGGACATCCGTCTTGTTGAAACCAAGTTCTTCTTAATTCATCTTCCGTTAGAATAGCTCATAAGGCTGGTACAACTTGGTTTCGCAAAAGCTCTAGGTACCTCTGCCCCTTTAGGTTGTAGTCAAACAACAATGGTCCAATAAGTCGATTTCCTGAAATGATTAATAATTTATAAATAGATGCCCAACAGTCAAGGGCGGCAGGGTCGGCCGGGTGGTACTAGAAACTATAAAGGGAAAATTATCTTTATTAAAAAGTAGATACTTTCTTTCCAAAAATAATTATCGAAACATCCCGTCATGAATGAGCTTGTATACAGTTAAAACCTATTCAGCTTTATTATGAAAAAGAAAAACATATTTGCTTAGCGGGAAGTAATAGCCGTAATAAATTATTTTGTTGGTATTGCATATTAATTTCGTAAATACTAAATCAATTTATTTCAGTGAAATAATAATGTTAAAGAAGTACACCGTACCTTAATAAAACATAAAATATCAAAAGAACAAACCCCTTGCGCTTCGGAAATACAGCTCAACGCCTTTCTATAAATCATAATGAAAATCGAAAAATAATTCGACATTTGATCAATATGGAATTTTTTTCATAACGCAAGAACTAGGCTTCCCGGGTAATAATAAATCATTAAATTCAGACAATCAAAATAATTTTAGAGAATTAGCTAAATCTGCAGAAAATTTAGCTAAAGTGTTAATAAATCTATAGAACCCAATTCTATTTTTATAGGTTCTTCGAAACTACAATACAAAATGAGTGAATAAAAATATAATACAATATCAAAACAGTAAGTTGTCTGACTAGAGTAGAACGGTTTACCTTTTTGTTATTAGATTATACTCTTTTAGTATCATTAAAGAACTAAACGAAAAAAAAAAGATTATTATTTGACCATCATTTGGTGCCTATTTAAAAAAGATTGGTTAGATTAACTTACTAATGATCCCACATCAAACGTTACTTCCAAATCTGATCTGAAGACGTCTCTCTGCCACTTCGTGAGGATTTTGCACAGCCCAATGATGACGGTTATGCCTATTAAAGACTCCACAATATGTGAACCTGCCCTCATCGGACCACAAGACATGATTTACAAAATAAGGATTTTCATTACATCTCCTAGTATACCACTCACAGAACTGTAGTCGTCTTGGAAAATCAGTTTCCTTAAGTCCTTGTACTATTATGGGTTTGTATGGATGGTACTTATTCTTTTTTAAAACTCTCTGTACTGTTGATTTTGGCACATTAGTTTCCTGTTCTACGGTTCTTACCGATGCACTAGATTGTTCGAAGGCACCATGGTTTGTTAAATTAACTACGATTTTCCTAAACTGAGTTTTATAAGGCTGCCGTCGTTTCTGTATGATTGAAAGTACAGAGCTAACATGTCACCCTTTTCTTCATTTGAATACGGAATGCCGGCCATTTTCTATAGGTTTTGACAATTTATGTGTCAGATTTACGATTTTATTGGGATAAAAGCGTACCTACTACTTATTAAAACACAGCTTTGATACTTTCAACTATTTAACTTAACGTCAAAGTCAAAATCCAATTTTGTTACAGCTAAATCGTGGCCTCCTTAGAAAAGCATTGAGAATTAACATTACTTTAAATCCAATATGGCGGCCATAAGAAAAATTAAAGTTGAGGCGGGTTGCAGGTTAACAAAAAACAATGAAGACGTGTCGTATACGTTATCTTATTTGTCTTAAAAATGTGTCCCAATAATGTCACATTTTGGCAGCTCTCAAATCTACCGTTCTGGATATACTGGCCAAAAACAAAATCCGCCATTTTCGGTTTTCCCCGATATTTCCAAAAACAATTGATCGGTTGTAAATCTGAAGCCGGATATCGAATGCAATAAGTTTCCTCTAAAACTTTCCTTATTTAGCCTTTGCTGTAGGTATAATAGGAGCCGAGATCCCTGTATAGAGAAGCGAATCTGGGACACACTGTATATATATATATATATATATATATATATATATATATATATATATATATAGATATATATATATATATAACGGGGATTCGGCCTAACAATATATATTACATATATGTGGTGACCAAAAAGTCTGGGTTAATAGCCATAGATCATTTGAAAATTCACCTTTTCAATTATAGAAACCAATCTTAACCCAATGGTTACCACACATTGTGAAACTGGACCTTAATAATATAATATGACAAGCTTTCAAAATAATTCAATTCTTCTTCAGAGGTTTATATATAACATAATTTTCAGAAAATTTAAATTTCTTTAAGTACCTTTTATTTGTAAAAAAACATAAATTTTCTGATAATAATTATGTTATATATACTTAAAGTGATAATATCAAAGTTTTATTTTAAGCTTACACAATTAATACGTTTTTCTACAAATCTACGTTCAAAACAAGACAGTGTAGTAAAGAAATGATAATTATTTTACACCAAATAATCATTGTCGCGTAACTGCGTCAATTGTTATTAGTGCACTAGACTCCTGCTTGAAAATAATTGGGCCTATCTAGTACCCATAAATAGTACATTTTTTATGACGCAAATAAAAAAGATTACTAAACATAATAAGATAATTGCCCGATGAAAAAACAAATGGAAAGCTAATATATTTATGTCGAATGTATTAAACAACTAAAGTATCTTAAACCGATTTCAATGAGAATTATTACTCATTTACAAAACCACAACAGTGATAAAAAATAAATCCTACAATAGAAGATTTAAATATACTAAAAAACAGGATTTTTCCCAATTGTTTTGACGAGACGAAAAACTTTTTGTTTGTGGGATTACGAAAAAAGTCACTCTTCATAAAAACTTTCGCCTTTTTTCAAACCGCCACAAAAACTTCCAAATTTAATGCGGAGGGCCTTCAAACAAAATAAAAAGTGTTAAAAACGGTGAAGAGTGCTTCTGTTTTTTTCTTAAAGATGCACATAGGTACTTGAGTAAGGTTTGTAAGAACCTATTTCGCATTTGAATTACGAGTAGTCAATTTTAAGTTGTACCAAAAAGCATAACAATATCATGTAATCTAAAAATAAATTAAAACCTATAAACAACTAGTGACGTACCATACTTTTTTCTACAAATATCAATTACCTTCCCCTACCGCACGCCATTGAAATGGATGTTTATGATCTTATTACGTTTAAATAAGACCCTTACTACTACGAGCCCTATGTTATATGCCTATATGTGCAGGCGCTCTACAGGGTTTTCTGTTATATTTTGAACGGGGTCTACATGCTTGATTTTTAGAAATAGAAAAAAATTCGAAAGTTTGTTAAGTTCATAAGAAGTTTAACGGCCATTCGGACAAATAAGTCTGCCTTTGATAAGCTAATTCAGGTATAGAGTCCACATCTCATGGACCATTATACGGATAAGCCTTTAAGCATTTTTCATCATCTCTACCAGCACAATTGACGAAGTTTCGCCCTTTTTGGGCTCATCAGGCCAATGCAGCCGTATGATAGAGATGATGAAAAATATTCAACGGCAGTTTGACTATAGACGATGAAAAGTTAAGGCAGTAAGAATTTAACCCAAAGATTAAAGAAGCGTCATCTATGGGTATAAGTGTGAGGCTTGTTATTTGAACCTCTAGTAGTAATGTAAAAGTTAAAAACACAAGCGCGATATGGGAAGGCTCTCAATTTTCTGTTTGCTGTGCGATACCAACTATTGTTGGCGAAACGACGGCGCCAAAGGATGAAAATCCATGATATCGGCTTTTTAGACCAAACTTTCAATAAGAAAAAAAAAGTAAATAACGTCCGTAGATAAATTAATAGGAAGTTTAACGGCCATTCGGACAAATAATTCTGCCTTTGATAAGCTAATTCAGGTATAGGGTCCAAATCTCATGGGACCATTATACCGACAAGCCTTTAAGCATTTTTCATCATCTCTACCGGCACAATTGACGACGTTTCGCCCTTTTGGAGATTTGGACCCTATACCTGAATTAGCTTATCAAAGGCAGAATTATTTGTCTGAATGGCCGTTAAACTTCCTATTAATTTATCTACGGACGTTATTTACTTTTTTGTTCTTGTTGTTAAGTGTTATCTGAACCGCCAGAATTTGCTAAACGTATTAACAAATGACAATTGCAAATTAAAAAATTCAGCACAGACTTTGTTATTTTAAATGAGACACCCTGTATACTTTTAATTCGTTAGAAAGAACATTTTTTTCTGATTTCAAAAATATATACTTTGTCTATGTTCAGATTAACGGTTATCGCATACATTTAGTCTAAAACATGGAAAAATCAAGTGCTCTGGCTCATAGTAAATTTAACATAGGCGGCTTTGATTTCAATTCAATTTTTATTTTAACGTGGCCATTTTGTCACTGGTTTCGGACACCTGATTTACTCAATTTCTTAATTATAGAGTATTCTGACAAAGAAAAATCAATTATTTTACTGCATAGACCTAATTTAATTTAATTTTAATTTATTTAATAATAAATAACAATAATACAATCTTTAAAAATCATTTCTAAATGTTTATAATTTAACACACACTTACTGTTTATTTTGTCCAAGACTTACTTACAAATATTAAATTATTTAAATTGAGTTTAATGAGCTATTTGTATGAAACAATAATCTGAATAATAATAGATGTTTTAATATTGATACCGGGAAGAAAATGAAGCTACATGTTTTTTTTATTTATTCATTTTGAAACAAGGATATTAAATATGAAGTAACAATGGATAAACAAAAACAATATTATTTATGGAATAGATTTTATTAAGTCTATCCAACCCCCATTATTTCTGAGATATTTTTCTAAGTTGTCTCTAAATCTACCAGTTATGGCTGGAAATGTAAACTCTGGATTATTTTCGTTTAAACTATTTATTTCGCCTTGCAATTTTAAAGTCAATTCCCAAATCGTTGGTGGTCTATTATAGTAAACTTTATTTTTAAGGTATCCCCAAAGAAAGAAATCTAGATGCGAAAGGTCTGGGCTATTCGCAGGCCAAGTTATGACACTGTGTCTCCCTATCCATATATCATATGTATTATTCAGGTATTCTGTAACTTCAATAATATTATGACAAGGGGCCCCATTTGTCAGAATACCCCATAATTAAGAAATTAAGTAAATCAGGTGCCCACAACCAGTGACAAAATGGCCAGAGAACTTGATTTCTCCAGGTTTTAGATCAAATTTATGCGATAACCGTTAGTCTGAACATAGACAAAGTATATATTTTTGAAAACAGAAAAATGTTCTTTCCAACAAAGTCGATGCTCAATTTTTTAATTTGCAATTGTCATCTGCTAATCTTTTTAGCAAATTCTGGAGGTTCAGACAGAACCCAACAACTTTTGAATTCAACGTTTTTTTCTATCTCTAAAAATAAAGCGTGTAGACCCCATTCAAAATATAACCGAAAACCCTGTACAAAATGGTAAAAAATATATTTACGGTTAATTTAAACCGTTTTTTTTTGGCTTCCTAACCGAAAAATCAAGTCACATACTCTTTACCTAACATAAAGTCCGATTGTAAATAATAATAATTTTATTTTGCATAAACTAGATAACAAAAACATAACAAATTTGTTGACAAATATTCGAACACACTTGAATCTTATAATTTAATTAATTAATAAGAGTTAACATCACCTTCTGAGGCAATAACGACTTGTATGCGTTTTTGGCATGGAATCTACTAAAGCCCTGCAATATTTAGGAGTGAAAGTGTCCAAATTCGCGAGATTTTTGCCTTTAATGCCACAACTATACGCTGATGATCGTTACTCAACTTCTCTTGTTCCTAACTATCAGACTTATCACTAAAACTTAGCCATTGTATTATAGTCATCATTTCAGGTCCTTAGATTAATTTGCGTTCGGTCATGGCCACCTAGATGCAATTTTAAAAATGGCTATAAAAAATCAAGTAGGGGTAAAAAGTTTTTAAAATGTCACATTCTGATTCAGAATTGTCTCAGGAATCCAAAAATGTAAAAATATACAGAGTGTTCCATTAAAAAAATCGAAACTATAGTCATTTCCGTTGAACCCAAAAATTGACACCCCTTCTCTCGAC
Source organism: Kuschelorhynchus macadamiae (assembly GCA_030620095.1). Taxonomy (NCBI): domain Eukaryota; kingdom Metazoa; phylum Arthropoda; class Insecta; order Coleoptera; family Curculionidae; genus Kuschelorhynchus; species Kuschelorhynchus macadamiae. Next base: position 2,345,533 of record JAUTXW010001340.1, on the reverse strand, counting down.
AACAAGACATCTTAGGACACATGTTTATATACATCTTTAGTCATCAAATAAGTCAAGGATTACCTCTATCATTATGGCTAGGAATATCCTGTATCATAAGCATCCGGAGGAAGAGGCGGATTTTGAAAAATGTACTCTAACTAAATTTACATACTAAAGTCACACCACGCTCTTGTATCTGAACACTGTTGCCCCCCCCCCCCATCCCTGCAAAATGGTTCTACAGGCGCCGTGCCCTATATTCTGAAAAATATATGAATAAATATAAACCAAGGAAAAGTAAAACTTGCCTCCTCGATGATTTTTCATGTCTAATTCACTACTTAAATGCATATTGCCGAACATATTATAATCAATATGAAAATACCTTACGCAAACCATTAAATCGAAGATTATAACGGTTTTATACCACGTATTAACTAACTATTGTTTGTACTTCATTTATTTTCAAAATGTAAATATGACTACAGGGGATAGTTCAAACGTTCACATTTCATTTTCCGCACAAGCCGCCTTTATTTCTTAGGGAAAATACAAAACAAAATCAACTTATAAAAGTTCCCAACCAGCATTTTTAGTCACTGTTACAAATCGGTGACCACATAAAAAAACCTTAAACTAGTGATGGGAACCGTTTAGGCATCGTGGGTTCTTTCAATTAAAGCTCTCTCAAAGTCCACTTTGCGGCCGTTTGTAACTATAGCTCTCACACTTACAGACGCAAATCTGGCGAGGGGCGTGTCGTATCAGAAAACCGTGTTTTTCGAAAAAAAGTAGACATCTGGTCCTAAAACTAATTAGGGCATCAGAAAGTGCTTAAAAAGCTACATAAAATGGACTATTTAGAAAGGGTCCTGGATTATATACAGGGGGTACACTAACGAGGTGAAGTTTGCACCAAAATTCCCAAGAATGGGTACATTTTTTAATGTTATCCTGTATTACAAGCAAACTAATATATCTAAGCCCGTAGGGTATTTTTTTTACGAAACAAGATATTTTTAGGTAGACCGTGACCATATTTCATGTTTATAACTTTAACGGTTAGATTACTGCAATTTTTTAAAGTTGATAATTTAAATTCCAATTTTAACCTCATTTTGCCGCTTACTGCGAATAGTAATCGGAATTATTTCCAGACCCGCGTATGGATCATTTATTTGGCTACAAAAAAGCTCTAATAACATTTCTCTCTAACTACTTAGCAAGTGGGTGAAAATTCGATTTAAAGAAAAAAGTGCACATATCGGTCAAAAATCGAGGTACCGATCCATATACGACGAGAAATGATAAGTGGCTTTGAGCTAGGATGATTTACAAAGATATTTGACATGTCATTTGTGATAGATGTCACGACTGAGTTTTGGTTTGTTTAAAGCAAATATTTCCCCGATATTTTTTTATTGTTTCGATTTATGTTTGTTGTGCATTTGCGCGCTAAAGAGATAGAAATTTTTGAGAAAAACTGATTTTTTTTTCAAATAAAAAAGTATAAAAGTACTCAAAAAGATACACAAAAAGGACTGTTTAGGAAGGGTCTTGGAATATATACAGGGGTTGCAATTACGAGGTAAAGTTTGCACACAAAACTGTGTTTTTTCTTAACTTTTAAACTGCTTCATTTTTGTGAATACCGTTTTCAAAATTCGATGTAACTTTTAGGGGAGTAATTTATTTAAAAAAACAGACAGCTCTCAAAAAAAACTGTTTTTTTTTCTGTAAGTTTTGAACTACTTAAAATTTATACAGTTCCATGTAATTTTTAGGGGCATCATTTATTTGAAATTTTTTCTGAGATGTGTCAAAAAAATTAATTCCCGGTAATTTCATTTTCAAATACGGTAAGTACGTTTTATTAAGGTAATTAAAAAAAATACATGTCAAAAAAATTATTTTCCCCATAACGTCTGAACTGCTTAAAATTTTTAGATACAAGTTTCACAGTTTCTTCTAACTTTTAATGTCGTAATTTATTTTAGAGAAATATCTTTGCAATCCAAAAAACGTCTAGTATTCCTAACTTTTAAATAGCTATTTTTTTTGTAATGAGATTTTTATAGATAAATGTATATATATATATATATATATATATATATATATATATATATATATATATATATATATATATATATATATATATATATATATATATATATATATATATATATATATATATATATATATATATCCGTGACCGGATGTATCGGACTGGCGGACGTTTGTTAATCAAAAATAACTGTCAAGGTTATGATAATAGTAAAATAGGATCGAAAATAAGTGTGTAGAACTAGATACCTAAGGTCACACACACGACTAATACACGCACCCAGAATCCACAGGGACAACCTGACATATTACTTCTTTAGGTAGTGTTTCTATTAGGATTAACACACAATTACATGAATTAATCGGATCATTACAATAGGAGAAAAAACCGAGAAGCCAGAAAAATCAGGCTTTTTTTTCGAAAACTCACATCTCCGTTATTTCTCAAGTTGTAGCGAAGGCCCTTTGCGAAATAATAGCTGATAAAGTGCATAAACTGCATACCAAATTCATGCGCTGTGTGGTTTTTAGTTTTTGCACAATTGCAATTTGAATTTTTTAATGCACCTATGCACCTAGCCTCAATGACAAAGATGTTATAACTCTATCTATATATAAAGGAAATACAACGGTAGTCATGCACAAGAACAACTACGTAGTGAAAATAGATACTTAACTTAAGAATGACAAAACGAACGGATCTATAATAAAATTGAAAGGAGAATTTGCTGCCTTATTAGTAACTTAGATTTGCCAGACCTAAAGAAGAAGAAATTGAAATCAAGCGACTCGAAGATTTCCTCGATTTTACGGACTTCCAAAAATAAATAAAGCCAATGTACCATTATATCCCTTCATCAGTGCACCATCTTAGGAAATATGTAAATATTTAGTCAAAATATTAAACACATTTACAGGACGATCTAATTCTTATATCAAAAAATCAACACATATTGAAGAAAAGCTTACATATTCTACATTAGAGCTCGGTCTAGTCAGTTTTGATTCTGAATCCCTGTATGGAATATGAAATAGAGATTTGGGTCATCAGCCGGTCCCTTCTCCTAATTCGTTTGATCGGTCGCAGCATCACGTCGGCATGTGGAAGTTCAATTGTTAAGAGGTCGCGCGGTCGATATTGTTTCGGACGTTTTGAATAATGAAAATTGATTTATATACTGTTTTTTGTAATATATATTTTTTTTTTTTTATGATCCATGTGTGAGTTGGAAATATACAGGAAATAAAATGTTGGTAGAGACTAGTGCAAAAAAATAAACAAATAAAAAGTGCTTACGAACTTAATTTTGCAAAAATAATCAATTTCAAGGTGGTTATATTTGAGTTGTGAATGTAGATGAAATAAAATGTCAGTAGTGCAAAAAATTAAACAACTAAAGAGTGCTAACGAACTTAATTTTGAGAAAATAACAGAATTCAAGGTAAGTGGTCGCAATTTGCCAGAACTTAGTATATGACAAACTAGTAAAGACAAAAATAAAGAGGTTCATCGAAACTTTCGCAAAAGTATGTACGATTTAGCTAACTAGATATGTGGTTATGAAGTCTCTAACTCATTTTACTGTTATGTTTGTTTGTTGTTTTCTAAGGACTCGTCGGACTCATTATGGTGCAAAAACGGTCTTAAAGACTTAAAACACTTAAAAGAAAAAATAAAAAAACATGCGTTTTCTTCAGATCACATGAAATATTCAGTGAAATATGCTACAGTCGGAAGTGTTGATATTCGCGCTTAGCTAGACACAGCTTATAGAAAATCCCTTAGAGATTTTAATGAAAATGTATCCAAAATCGTTATATTTTAAACAAAATTATAGATTGTGTAAAATTTTGTGGGGCATTCGAGCTGGCACTACGTGGTCATGATGAAACAGCTTTGTCTGGAAATCCAGGGGTTTTTCGAGGGCTTATACATTTTGTTGAGGAGTTGGGCCAAGATAGACTATCCGCTTTAGCAATGTTAAGTACCGAGAAATCGTTTATAAAAGAAATGTGCGTGCAATTTTAACGAACGTGTCATTCAGCATGACTCCAATTCTAAAGAACGAAGAGTAGACCTGAACTTCAAGAGAATTTAAAGCTCAATTTAAAGATGAGATATTTATTTTTATTTTAAGTATGCCTATTTTTAAATTTGTTATTGACCTCTCAATATAATTCACCACGACTGGGCAAGTGCATCCCCCCCTTTAAAAAGAGGTACTACTTTAGCTGTTTTCAAAATGCTCGGAAAAATCCTGTCCATAAGCGACCAGTTGATTAAATATGTCAGGGGAAGTAGTAGAGCAGGGGTGAACAAACGGTCGATCGCGAGTGCTTTTTGAGTAGATCTCGAGAAGAAAATTTTTTTTAATAAGTAGGTACTTAACTAAACTACAAAAATGTATTACGTAATAAAATAACACTCTGCTAGCGGCAAAAGGCGGCTTTATCAAAGGAACGCGCGGTACTTGTCAAAGAAAAGCCGCGTTTTTTATTCTTGCCGCTTTTCTAGAAATTTCGGGCGGCGCGTTTGATGGAAACATTCGAGACTTTCGTTCACGCCGATATAAATGTTGCGCCTGCAGGAATTGGAGTCATTCTGAATTGCAACTTGAAGGCAATACTACGTCGATACAAAGTTTATTATTAAATAGTACAAAATGAGTGCAGCGAAGAAATCTAAAACGTATCATTTTAATAACGATTGGGAGGAAGAATTTTTGTTTTGTATGGTGAAGGATAAGTGCATTTGTCTTATTTGTCGTGCGTCAGTTGCAATACCTAAGCGTGGTAACTTAGGAGGCATCATAAAACGGTTCATAAAAACTATGAAAAGGATTTTCCGCCACAGAGTGAATTAAGAAAACGAAAAGTACGTGATTTGATATCTTGTTTGAAAAAAGAACAAACCATGTTCACAAGACAACAACAATCAAAAGCTGCTACGATCGCGTCATTTAAAATATCTCACATATTCGCGAAATACAAGAAACCATTCGAAGATGGATCGGTTGTGAAGGAAGCATTTATTGAAGCGGGTGAGACTTTATTTGGAGATTTTAAAAATAAAACAGAAATCATGTCTGCTATTAGAGAACTTCAGTTATCTCGTCCGACTGTCACAAGGCGTATTGAAGTCACAGGACATGGCAGATAAACTAAAAAATGATATCATGTCATACTTTTCTTTACAGTTCGAGAATCAGGACATGGCATTTTTACTCGATATTCAACTAAAAAATGATATATATATGACAATTTTGTAAAAAACTACAAGCTACCAATATATAAATTAGTGTGCAGATGGAGCACCAGCAATGACTGGAAACAAAAACGGTTTTGTGGCATTGTGTCGAGCTAATGAAGATTTCCCTTCATTTTTTTTCAATCCATTGCATTATACATCAACAAGTTCTGTGTTCAAAAGTTTTAAACACGGAGGAAATCATGGGCATTGCAACAAAAATTGTGAATTCCATCCATGCGCGTAGCTTGCAACGGCGGCTCTTTAAGTTGCAGTTGGAAGATAGGGAGTCAGCTAAACACACTGATTTAGTTCTTCACCCGGACGTCATGTGGTTGAGTCGCGGAAAATTCCTAGAAAGGTTTCAAGAATTATTGCCCGAAATAACAGCTTTTCTAGGCGAAAGAGATGATGACACTCAGATGTTGAAAAACGAAAAATGGCTGACTGATTTGGCATTTTTGACTGAAATTGCAATGCACTTAAACAACATTAACTTGGAGCTTCAAGGTAAAGGAAAAACTGTTATTGAGATGATTAGCGCAGTAAACGCGTTCAAAAGTAAATTGCAACTTAAGATAGATCAACTGAAAAGAAAGGATCTGAAACATTTTCCGTCTTTGAAAGCAAGGATTCCTCAGCTGAATTATGATACATATGAGCTTGAATTATCAAATATTTTGGGACGATTCGAAATGCGTTTTTATGATTGTAGTAAATTGGCAAATGTAGCATCATTTATGAGTTATCCTTTTTCATGTAAAAACGTTGAGGAATTAGCTACTGAAATAGCAAGTCAGTTTAATATGAACTCATGTTCAGTGGTTACGTACCATCTTATGAAAAGTATGCTGAGGACATGCAGTACCACGCTTCAACATCCAAAGTCACTCCTTAGTTAAGTTTAACACCATATGTAACTCTTTTGTTTTGTAACAACCAATAAACTCGCAATTTTGAATACCTATGAGTTTTTTCATTAATATTGTAGAGAAGAACCTAACTAAACCTAACCCAAAACTTGACTAAAATACTGTATATTGTGCGGAAAGCTAATATCTATATATGCTACGGTACACCCTACCACCTAGTTAGGTAGGTAGGTAGGTAGAGTGTATGTATCGTGTATGTACGAAAACCCTGCATTACACATACTTGCAGCCTCTCAGAGTCGATCGTAAGTAGTCTAAAAATATTGAGGTAGATCGCCAGCAGTTCAAGTTTGAGCACCCCTGTAGTAGAGTATTAGCAATTTTTTTTAAAACAGCTGATGGTATGTTATCTGTCCCAACAGAGGTATTATTTTTTTAGTTTCTTAATTGTTGTCATGATTCTGTATTCATTAAGAGGCTGTAGTAACATTGTGTTTGGAAGTGATCTGTTCTCTGGGACATCACTAGGATTTAATAAAGTAACAGAAAGTGCTAAGATGTCTAATGCAATCGCAATCGAAACGTCGGAAAAAAAATTCTTTAACCAATCTTTTGATCAAAAATCACGGGGGTATTGTATGGTCCTGTGGTAATTGACACAAATGTTTAATCATACAGTATGATCAAAGACGTTTGACATGAATCCACGATCCTGTATGGACCGATTAAAACAACTTTCCGAGCACCAGCAGTATACAAACTACTAGTACAAGTTTAGATAGAACAATGAATTAATTTTCATATTTATTAAAAAGAATAATTGACACTTTGACATAATACAAATGATTTCATTAATTTTGTTATATACTCGGTAACGGAACGAGGAATGTTTAGTTTTCGCGACCTCCTCGAAGGGCCATTTAAAACCGACCTAATTAGACAAATTAAAGAGATATGGAAATAGCAACGTAACTTAATACCTATTCGGTCTGAGTTAATACAGTTTAGTGATAAATTAGAATCGTTCGCAAAAAATAATGGCTACCGTGGCTCAGTATATTAATGATTTTTTTGAACAATATGCAGGTTAGTGTCATTTGCTTTGCTCGATTAGTTACACGATCAATTTGTAAGTGATATTTGTGGGTGTTAACAATCAAGGCACCCATAGAATTTGCGCCCTTCTAAAAAAAAAAACAGTAAATTTCCTTTATCCGGAACTTCTCTCATTATTAATATTTCCTCTTATTAAAATAATGACCCGGTTTAGTTCCGCATACCGGGTGTCAACGAATCTATTAGACAGGCCATATATTTTAAAGTATTTGATGTATCAAAACGAAATTTTGTATAGGAAAATGGCACATAAAGAGGAGCGTTTTCGCATATTTTTCACTATTCGGTCACTTCCGGTTTCACCAGAAATGACTCTAGTTTCGATTTTTTAAATGGAACACTGTGTCTATGTCTATGACAATTCTGAATCAGAATATGACATTTTAAAAACTTTTTACGCCTACTTGATTTGTTTATAGCCATTTTTCAAATTGCATCTAGGTGGCCATGACCGGACGCAAACTAATTTAAGTACCTGAAATAATGACAGAATGATACAATCGCTAAGTTTTAGTGATTAGTCTGGTAGCTAGGAACAAGAGAAGTTGATAAAATCAAATTTTTGTGTCTAACTATTTTTTTTCAAATGGCGACCCTTTTTAGACAAGCACTTTTTGAAAATAGGAAAAATTAAATATTACTAAGAAATCGATAATCAATTATTTACTTTTATCAAGTGTGTCATGGATATCCATGCTGGATATTAAGTAGGATTTTTAATTGTGACAGTTGGTTGATCAAGATTACTTACGTTGAATCTATCCATGCGTCATGTCACGTAAAGTCTGCCCAGCCTATCTCTGTTGATGAAAAGAATGCACGCCTATGCGCCTAACACTCGAAACAGCATTTTTTATACAGTTTTCTCAGTGGCGCAACTAGACACCGACTTTTGGGGGCTCAAGCCCTGACATTTATAAGATAATATTGATTTGAGGAAAAACCCAATTTTAAAGAAACGGTGATTTTTTGTACATGATATTTTTTCCAAGTTAATAACGCCATGCAAATTTTCGTATTAACTTTATCTTAATCTTAACACTACAATGTATACAAAAAATTAAATAAATTTGCCGTATGTCACCGTTTTTCGAAATATTACCTCTTTTTTATTTTAAATATGTATAATCGAAAAAAAAAATAAAAATCTACGCCAATGATTTCAGCAGTTTTTAATGTTACATTTACCCCAACTATATATATTTTCAATTTGACTATAATTGACTTGGCATTCTCAAAATATAAAATATTTACGGTTTTACACCCTTTCAAAATTGAGACACGTTTCTAATCTATTTCTTGGTAAAAGTTTGAAAGGAATTAAAATGTGTTCTCAAAATATAAAATGTTTACGGTTTTGTACTCTTAAAAAATCGGATATCTACGCCCATGGCATCCTAAATCTAAATTGTTGAGACACGGTTCTAATCTATTTTTTGGTACAAGTTTGAAACGACTTAAAATTTTACCAGTTCATCCAGTTTTTAGTAATATTTTTTTTTACCTTTTATTAGGCCGAATTTTATCGAACGGCTAATAATTTAATTACAAACTCTCGATATTATCTAATTTTTTATTTCCCTTATTATAATATATATATATTTTTTTAATAAATTACGACACTTAAAGTTACATAGAATGATAAACCCGTATATATAAATTTTAAGGAGTTCAAAAGTTACACACTTCTCCTGTATAACATAATACATGCTTTATTTGACCTGTTAACTGGAAACCTGCCAAACTACCCCCCTTTTTGGTCTACCCCGTATAATGAACAAACATTATTTTGATACAAAAAGTTAAATAACTTTTAAGTTTCGCTGTTTTTTGGAACATCACCTCAATTTCATTTTAAATATGTATACTCGAGAAGAATTAAATATCTACGTCATTATTTTTCAATGTTAGAACATTTACCCCACCTATTTCTGACTTCAGTGGGACTATTATCGATTTTGCGTCCTAAAAATATGATTTTTTTTACTCTTTTATACCCCTTTCTCAAACTTTTAGTTTCAATAACCTCAAAATAAGCGCGCCCTCCGATCGTCGATTGACACCGCTGTCTTTCCACCTTGAGCGAAAACTCGTAACCTGGTCCGCATATACGAACATAAACATTTTGAATGTTAAAAATGTTTCGAACACCCTCACGCGATTTTGTACACTCCAAGAGCCAGTAAATTTCGTTTTCGTAAGTATCCAATTCAATTGTCAAAAGTATACAAGGTGTTAAAAATTAAAAAAAAAACAAGAGAAAAATAAACTACGCTACGGAAAAATACCTTTTTATCCATTTTTCAAACAAAATGGAGTTAAAGTGTTATTTTTGAAAAAATATAGAAGGCGTTGGAACACAGTAAGAGATATTCTTTTCAAGTTTTTACCTTACCTATGTCGTAACTATTAACTATTGTAACAGCAAAATCAAAAGTATCTCAGAAAACAAACCTAAAAACGTTATTTATTGGTGCACCGCGACAAAATGAGAACCCGACGATCGATGGACAATAGTCGGCATTCGGCTTGCTCGGCTTTGCTCGCAAAATCACGCCAAATCTCATGTTTTGGTTGACCCTCACCAATCGCCTTGGGGGGGGGGGCTAATTCCGAGGTTGGGGGGGCTAAGCTCCCCCTAGCCCTCCCCCTAGTTGCGCCACTGAGTTTTCTGCTGTCCCTCTTCAGATATCGTCAACAAATTTAGGAGTGCAAATCTGTATCTTTGGCTAACAAATAGTTAGAGTTAGAGTATTAAACAAAAATATAACTTCAATTAACTTCAATAACGCTGTAAAATGTAAAAGCCAGTATTCGAGTTCACTGTAGTTGTTCAAAGTGCATTCATCCTTGTTCACGACACATTCCCGCTCGTTCAATTGCTTCTCTCAACACGTTGTGCAACATTTGAGGCGTAATACTTCTAAATACACTCTCTTTTTCTTTAACATGTCCCCAAATGAAGAAATCGAGAATAGTGAGATCCGGTGAACGGGCGGGCCACCGTATCGGGCCATTGGTTGCAATAACTTTATTATTAAAATGTTCAATTAAATAATTAAGAACTTCTCGGGTATTGTGAGTCGGTGCTCTATCTTGCTAAGAGTAAATTTGGCGTAAAACTTCTAAAGGTAGATCATACAGATGTTGCTCAATTTCATTTTAGAGAAAGCCTAAGTACCTAACCCCTGTCAATTGGCATTGAAATAAAATTGGCCCATTTATTTTGTTACCAACGACACCAGCCCAGACATCGACACCAAACCTTTCTTGAAAATTTCCTACTCTTATTTCACGTTGATTTTGTTGGGCCCAGTAACGAGTGTTTTGCTTGTTAAACATAGCATTATTAGTAAATCTGGATTCGTCAGAAAATAAGACAAAGTTGATCAAACTTGGGTCAATTCTACAATTTTGGAGCAACCAATCACAAAACAATACCCGTCTATGGCCATCGTCAGGATACAAATGTTGGTGTAACTGGTACTTAAAAGCTGGATATCCGTGTTTAGTATTTTTCTAGCTGATCAATGACTTAAACCCAGTTCGTGATTAATTTTTCTTGAAGAAACAGTTTTATCAACTTCGACCATAGCAAGAACGTTAATCTCCATTTCTTCAAAATTTCCGCCACTTGATTTCCTTTTTGATGCCTAAACCGATTCTCGAAATATGGAAAATACTGATGGACTAGATGTTGGCGATTGGGGTATCTCTGAGCATACAACTCGGCAGCATTCCTTGAATTGTTATGGCATTCTCCAAATATTAATAACATATCGACTTTTACATTTTGAGTATACATTATTTTGACTTTTGAAAACAAAAATAATACTGAAAATCAAGAAAAATAAGGAAATGTCTACTCAGAAAGAATAGGTAAGTGTCAATGTCAAAACAAAAAATCCTACTTAATATCCAGCATAACTATCCATGGCACACTTGATAAAAGTAAATAACTGATTATCGAGTATTTTTCTTAGTAATATTTCATTTTTGAACTTATTTTTAATCCAATCGCTAAAAAGTGAGTACCGTCAGATTCGCAAAAAATCCTCTTTTCAAAATGTGTTTGTCTAAAAAGGTTCGCCATTTGAAAAAAAATAGTTACGATTCAAAAATTTGATTTTATCAACTTCTCTTGTTCCTAGGTATCAAACTAATCACTAAAACTTAGCGATTGTATTATTCTGTCATCATTTCAGGTCCTTAGATTAATTTCTGTCCGTCATAGCCACCTAGATGCAATTTTAAAAATGTCACATTCTGATTCAGAATTGTCTCAGGAACCCAAAAATCTAAAAATATACAGAGTATTTCATTTAAAAAATCGAAACTGGAGTCATTTCCGGTGAAATCGGAAGTGACCGGAAAGTGAAAAATATGCGAAAACTCTCCTCTTTATGTACCATTCACCTATACCAAATTTCGTTTTGATACATCAAAAACTTTAAAAGTTATAGCCTTATAGATTCGTTGACACCCGGTATAGTAATCTACTAACATATAAAGGGTGACCACGAACAACCCCTACAATGTGAAAAGGATGATTCTACATAAAAAAACACGAAAAAAATTTCGTATTAACCTAGATCCGGAAATGCTTCATTAAGGAGATACAGGGTGTTGAAATATAAATTTTATTTTATTTTTTATTAAATAGCTGTTGCAAATAATAAAATTTTCTCACGAAATCGGGCAATCAGGGTATTTTTTGGGTGAGGAATCATAATTTGGTATTAGATTTCATGTGACACTTAGAGGGCGCTACGTACGCTACTATTATTTATGTAAATTTGCCCTAACTTTTTTGCCGATGCATTTCTGAGTTTTTTTACAAATAAATATTATTCTTGTAGCTTTTCTAAGCAAAAAAGCTATACTTACTCAACAACGCTAGAGGTAACCGTTCTCGAGCAGTTTGCAAGTTTATGCGTCGATGCAAAGAAAACAAATTTTTTAATAATAATAAACTAAGGCGTATTTATTTCAAGACAATACAAAATTAAAAGCAAGTATGAATTATTCTAAACTATAATAAATGCTCCACATGATGACCGTTAGTTTGAAGGCATAATGTAGGAAAAGGAATAGGAAAGTGTAAGTCTTTATTCATAAAAAAAGGTATACTTTCTCAACAATGCTAGGTAACCGTTCTTAACAATAATAAACGCAAGTGTCATTTTTGAAGAATAAGCAGATACGCATTTAATATACGGGGAAGTTCAGTATAACCCTCGAGCGGCACAACGTAGATATGTTGAAAAGTTTCCGAATAGAATCCATCCCACTCATACAACCTTTACTGCACTTCACCAGAGGTTGAGGGGATCGGTGTCTCCAAAAAAAAATGAAACGGGTAGGCATCCCGTTGTAGTGTGGGAATTCGAAGAAGCTATTCTGATGGATTTAGAAGATAACCCAGAATTAAGTTGTCGAACAAAAAAATTGAAGATCCAACTTTTTATTCTCGTATTTTATTCTCCGATGAATCCAGTTTCACGAGAGACGGAATAAATAATTTACACAATTCACATCATTATACAACCAAACATCAACATAAGTTTAGTATTAATGTGTTCATTGGTATTGTAAACAACCTAATTAGACCTGTTGAGTTGCCAGGTCGACTAACAGGGGAAAAGTATTTAAATTTTCTTCAGAATATTTTACCCACATTACTAGAGGAAGTTCCTTAAAATATTCGGCAAGCCATGTGGTTTATGCACGATGGGTGTCCGGCTAATTTAAGTCGAAATGTGCGTCAATATCTGGACCAGACTTACAAAAATCAGTGGATTGGTAGAGGCGGACCAGTTCAATGGCCAGCTAGGTCGCCAGATTTAAATCCTTGTGATTTTTGTATATGGGGTTTTCTCAAATGACATATGTACTCTGTTCCAATACAAACGCGTGAGCAGCTCTGATTGCGAATTCAAAATGCCTGCAATGAGTTCAGAGAAATGTATTTATAGACGTCTCTAAAAAAAAGAATTACATTATGCCTTCAAACTAATGGTCCTCACGTGGAGCATTTATTATAGTTTAGAATAATTCATACTTTCCTTTAATTTTGTATTGTCTCAAAATAAATACATATAAATTTTTGTAGACAAAAGAACACAAACTCCCAATATTGAACTAAACAACTGCGGGACTTCAACTTCTTGTTATAATTAAAAATTTTTCAACATTTTCTTACCCTCATACTGACAGGACTTATACAAAATATACATTCAACATACTAAATTTGTATACATAAAACATAAATATTACAAAATATTCACTTTGAAACTGTTTTAATATCATCCGAGTATAAAACATTCTGTCAAAAAAATTAATTCTCTGGATTGAACAGTTTTCCATTATTTCTATAATATATACTGAATCTAGGCAAAAATTAAAACATACGTGATACCTACCAAATTTCTGATAAATTTTCAATGGCATGCGATAGAAACTTAAAATAATTTCGCAAAGAAAAAGACTAACGTACCGTTGAAAACGTCCACCTATTACACAAAAAAACACACCGAAATGTTTATTTCAAATGCCTGAAACATAAACACAAACGATCTATTATCCATGATTTTTTTTATAAAAATATTTTTCTTCGCAATATTAAGTGATATCCCGAACGTCGCTGCGTAATTAAATATACTAACTTGTTCCAATGCATGTCACGGCAAAACATTTTACACAAAAAAAATTCTTAACTTATTGACGGTGATAATTCATTATTATAAGCCTTAGGGGGCTGAGATTCTGTAGAAAGGGGTCATCCCAAAACACCCCATGCGGCTTTGCCAGATTGTGCACAATTTCCCTATATGATGAAAAACATAAATTTGGCAACGTCGCGCCCCTAAATGTTACAACAGTACAGTTCACTGTCACATTAATAACTTAATCATGTGAAACATTCACGTGGGTTTTAGCGCATATCGAAATTACAACGAACATCTAACATTTCAGAGAGGGCCACGCTAAGGCCTTTTACGATTAAGCACCAACCATTAATTCCAACAAACATTACTTTTTAAAATACTTATTAAGTCTTGCTAAAAAAATCAAAAATCTTACGTACTCCAGTAGCAAAATGGTTAGTGATTGAAGTTAGTATGCTACATGCAACTAAAAAAAATCAGTATGTTTGTCGTTTAACAGTTATCAACAATAGTCATAAGATCGAACGAAAATTGTAAACAGAGTCATAAATATCCACCGCAAATTTTATACAAAACAAAAAGTTGAGATAAAAAATACGTGATTTTGAGTTGTGTTCCCCAGGCAATGATTATCTGGACTTATCAGATGTTTGCGTAGCGTATAAAAATATGTTTACTTAATTCATACCTCATAAATAAATTATTTTTTATTTAGAAACATATATGTGGCTAAAAAAAAATGCGAATAAACACAACCAAGGCAAAGATTAATATACATGAAAGGTCATTAATATTATTGTTCTTAATCTCTTACTCCAGAAGCTTAATAAAGCAGATTTCATTAAGCCCAGTTTTTACGTAATGCACTGCCGTAGGTAATTTCTCATTAGAGTTAGAATCCGAAGAAAAGTTTTTAATTAAAAAAATGTATTAAAAATAGAACTGCCACTCTTAATTTTTGGGCATGATTCAAAATAAATTGGTGGTGCGTCAAAACGAAAAAGTCCAAGAAGCACTTTTTAAGCAGAATTAATCTGGTTTTAGAAAAGCGACAGTAGTGTACCAAAACTATCTCAACGGGTTTGCGATAAATGTGAAGTAAACCATTACAGACGGAAAACTTTAAACATCCCGTATCGTGAAAACGGAGCATTTTCGGACCAATGTTTATATGAACTTTTTTTCATATTTTTAGATGTAGCATCTGATCTGTATATGTATGTATATACAGGGTGATTCACGTTGAGTGTCCTATTAAAAGTTCTGGAGAACTATAAAAGGGATTTTTTTCAAAATCGGCATACGGACATAATAGATAATAATCTATATTTTAAAAATATTTTCGCAAGTGCAGCGTTGCCACATCTCTCCGAAACCAATAGCAACATTGAAATTTCAAACAGAACACCCTATATTTTGTTGCAGTTTCTGATTCTACGCACGATTTTAAGTAACTTTTGTTAACATCTTCCTATACTTATCTCCTACCATTTTCTCTAAAAAATTAATTTATGATTTTTTTTAGAAAATCACCACGTTAATAATATTTATAATATAATAATATTTACCTGCGTAAGCGAGATAATTACTAGATCTTTTTTCTGGGTTAGAGAGTGCATATATTTAAAATAACTATATGTTAGAATAGCGATATATCATACAGGGTATCGTATAAAAAGGGCATTTTTATCGAAATTTAGTAATGGTGAAAACTCATTTATTTTAAATACAACACCCTGTATTTTATTATTTATTTAATTTTATTTAACCACAATATTTCCATATATGTTCCTATACCCATCTCCCACCATTTTTTAGATACGAGCCAACTTTGAATATTTTCCTGTTTTCAAAGACCATCCACAACAAAAGCACCCACCTCGGCACCTGCTTAGCGAATCACTTAACTAGTTAGGCCATGAAGGGTTTTATATAGCTCGTACTGACAAATATTTGAAATAAACAGACAGTTTTAGATACGGTGAATAATCCAAAATGTATTTTTTTAAATACAATTTGTAACCTAAAGGTGTTAGATATTATAAGTGATAATTAAACAAACAAATAATACATAATCGTTAATTTTTAGCAAAAGAAAGATAACTAATTGTTAAATTGCTTAAAATGGCCACCATTCGCATTAAGGCATTCGTGCAAACATGTTAATTGGTTTCTTGTTGTTGCTCTTCGTATTTCCTCAGGATTTAATTCGTCAAAAGCTCGACGTACTTGATTTTCCAGATCCTGGAGATTTTGTATTGGATTTCCTACATACACTCGCTCTTTGATGGTTCCGCAAAGGTAAGAATCTAGGGAAGTTAGGTCCGGAGACCGAGGTGGCCAATCCCATGGTCCCAAACGTCTGAACCACCTATCTTCGAACATTCCATATAATTCTTGACTCACTTCATTGCTGCAATGTGCAGGAGCCCCATCCAATTGGTACCAGCAAGAAATCAATAATTGTAGTGGTAACTCATCTAAAAACTCATTAACTGTAGTTCTTAAAATATCCAAATATTTATTCGAAGTTAAATTTTCATCGTAGATACAATAAGCAAATTTATTGTCCATCAGTAAGCAAAAAACATTAAACCCGAATTGAAACTGAAATCTTCGTTCTATAACCAATTTTGGGTTTTCAGCCGCTTAAAAATGACTATTTCGTCTATTAAATATTCCTTCCCTCGTAAATTTCGACTCGTGAGTCCAGATAATTTTTTTCAAAAATAGTGGGTCTTCCTCAATTTTAGAAAATCTCCGGTAAAAGGCTTTGCTGGTTGATAAATTTAAATGGTTGAATGTTATGTTTACTTAGAATAGAATTAGAATTAGGTATAGGAACATATATAGAAATATTGTAGGTAAGGTATTGGTTTATTCGAAGATACCATAAAATACAGGGTGTTGTATTTAAAATAAATGAGTTTTCACCATTACTAAATTTCGATAAAAATGCCCTTTTTATACGACACCCTGTATGAATATCGCTATTCTAACATATAGTTATTTCAAATATATGCATTCTCTAACCCAGAAAAAAAAATCTAGTAATTATCTGGCTTACGCAGGTAAATATGGAATTTTATTAACGTGGTGATTTTCTAAAAAAAAATCATAAATTAATTTTTTTAGAGAAAATGGTAGGAGATAAGTATAGGAAGATGTTAACAAAAGTTACTTAAAATCGTGCGTAGAATCAGAAACTGCAATAAAATATAGGATGTTCTATTTGAAATTTCAATGTTGCTATTGGTTTCGGAGAGATGTGGCAACGCTGCACTTGCGAAAATATTTTTAAAATATAGATTATTACCTATTACGTCCGTATGCCGAATTTGAAAAAAATCCCTTTTATAGTTCTCCAGAACTTTTAATAGGACACTCAACGTGAATCACCCTGTATATGTATATGTATGTATATATATATATATATATATATATATATATATATATATATATATATATATATATATAGGTGTTTCTTAATTGAGTGTCAATATTTAAGGAGGTGATTTTTGAGTCCATTTTAAGAAGAAAACTTCATATAAACATATGTCCTAAACGGTGTAAATTTTGAGATACAGGGTGTTAAACTTTCAATAATTTCATAATTTTTTGATAATATCTCGAATACCACTCTAGATATTGTAATGAAATTTGGTATATATGGTACTATGCATCTAGTGCATTTTTTTTATGTAGAATTTTTTTTTAGTTCCACCAGTGGCGTCCGTACGGAATCCGACCTGCATATTTTCCCAGACATTGAAGGTACCCCACTGAGTTTTTTTTAAATAAATCAAGGGATCAAACTTGCTCAAAAATGAATGGGAATTTCAAAAATAATTTTTATTTAAGAAAAATCAGTGGCGTACCATCAATGTCTGGGAAAATATGCAGGTCG
This sequence comes from Kuschelorhynchus macadamiae, assembly GCA_030620095.1. Taxonomy (NCBI): domain Eukaryota; kingdom Metazoa; phylum Arthropoda; class Insecta; order Coleoptera; family Curculionidae; genus Kuschelorhynchus; species Kuschelorhynchus macadamiae. The sequence goes on along the minus strand of JAUTXW010001340.1, from coordinate 2,327,677 downwards.
GATTCCGTACGGACGCCACTGGTGGAAATTAAAAAAATGTTCTAGATCAAAAAATTTCACTAGATGTAATTTCATTACAATATCTAGAGTGGTATTCGAGATATTATCGAAAAATTATGAAATTATTGAAAGTTTAACACCCTGTATCTCAAAATTTACACCGTTTAAGACATATGTTTATACGAAGTTTTCTTTTTAAAATGGAGCCAAAAATCACCTTCTTAAATATTGACCCTCAATTAAGAAACACCCTGTATATATGGTAGTTTACGGTGGATGGAACCTATTTCTTAGGTGGATGGAATTTTTTAAATTTCGCTTACACCCATAGATGACCTTGGTCTACCGTTTTAAAATATTTTCAGGCTTACAGTGTTGCTGCTTGTACCCAAAACAGGTGGCAACATTGCTATTTTACACGAAATGCCCTTTATTTTTTCTTCTTTTTCTGAAACTACAAGTTTTTCTGAGCAGCTTTTCTGCATACTTCCTTATACCTATCTGTAGCCGTTTTCCAGGAATTAATTTATTTAATTTTTTTTTAACGAAAATAAGACTTCAAATAAATCTGAATTTCTTCCAACTCTAAAGCAATGTTAATCTGAAATTTCGGCTACGGTTATATAATACATTTAGGTATTTGTTTTTTTTTGGCATATCTTAGTTGAAACATACAGAAAAGCTCCAAAACTAAATGTATGTTGGTAACTTATAAAAGCGAGAGAAAAACGATTTTTTTTAAATGGGACACCCTGTATATTAATACTGATTTAAGAAGCTGGCAAAACTAGCTTTCTAATAATGTATACTTTGCCTATACCTAACTCTTCACGTTTTTGATTTATAAGCATTTCTTTATGAAATATAATATAAAAGTGTCATTTTCAATGATTCCAGTAGTAATATGCCATGAAAACAATTTTTGTGAGATGCTATGATAGTTTGTTTGACAGAAGTTTCATTCTTGCGTTTCTGATTTTAAGTCTAAGTCAAAATAGAAGTAGATTAGGTAAATAATGCGAATACAGTTATAATTGATTTTTCTATTTTGCATGGTCAGTGTGATAAGATTATCAAAAGAACGTGTAGATAATTTAATGAAATGTATTCAGATTTAGCACAAATGAACATCAGAAAATTGATTCGAATCCAGCACAATTTTAAAGATTTTGGTTCAGCTTTAAAACCACCAAGAAATTTGCCCAGACCGGTGGCTTCCAATGAAGAAAACTTTTATGCATATCCTCATTCCTCCACACGTAGCGCTGAAGAAGTTTTGGGCATTACATTTTTATCTAAGTATACAACGAATTCTAGAAAAACATAATATGCACGACCACAAGTTTACCAAAGTTCAAGCACTTAAACCTCAAGATTCCCCGCAAGAGTCGAATTTTGTGAAATGTTACTCACACGTACACAGGAAGATCCTCTTTTTTTAATAAAAATTATATTGATCGATGAGGTAAAATTTTCGATGGAAGGTATTTTTAATCGACGGAATCGACACTGTTGGGCCAATAAAAATCCGCACGCTACAAGACAGAGAGACTATCAGGAAAAATTTAGTTTCAATGTCTTCTGTTTGCTAATGGATAATCAAATTAGGTATTTGATATACGATGAACAACTCACTTCTATAAAATACTTAGATATTCTAGCAACAACGGTCGAGGAGTTCACAGATGGTCTTGCACTTGAGCTGTTGGTATCAAGTTGACGGGGCCTCAGCACATTGTATGGGGGAAGTTACTGCAGAGCTAGAGAATTTTCGATGACCGAGGATTTAGATCTCTAGGACCGTGGAACTGGCTCCCAAGATCGCCTGATATTACTTCTTTAGATTTTCATTTATAAGGTACACTAAGAGAAAAAATTTCAGTAAATACCAAAGAAGAACTACTACATCGGGTCATTCAAGCATTTCTGGATATTGAACCCAATAAAATAAGAAGAGTTAAAAGGGATGGTTTCAATACTCGTTTATTGAAGTGTTTATAGGTTAACGGCCAACATTGTCAACATTTGCTCAAAAAATCAGTGTAGTGACAATTTTTAAAATGTCTATTTAATTTTTGTAATTCCGATTTATTATTTATCATTTAAATTTCCTAGTAAACCAAAATCTTTAAAACTGTTCTGGATTCAAATGAATTTTCTGATATTCACTTGTGGTAAATCTGGATCAATTTCATTACATTTTCTACACGTTCTCTTGATAATCTTATCACACTGACTATGTAAAATAAAAGAAATTATTATAACTCTATTCGTATTATTTACTTATCTACTAAAATCAGAAGCTCAAGAATGAAACTTTTTTCATTACACGCTACTAGTGAAAATGATCAAAATCAAAAACAGGAAGAGTTAGCTATTTACATTCGCTTCTGAAATTATTATTGATATATAGAGTGTGCTGTCATACATTTATTTCTGGAGCACCCTGTATGCTTCCACTAAGACATGACAAAAAAAATCAAATGTCTAAAAGTATTATTTAACGGTAGCCCAAATTTCCGATTAAAATTGCTTTAGAGTTGGAAGATATTCAGATGTATTTCGTCTTGCTTTCGTCAAAAAAAATTTAAATAAATTAATTCCTGGAAAACGGCTACAGATAGGTATAGGGAAGTATTCAGAAAAGTTGCTCAGAAACACGTGTAGTTTCAGAAAAATTGAAAAAGTAAAATGCATTTCATTTAAAATAGCGATGTTGCCACCTGTTTTGGATAGAAGCGGCAACACTGTATTACACTTTTAATACATTTGAACTACAAATGTATACATTTTTTTAAATAAATGTTTCAGATAAAAGGGTGACGAATTGGTTTCTTATGTCAAGTTTATGGCCCACAATAGGAGTATCGTTAATTTATTTATCCCTCGTGTATGGAATTCTGCCGGCGTATATGAAAAATCGTAAACCCTACAATTTAACCTCCATTATTAGAGTTTATAATCTAGTACAAATAGCTGTTTGCGCCTGGCTCATTTATTGGGTAAGTAATCTCATTATATATTTTTAGTTAACTTGTAAATTTAAGACAAACTAACACTGTCTTTTGGATCAAGATTAATGAAAACCATCTCACTTACAATAGTGTGACAAAGTACCATATCTCTCCTTTATAATTTTGAAAACAATTTTTTATGAAAGTTGTATAACGTGAAGAGTCTAATAAAAAAAAAATTAGTTTCAATTTTGCCAAGTTGGCTTATTTGCAACAAACACCCTGTATACAATTATTAGGTATGCGGTTATCTAGACAGGGGCCTGCGGTGAAATTTTACAAAAGGGAAGCAATTTTTAAAAACTTACCTATTCGATCCCTATACCCTTCGATCATTTTTTGCAAATTCGTCAATGACGTTATCATAAAAACGTCGATGCTCCGACATATTTTGGAGAAGTTTATTTTCAATGGACAACAGCGATGTATGCGTAAGTCTCTCATGCATTGCTGAATTTCTCACGAAATTTTTTATACGTTTAAGTGTTGAAAAATTGCGTTGTACTGATGAACTTGTGGCAGGTATTGTCAATACTAATTCACACAATTTCGATACTTCGATGTAGGCATCTTCCAGCTCCTTGTCTTTTAAAAATTGCATTAGTTCCTTAGCGTAATTTTTTGCGCTAATGTCATCAGTTTCGTAAATCACTTTTAGTGGAGATCGCAGTAACACTCGGTCGAAGAACTGGCTATAATGAAGAAGAAGAGATTTAAACGCATCTTTTGGAAAAGTTTTTCCTTTAAATGCATCAAAATTGCAGAGCTCGAGAAATTTAAAATCATTTAAACCGTTAAATTTATAGTTTGTTTGTTGCTGAATTTGATCGATTATTTCATAAAAGAGGCGTCTGTATGATGTTCGAACATCTCCCACCTTGTCTGTTCGAAGACGCTTGGCATTTAACGTCATCGTTTTCTCCCAAAATAGGTCAGTTTTCTCTTTTTTGGCTTAACATGGACTTAAAATCATCCACTTTTTTTAGGCAAAAAGCAATATCATTTGTTTTTATATTAAAAACATTGTCCAAAAATGGAAATATTTCTGAAAATATGTTCAACAAATAATTAAAATTAAAATCTTCAAACAGTCCAAAAACCTCCTCGAACTATTTATTGCTTCCATATTGAGTCCCACGTTTCATTATTTTCTATTATATTCTCAAATAGTTCGTAAGTGATTCACGATTTTCAGATACCGTTAACACAAGTCTTCCATTATAGTTCCACCTACTACGAGCTACTTTGGGCAATCGTTTGTGGACAATGAAGTCCAAAGCTTGTGTACGTTTTGTCGTCTTGGCAAAAAAAGCAGCCATGCCACTTAAAGTAACGAAAAATACTTTACACTCTTTAATGTGATTGATGGACAGCACTTGGGAAAGTTTCTCTAACTGTAGCTTGCAGACCTCCTAATCGTTCTGCCATCACTGCAGCTCCATCATAGCTTTGAGCAACAAATTTTTTCTCTGCATTAATTTCTTTAGTAACGTTTTAAACTACGGTATATAATGCATCTGATGTACGATTTTCGGACACATTCTTAAAACCTAAAAATCGCTCTTGAATACTTCCGTAACGTAGCGTATTACTATAGATAATTGGCTAAAATTAGTGATATCAGTCGTTTCGTCCAGAACAATAGCAATGAACCACGCCTCGCCAATCTCCTGCTTAATTATTTTTAGAATAATGGTTGCAACAGCGGAAATTAAATCATTCTGGATTCGATTCGACGTTCCGCGAAAAACGCTAGACTGCTCTAAATGATTTTTTAATCACTCATCATATTTAGCCATTAAATTAAGTAAATCTTGAAAATTTCCTCTATTTGAAGAAACCCTTGTTTCGTCATGACATCTAAATCCCAATTCTCCGAGAAAACAAACAACATTGATAAGTCTTCTTAATATTTGCCTATTTTTATCGACTAGATCATTGTGTTGTCGGTGACTAATTTCCAACTGTTTATTAAGGGCGTGTTCAATTCTGGTTTTGCCGAAGACTTTTTCTTTTATGACGGCCTGCAAATGCGCTTTGGACATAATGTGTCTTTTTACAGCTTTATGGAAATTGTTTAAATCGGAAAAACCAGTTTTATCCAAAGACCTTTTTCATTTTCAAAAAGTAAACATGGTCAATAAAATAAGTTATTTATATTTTCACAACCTGTTAGCCATTTAAATTGTTCGCATTGTTTTTCCGGATAAAAATGTCTAATACAGTTTTCATTTTTGTGGTTAAATTTTTCATAGGCGGTTTTGCCCTTCCATTGGAAATTATTTGAAGCTTATCAGCGAAGTTTAATGCTGAAATCCCTTTATTATTAAGACAGACACGACATATTCACACACACTCTTCGTACTAAATTCCCCAACATTTTCAACGTTATTACTGACAGCCGAAGTTGACGGTATTTGCATATCCACGTCCGTATTATTGTCTTCCATATCGCACCATGCACGACGCGACGTACGTATCACACAACACACGGATAGCCGTTCAAACAAAGAACCTACTCCAACGATAGCTTCCGCCACCACTTAAAGCACGCGACTGAAATGCAAAAATTGCAAACAGCCGGTGGAAAGTTCAATAACCTCTGGCTCGATTCACAGGAAATCAAGCATACAGGACTTGGCTGCAGAGAAGCTAGCGGCCCGCATGGGTTCTATTCGATTTTCTATTGCTAGGCTCGGTCGGAGTCAAGGCCGCATTTATTATGGGCTTGATAATTAAGATAATATTTTAGCATTTTTAATATAAACTAAATTAATGGTTTCCTATTTCAAAAATTACATTTTAGAACATGTTTTGTATTTTTTTTGGGGCTTCCCTTGCTTCCATGGACTGAGCGCCCCTGTATTTAGACATTTTTCTTCTTTGGTAACATTTTTCTTTATTGGAATCGTTGTAGGTTAGAAGTTATAGCAGGTTTTGGGGGACCATCATTTTTTTTAATTTAGATATTTTTTGAATAATTTGGCAACGTCGAAATAAAATGCAAAATCAAATATTTAAAAATATATAGGGTGTCCCATTTAAAAAAAGTTTATTCTTAGGTGCCTCACTTTCGTGAAATACCCTGTAAAATTAGAAATATTTTTAAATTATAGACTTCTTTTTGTTATACAACTTTCATGAAAAACAAAATTACAAAATAATAAAAAACGAGGGAGATATGGTACTTCGTCACACTATTGCGCCACCCCGTAAGTGTGAACTACAAACCACCACTTTTAGATCGCAACATGTGGTTGGGTACAAGGCGATTACAACTTGGCATGCCAACCGGTTGATTACTCAAATAATCCGAAAGCCCTCGACCTGCTCCGAGCTTTTCACTGGACGTACTTCCTGAAAATGATGGAACTTGTAGAAACAGTCTTTTTCGTACTAAGGAAGAAATTAAACCAAGTTAGTAAATTACACGTTTACCATCACGTGTCGACGATGACATTTGCTTGGATCGCGTGCAAATTTTTTGGAGGTAAGAACTTAATCATAATATCAAACAGAAGAGTCCTGAAAAATAATAGACCTCGCATAAAATTCCTACCTCAACCAAAAAAGAATAAACCTGTCCCTATTTCATTTAAGAGGTACTTATCAAATAGTTAAAAACAAAATATTATGAGCAAATCTTTGAATTTAATCAAGCGCACCACACCCTTCATACAATATATAAACTTTATACATGGAAGTAACAGATATTTACGATACAAGTGAGTTGTCACTACACAAGTATCTTAACGAGGTTAACTCACATGTATTGTACAATATTTTATCTACGTCTGACGCACGAATGTTAAAATACACATATATTTTTATTAAACAAATGTTTCAAAAAGTTTAAAGCAAGCATAAAACACCTTTCTATTAGCTGTTACCTGTTTGCATTTTAATCCTGCCACTCTGCGTTACCCGGGGCAACGTCAATTTAAGTAAAGTACGGGACACGAAAGAAAACCGGGCGGAGTCAATCCGTTTAAGAAGGTCCGCCAAGAAATCTCTTTAAACCAGTGGTGTCCCGTCGTTCTTTATATAATATGGCACTCTTTTTTGACAATACGCACTTCAGATAATTAAAAAATGTAACTATGCTTAATGAACCTTTATCTATATTTGTCTGTTTTCTTTCGTGTACCGCACTTCTATATCTCCTTTGTGTGGCAAAAACGGCGAACTTTCGAATTTTAAAACGATTTAATTTTGATTTTTCTTGATCGATTTACCTATAAATATATTTTTTCTTGAGTTCTGTCATTAACGGTTCCTGGGCTACTGCCTAAGTCCACTAATATTGGACCACCCAGTATAGTGATGATACACGATTTACAAGTCCAGATTTTACAAGGGCGGCCAGCATCAGATCCAGTGAAAGAGATTTATCAAAATTTTAATTTATGCAGTTCGACTTTGGGCTACTCGGGTATGGCAAAAGTGGCCGTCATTGTGAAGTACTATACAGGGGTGTACATACTAACTGCGTGCTGATGTTAAAGTTTAAAAAGAAAATTTTTTTTTGATCCCAATTCTGATGCTATTGTAGATAACTGCATGAAATTTATACACGTCTTCTATGCATTAAGGAGCATAGGGATTTACCCAGGTTAATTACATATGCACGCCACTGGTAGAAATTTCAAAAATTGATTGTTAATAAAAAATGCCCTTTTATGCATATAAGACGTGTATCAAATTTCACACAGTTATTTATCTATAATAGCATCAGAATTGTTTTTTTTTAAACTCTGTATCTCCAAAGTTAAGACTTTTAGGTTCATATTAAACTTTTTTCTTAAAAAGGTCCAAGAATCACCCCCTTTAACATTAGCGCGCAATTAGGAAACGCCCTGTATAGTACATCACAATGACGCCCCCTGTACAAAGTAATATGACAGACGGAGACAAACCGTCACTTTTGGCATATCCGAATAGCCCAAAGTCGAACTGCATAAGTTAAAATTTTTATAAATCTTGTTCACTGGAATCAGTGCTGGCTCCCCTACCATAACTACATTGATGTCTTAATTTTGGAAAATTATGAGTTTTTCAAATATTAATTGCAACATTAGATATTAGATATTTTTTGACACCGGGTATTGGACAGAAAATTAATTATTTTGAAGCAGTTTTTTGACAGCTACTTTATGAACAGTTTTACAAAATATACGAAAAAAAACTAAGCCTTGAGGTTGACGGCTGTGATTCTAATGATTCGATTCCTTCTAAATCGTTGTCTTTCTCTGAAAATGATGAGGTTTCGTCGTCACTACTTGAAGATCCCAGTGTGATAACTAAATCATCAATAACCGTTTCAATTTTGCCATCTACTTCCCAGTATTTATCTTCAATAGAACGAACATGTTTAACATACGATTTCTAATTTTCAGCCGATATTGAGTCGATCGCTTCTAATGTTATTTTATTTAAATTTTTAATTGAAAGTTCACCGGCTCTCGAATATATTTTTTTTACTCCTGCCCATGCAAGTTCAATAGGGTTGAGGTCGCACATGTACAGCCTTAAAGGTGTATGACCGAGATTACGTAAAAGACCGTCAAGTTTGTCCTTTTTTTCTCTAGGCTTGTTGGCTGATATTACTTCATATAATTGATATTTTTTCCATGTTGGATCACATACAAGATTGTTCGATTTAAACCACGATATCATATGAGCTTTTGTAGAGTATTTATTACTTGGCTTGGCGTATCTTCTACGTGAGAATGATAAGACGCATTATCCATTACCACGACTGATTTGGGAGGAATGTTAGGTAGAAGCTTCTCGAGCAACCACTTTTCAAAATTATCTCTATTCATCTATCCATGATAGTCTCCAATTGTTAGTCCCGAGCGAAAAACTAAAGCAGCACCTGGAACAAATCCGGCTTCTGAACCAGCATGAACTATAATAAAGCGTCTACTAGAACGGATTCCCTGAACAACACCTGTAATACTTTCACTTCGCCAGCATTTGTTCACTGTCATATCATTATCTACCCAGGTTTCGTCTAGATACACAATATTGCGTCCTTCTTGCCTATATTGCCTTACAGTTGATAGATATTTCACCCGCCAGTGAAAAATATTTGGTCTCTCAATGAGCAATTTTCGTTTATTTTGGCACTTGCGCCAAACAAAACCATTTGATCGTAAAAGCCGATTTAAGGTTTCATACCCGTACGGAAAATCTATCTTGTTCTTCACAGCGCGAAGTAGGGGTTTGCAGGTCGGAACCTTCTTCAAGTTTATATAAAAATCCTCTATTGTTCGTCGAATTACTTGAAAATCACCATCGTCAATTTTATCTTTGTATGATAATCGGGGTCTCTTTTTACCAGATTTTAAAGGTGAAGTAGAACATGAGCGATCATTATGTTCTCTTTGAATTTTTCTTACACTACTTTCCGAATCCTCGATACATTTTCCGTACCGCTTAGCTGGCGCACTTTATAGGTGAAGCGGCAAACTATTATAACAAATAAAATAACATAAAATTTATTTGCGTGCACAAATTTTACTTTTCCGCTTGCTTAAGACTATGAACCTTTATTTTAAGGACCGCCCGGTTTTCTTTCGTGTCCCGCACTTTAACATCTTATAGACCTCGAAGTCCTGTCCATACAATTCTTGATGTAAGGTAATATGTGACAAGTGAAGCATTTTGTTAACCCAAATGTACAGTAAATGACAGTTTAGTTTTAGTTAAAATGAGTGATTCAGAAAGAAGCATTTCTTCGGATATTGAGCAGGTAGCATCCAGGGCAATTGACAGGTTGCTTCCGGAAAAAATCCAGGCCAAAATATGAGTATTTTTTCAGTAGGTTCCAAAAATAGTGCAGAGAGAAGAATGTGCAGAACTATGGGAATGAAAAGGTCCTTATTGTATAATTCGGGAAGTTAGCTACTAACCATAGGCCTTCATCTCTCTGGGCGTTTTATTTTATGATAAGAACAGTGACATCTATTAAACTGAATATTGATATCAGCCAATTTAGAAATTTAGTCGCCCCCTCTCAAAAGAAAATCTGAGGGATATCAATCAAAAAAGTCAAGGGTATTAATTAAAAACCAATATTACAACATTCCTTCTAGAAGTGGACGACCAAAAATACTCATTTATGAAAGTAGCATTGATGCAGGCGAGAGGAGTTAACAAATTTCTTGTTGGAAAATGTCAAGGATGAAGGGCGATGTTTTCATTTTTTTTACCGACAACGAAAACGAAAATAGTCAGGGAATTCTATGTAACATCTGGAAATATTCAAGAGATACACATGGTTCAACTAGTTAGAAAATACATTCATCTTCGCCCGTGTAACATCGAGTATGGTAGGTTTTTCATCCAATTTCGAAATGGTGTGTGTATGAAGAAACCGGTTGGCGTTAATTCTTTTCGATATTTACCAAAACAAATTGTTTTGTATCTCAAACTTGAACATCCAGAAGGATATACGGGGCATTGCTTCCGAAGATCCCTATTGGCAGATTTATAAAATTCTGGGTGAAACGGGAGAAACTTTGGACGAGACCCGAAAAAAAATGAAACAATGCCATCAGACGACCAGTTTAAATAGTGAAAACAATGTATTGACTACAAATTTAGCAAACGTGGCTGCTTCGTCAGGGATTTATTTGAAAGATTGCAAAGATTGTACTATTAACATTTATATAGTCAAAAGCAGTGTTATCGTGCGGGTCATACGATTTATCAACGACAAAATGTTTAAGTTTGTTTTTCTTTTATTACGTGTAATCATATCCTCCGCATAAAATCCGGAAGATGAATTAGATAGACTCATAATATTTTCATATGAAAAAAGAGGATAAACATATAAATACCAGCAGTTGCAAAAATCTTTGAGCGATGCCACTTCAAAGTCAGATTGACAAGTCAGTGACAAAATGAGTAATAAAAAACAATTTTCGGGTTTTTTGCATCCAAAAGCGAAAAAAATGGTAATAAATCTAATAATATACTACGAAAATAAAAATTCACCGGCCAATATCCAAGAGACAGTAGCAAAAGCTCTGGGAATCGGTATAAGGACTGTGCAGAAAACTGTGCATGAAAAAAAGCATAATTTACTACCGAAGAAGATTAAGAAATGTACACGAAAAAATCGAAAGACAGAAGACTTAAGTGACAAAGTAAAAATGGATGTTCGTAAATCAATTTACGATTTATACACATCAAAAACTAATATAACTCTTCAAGTTTTAAAAGAAGCTTTAAAAAAATCGAGGCATATTGGAAATTGAACTAAAATCGTTGTCAAAATTAATAAAAATGTTGGATTTTCGATATAAAAAGGACTGTAATCGAAGATTTTTATGCGAGTTGCCACATATAGAAAGTCAGCGTATCCAGTTTTTAAAGAAATACACGGAAAATGTTAATTCAAAATTTAGAAAAGTGGTATTTTTAGACGAGACTTGGATATTTTCTAATGGAAGTGGTTCGAAATCTTGGCAGGACGAGTCTGTAAAAAGTGTCAAGAGAAAAAAAGGATGTGGGACGGGAAAACGGTTCATCATTTTGCATGCAGGTTCTTCAACAGAATTTCTCCCAGGTGCAAGTTTACTGTTTTCTTCCACATCCCAAAGTATGGACTATAATGATAATATGAACTGTGAAATGTTTGAAAAGTGGTTAAAAGAACAACTGATTCCAAATTCTGATGCTCCATCTTTAATCATTCTGGACAATGCATCTTATCATTCAAGAATCTTAAATAAACAACCTACTTCATCCTGGAAGAAAAGCGATATTTATGACTGGCTAATAAAACAAAAACAAAATTCTTTACCCAATATGCTGAAACTAGAACTTCTTTTAATGGCAAAATCTATCAAAAAACCAACAATATGTGCGGTAGATGAAATATCACGGGAAAATGGATATGAGGTTTTACGAATGCCGCCATACCAATGCCAGTTTAACGCAATAGAATTAATATGGGCTGGGGCAAAATCATATTACGAAAAACACGTTAACGATGGTCTTACATCAGATGAAGTGCAAATTGTTTGGCAAGACTCATTAAATTATATTACGCCGGAGTAATGGAAGAAATCTGGGGAACGGAGAAATTAATATGGTGGAATCGAGAACAAGTTCTAAATGTCGAAATAGCACTAATGATCATTGCGCCATTTGAGGACGACTCAAGATGAGGACTTTTTAAGTGATGATGATATTTTTTAGTCTATAATACTAAAAAATTTCTGAAGGATTATATTAGTCTTTGACTATGAATCGTAAAATGCATTATGAATATCTATTTTTGCATTGTAACTTATCTTTTGCCATTGAATTTTTTCGTGTACATTTCTTAATCTTCTTCGGAAGTAAATTATGTTTTTTTTCGTGCACAAGTTTCTGTACATTCCTTATACCAATTCTCAGAGCTTTTGCCACTGGCTCTTGGATATTAGCCAGTGAATTTTAGTTTAAAAATTTTTTTATTAGATCTGACACCATTTTTTTGCGTACTTTTTTAATACATTTGTAATTTTGTAGGCAATAAATAAATAATTATAGAATACTTGTTCCAATTTTAAAGCGTGTTTAAAATAAGTAATTTTTATATTAATTTATAAGACAAAATTTGATATATAAAAATCGGTAAAATCGCTTTACCAGAAACTCGGGGCTAATGAATATATATATATATATATATATATATATATATATATATATATGTGTATCAGCCAAATGGAATAAATTCGATAATAAATAAATGGGGGCGTGTTCGGAAAAACGCTTGGACCCGTCGGTTGGTATTTTTAGTTGCTCATTTTCTCCAATAAAAACTTTTTATACAGGGTGTGTCCTGTAACAGTGGTCAATGCCAACTTTCTTATTTCAAATGCAACACCCCGGATATTATTTAATTTTTGGATTCTTTAGGAGATTCTAAACATATTTTATGTTCAATGTCCTATACCTATCTTCAACTATTTCGGCAATATTAAGTGTTTTCAAATTTATTGCAAAAATTAAGATTAAAAAATAAAATTTATTTATTTCTTCATAATGTATAAACAAAAGTAAAAAGTTAATTTAGGAACTGTTGAATATGCTCGCCGCGAACGTCTTGGCAAATTCCCAATCTTAAATAGAAATTTCTTCTAACGTTATTTAGCATCTCAGGCGTGACCGATCTAATCGCAAGCGTTATTCGTCTTCTTAAGTCAGCTAAGTCGAGGGGTTTAGTTTTGTATACAACATTTTTAATATGTCCCCATAAGAAAAAGTCTAATAGCGTCAGATCAGGGGATCGCGCTGGCCATTCTATCGATCCTTGTCTCCCTATCCACCGATTTGGAAATATTCCGTTGAGGTACTGCCGGACATTAATTTGGTAATGGGGCGGTGCTCCATCTTGCTGAAACCATATCATATTCGCTGGAACTTGTGGGTTTGCTGGATCCGGATACAAATTTGTCAAAGTTGGCACGACATTATTTTGGAGCAGTGCTAAATAATTATCGCCATTCAAATTGCCGTCAATGAAAAAGGGGCCTATGATATGATCCCTAACAAATCCTGCCCAAACATTAACCTTTTCAGGATATTGAGTATGTTCTTCGCTGATCCAGTGAGGATTTTCCCTAGACCAATAGCGGCAATTTTGACGATTTACATGACCGTGAAGTGTAAAGGTGCACTCATCCGAAAACAAAACATGTTCTAATTGAATAACATTGTTATCTAACATAGCCATCATTTGTTCACAAAAATAAGTTCTCCTATCATAATCGTCTTCCATGAGCTCCTGAGTTGGTATCACTTTATAGGGATGCATTTTATTTTCATTTAATGTTCGAATAATCGACGAATGGCTAATATCGAACATTGCGGCGGCTTGTCGACTAGAAATATGTGGATTTTCCTCAAACTCAAGCATAATATCCAATTTAGTATCATCATTTATTGAATTGGCAGCTGCTTTTTTTATCTGCCTCACATGTCCAAGCTCGCGAAACTGCTTTTCTATTTTACTAATTGTCCCTTGGGATATATGCGGCAAATTTGGAAATGTTTCATGAAATAAGCGAGCAACTTCCACTTGTGTTCGTGTGTTATCTCCATAACCAATCATTTGTAAAATTGTTATTTTATGCATTTCTGTTAAATGAACCATTTTTCTGATATTAGGTATTATGCAGTTAACGAAATTCAAAAGACTATGACACTGACACTGACAACTACTGTCTTGCAAAGAGAAAGGCCAGGCATTTTACACAAAAGTAAACAAAACTGGCTCTTTTTGTTCCATATCAATAAAAAGGAACGCTAAAATGGTTTTTGCTTACATTCTTAATATGAAGACCTAAATGGTAAATAAGTATTAAGTGTGTTGTGGCGAATTTTTGTAATCAAATAAATAGTTCAGTAACCAGAGCCACTTTCATGAATAATAATAAATTCGAAATAAATAAAATAAAAATAAATTTGAAAACACTTAATATTGCCGAAATAGTTGAAGATAGGTATAGGACATTGAACATAAAATATGTTTAGAATCTCCTAAAGAATCCAAAAATTAAATAATATCCGGGGTGTTGCATTTGAAATAAGAAAGTTGGCATTGACCACTGTTACAGGACACACCCTGTATAAAAAGTTTTTATTGGAGAAAATGAGCAACTAAAAATGCCAATCGACGGGTCCAAGCGTTTTTCCGAACACGGCCCCATTTATTTATTATCGAATTTATTCCATTTGGCTGATACACACTATATATATATATATATATATATATATATATATATATATATATATATATATAATATAGCTTCTATTTTTCGCATGCACGGCTCTTATTTTTAGACTGAAATTTGAAGAAACCGCGAACAGACAGGCAGACGGAATTGAGAAAATATGTTTTCCGTCATCTAGGGACCCCGTAAAGATCTGAAAGAATCTAACGAGGGAAGTAATAACTAATTATCTTGTGTTTTTAACAAAAGTGTATAATAATTTTGCAAAATATTTTTTTTTTTGTTATCTCAATACAAGTTTTCTTTGCACAGGGGTGGCCCGCATTTAAATAAATGACACTGTATAAGTGGTTAGATTTTTAGGTCAAGCGGGGCTCATAATTTTTGGTGATTGATAAAAAAATCTCACTTTCATTAAGTGGCTGTATAAACAGAACCTATCCTGATTGTTCCACTGATTCGAACCGCCTTCCGACTTTATTAAGGTGCTTGCCATTTTGTGTATTTTTGTTTTTGCCAACCAAAAAATTTTAACCAAATACGTATTTAGCGAATTTTCTTATTTAGTCCCTCGGCATTTAATATATAAAATAATATTAAATATCTATATAAATATCTTAATAATATTGCGTAATATAATAAAAAAACTATTTTCTTTCTCCTTATAAATTTCTGTGGAAAAAATGCAAAAGGGGATAAGTCCAAAAACTGCTTTTTTCATGAGAGCCAAAAAACTAGTTTTTAAGGAATCAACTTTTTATTAAACATTATTTAAAAGGTTACTACATTATATTTAATGCTAGAAAATGTTTTACTAGAAAAAGAAACAGGTATATACATTTGTTTTTCAATAATTAAAAAAAAAAATACTTATCCCTTTTTCCTTTAAAAAATAATCATCATGAAAATGGCAAAAGGTGATAAGTAGACATATACCTTTTTGTTTGTGAACAATAGTACAAAAACAAATTTCAAAAGCTAAATAATTTGGATAACCGTACTTATACTTTTAGATTAAATGAGTAGCCCATACGCAAAATCCGCTATACGCTCCATAACAAATTTTAGGCTATGAAAGAAAAACGTATAACTAATTAAACATTTGTTGTAGAAAATGTTTTAATTATTGAAAAAATTGGAAATAATTATTATAAATCATTGAGATAGATGCGCATAATCTCTTAAATACCGGAATTTAGTTATTTATGTTTATTTTTTTTTAAATAGCGTGTTTTGCAAAAGTATTATGGTTAGAGCAGGATTTTTAATAAGTAGCAAAACCCGCTATTTTCTATTACTTCGGGCATGTTGAGATCCCGAAGTAGGAGGGAAGTGATGATACCGCAAAAAATATTAAAAACACGATTAAAGAAATAAATACTCCATAAAGTGAAGAACTATTAAGTTTAATAAAACAAGTAGAATATAAAATAAAGTCTTACTCTAAAAATAAAATCAAATCTTACTCTAAAAATATTGATGTTTAAGTCTGGAACTCGGCGTCATCTTCGGGGAGTTGAAAGTCACTATTAATGGTGCTGTCATTGTCCACATCATTATTGTCAGATATAGAGGCTGTATCAGTTTCCTCCGTACCAGAAAATATGTCGTTATAGAACTGCAACTTTTCTTTCTCCTTCCAGTTGTCACCAAATTGTAGAATGATCAGTTTTTTAACGTCGGAAAGCTTCGCTGGTTTAACATCAACTCCTCTTTCACCAACTTCGACATGGTTGTTATTTTGAAAGTTTTTTCCTCTCTTGCATATAGTTTTAGGCTCACAGCAATCAATATTATAGAATGGATCTCCTTGTACTAATGCAGTCTTGCCTGATTTACTTCGGGTGATGAAGACTTTCTTTGCTTGTTGAAATTTAAAGTGCCATTGTCCTGGCTGCTTAATTGTATTTTCGGAGTACGATTTCCAGTTCTTTACAGGACAATCATTTTGTCCTAAGTATGTGACTTCCGAATATTTGCTTATTACATCAATGTAGTCTTTGGGGCCTTCGATGACACTGCGTGCCTTAAATTCTCTTTCCAATGTACCAAATACCCGATCTGCTGGAAGAAATGAATGGCGGACAATAGGAAACCAAATCTCAATTCTTTCGATATTTTTAGGGGCTTCAAATAATAACCAAGAGCACAACATTCCTAACAAAGACCTGTTTTGGTTTTGTCCTTCACATCCATTGGAGAACAATCTTATGAGCGACAGATCATTTAAGTTTGAGTTGCACAGTCTGTGGTGTAAGGCTGATGCAATTCGGTTGCAGCCTTTTGCAAATTCGTTCTCGGTCCACACATAGCTTAATGTGTTTTCCTTGTTTTGGGAGGACAGTGATGAACCTTGACAGATTGTGAAGTTATATAAATATAACTGGCGAGAATAATACGCTGCCTGATCTGGAACTTTTGGGAGGACCAAATTTTTTTGACAATCGTAACATAACGTTAATGTATTTTCAACCTCTGGACGAAGCTTGTCGTAGAAAGCATCTGCACGCTTCTTGTCGTGTTTCATGTTGAATTTAAGTGTATCTCTTTTATTCTTGTCCTTCTCTAGCCTAATTTTATTTTCAAAGTTGCAACAGACGGAACACTTATCGGAACATGGACTGTCAAAACTTATATTGAAACATTCATTAAAAATGGTTCTGAAGTATTCGTAAGTAACAGAAAGGTCTTCAGTAGGATGGTTTTGTTTTAATTTTTTTTTCAACGGGGGCGGGGAAAGAGGGGGGCGGAGCACCTGGCGGCAAAATTCCTTAAACCGGCACTGATTTTAAGCATACATCAAACAAAACATATTTAAATAATAACTTATTATTTGAGGTTATGAAACCCGCGTTTATTATATGAAGAATTAAAATAAAAAATAATATGAATAGAATATATGGATATTTCACTTACCGTTATTTGTAGTATCACTGCCGATATTAATACATTCAGCTAATATTCTATATCCACGGGATTGTTAATTAAAACCATTATTTTTGCCACCCGACATTTTTAAAATACTCGCTTTTACGTTTTTGCAGTTAAACTAAGAATACCAGAAGTGATAAGTGCATTTATCCTTTTGTCCGTGTAAACACACTTTTAAATTAGTATAAGGCAAAAGGGGATAAGTCAACATATCCCTTTATGCCATTACGCTAAAATATTATTTTTGAATTCGGGCTTAGTTAAGTCGACTTATTCCCTTTTGGCTAATTTAATAATTTAAGTTTGTTTAAAAATCTTAAAAATGTAAGGGATAAGTATACTTATCGCTTTTGAATGATGTATTTTCCATGCAGTTTTTATAAGTATACTTATCATTTTTTTTGCTGGAAAGGATGCCTATGGCATCTAGGAGCTTGATGGTGCAATAAAAACAGTTATGGGATAAGTTGACTTATCCTCTTTTGCATTTTTTCCACAGATTTGTAAATAGCCCATCGAGATTTAATAGCTCGATAAAAGAATCACACAACATTTTGGTATTCACTGTGTTTTCTGATTTGATTCATAATGTTGGTGACCTTTGGACCCGCACGATAAGACCGCATTCGGCTATAGTAATAAATAATTTTTCATGTTTTATAGTTTTTAATAAAATAATTTACAAAAATCATCTTCGCTTTTTCTATATTACAAATTTCAAATTAAAAAAGAATGAATGAGTGAAAATACGTGCGGTAAATGCAAATGCAAAATGCGTAGGATAAGTGCTTCTTAACTCACCGACGTAGATAAAAAATAACAACTGCGCGAGTAACGTGTGGACAAAATATCCTGATGTAATCTATATTTTTTCTTAATATACATATTTAACTTTTAGGAGGAATGATTTCTTTCCCAATTATGATAAACTCGTTTATCCACATACTGATGTATATGTATTATTACTTATCATCTCTGGGACCTCAATGGCAAAAGAAGCTAGCTCCTTGGAAGCCTCGATTAACTATGGCTCAAATGGTATGTTAATTCACATTTTTAAGGAAAAAATTTAACTGGGTGGTCCTTTTAAAGTGTTAAAAAGCGATATTGAGAAATCGGTTGATTGAAAATAAATGAAATTTCTAGGAATGCAATTGGTAGTTGGGGGACATTTTTTGACGGAGTAAGTAATGTTTTAACCCTTTCCACTGTTTAGGGGTGGGGGGTAACTTTTAACTGTTAAATGGAAAGGTGCAGTTTTTTTCCAGATTCGTAATCTCCAGAAAAAACTACGTTATAATCAATGCATAATTTAATGTCAATGTCAATGTCACTACGCTAAATTCAACTTTCATTTTTCTTATGGCCGCTATATTGGATTTTTCGATTTTTTGAAAGAGCGCAAAATTTCGAGTCTAGTGATGTCTCACAAGTGCATAAAAGAATTGAGTATCATCGAAATTTCACACTTCGTAAAGTTTCTTTTCAAAGTCAATTTTTTCTAAGAACGCCATGATTTATTTGTAACAAAAGTGGGGTTTGATTTTGACTTTAAATAATTCAAAGTATCAAAGTTGTGTTTTAATAAGTAGTAAATCTGACACACAAATTGTCGAGACCTGTTGAAAATGGTCGGTATTTCCTATTCAAGTGAAGAAAAGTTTAACATGTTAGCGCTAGGGGTGGGCGATAATTATCGATGTTTGGAAAACATCGATGTTTCACGTTCGATGTTCGATGTTTTTTCCATCGATGTTGTTATCTTAAACTATCGATAAAAACATCGATATTTTAAAGAATTTGCATCGATGTTTTGCTAAAAATTTCAATTACAAATTAAAAATACACAAAAAGGAAGCTTTCCTAGCGAGTCAGCAATTTTCTGGTTTTCCAGCATTTAAAATACCAATCGAACGCGCTTTGGGTTGTTTGACTTGACTACGATAGATGGCGACACATTGCATTGTTTCTGGGAAGTCCCAATTTATGTCTCTGGTTGTTTTACTTGTATTTTGTTGATTGTCGTGACGTTAGTGTTAAGTTATTAGTTTTTTTGCGTGTTTGGTATGGCTCCAAGAAAAAGTATTTTGTGGCGTTATTTCGAAAAATGTAAAAATGCACCAGAATTATCTCAGTGCTTATTGTGTCCAAAAAAATAAAGACCTCAGGAAACACTTCAAATCTGAAATGTCACCTCCAAGGCACACATCCGAAGGAATTTGAAAGTTTGTTTAAAATGGAGAAGTCCAATAAAAATAAAAGGATAGCACCGGAAAACGTAGATGATTCCAATCCAGAAGAAAATATTGAATTTATTACTGTAAGTAGTCCCAGCTGTACTCCCAGTACCTCAGCAGCTCGTGGCGACGAAAATGACTTGTCTTTTTCTTCATGCAGCAGCAGTGTAAGTACTGTAGGTACATTATCTTCGAAGAATCACAAGGAGTGTGAGAATCAACCAAAAATTACTCAGTCGTTTAAAAGTATTTTTTCTTGGTCAGGAGATGGAACAAAATTTAATAAAACAACCACTGCCATTTTATATATGATATGCAAAGATTTTCAACCCATTTCGGTTGTTGAGGATGAAGGTTTTAAATACTTAATGAAAACCGTAGCCCCACAATACAAAATACCTTCTCGCAAGACAATTAGTGCCCTGCTGGATAAAAAATATGATTTAGTTGCGAGTTTATTTAAAAACAAACTTGAAGGTAAACACTTAACCATTACGACTGATATATGGACTGATATGCAGACTCGAAGCTACCTTGGGGTTACTGTTCATTTTGGTGAGGAGGCTCAAATACATTCGGGTACTCTTGGTGTTATCGAATTAGATAATAGACACACATCTGAATATATAGTAAGCAAAATGGAAAATGTTTTAATAGAATGGAACATTGCTAATGAGAATGTTACAGCAGTAGTCACGGATGGTGCAGCAAATATTATTTGGTAATAATCGCCATATACATTGTTTTGCCCACCAGCTGAACCTAATTGCTGAAAAAGCTATAAGACCCATAACTGCTTTACAACAAATAATAAAATCAATAAAAGATATTGTGACGTGGTTCAAGCAAAGTGTAGTGGCCGTAGATGAGTTAAGAAAAGCACAGGCGGACCACGTTGAAAAGAAACTTGTGCAAATGGTCCCTACAAGATGGAACTCTAATTATCATATGATATGCCGATTTTTAGAGCTCAGAGAAGAAGTTAATGCTATTTTAAATAGACATGCAAGTGCCCCTGTCATGATAACAGCACGTGACATAGAGGAATTAAAAATTGTCATGTTGCTTCTGGAACCCCTCGATAATGCAACTAGACAACTTTCTGGACAGACATATACAACAAGCAGTATTGTAATACCATTAATTTTCAACTTGGAGAGAAGCATCTCATCAGTTGACGCCAGTGCGACAAATTCCTCAGATACTGCGCAGTCTCTTAAAACCAACCTTTTGAAGGAAATGAAAAGTCGGTTTGGACCAGCAGAAAAAGTACATTTATTAGCAGTGTCTACATTATTGGATCCCAGATTCAAGAAAATGTATTTCAAAGATCCCTTAAACTGTGCTAGGGGTGTTGAAATAATAAATAAAGCGTTGTCCCAAACACATCAACATCCAGCTGCTGAACCACCTAAGGAAGATACTACGGGTAAGACTAGTAAGCATTTTATTTTTTTAATTTTCGGACTTCGTGTCAATTTTAATTTTACATAATTACTTTTAAAACAGTTTAATTCTAACTACATGTGTTTTTTTGTAACACTGAAATTTATTAATAGTTATACCTAAATTATTTTTTATTGTACTTAAGTAAAGAACTCATATTAACAACTATTTCTGCTCTAAATATGACGTTTTCCCCCGAGTTTTCTGTGAACTTACTATGTATTCAGTTATTTTCAGAACCAAAAATGAACACTCAGTTGTGGGCCGGTCACCATGAAATGGTGCAAGAAAATATGGCGCGCTTTATTGCGCAAGAAGATTCCTTATCGGAAATAACCTCCTACTTGAAAAGCCCACTTCAGCCCTTGAATGGAAATCCTTTAGATTGGTGGAAATCAAATAACCATGTTTATCCAAGGCTGCATCCAATTGCTACAAGATATCTGACAGTAGTGGCAACTTCGGTACCATCAGAAAGCCTTTTTTCGAAGGCTGGGTTGACTGCGACAAAACAAAGAAGCCAAATTAAACCAAAAAGACTTTCCAAAATTTTGTTTCTAAATTCTATAGATAGAGTGTTGTGGGAGTTGTGATTTTTTAACATAATTTTTAAAAAATTAGAATTTTTTATTTAAATATTCCTAAGGGTATATAATTTATAAGCTATTTTGTTAGTTTGTTTATATATTATATTTTAATTTCAGCAACTATACAGAATGTTCACATTTAGTTTTTATATTGTGTGCAGTGCAGTTTTTAATGTTTTAGGTTTAGGTTAGATAACTCATGTTTTGTATACTGTTATAATTCTTAGGGTGTAGTTTTTGTTACTAGAAAATATGTTTGTTAATTTTATTTTTTTAATCCTTGTTTAAATTTGTTGGTTTATGACCTTTAATATTTCTTGTTTACTATGTTAGTATGTTGGTTTTTGAAACTTCAAATAAATATATATTTTAAAATTCATTTTTAACAATAAAATTAAAGAACAAGAACACCTATACCCGAATATCGATGTTTTTGCGATGTTCAAACATCGATGTTTCAAATTCGATATATCGTTAATATCGATGGAAGGCTGTCGATGTCGACATCGATGTCCAACATCGATGTTTTCTTTCGATGTCCCATCCCTGGTTAGCGCTGTACTTGTAGTCACACAGAAACGCCAAATACCTCAGCAAGGTATTTGGAGATGTACCCTGAACGACGGCAGCCTCATAAAACCCAATTCAGAAAAATTGCAGTTAATTTAATTAACCATGGGGTCTTCGAACAACCTAGAAGCAGATACAATATTGATAATGAAAATTGCGACAGAAACATTTTATAAGCAATCAACGAAAACCCTAGTACATCGGTAAGAACTGTAGAACAGGAAATTTATGTGCCAAAATTAAGGGTACAGATAGTGTTAAAAAAGCATAAATACCATCCATACAAACCCATAATACTTCAAGGACTTAAGGAAACTGATTTTCTAAGACGACTACGCTTCTGTGAGTGGTATACTAGGAAGTGTAATGAAAATCCCGACTTTGTAAATCATATCTTGTGGTCCGATAGAGTAGGTTTACGACATTAAACGGATCAACTGAGAAAAATATTTAAGTTTCTTCGGCGCGACTACTGACCCAAACTTTGCCAACTTAAGCCGAAGATTATCTATGCACCCCTATGCGAATTCGATCGGGAACATTCGGGAAAAAGTCGCCTCCGTTTGTATCCACAAGGGCATCGCGGGCCGCCAGCGTCGATCGACGCCAACGAAACAAAGCCTCCGGAGATCGCGGTGCGAGGCATCGAAAGTGTCCCCGAATCACAGCTTAGATAGTAAGCTGTGCCCGAATCAAGTGAACGATCAATGAGTTTGTACGTTTAGAATAATAGAAGGAATTTCCAAATTTAAAAAATATTAATTATTTATTATTTTATTTATTCGTTTCTGTTTGGAAATATTTATTGGGAGGTCATTGACCATATGATCTAATGGAGGAGGCGCCACTGGAAATAATATACGTTTATTTTAAAAATATAAACATCGATATATCGAAAAATTTCAGAACGGGGTATTGAAATTAGTCCATCGATATTTAAGTCCATGTATTCATGTTTTTCAAAACATATTATTTGATTTTTAAAAGCATACTCATGTATATTTATAGTTAATATTTTCTGCTGATTATTTTATTATTTTAGGTCCAGTTCACACTCGTTATCATCCTTATAATAAGCGGTCTTCGTCCAAGTTGTGCAGTACAGCGTACTTTGCTCATCATCTTTCTTCCGAACCTAATTTTCATATACAAAATGTTTTATGACTTCTACCAAACGAGTTACTCCCAGAAAAAAACACTGAATAAAACTAATGACTAAGTAGGAAATATACTGCAAGTCTGGTAGTACATAAGGAATAAAAAAATTGTGCTAGGTAAAAAATGTTAAGTTCATTTTATAGCTATGTTGTTTTCAATGACCCGCATAATTAGTACATAGAGTAAATGGGCGCTAAATTCAATAGAGCGTATTGTTTTTATTTTTTAAAGAAAGGAAAAAATACCTTTGACAGCTGATGAGTGTCATCTTTGACCACTAATTATTTTAATGTCAATTTGTTGAGATATAAAATGGTTCTTATATAGTGTGTTTTTAAAAGGCGTGCTCAAATTCACATTAAATTAATTAGCAGCCAAACATATCACCTAACACCTTCCAAAAGACTTTTTTTTCTATCTTTATGAAATTAAAGAAACTATGCTCCATCGATCTATAGTTACTGAATGTTCACTCCAACCGTTGCTTACTGTATATGCATTAATTGTGTAATACAGACCCATAATTTACTAAAATCAAAAAATAGAGTATAAAGTTTCAGTGAATAATTTGTTAAGCCTATTTCCGGGTATCTACATGAAAAAGTAGATAATTGAAAAAATAGACATAGGGCATAAGAATGATAGTAGAACATTTGGTTGGCAAAAAGTGAAGTTATGCTTTTTCATGTGAGTACTGTCGATTTTTACAACTCACAAAGTATTTCTTAAATAATTGGGAAATGTGATAACATGGTAAATACTAGAAATCTTCTAGATATCATGTTAAAATTAAAACAACTTACTGATAATGACCAAACCAATTTTGTGTTTAGTTGGTCTGGGATTTCTTTATAAAATATAATGTTTAAGAAGGGCCATATTTACATACTCTTCATAAAGGCTTTTGGTCTCATACATTGAATTTTGAATGCATTTCCCTTAAGCTTTATTTTGTCTAATTCAGTCTAGTTGCGAATTAAATTCTCATATCATTAAAATATTCAGACTTTAGTGAAACAATGAGTATTCATGTATTATATGTAAATATGAAATTAAATGCTGTTAAATAGAAAAATTTGTTTGATTTTTACCTTCTGCATAATGCATAGCATCAATTCAATACATAAAAGAATAAAAAGTTTACCAATTACAAAACCAACAGCACTACGCTAATTGAAATGGAAATATGGTAACATAATTGACATATCTGAATGTATAAAATTAAAAAAATATATATATTCTACTAAATTTCCACATACAGGTCAAAAGGTTTCAAATATTTAGAAATTTAATAACTAATACATGAAACATTCAATGTATTTATATACAAAAGGAGAATAATGGAAATATATTTCTTGAAAATTACATTCTTCAGGTTGTCGTGCGTTGCATCGAGTTGGGGCATTTTCTTATACCTTATTCTTAAGGATTCTCCATAACAAAAAGCCCGGTGGAGATAGATCCGGGCTTCGCGTAGACCAATTCATGTCATCCATGTCAATTAAATATCGGATATAATAAATATCTTCAAAAACGCAAAATCGTTAATTTAACGGAGCCCAGCAAAATTTACAGAATGTGCCTTAACGTGTGCCGAAATGCAACAGCTGATTGCCATCTAAAACAGAATCTCTACGGGGTACAATGAGGTGGCGACACAAGCCCCAAAACATGATTTTTTTAAACTTAATATGAGAAACAGAGTGGCTGGCATTTCCTTATTGTAAGAATTAATTTTTATTCTTCCTCTAAGTGCATTACCTTCAGGGCCGCCATTTCCCCCCTATACACTATATCACAAATGTATGTATCAAAAGTAAATAATGTAAGATTGTTGGGTGTATATTTTCTTTCTTGTTAATGGCTTTCCATGCATTCTTTCAGTCCCATTCTAACTATGCCATTCTTACCTGGGGTCATACTCCACAAGCAAATAGAGTAGTTTTTAAAATTCAGAGAAGGGTTGTTGGCATAACAGAGGGCTTAAATTACAGGGCATTAATTAAACATAAAACTCTTACCTTGCCGTTATTATTTATTTTGGCATGTCGGGTATATGTTCAATCAAATTTTGATTCTTATAGCCCTTGTAGTGAACATCATGACTATAATACTAGATGTAAAAATGATATTAGTATACAATATTTAAAGCTTAAAAAGTCGTGTATTAGTTCACTGTACTTGGAGCCAAAATTATTTTATAAACTACCTCTACATATAAGAAATAAAAACAATTCCTACCTTTAATCAAAAATTATTTATTACAAAATGCTTTTTATAGTGTACAGAAATGTTTGGTTAAAAACACTGTGATATAAACAGACATTTGTAACATGTTATACAGTGAAACCTCTCAACAACGGACAGTAGCCGTGCCACAGAAACTGTCCGTGTATCCAATGTAATTTTATTTAAAAAAATATTTAATTTTTAAATAAAAAACAAATTATTAATACAATTGTTACTATGTATACACCACATCTTTTACATACATATTACTTAAATCCCATATAGTATATAACATTTTTCCCCCTACCTGTATTGCATGTTTATAAGAAAATGCTAGATTTATTTTTGGATTTTTATTATCATTACATTCGATAGCCTTCTCATTAAACTATGAAGGCAGTCGTGATCCGTTGCCAGAGCAACAGAAGCAGTTTTTATTTTATCAACAACCTCAAGTTGACAATTCATAGCGAAAAGTTTGAAGAAGTCGAATTGTTTGATTCTGTGTGGACAAAATTGATGTTTCAGACATAGAAGAATCAGCGAATATTGCTTGTTTATCTCTACTACTGGAAAAGTCGAAAAAAAGGTATGAAACAGCATATAAATCCTTTAAGAATTGGTGTCAAAGCTAGACGACTACTGCAGTCTCAGAAACCTTGTTTTTGGCGTATTTCCACGAAAAAAGTGATATATTGAAGTCCCCATCAAGCTTATGGTGTGAGTATTCGATGTTGAAGTCCACCCTTTTTATAGAGGAAAATATAGATATTTCTAAGTATTCAAAACTTCGAGCATTTTTGAAAAGAAAAAATGATGGTTACAGACCCAAAAAATCAAATGTGTTTAACAGGGAAGATGTGAATAAGTTCATGCTTGAAGCCCCCGATGATATATACTTATTAGCAAATACTGGAGTTGATGTATTAGCTATCAAGAGACATGGTGAATAGAAATCCGCTACTATTGCGGAAATTTACGTAGCTGAGAGCCTCAATATTAAAAGGGAAGTAGCGAATAAAATTTTATACAATAAGACCCAGTCTCTTGCAGTGCTTTAACAGTGACAGAAACATTGGTTAGAAGTGAAGGGTCTATGGAGTCAGAAAATGTAGTACACATCGAGAAGAAACGAGAAAACGTGTTTCCAAATTTCGTTAATAATGAGAATAATTGTAATAATTGTACCATTAATATTCATTTCAATTAATTTCACCGGTTTTTTGTCCGGATTTTTGTAATATGTTGATGAAATCAAAAATTAAAGCTACTTATAATAATTTTAAATTATTATTTCCCCAGGGATGTAAGTTGACTTCATTTACGTCTGTCAAAGCAGTGTCAAATAGGTTGCTTACAATATTGGGAGGGGGAAAAATATTATACTACCTACATATGCAGTTTGATATAGTTCTACTTCATTTCCTGTAAGTGGGTTTTTTACCTGTTGAAAATAAAGGCTATTTATTTATTTATTTTGACATTCACGTACACTTATGTTGAGATTTTCCGTGAATAAACTTTACATCAATTTCTGAATATGAAGCACATCATCTTCACTATCCTAGTCAACGTTTTTCTCGAGAATATCGTCGAATCCAGCTTTGCGGAAGCAGTTATTGATGGTCTTGGATTCGACTTTTTTCCATGCAGCAACAATCCAAATCAAGGCACTTACAACATTT
This sequence comes from Kuschelorhynchus macadamiae, assembly GCA_030620095.1. NCBI lineage: Eukaryota > Metazoa > Arthropoda > Insecta > Coleoptera > Curculionidae > Kuschelorhynchus > Kuschelorhynchus macadamiae. Next base: position 2,300,085 of record JAUTXW010001340.1, on the reverse strand, counting down.
ATGGATTTCTCCAATTGTTCGGTAGATTCAAAATACTCCATGAATGACAAAAGTCTCTTGATTAAAAACTTTCTGTAGTGGTTTTTAAAATTCTGTATCACGCCCTGATCCAATAGCTGACAATGTGATGTCGTATTTGGCGGTAAAAAAATTATTTTAACATTTAACTCCAGTTTTGGTTGAGAAGCAGCATTATCCAAAAATAAAAGGAGCAAAGTAAGTCTCTCTCCTTGGACGCTTTCCCTCCAGCACATGTTTCGCCTTTTAAAGAAAACGATTTATTTGGCAAGGCGCGGAAAAAGAGTCCCGTTTCATCGGCGTTATAAATGTCTCTCGGTGCGTAGTTTTGGATAATAGCACATAATTTCGTCCGCCAATCAGTTACCTGAATCAAGCCTACAGCCGCTGCTTCGCCACAGATGGATTTGAAAGAGATATTATGACGTTGCCAGAACTTCTCCAAGCATCCATTCGATCCTTTAAATCCATCAACTTTCAGATTCTTTGCAATTTCTTGTGCTTTTTCCTTTATTATTGTACCAGATATTGGAATGTTTTTGGAGTGTACTTTACAACACCAGTCGTAGACAATTTGGTCTATGGCAGCACCCACAGTTTTTTGCAAATTTCTTTTTCTCTTTCATGTTCCCTGTCTCGACGAACCGCTTGTTAAGATCGCTCTTGTTTCTCAAAATATCACTAATTTGAGATTTTCCTACACATAATTTTTTGGCTAATACTCTAAGACTAAGTTTGTTTTTTTCCGCGTACTGGATTATTTCAACTTTTTCTTGAAGACTCAAAAACTTTCTTTTGTTTGAAGATATATTGATCGCACCAAAGTAACATCAAAACTAAGATATTCTATTGGTGAAGACTACATCTTATACAAATAAGGTGATCTATTTAGACAGCATAAGCCAGCCTATTGTTAAACTAGTGCTATCAACAATAGGTAGGCGCCGCGCCGCTTATTAGCATAGGTCTAAATATCGCCCATAATGTGCAATAAAAATACAATAAATTAACTAAACATCTGTCCGTTCTGAGGAGGTAAATTTTACTGTTTTTATTTTACCAAATTTTACTATCTGTGTCCGTTGTTGAGAGTGTCCGTTGTCAAGGGGGTTTAATACACAGGAATACTTATACTGACGGTCGGTGACTTCAAAATTTTTGTCCGTTCAGCAGAGGTGTCCGTTGTTCGAAGGTCTCCGTTAAGGGAGGTTTCACTGTATACGAAAATAAAAGCACACCAAAATTAACAATAATTTTAAACTGTGTTTCTTCTCTCTTGTTTAGTGTAGGTTTTAAATATGTGATGTATGTAAAAGTATTTTTTAATAACAAATAAATTCAGTATTAATGGCTAAAATATACATAAATGAATTACATATACAATGAGGGCATAAAGTCTGGAAACCTTGAGATATGTCAAAAACTATACAAGTTGGGTAAAAAAGTTTCATATAAAAGTTGTATAGTTCCTTACTTAAACTTCAGAACCTCTAATGGAACACCCTGTATATTATTTCATTTTAAGCATCTACATGAAATTCTGATCATATTTTATTAAGCATACCCTATCCCTAAAGTCAATTGTTTTCGAGATAAAAAAATGAGAAAACTGTTTTACAACATTTTTTTAATAACGATTAACAACGATAGTATAAAATTCTAAATGATACGTTTTAACGTAATAAATGCTGGAACTGTTGTCCGTTCACTTCCTGACAATATCCTAATTGATTGATGAACTCTTGTTGTAGATTTCGAATGAAAGTAGGTGGGATTTGTCGGATTTCATCTCTTATACGATTTTTCAGCGGATCGATATTAGGAGGTCTGTACAAATAAACTTTGCTCTTTAAATATCCCCACAGAAAATAATCTAGGGGAGTTAAGTCCGGGGACCTGGCCGGCCATTCGTAGGGACCATGACGTCCTATTCACCTGTTAGGAAATATTTCACTGAGATACTGCCGAACAGGTAGCACGTAGTGAGGTTAATTCATGGATTAATCTTATTTTGTAGGGATGATACTTTGCCGTGTGCAGAATATTTTTTACCGATGATTGACTAAGGTTTAAATCTAATGCTACTTGACTTGTAGGTAAATGTGGATTTTCGTTATAACTGAGTAAAACATTCAATTTCATATCATCATCTAGTTTTGGCCTACCTGTACTGGGAAGATCTTTTACACAACCATGATCTCGAAATTTTTTGATAATTTTGCTAACTGTGGATTTTGCAATTGCTTGTCCTCGCTCGGGATGCGTATTATTAAAAAGTTCACATACTTCGTCAAGATTTCTTTGGCGATCTCCCCATCCAAACATCATAAGAATCTCTATTCTTTCTCTTTCTGAAAGCATTTTTATCAGGAAAAAAGTAACTCTCCAACAATATGCTAAAAATTGACACAGTTTATTGTCAGTACATGACAGTTTCTATGGGAGTTCTAAAATAATCCACCAGGTTTCACTATGCATAGGGAAATGAGTAAATTTTGTTTAAAGCCAAATTTCCATTTTCTCATTTTTTTATCTCAAAAACAGTTGACTTTAGGAATAGGGTATGCTTAATAAAATATGATCAGAATTTCATGTAGATTCTTAAAATGAAATAATATACAGGGTGTTCCATTAGAGAATCTGAAGTTTTAACGTGTAACTTGATTTTAAAACACCCTGTATATTTCAAGACATTTTTGAATCATTAATCGTAAGGAACTGTACAACTTTTATATGAAACTTTTTTACCCAACTTGTATAGTTTTTGACATATCTCAAGATTTCCAGACTTTATGCCCTCATTGTATATACTTATATAGAATTGGAAAAATGAATATATTTATATGATTAAAAAAAATCACTTTCTTTGTCATAGCGTTCTTGCTAAAAGGCAAATTGATTTTTAAAAGGCATTTTCAAAATCTCCATGTTTAAGCTGAAAAAGGCTGGCTGTTCACTTTATGCCCTACGACCCCATACAATAAGAGCCAAATAAGAATCCAATGCAGCAAATAATCAACAGTTTTTACCTCCCTCATAAAAGATATTGTAATCGTGAAAAAATCAACCTTCCAGCTTTTTAGAGATCTTCACGTTTTAAGTTTTGTCAAAAAACACGTTTTCTCAATTCCGATCTTGTCTCTGTTAGCCTGTTCGTGACATAGCTAAAAACATACTTACCCGATTTATTTCAAATTCAAAATGAAATGTTAAAAAACTCTTACTAAAAAACTGCCTACACAATTTACCTGAAATTTTCCATAAATATCAAGTAATATGTAAAAATCAACTGGTAAAATGTTTGTACAAATCCAAGATGGCGAAACAAAATGGCGACTTTAGAAAATGGCCAAATATAGAATAAGGTCAAATTTAAGGGAAAATAATAAAAATAAATTAAAATGAATTAAACGGAAAGACCTACGCTAATATTTAGACATTTTCAAAACTCAAACATATAAAACTTTTCCAGAGAATAAATGTTCTGGAAGACCTATGCTACACTATATTTAGAAATTTTTAATCTTGAACATTTAAAATTCTTCCAGAGGGTAAAATGGGTTTACCAGTATGCTCTTTAGTCACTTTTTAAGTACAAACTAACTAGGTACATCCTTCATATATGTTGTAAGAGATTAAATACTTTCAGGGAACTTATCTCAGGCCCCTTCTGCACCCGAGTCAATCTTGCACTGGGTACATAAAGCCCCCATTTCAAGTAATTGGAACACTTCTCAAAGACAGTACAAGCACATTGGAGAATGTACAAGTTTATTACAGTTAATATCCTCTCAGAAGTAAAAATAAATGAATAGATAACCTAGTGGTATGAATTTAAGATGGCGGAACAAAATGGTTGTAAAATGTTTGGAATCGTGAAAAAATCACCTTCCAAGGTTTTACATATCTTTAGGTTTTAGCATTTCCAGATGCCAAATGTCGGTATAACATAGCTACAAAAACTACTTGCCAATTGACTTCAAATTTTGGTCAAAAATTAAAAGTAATATGGGATGGCCTTGCCTTGCCCTATACCAGGATTATCTGGTCTCCTCCGTCGAAGCGCGTCATCAAGTGGACTGCATCTATACAGATTTATCGAAAGCATTTGATAGTGTACATCACAAACTATTAATGAAGAAGCTTTCTGATACTGGTATCTCGGGCAATTACTTAAAATGGATCGCCTCTTATCTTAACCATCGTAATCAACGGGTTGTGGTGCAAAACTCAGTTTCTCGTGATATTTTAGTCACCTCAAAAGTGCCACAAGGGTCTCACATTGGACCAATATTATTCCTTCTCTTCATAAATGATGCCTCTTCCTGTTTTAGGAATAGTAACTGCCTTTTGTTTGCTGACGACTTGAAATTCTTTAGCTCTAATATGATCTAAAATTCCTCGCTACAATCGGATTTGGACCGCTTTGTCAAATGGTGCTCTTTCTTCTCTTTGCTTAAATTATAATAAATTTTTCTCAGACTGTGATATATTTAGCATTAGCCTTCAGACCCTCAAAAGATTCCTTAGATTCGGCGCTATTTAATTGTTTAAAGGTTCTTGCTTCATTCCTCTTTCGCTTTACTCTATATTTTTATTTTATATGCATTTTTGAATTTTATTGTTTATAGCAGGATACAATTGTATTTGTATTGTATTTTTAAGTTTTGTATTTTATATCTTGTACCATTTAGAGATTTATCTCCGTAGTGTATGTATGACCAAGTAAATAAAAAAGAAGTAACATTTTTGTAAAATTTCAATATGGCGAAACAAAGTAGTGGCCTAGTAAAATGTTGAAAAATTATTACTAAAAAAACAATTATCCAATTCACCTCAAATGTTGCACAAAAATCAAGTGATTACAATTGCAATATGATGAGTACATAAAACTCTACATTAAATACAAGTAATAAAAAACAATACAATATCATATAACTAAAATATAAAATACACTTATTAAAAATTATTATTGAGGTTAGACTTGCTTTTGCTTTGGTTAGAGATGAATTAAAAACATCAAACCCTAAGGAATTGGCATGAGACATCATTCTCGTTATTGATAATGATTGTCCATAAAGAGTTCGATGCCATCCAGGGTAAAACGTATTCATCCCCCTCAAAGCCCTTGGCGGAACATAAAAATTGATCAGAGACAAAAGATCAGCACAGTCAATATAATCGTTAATTAACTGGAATATAAACATTTTGTCAAAATTATTTCTTCTATTACTTAGGGTATTCAATCTTAGTAAAGACAGTAATTCATCTGATCTGAATCTGATCAAAAGGAATATTCAGTTTACTACCTACATATCCGAGAAATCTATGCTGTATTCTCTCGATTCTATTGATATGACGGACATAGTAGGATGTCCACACACAAGTACTATTTTCTAACTGGGATCTGACTAGAGAAATATATAAGTTTTTTAAAGCACAAATATTTTGAAAATCTTTGGTACGTCTTATAATAAAGCCTAACATTTGTAAGGCTTTAGTACAGCAATAATCAATGTGCTGAATAAAAGTGAGTTTAGGATCAAAATGTACTCCTAGATCTCTAATAACACTTACATTATCAATTAAATGATCCGAAATATAATAATTATTTAGGCATGAGGATATTTTTCTACTAAATTGTATGTATTTACATTTACCCCAATTAAGTTTCATGCAATTGATATCACACCACCTTTCAAATCTCTTGAGGTCATCTTGCATAAGATTTATTTTTTCTGGAGAGTCAATTACCATGAATATTTGCAAGTCATCTGCATATAATAATATATCACTATGGTGAAAGCAATTAACAATGTCATTTATAAAAATATTAAACAAAAGAGGTGCAAAATGTCCTCCTTGTGGTACTCCAGAGGTAACATATATATATTTATATATATATATATATATATATATATATATATATATATATATATAACATATATTTATGATAGAGCTTATAGCTCAGCTTCTCTTATACCAAAGTTCGACACCTATGAATTATTAGACATAATTAAAAAAAATATATCACAGATACTGTAATTTTCCAGTCAATAAATACTTAATAATTAATCAAACAAATAAAAAGTTCATTTCACATTCACCGTTTAAAGTTTAAAGCATGTAAAATCATTAATCAAGGAAAATTAATAGTTTAAGCATGTTTGACATAAGAAATGAATTAATGAGATAAGTCAGTCTAAGTGGTTGGGAAATACCTATATTAACTAAAACATTTAATACATGTTTGGATGTGTTTAACAATTAATAGTATGATTTTTGGACACTTTTTACATATTTATTTTGAAATTAAGTATGACACTTACCTTCCTACTAACCTTTTACCAAGAAACCATGCAACCAGTTGTATTATAATGAGAGATAAATGACACTAACCAGAATAAAATAAAATGTATGTAATCACACTGTATTATTTTTTGTTACCAAATAAAAAGCCTCGTAAAAATCACAAACAATAAAAGTTGGGGTAAAATAAAAAAATTGGCATACGGATATATCCTGGACAAACAAGAGACTTTGTACTAGATTCGGTACTGAAATTTCTGCAGATTGTGGAAAATTCTGTCCAAATCAAAAGTGAAAGGCAAATCATAGGACATTGGATTTGTATTTTCCGTGGGTAGGTTAGATGGAAGAGTTTGGATTCTCAAGTCACTTATTACCAAAGATGCATCCAAATCTTTCTCTATAAAGACTAACAAGACAAGTAAGCATTATTAACTAGTCCTGGAAGATCATCAATTGTTACTCTGCACCCGGGATTTGATAACATACTGTCACGAATGGTGGCAACTGTCAGTTTAGTTTTAAAAAGTGAATATACAGCCACATCAAGTGGTTGTAGTTTGTAGGAGATATGAAGAGACTAAAAGAATACCACCTTTAGCATAACAAACTTATCCATTAGAAATAACAGAGGGTTTTCTTGACTGCATCTAGTGAATTTTACAATATATTTGAGAACTTTCACAAAAAGCTCTTTGGTCATCCATCCACTGTGAGGAGAATTTGCTAAGCCCAAACTTCCAGGAGGAACATCTTTAAGCCATTCAATCTTGAAGTTAGCTTTAGAGAAGGCAAAAACTGGTTGAATCGAGTTTCCAATTGTGCCTTTTTGCACTGACACTACTTGCCCTACTTGTCTAATGCCTTTTTTTAGCCACAACTCTTAGTGATGGTAAAAGGTGCTTACACCTGTCTCATCTAAATTATAGATATTATCATTATAATACTAAGCAGATTATATATCAAACTCTTGAACCTCTACAATATCTTTATTTATTTAGTTATTTATTTATTTGGTTACTTTTAAACAATGTTCCTGTAGATATTGACTTAAAATCACCAGCTAGTAGGTTATAAAGTCATTTAGTAGGATCCTCTTTCTGTGGCTGAAAGTCAATGGATAGGAAACTTAAAAAGCAGTTTTCTTTGTATATCTGTGATTACTAGAGGATATCAGAAACTCATTAGTATTGTTAAGTATACAGGTTGTCCATGTATGGACTTTATGAGAGCACATATGGACCAAAATTTTCATATCTTGAGAAAAAGTCATTCTTCACCAAGATTTTTGCTTTAATTGTTTCATATTTAACAGACAATTAAAACCTAAAATTTCACTTGATTATAATAAGTTACTAAAAGTATAAAAAATTACATAGCAAAAGTCTATTTGAAAACCGCTGCTCCATATTCTAGAGATTTTTCCAATTGCATGAAAAGGAAGTCAAAACTGCTTTGGACTTCTAATACTGAAATAGATTCTATAGCTTGGACTATCCTTAATTCTAAAACTTCAATATCTTCTCCATGGATATCTTTTATCTTATCTGTTTTAAACATTCCCAGATACAATTATTTACAAGAGTGAGATCTGGGCTTCTTGGAGGCTACAGAACTAATCCGTTTTGACTGATACATCACCTTTCTGAATCTATTGTTAAGCCCCTCAGCTATTTCACCAGCATGGTATGCTGGGCACCCGTCTTGTTGTAGATCCATTTGTGCTCTCATAACGTTCATCTGTGTACAACCTGTATAAACCAAGCAATTGTATATATAAATACTATAGACATAAAAAGCATAAAACAAAATTCCTTCGCAACACATCACGACCTGATTCCAGTGTTCTTATTTTATAAACTAGCCTAATGGCCCTTTTCTATTCCAGAAACCCTCTGTTCAAATGCAGCAGGCCACTACTAACTCAGTATTTCATACTTCATTACTTGGTGAAAATAACGAAAATAGGCCACCCTTACTATTTCCACTGAGTAACTTTTACTAAGAAATGGAATGCATGATAGGTATAACTTAAAACATTTTAAAAGAATCCCTATTTATTTTTTTTAATAGGGTTCTGTTTTAAAGGAGACGGACTATCCAAACGAGGTAGCACCTAAGGCTCTTTTCTCTAACCCTAGTTAAACCTACCTCTCTTCACTCCCCCATCCCTTTTGAAGCTGCTCATCCTACTAAAGAAAAATAATATCTTGCTCCAGTTAAGATGCTGCCTCCTTGGAAAGGGACTGAACACTGAGGGTGTTCCAAGTGAGGTAGTATTTGTGCCAATGTCAAAAAAAAGTATGATGATATTTTTACCATAAAAATATCTTTAAATTTTCACTAATTCATATTGAAAAGAAGGCACGAAATCTTTAATTTATGTATTGTCATATTTTTATTTAATTAACTCACCCCCAAATAAAAATTTAGGTTACAAACATTGGGCATACACTACAAACAGGATTCAAATATAGTTTAAAGCCAACGTCAACACTTTCTTAACTTTTGAGATAAAGGCAAACATTATTGCACTGAACCGAAGCGACTTTAGTTGAATGCCAGTTGTAACTCTACATAAGTAATTACTTCAATAAGGTTCAATCATTAGTAAATGAACCAAGAATCTAATAAGGAAATCTTTGAGCAGAAACCCTGTATGTTTTATACAGGGTCTATAAGCCTAACTTTTAGGAATATCAAAAAAATATTGTAGGTATACAAAATTTTGATATTTTCCCTGAACTAACAAGAATTGCTAAAAAAAAATAAACAAACAACAATGGCAAAGTAAAAAATTGTGCATCGACTTTGTTATATTAAATGGGCATGTTCTTGCTGATTATAAAAATACCTAGTTTAATACTTTTAACTTTAAACACAAGCAAGAAATTTGACAAAAACCCTGCCATAAAAGACAATGTGTTAGAAAGAAAGGGAACATACACATAAGTAAAGTCGTTACAAAGGAATACACTTACAACAGAATACAACTGAGAAAATTGACAAGAACTAAGACATAAGAGGCCGTGTATTGCTTTGAAATGATTTTACTTAAGTATGTATTTTGTCTTTCTTTTTAACACATTGTCCCTTTTGGCAAGGTTCTTGTCAATTTTCTTTGTTCATTCTTATTAAAGATAAAGACATCAAATCTGGTATATCTAAAATCATCAACAAAGTGCCCATAATATTATACAGGTATTCTATTTAAAATATGAAAGACAATGCTCACTTTTTTACTTTTCAAATGTCATTTGTTTATTTTTTAGAAAATCCAGTCTATCAGAGAAAACCAAAAATTTTGTATACAATATTTTTTGATATATGTAAAAGTTTAACTTTTAGACCCCATTTAAAATATAACCTGTGCATTAAAAACAAAAATTAATCGAAAATATATAAATAAATGTCTTGTTTAAAGAAGTATCTACTCAATTTTGTTATATTCAGAATGACAAATGTATTTATTGAGTAAATTTAGCCAGAAAAATGTTCATTTATTAACTAGGTGTGCTTTTGCTTAAGTTTTTAGGGAAATATTTATGCACTATACAAATTTCAGAGAGTTAGAATTAGAGTAAAAACATTTGCTACCTGTTATTTTTCATTTTGTTTGTTATTTTGATCTATATTGGGAACTATTGGATCACTTATTTCATTATGACACTAAATTCTTCAAGATAAATTAGGTCAAGAACCACGTCTCATCAGAAACAAATAATTCTAGATATTTTAGGGGCTTATTTTAGAACGCCCCCTTAAAGTGTTTATAGGGGTTAAAACTAATAAAGTGTTACTTACCGTATAATAAGACAGCAAACCAGAGTTATCATCTAACACAAACCACCTGTATTGCCATCCCTTCATCACGTTTGTCCATTTACTTAAGGAACCTTCCATCACTGCCATTTTTTAAACAAATTCATTAATTAATTCACAATATTAAATAATAATGACATACCAATAATAGGTTCGTTTTGTTTGATAATTAAAATGTCAGGTAAACGTCAACACTGTCACAATCAAAGTGATAAATGGGGATTGGGCTATTTGGAATTTGGACTTTGTTCCTCTTGAAGGTTCAGAAAAGGACAAAAATATTAATGTTTCAATATTTTGTATAGTTGGTTGCAGAGAAATTAATTTAGAAAACCCTATATCGCCCCTAGAAGCACATTTTTTTATCCTTAAACATCCGTACGAGTCTTGCCGGTTGCCGAGTTTTCGTTTGACAATCCTTGGTTTAATATAGATATACTTTTTACATAGATATGCTTTTTTAAATTATCCCAAAAAAAGTATCTAACCAGGGCTAACCAAAACGAAATCCACTATTTAAAACACAACCAAAATAACCCTTCAACCAAGACTCGGCCGCCCTGGGACTCGTGCATCAAAGATATCAAATTTTTAGTTTAAAACAAAAAGCACATGGCTTCTAATGGCATTCCTAGGACATACTACTGGCGTCACGCGCACTACTTTTTCTGTTAAATTAGGACAATAAACCTCCTATTTCCGTTTTCAATGGCCCTTTCGCTTGTTATTCTATTGTAGAATCGGGTAGACAAGCAGAATAGAAAACAGGAATAACTATAGGAATCTCCGAGTTCTAGCTAGCGGGATAGTTTCCATTCAGAAACGTGTGTTAGGTTGACTTTCTTGGCAAATAGCAACAGTGTGTTGTTATTTACATTATTAGACAAAATTCAAAGTGCACTTCAAAGTTGACTTCAGATTGAACTCATTAAACCAAAGAATTTGCTTGCTTCTTGCTTTAATTCAGTGTATTTTACATTAACACTCAGAAAATAATAAAATTATATAAATACAAAATTAGATCAGCTGTTCGATATATCATTTCCAATGTAAATTCGCTTTTAGGACTGTGGATATACTCCTTTGACCGGATAAATAAAGAGTATATGAATTACCGTAATGTTACGGTTGCCGGTTAACCGCTCCATTACCATTGCTATAGATGCTATTTCTTTATCAGATATCAATAATAAGAAATGACTAGTACTAGATAGTTGCCCATAATATCGTCTGTCGCTAATCAATAATTTTGGTCGCAAATACTGCCTAATTTGCGATATTGCGACATATTTGGTAACACTAATGTCAATTTCACCTTGGTTTCTGAAGTGAATGTAAATGTCAAATATAAGCTACATTTGCATTCAATTCCAACTTAAATTACTCAAATTTGTTATGAAATTGGCTTACTCGACAAATGGCAAAAGTGATGTCGTTTACATTAGTTAAAATTCGAAGTGCACTTCAAAGTTGACTTCAAATTTAAACAAGGAACCTGCCAATGGCAAGCAGAAATTCAATAAATATGAAATTTTTAGGTTATAATTTTAATTTTAGTTAACAAAATTCTTAATACTTTTACACATCTAACTATTCATAAAATATAATTTTTTTTATGGCTTTAATGAAAAAAGAACCTTTAATCGAATATTTTTCGGTTAATTCTGAAGGTACAGCCAGACTAGAGAAGACATAAACTAATAAGACCACAACCAAAAGGCGTAAAAAAGTTACTAAACTATCTTCTTGCTCCAATTCAGTGTATTTTACATTAATATCTTAGAAAAATAATAAAACCAAATTACAAAATAGTATCAACGGTTCAGTAATATCATTTCCAATGTAAACGCACTTTTACGAAATGTCAATTTCTACTTTGAAGTCAATGTAAATGTAGCCTTAGCCTTTGTGCATGACAATTGACAAACGGCTAGGCTTGGAACGCACTGCAAATCCTGTAAACATTTAACGTAAAAACTAACTAACAAAAACGTATACATACCTCAGCACATTAATATTAACAAGTTTTTTGTATACGAATGAAGCCGTAAGGTATTACTGTAAATTCTATGAATGAAGGTACATCTGGCAACGTTTGTCTGTCCTAGGCGTAATAACTGGTATGATCGTTGTCAACAAAGTAAATAAATAAATAGGTTTTAGAGCTTCCGAATCGCCTTGTCGTTAAAATAAGTGGTTCCACGTGTTCGGTTTAGCTGCTTTACTTCGGGGGGAAGAGGGTCTAACGACCCCGCTATAAAGGGAGCAGACGCTGTGAACGTGTGAGGCCTAGTTGAATATTAGCGTAATGGCTGCTAGGAGAGAAGGGGTAAGGGGATAGCTTGAAAGACAAGGTCATTTCGTGAGACCAGTAGTACTCTCAAGAGGCATCTAGTGGAAGCCAAGATGCATTTCAAAAATTAAAGTTATTTGAAATAATTCTGGTACTATGGACAGGGCACAGGCTCGACGGTCCCAGTCCCCCGAATGTGCTGGTAGATTACCTATGAGTAGCGCCAACAGAAACAAATCTACAAGGAGACGTTTTCTCTGGATATTCTTGATATTTTATGCAATTTAAAAGTTCCGTTTTTAATCTAAATTAGTGTTATTTATATCCTTTTTATGCCGTATTACTTAATCAATTATTCTTATACGACAAATTATAGGTATAGATATTCCATATAAAAACAGATTTCAATCAGATTCATCTTTATTATAAAAATAAAATATTACACTGTACACTAATATAATCACAAACATCTTAATATCCTAATATAAAAAATCTTAAATGTACTAATAAATGAACATATTTCCATAGAAACAATTAAATTCTTTCATAAAAATATTATATTTGCAACGGAAAATGAAATTTGACTAATAATCTTGTATTTACACCATATTTGAGACAATTGAAACACACCTACCTACTCAGTAAAAAGAAAAGACTAGAAGATAGAGCAAAAGAAAATGAAATGATCTTTCCGGTGATATAAATTAAAGTAAACTCATTGCACATTTTCTAACAACGGTAAGTCCGAATTAAATTTATAATTCTCATTTTCACGCAATTTGCTAGGCGTAATGTAGATTATTAAACAAAATGATATTCTCCATATATCATTTTGTCTAAATATCTTTTATTCTTGAATTCGTAAATATGGCAGTGAATTTTTAATGGCTTGTGATGCATCCAAATTCACTTGAAAATACCGTATTGTTTCAAGTACCATGACGGTGATATGTTTTGTACATCCTTGAAAGTATTATTCAGTTTCTTGCTTTAGTAGGTTCTTTATCGCCCGTTCCTTGTTGAGAATCTGAAACATAGGAAAGTTAGTAGGTATCATAATAGTATATTTCCTAACTATGGCGCAAAGTAAATCTTGTTCGCACGCTGGCAGCAGCCGGGTGCGAACTAGACACTGGGTGTTGGAAACCGTTCCTTTTCTATGAGCGTAAACAATTATAGAAATAAATAATGAGATATTAAATTAAAAAAAATATACTTAAAACAAAATACTAGGAAACAAGTAACAAAACTAATTACTTTTTGCCAAATTTTTAAATTTTTTGGAATATCTTTTGAGCACTAGTGCAGACAGAATCTAATTTTGCGTACTAGTGTTTATCAAAAAAGAAAAAAATTGTTAAACCAGATCAAAAAATGTATATTTAATACGAATACAAAGTATTTCTGCCCGGAAAATGGAAATGCTTATAAAAAATATATAAAAAACTACTTTTACAAATGAATGGCCTGATAAAATTTTGTTGCTAATTTAATTTGGCGGAACAAAATGGCAGGTTAATGAATTGTTTGTGAAAATCTGTATCAGCTGTTATCTCAAATGAGACCCCATTTATTAAAGAAAATAAAAAATAACACGATTTTTTTTATTACAAAATTGAATTATGAACAGAATAGGTAAATCGGTTTAATGGGAACTTTCCTTGTTATGAATTGTATGTTTACCAATGAAAGTGAAGTACGACCAACTCAGCTGTCGTTAATCTCTGTCCCATGAACACAAAGCACCATGAAAGAGTGAACTCTGATGTTGTTCATTGCCATGAAATGACTGGGCGGGGCAAATAAATAGTGCGCCCTATTTAAAATCATAATAGCAAAGAGAACAGTAATTACAACTTTAATATATTTTTTTTGTTTTAATATACATAGGTAGACCTATTTACATCAACACAAAAAAGGCCTGACCAGAGGTAACCAAAAACGCAGTTCCATTTTTAAAACAAATACATACAAAAATATAGGTTTTGTTAAAAAAATGATAAAAAAGAATGACTTCTCGACGAGGATGGAACACTGTGATAACATCCTATCAGTGAGCTAGTAGACCTCACACCAAATACATAAAAAAAAAATTTTCTCCGGTATTTTCTATAACATCATCAAATTAAACAAATTGCTATAAGAGACACCACAGTCCAAGAACCTTAAACCACACAGGATAATTACATCAGCGATTTATTTCCGACAGTTGAGTGGAAGCGAGCCTTGCTGCAGTGACGTCATCTGGCCTGCTCGAAACAAGTTTATTGCGTTATTTCTATAGGATAATATGCTTTAGCCTTCTGATGCTGTTATTTTGATTTTTAATGCAATATGAATCAAAATTTTTCATATTTGGGCATAAAAATAATCGATTAGGAAAGTAATTCTCAGTTAAGCAAGTAAAAAACATGATATTACGATTTTTTAAAAAAAAATTACTATTGTCATACATATTTTTTTCAAAATTAAAAAATAATGTATTCTAGAAATTACAAAGAATACCTTAATATAACCAATTTTACAACGAAAATGGAAACAAAAAACTTAATATCTACAGAGGTTTCTGATACCTAAATATAAATAACTTTTAGATTAATTAACAAGGTTGAGATTTGCATTAATACTAAAAAAGCAATAAACCAGAGCAAAAATTGAAATTAAAAGTACCTGCTATATGTTAAAAGCCTGAAAAATTAATAAAAAAATAATAAAAGATTCAAATATATCTATAGCTAACATTTTTCTATTGCACCGGTGTACATACTGTTTCTTCATAATAATTACTTTTGCAAACTTATGAAAAGTTACACCTGGAATGTCATTTTTGTAATTATTTTTGCAATTATACACAGCACACATATTCCTAGACATTGTTTTTTTTAGACTTCTGCAGAAGTAAGTATATCAGTTATAAAAGAAGTTTTAATTCTTTCCTTCCTTAGCTAATTAACAATAATTTAAAATAAATTTAAACAATGTTTAAAATGCAAGTTTCTATTACGGAGCAGTGTAACTAATACAAAATTTTTAGACTGACAAGGCCAGAGTACGTCACTCACCCGGTCATTGATCTTTGCGGTCGGCGAGAAACGGCGAACGTTACGCTTACGAGAAGTAATTAACTATCCTGTGTGGTTTATGATTCTTGGCCACAGTCACGTAAGACTAAAAGCGTTTAAATAATTAGTTATTCCATGACTGTGGCGACGCTCTAATATGGAGGTTTATTTCGGCTGAAAATCTGTAATAATTAATAAAAATGCGGATTAGTTAGCTTAGGACTAATTAGGTTTGCTGTAAAGAAAGTGCGCGGGCCAACAATATTCCGAATCTATATTAAAACAACGGGTTTTCTCTTAAAAGTATGTAGTTTAAAATTTTCCTCATAAAAGTTCTGATAAAATAACTAATCATTTAACAGCTAGTGAAGGATTTGGGGTCAGGTTTTATGTGATTTTCATTCAGGTTAGTTTCACATGTAATTATTTTATTATTTGTACGTACATATGCTAATTAAATTATTATATATATATTAGTTTGTTATTTACTATGGGGGGTCTAAACTGAGTTATGCTTCACTTTCCCTGAGAAAAGGAAGGATTTATGACAAAGGAAATTTCGGCTAAAGTCAATTTAGTGATTTTTTCCTTCCTTTAACAGTAAAGACAATCTGACAAAAAAGTACTTTGGCAATAACACAATATCAAAGTGTGGAAACTATTTCAATATAATTGAATAATATTTGTACATTTATGCTTGGTTCTTTTTAGAACATCATTAGATTTATAGATAATTAAATATCTCAATTTAACTGCGTCCTTACTGTACATGGTATATAAACAATACTTTTCCATTGAGGACCTGTCAAAATGATAGCTGTCAAGCTTTGTCAGACAAAAAAATATCATTTTCGTTATTTCGGGGAAATTATTCTACCTCTGAAAGGTAAGTTTGTTTTTCGATAAATCTCTTATTATTTTTATATACAAGGCGTACAAGTCTATTCAAATTCAGGATACAGTGCATGTAAACAAAATTTATTGTGCGTACAATACGCCTTTAAATAAAGGTGGCCGATTATAATATGAGTTTTTAGCAAACTTTTAAAGCCGTAATAACTTTTGTTTACATCTAGAACCTAAAACTAAATAGACTATTATAGTAATTGTTTAGATTTTCATTATCTCACTGGTATGTTACGTACCAACACTAATTTTGTCTTCACTAATGCCTGAACCTGCAGCTTCTGGATAAGAAGAGTCCGAAGAGTTCGCTTCGGCAGCTTCGACAAACGCTGAAGACAGCTCTCCGCTGAGCTTACTCACCGTTCTTGTCGCTATGTCGTACATGTAAATCTCCTTTTCAGATTTGGAATTTTCGCTTGTCCTAAAGAAAAATAATTAATTAATATCGCAAAGAATTCGCTAAAAATATTAATTATAAGGAAGACCTTCCTGTTTATTTATAGATATTTTTTATTTTAAAATTGACATTAGGCCTTGTGAAATGGAAATAATTTCCGACGATTCGTTTTCTTTATACAAGTCATCTTCAAGGAATATTATTCAGTGTTTTTAGGAAATAAGGGCTACAAAAATTTCCAATAAGTTTAACTAAAAACTAGGGCGGGTCAAGCAGCACATGTCAATGGTCATATGTTAGCTGCGATGCAGTAATCTAAGCTAACTGGCTAAAATTGCTTGGCAAAATAATTGTCCTATAACGTCTTAAAAACAAAATCTAAAATAATTTTTTGAACAAAATATGATAACCGTTTATTTATTTCTAATCTTAATTTTTGAATTCGGATGTATTGGCTCCTATTTGACTTTGCAATATATTTAATTTTATTGCTGAATCGTTTTGTCAAAATTTTAGTGACATTAAAGACTTTAGTGTTTTTTCATCAGCATACTGAACTGTGTGGGCATTCCTACGTCACGGATGTGTGTGATTATATACCTTTATTTCCGAAACAATTAGGTTTTTGTCATTTTAAGTAATGTAATATATATATATGAAGTGACAATTTAGCTGTTTTAATGTAAACGCGCCACCTAGAGTTAATTTTCATGTACTTTCAATTGCTGTTCTTAGTTTTTATATAAATGTAATTCCTATCTGTCATGCTGGTTTCTGTGCAAAAACTACCTAAGTGTGGAAAAGTACCTAAGTGATATTAGACGACGCCATTACTTCAACCTGCTTTCTTCGTATGTAAAGTAAAAAAACTTAAAATGTTTGGAATTTTTTTATAATTATTGTGTAATTTTTATTAAAAATTTCCTATGTGTAAATTGTTAAAAATTTTTTTTCAGCAAAAGCACAAATGTTTTTAAGTTGATACTCAGCGATCTTATATTCGGAATAATTGAAAACAGTTTGCTTCCAAGTAGTATTTTTAAGCATATAATATAACTAAATTATCTGCTCAGAAAAAATATGAAATATTTTCAGTGCGATTTAGAATTTTGTGACACCGAGTCTATCTGTTTTGTGACCCTTTTTACGTATAGGAACGATTTTGAATTTTTTAACTAATTAGGAAATTTAAATGTTGGAAACTTCTTTACTATTGGTTTTAGCAAAAAAAACATTCTTCATAAAAAATATTGCTTGCTCCAAAGCGATTGGCGTAAAAAAATTGTAAATAACTTGACAATGCAATAATATGGTACCATATAGTAAAAATTCGTGAATATCTTATACAGAGAACGTCGAAAATTTGAAATGTTGGGAAACCTTTTTAATTATCGCATAATTTTTATTAAAAGCGTGTAAATTGTTAAAAAAATTTGCAACAAAAGCTGAAATCTTTTTCATTTGAAACTCAGTGATATTATCATGAAGATATATGCAATCTGGAGTTGAAATCAAATAATTAAAAAATAATATTTCAAAAATCAACATTTTCTAACAAGAAGGCCTATTTTAAAATTGACAATCGTTACCATAGAGCTTTAGTGGGTTGTTGACTTCCGTACCTGTTAATAATTTAATGTTAATTTTCGACAAGTCATTATTAATCTTCATAGGAAAGGCTATTTGTAACAAAATATTGCAGAAATGGTTAATCGTTCCAACTTAACGCTGTTCATCATGTTAGGATTCATGGAACCACTAGAACTGTTTCTAGGAAGCCACGTCCCAGAGAAACGAGTAGGGAAACAGATCGTCGAATTGTTCGCATTTCTAAGACAGACCCTCACAAATTAGCAGTTGATATTTGGAAAGAAATTTTTGTTGAAAATCCAAGGGATTTTGGTGTTCGAAGTGTTTGTAATCGTTTGAACGAGGCAGAACTTTTTGGCAGGGTACCAAGGAAAAAGCCTCACCTTTCTGAAGTGAATCGAAGGAGCTATTTGAAATATGTTAGAAGTCACTTCTTGGAACGTCGAACAATGAAAGCAGATACAGTGGTCAGATGAATCCAAGGTAAATAAATTTGGTTCTAATGGAAAACGTTTTGTTTGGCATCCACCAAATAAAGAATTTGTCCCGCGCTACACCATGAAAAGAGTGAAATTTGGTGGTGGTTGTATTATGGTATGAGGCTGCTTCTCTTGGAATGATGTTGGCCCTCTTTATAGAATAACTGGTACTATGGATCAGTATGAATATATTAACATACTGGAAAACGTCGTGCAACCATATGCAGAAGAAAATGTATCAGTACTTTGGAAATTCCAACACGATAATGATGCAAAGCACTCTGCTAGGAGGGTGATTATCTTGCTGCAGGATAATCATGTAGATGTTTTACAATGGTCATCTTGTAGTCCATATCTTAACCCAATAGAATATCTTTGGATGATAGTTAAATGAAAGTTAGGTTCAAGAACTTTCCAAAATTTTGACAAAGTATTCGAGGGTATGAGAGAAGCTTGGACCAGTATTTCACTAGAGACGTGTAGACGTCTAATACAGTCCATGCCTAGAAGGTGTTTAATAGTAATTGAAGCCAATGGATATCCAACTAAATACTAGGTACTCGATTGAGACAAAAACTTATAAGTTGCTAGAAAATGTTGATTCAGAAATACGTTTTCGATTAGTTTGCCGTTTAAAAACATAGCGTTCTTTGAATTTTGTAATGAATAAATTATTTTTTAAACTTAATAAGGTTATTTAATGTGATAATAATAGATATGCACCCTAACCATAGCAACAATGATTATAATATTCGAAATATCTTAAATCATTTTTTTACTATAGTCAAAAGCAGTGTTATCGTGTGGGTCATACGATTTATCAACGACAAACTTTTTAAGTTTGTTTTTCCTATTATTACGTGTAATCATATCCTCCGCATAAAATCTGGAAGATGAATTAGATAGACCTATGATATTTTCATATGAAAAAAGAGGATAAACATATAAATACCAGCAGACAAGTCAGTGACAGAATAAGTAATAGAAAACAATTTTCGGGTTTTTTGCATCCACCAGCGAAAAAAATGGTATTAAATCTAATAAAATATTACGAAAATCACCGGCCAATATCCAGGAGACAGTAGTAAAAGCTCTGGGAATCGGTATAAGGACTGTGCAGAAAATTATGTATGAAAAAATGCATAATTTACTACCGAAGTAGATTAAGAAATGTACACGGAAAAAGCCAAAGACAGAAGACTTAAATGACAGTGTATGTGGATGTTCGTAATGCAATTTACGATTTATACACATCAAAAACTAATATAACCCTTCAAGTTTTAAAAGAAGCTTTAAAAAATCGAGGCATATTGGAAATTGGACTAAAATCGTGGTCAAAATTAATAAAAATGTTGGGGTTTCGATATAAAAAGGACTGTAATCGAAGATTTTTATGGGAGTTGCAACGTATAGCAAGTCAGCGTATCCAGTTTTTAAAGAAATACACGGAAAATGTTAATACAAAATTTAGAAAAGTGGTATTTTTAGACGAGACTTGGATATTTTCTAATGGAAGTGGTTCGAACTCTTGGCAGGACGAGTCTATAAAAAGTGTCAAGAGAAAAAAGGGATGTGGGACGGGAAAACGGTTCATCATTTTGCATGCAGGTTCTTCAACAGGATTTCTTCCAGATGCATGGTTACTGTTTTCTTCAACAGCCAAAAGTATGGACTACCATGATAATATGAACTGTGAACTGTTTGAAAAGTGGTTAAAAGAACAACTGATTCCAAATTTAGATGCTCCATCTTTAATCATTCTGGACAATGCATCTGATCATTCAAGAATCTTAAATAAACAACCTACTTCATCCTGGAAGAAAAGTGATATTTATGACTGGCTAATAAAACAAAAACAAAATCCTTTACCCAGTATGCTGAAACTAGAACTTCTTTTAATGGCAAAATCTATTAAAAAACCAACAATATATGCTGTAGATGAAATATTACGGCAAAATGGACATGAGGTTTTACGACTGCCGCCATACCATTGCCAGTTTAACGCAATAGAATTAACATGGGCTGGGGCAAAATCATATTACGAAAAACACGTGAACGCTGGTCTTACATCAGATGAAGTGCAAATTGTTTGGCAAGATTCATTAAATTATATTACGCCGGAGTACTGGAAGTACAGGTACAGAAGATGAGGACTTTTTAAGGGATGATGATATTTTTTAGTCTATAATATTAAAAAGTTTCCGACGGATTAAATTAGTCTTTGACGTGTATAAATCATAAATTGCATCATGAATATCCATTTTCACATTGTAACTTAAGTCTTTTGCCTTTGGATTTTTTCGTGTACATTTCTTAATATTCTTTAATTAAATTATGTTTTTTTTTTCATGCACAGGTTTCTGTACATTCCTTATACCGATTCTCAGAGTTTTTGCCACTGGCTCCTGGATATTAGCCAGTGAATTTTAATTTAAATGTTTTTTTTATTAGATTTGACACCATTTTTTTGTTTACTTTTTTAGTACATTTGTAATTTTGTAAGCAATAAATAAATAATTATAAAATACTTGTTCCAATTTTAAAGCGTGTTTAAAATAAGTAATTTTTTTTTAATTATAAGACAAAATTTGATATATAAAAATCGGTAAAATCGCTTTACCAGAAACTCTGGGCTAACGAAAAATACAGGCCATATATATATATATATATATATATATATATATATATATATATATATGTATTTATATATATATATATGCATGGCCCTTAATTTTAGACTGAAATTTGAAGAAATCGGATAAGTAGTTTTTTAGCTATGCCGCGAACAGAGAGACTGACGGACACACATACCTACACACAGGCGGAATTGAGAAAACATGTTTTCCGGCATCTAGGGACCCTTAAACGTTAAGATCTGAAAAAAACTCACGAGGGAAGTAATAACTAATTATCTTGTGTTTTTAACAAAAGTGTATAATATTTTTGCAAAATAAAATTTTTTTGTTATCTCAATACAAAAAAAAACAAGTTTTATTTGCACAGGGGCGGCCTGCATTTAAATAAATGGCACTGTATACGTGGTTAGATTTTTAGGTCAAGCGGGGCTCATAATTTTTGGTGATTGATAAAAAAATCTCACTTTCATTAAGTTGCTGTATAAACAGAACATATCCTGATTGTTCCACTGATTCGAACCGCTTTCTGACTTTATTAAGGCGCTTGCCATTTTGTGAATTTTTGTTTTTGCCAACCAAATACATATTTAGTGAATTTTCTTATTTGGTCCCTCGGCGTTTAATATATAAAATAATATTAAGTGGCTGTCTTAATAATATTGCGTAATGTAATAAAAAAAACTATTTTCTTCCTGTATATTTGTAAATAGCCCATCGAGATTTTATAGCTCGATAAAAGAATCACACAACATTTTGGTATTCACTGTGTTTTCTGATTTGATTCATAATGTTGGTGACCTTTGGACCCGCACGATAAGACCGCATTCGACTATAGCAACAGTATTTTTGTAAGGTATCGTTTCCAATTAATTTGCCGTCACTGTCTATATATATATATATATATATATATATATATATATATATATATATATATATATATATATATGCTTTTATTGATGCGTTATTTATAAAACAAATAAATATAATTTTGTCTACTCGTCCAAAAAAAAAAACAGAATTTTTCGGACTTGTTACAGAAATTACTATTGCTTTACGGTTTATATCAGTTCTTACCCATCAGCCACTAGCAAAACTACAGCCTGCTTGGACGACGCAGTATTTTTTTCGTTTTCGAGAAATTTCTTGTAATTTTCTTCGGTTGGATTAGCTAGGAGTTCCTTTAGAGGCCCGTTCTGAATAAATTGAATATCATCTCCGGTATTGGCTGCACGAGTTTGTCTGTGAGCTGAAAAATCGTAGTTGATGGGAGCTAATACTACCACACTGGAGATTAACTTTCCTTTAAGCTCTGGAACGTCTGGTATGGGGAACTGTGTGCCATTAACTTTCAAGGGTAGATACCTAAAACAAAACAAATTTCAGTATCCAGTAGAGCACCCTAGTTTAATTTACTTTCTAGTAAACGAAAGGATCAAGATCCAGTTTGAAACAAATTTAATTGTGTCTACTGTGTTCCTTGCAATTATTGCAATAAACAAACAAACACAAAGAATTTTCTGATTTTCCGCGGGTCGTGGAAATTCAACCATACGTCTTAGGACCAAATGGATGTTTGTTTCGATTTTTATTGGCATCGAATTCGTATATAAACGAAGTTTGAACAAAATCTTTTATCAAAAAAATTTTCGAAATTTTTGAACAAATATTTTCGGAAATTTTCACTTTGAAAAATTTGTATCCACATTTTTTGCTACTATAGCTTCACCCCGTCAAAATGGTTATTTCTAAAAAAAATAACGCAAACCGCATCTCTCTATCTTTCTTTATTTCGGAGATATGAATTTTTTTCGGAACCTCTGCAATGCGCATTCGCCATTTTTTTCACTAAAAGTGTCGATATTTTTCGAACACTTGTGATGGTCGAAAAAATTTAAAAATTTTAGAGGTTATAAATTGATCCTTTGTGAATTTAATCGCGGAAACCGCATTTGCCTATCTTTTAAGGGAAAAGAATTGTGGGCTTTTCCGCGAGACCTTCCACCAAAATCGTGAATGTTCAGATCTTCCGCGAGTCGTGGAAATTCAACCATAAATCCTAGGACCAAACGGATGTTTTTTTCGTTTTTTATATCATCGAATTAGTATATAAACGAAGTTTGAAGAAATTCTATTACCAAAAAAATTTTTCGGCCGGAAGAGGAAAAAAAATTTTTTTTCGAAAAACGCTTTGAAAATACATGTTTCTGTATGTATTTTGACCTAAGAAATGCATTGAACACATTAATATTGACGAGGGATAAATATCTTCGGAGATATGACTAAATTTTCACTTTGGAAAATGATTTTTCACATTTTTTGTGACCATAGGCTCACCCCATTAAAACATGTTTTAAAATGGTTGTTTTTTAACAAATTAACGTAAACCGCACCTCTCTATCTTTCTTTGTTTCAGAGATATGATTTTTTCTGAACTTTTGCACATGCGCATTCACCATTTTTTTACTAAAATCGTCGATATTTTCCAAACACTTGTGATGGTCGTAAAAATTTGAAAATTTCAGAGGCTATAGATTGATTATTTTTGAATTGAATGCCGAAAACAGCATTTGCTTATCTTTTAAGGGAAAAAAGTTGTGGGCTCTTCCGCGAGACTTTGCGCAAAATCGTGAATCTCCAGATTTTCCGCGGGTCGTGCAAATTCAGCCATACATCCTACGACCAAATAGATGTTTTTTTCATTTTTTATGGCATCGAATTAGTATATAAACGAAGTTTGAACAAAATTTAAGAAAAAATTTTTCGACCAGAAAACGAAAACAAATTTTTTTTGAAAAAACGCTTTGGAAATACATGTTTCTGTATGTATTTTAACCTAAGAAATGCATTGAACACATTAATCATGACGAGGGATAAATATTTTTAGAGATATGAGGAGATTTTCACTTTGGAAAATGATTTTCCATATTTTTTGTGACTATAGCCTCACCCCAAATGTGTATTATGAACTTTATTTCCCTCCTGTATTGTTAACAAATGTACTTGCTGGCAAAGTGAAAGTGTTACCAGTGTTGTTCAGGGAATTCGCTCTAGTAGTCGCTTTATTATAGTTCACGCTGGTTCAGAAGCCGGATTTGTTCCAGGTGGTGCTTTAGTTTTTCGCTCGGGACTAACAACTGGAGACTATCATGGACAGATGAATAGAGATAATTTTGAAAAGTGGTTGCTCGAGAAGCTTCTACCTAACATTCCTCCCAAATCAGTCGTGGTAATGGATAAAGCGTCTTATCATTCTCACGTAGAAGATAAAGTGCCAACTAAATACTCTACAAAAGCTCATATGATATCGTGGCTTAAATCGAACAATCTTGTATGTGATCTAACATGGAGAAAATATCATTTATATGAAGTAATATCAGCCAACAAGCCTAGAGAAAAAAAGTATAAAATTGACGGTCTTTTACGTAACCGCGGTCATACATCTTTAAAGTTGTCTCCATACATGTGCGACCTCAACCCTATTGAACTTGCATGGGCAGGAGTAAAAAAATATATTCGAGAGCGCAACACCGGTGAACTTTCAATTAAAGATTTAAATAAAATAACATTAGAAACGATTGACTCAATATCGGCTGAAAATTGGAAATCGTATATTAAACATGTTCGTTCTATTAAAGATAAATACTGGGAAGTAGATGTCAAAATTAAAACGGTTATTCCTGATTTAGTTATCACACTGGAATCTTCAAGTAGTGACGACGAAACCTCATCATTTTCAGAGGAAGACGACGATTTAGAAGGAATCGAACCATTAGAATCACAGCCGTCAACCTCAAAAATGGTTTAGTTTTTTTTCATATATTTTGTAAAATTGTTCATAAAGTAGCTGTCAATAAACTGCTTCAAAATAATTAATTTTCTGTTCAACACCGGTTGTCAAAAAATATCTAATATTGCAATTAATATTTGAAAAACTACAGTACTGATATTTTTCCAAAATTAACACATTAATGTTATTATAGTAGGGGAGCCAGCACTGATTCCAGTGAACAAGATTTATCAAAATTTTAACTTATGCAGTTCAACTTTGGGCTATTCGGGTATGCCAAAAGTGACCGTTTGTCTTCGTCTGTCATATTACTTTGTACAGGGGGCGTCATTGTGAAGTGCTATACAGGGCGTTTCCTAACTGCTTGCTAATGGACCTAAAAGTCTTAACTTAGATAGATAGAGATAAAGGGTTTAAAAAAAAACATTATTTTTAAATCCTAATTCTGATGCTTATATAGATAAATAACTGTGATAAATAAATAAAATAAATAAATTTGATACACGTCTTTTATGCATAAAGGGGCATTTTTTATTAACAAACAATTTTTGAAATTTCTACCAGTGGCTTGCATATGTAATTAACCTGGGTAAACCCGTATGCTCCTTAATGCAGAGAAGACGTGTATCAAATTTCATACAGTTATCTACAATAGCATCAGAATTGGGATGAAAAAAAATGTTTTCTTTTTAAACTTTACCATCCTGTATCTCAAAAGTTAAGACTTTTAGGACATAAAAACACCCCTTTTAACATCAGCGCGCAATTAGGAAACGCCCTGTATAGTACTTCACAATGACGGCCCCTGTTTAAAGTAATATGATAAACGGAGACAGACGGCCACTTTTGGCATACCCGAATAGCCCAAAGTCGAACTGCATAAGTTAAAATTTTGATAAATTTCGTTCACTGGATCTGATGCTGGCTGCCCTTGTAAAATCTGAACTTGTAAATCGTGTATCACTATACTGGGTGGCCCAATAATAGTGGACGTAGGCAGTAGTCCGGGAACCTTTAATGACAGAACTGAAGAAAAAATATATTTATAGGTAAATCGATCAAGAAAAATCAAAATTAAATCATTTTAAAATTCGAAAGTTCGCCGTTTTTGCAACACAAAAGAGATATAGAAGTGCGGTACATGAAAGAAAACAGACAAATATAGATAAAGGTTCATTAAGTATAGTTACATTTTTTAATTATCTGAAGTGCATATAGTTAAAAAGGAGTGCCATATTATTTAAAGAACGACGGGACACCACTGGTTTAAAGAGATTTCTTGGCCGATCTTCCTAAACCGATTGACGTATCCCGTACTTTACCATCAAACGAACATTTTTAGAAATGGCTGAAATTAGAAAAGAACTTTTCGCTATGAATAAAAAAACAGATTTGGAAAAAATTTAAATTTAATTTACACTTATATTTAATTTTTAGATGAAACAAAATTTTCCCTTAACAGTATTAATAACAATATGAATAATAATGATAATAACAACAATAATAATTAATTCTATGGATGTTTATATGAATATATTATTCAGAGAAGACTGACGGTTGCTGTTTAACGAGATATTTTTCGTCGAATCATAATTACATCTTCCAGCACGACTATATACAAATCCAGAAGGCAAGATAATTCAGCCGAGAATACAACGTTCACGTCTTACCGTGGAGTTTAGGGAGTCTACACCTCAAGCCCCTTGAGAACATTAGGGAAAAAATGAACGAAATATATATACATATATATATATATATATATATATATATATATATATATATATATATATATAACAATTTTTTCCGAATTATAATGCTGACAAGGTATGTCGGAAATACAGGGCTCTAAAAAACCCCCTTTATGTTTACCCAACACCGCTAAAACTTCTCTCTATTTGCCTTCTTAGAAATTCCGAGTTCCGACACATGAAAAGCAAAAATTAGTTCTGTCTCCTTTCATCCAGTTAATCAAGAATCTTTTATTATTTAAATAAAAATCACGCCACATTTCAGCAATTTTTACTTGCATCTCTGTTCATCTATATAAGGCAACACCAAAAGACCTGTCAGACATCCTCGCGAGAAAAACGTTCCCACACCGCTTGTCTTAATCAGTGGTTCTATATCGGTTAGATGAAGCGCCTGACGAAATTTATCTCCATGTTTAAGGCGCATGTCGCCATTTCAAAACTAATAAAAATGTCATTGGACCATATTGAAGACAAACGAAATATTTTATTAATAAATATTCTAGACACAAAAAATTACCGTTCTAAGCTTTGTACTATCTGATGAAGCTGAAAGCGGAGAATATTTAAAATTGGTCAGAAATTATGTAATTTTAAGAAAGCCAGAGACCCCACATAGGCGTTTTTTTTGTAAACTAGAAGTTGTTGTTAAGTATGTTATGTCATCGAAACCAAGGGTGCAATGACGTACTACTAATTATTATTTATTGTTGTTTTTATTTATTTTCCACATGATGAGAAATCACGTAAAATATACTAGAAAAACTATACAAAAACATAATGCTACAGAGAATTTTGAAAACCTTCATCATGCACCTTTTCGAATGGTTTTCCTAATAGTCTAGGTAGATAATTAATGTCCTTCAGAAACGTACTCTACGGAATGCTAAACATTCGAAATGGTACGAATTCGCAGAATAAAAAAAGATAATATTAATAGTAAAATAAGACTAAAAATATATATATTGTCAAATAATAAAAACAATCAAAACAAAGAGTGGTGACACAAGTATCGGACAATACATATAAAAACAGAGGACAATCACATAATCAATCCATTCAACTGCGTTTTTAATTGTATTGAGGTAAGGCTGAGCATGTCTTATGCCGAAAAGTGACGATTATAATTAGGTATATACTAGTCGGTTAACAAATGCATTAAACCCATAATTAGTACGATGATACCTTTCAAAAAACAGCTGTGATTGTCTCGTTCTTCTGATAGGAACCAAAAAGGAGATTGACTGTAATAGTATTTCACAGTCAATCCAAAAGTGCCTTTCTTCGCCGAAACTCAAGGGTCTATAAGCCGCAGAGAAGAATTCTTGTATTATAAGACAGATCTTGATTTGGAAAATTAAACTTGAATAAAAGATACTTTGCAAATTTATTCTGAACTTTTTCAATCCTGTCGATGTGACACTGATACGAAGGACTCCATATGGTAGAGCAATATTCTAAGATACTCCGTATTAAAGAGTTATGGAGACTAGTAATCGCTTTAGTATCAGTGACATGCTTAGTCTGTGTTTTAATAAAACCTAGCAGTCTAAAACCCTTAAGCACTATGTTATCAATGTGCAGATTAAATGTGAGGCTTTCATCGAAAATGACACCCAAATCGTTAAAAGTTGTAACAACTTCGAGACTTATGTTGTTTATATAGTACGTGGAAACAATGGGATTATTGCATTTAAAAAATCGGAGAACTTTACATTTAGTAACGGTAAGGTGCAAGTAATTGGTGTTACACCATTTGTCAAGTCTCTCAATGTCAGACTGCAGTTGATTGGAGTCAAGGGAAACAGGAGAAAATAATTTTAAGTCGTCCGCATATAAAAGGCATTTTGACACTTTAAAACAAGATACAATGTTATTTATAAAGAGTAAAAAGAGAATTGGGCCGATATGCGAGCCCTGTGGGACCCCTGATGTTACAACAATCTCATTGGAAAACGAGCCATGCACGTTGACCTGTTGACGTCGATTAAACAAGTACCACTTAATCCACCCAATATAACTTCTAGAAAGGCCAGTCTGTTGCAATTTTGCTAGAAGAAGCTCATGACAGACACTGTCAAACGCCTTGGATATGTCAGTGTAAACGACATCAATTTGTTGGCCGGCTTCAACTGATGTTATTAGGTAATTTTGAAATACCGCCAGATTCGTAGTCGTTGAGTGACCACGATAGAAACCATGTTGGCGACAATAGCCTCGAGCAACTTTGGTATATGGGAAAGTAAAGAAATACCCCTGTAGTTTTTTACGTCGCATCTATCACCGGGTTTAAATATTGGAATCAGGGTAGAAAATCTCCAAATTTCCGGAAAGGAACCAAGATCAAAGGACTTTTGAAAATTTTACATAGCGGCTTGGACAACTGTTGATTACATCTCGCCAAAAGAATGTTAGGGACCCCATCTGGACCAGCCCTTTTAGATAAATCGAGGGCCTTAATTTTGTTACAGATCTCTGCTTCTGTAAAATGATGTGAAAACAGTGACATACCCGAAGAACTTATGGGCTCCATCCCACCAAGATCTATGTTTTGGTGGTTGGAGTAGCACGACTGAAAGTGAGCAGCAAAAGCATTAGCAATGTTGTTTGAACCACTGATTTCTTCACCTTCATAGCTCATGATGTTGGGCAAGCTAGAGTCTCTTCTTAAATTTCGAACAAATGACCAAAAGTATTTGATGTGTTTAGGGATAAGTAATTCGGTTTGTGTGATATATGAAAGGTAACACATATCGGTTCGAAGTTTAACCTCTCGTCGTAAATTAGAATAGGCTAAATAATCAACTTGCTGTTCAGTCCTTTTGTGTTTTTTGTAAAGACGATTCTTATGCCCAATGAGTTTTCTTAAGGGAAGGTCAAACCATTTTAGATATTTACAATTAGAGATTTGGGAACATATTTATCGATACCATCAAATAATATCTCATAGAAGAGATGAACCATTTTATTGAAAAATGACCAATTAGATTGTTCATAAAAGAGATTCAGTTTGCAGAAATCAGTCCGATAAAACTCGTACACACTTACTTGATTGTTGTTTTTTATTGGAGGGACATACTGAAGTTTATACTTTACTTCGATCGCAGGATGATACGGGTCAGCATTTAGGAAAATTTGAAGGAGAAATGAGCACATTTAAGGCATCATCAGCAAATAACAAATCCAGAATTCTACCCATGTGATTGTGTACGCAGTTCATTTGCTGTAGCTCAAGAAAACTCATTGTGGTGGTAAGAGTTTCTGAAGATATAGATGGCAAAGATTTTGGAACTAAAGTATTGTCTTCGTAGATTCATTCCACCAATAGTAGGTTGAAGTCTCCAAAAATGAAGAATTTGTAGTTTTCAAACCTGTTTCTTAGAGATTCACAAGTGTCACAGAAATATTGATAATGTTCTTGGTTAGAATTTGGTGGAAAATGGAAAATAAACACATCCAAGCAACATAAATTACCTATTATAATTATTATCGTTTAAAATCACAGGATCCACTTGTTTTGCATCGTCACTAATGTACGCTTCCTGTATCTTCCGTCCGTTATCAGTTTCTGGGTCGTATTTGACAACTTTCATTTCCACGTCTTCCTCGGAAGGTTTAACGGCAACCTCGCTTATTTCCGATTCCTCAGCTGACATTTCTTGGTCTTGAGCAAACGTTAGACCTTCTCTGGCCGTCAAAGCAGCAGTTTGGGGTACGGGCTCACTTCCTGCCGCGGCAATTTGCTGAGCTCCACCTGAAAAAGTATTCTTAGAAAATATTCGTAACAAAAAAATAGCCATTGAAGTCAGAGTTCAGTGAATTAGGATATCTGGATCTTCGGAATTATCGTATAAGTTCAGTAAATCCAGAGCAAGTGCGAAACGACGCCTTGCCCCTGATATGTGATTAAAACACATTTTTAACCCGTCGCGTTACGATCCTGGCCCAACAGAAGACATCCGCATCCAATAAAGATGTTTAAACTTTTGACCAGGTCTAACTTGACAGTTGTAGGTTTAAGATGACATTTTTAACAACTGAAAAAATAATTTTTCTATATTTCACAATTAAAAAATGACAGTGATATAAGTGAAAGATAACTGGCGGACTTACCACCACAAAATTTAATTGCTGTTTAGAATATTTAACCGAGCTTTCAGATTTGACAAGCTGCTTATAGAAATCTAGAAACCCGCTGTCAAATTTGACATTCCGTTAAACATTCTAAACTTTAATTGAGCTTTCTGCAACCGGCCATAAGAGTTTTAAGTACCATGGCAACTAGACCCTGTTTAACTTTTAAACCTTTTTAGTGAATACAGGGGTAAAATGTTATTAACAGCACTTCTCTCAGAGTTACAGCTTACAAATTTTAGTGCCTAATATCGCCATATTTCTTGTCAGCGATGTCGCACATGATGGGAGTAAATAAGAACCATTTCTGATCCCCTAGGAACACAAGTGTTCAATCTTTTACAAAACGTCACTTTTTGAGTCTGAAGCTGCAAAGAAGCGCTTAGATACCGTGGTAGTACTAATGTTTGCCTATTAGGCATTTGAGATTAATCGTGCCCTCTAGATGGTCATCAAGTGTCCAACCCTTTTTTAAACTTGTAAATTTGCGAAAAGTAAGGAGTACCTAACATAACAAGCTGGCCGTGTATTTGGTTGCTACGCAACGAACTGATATCAACGTTACTTCACATTGGTTCAAATAGATATACTATTTCGTGTTTTCGTTAATTTAATTTAATTTTTATACAATGTCCTATTTAGGGGTTGGAGAAAAAATAGTATGTTTTATTCGTACACAAAGGCCATTTCGGGACTCATAAAATGTATAAGATTTATAAAGCAAAACTATCGTTAGATCTCTGTTATGACTTACGCAATAGATAATTCATTTAACAGCAGTGGCAGCTCTTCCCTAGGGTCATTTGGTCAATGATTCCCCAAAAATATTTCAGAAAATAAATTATTCGTTTGACCGTCCCTCCTAATAGTTGTGATAAAACGCGAACCTTGGGAAAAGTTGCGTTCCTTAGGCATAATAAAATACGCTACACTAAGCTAGGCTGGGCAGTCTGAATTGCCCGGATTACCTTAAAGCTTGACGAAAGTACCCGAAGATTTCACAGCTACCGAGCGGCAGCCGAACGTGATAGCAAATGGAATATGAAATCGTGATTTGGGTCATCAGCCGGTCTCTTCTCGTAATTCGATCGATCGGTCGCGGCATCACGTTGGCATGCGGAAGTTCAAGATTGTGCACATCAGTAGGATAAGTTATTTTTTGTGCAAATATGGTGAAGTCTTAAACTTAAGAATTTTATAAAAAAGGACAAGAGCATGCAATTTGCTTCTTTTAACTTATGAGAAATGTGTTCACGTCTTCTTATACCAAAAATAAGCCTTAGACAGGTATTTTGGAGTTTTTGTAATCTATTAGCATCGGCATTATCAAAACAAGGTCCATAGATGGTGTCACAGAAGTTTAATGGTGATAACACTAGTGCATCACAAATCATTTTCTTAATGTTATAGCTCAAAAAGTGCCTTTGCAAAAATATTGTTTTTAAGGCGGAATATCCACTTTTTAGTTTAAATCTAAGTTTATGATCCATTATGAGTCCCAGATTTTTGGCAGAGTTTTTAAAACCTATTGGATCATTATTTGTGTAGATTTAAGTTATCTAAAATATTCATTTGATTGTTATCACTATAAAAAAGAATAGCTACTGATTTGGTTGGGTTAATCTTTAAGAGGAGCTTTTGAGTTTCACTATATAAAGTGTCCAAATCCGCGTTAATGCACCTATTGGCCTCGGCTATATCAGTACTTTTAAATGAATAATATACATACATATCGAAATTTATTTATTAATTGCGACGTATAGAGAGTATATAGTAATGGACCCAGAATGCTACCCTGAGGCACCCCAGAGGCAACATTAAGGGCTTTCGATATTTTACCATCAAGTACTACTCTTTGTTTTCTGTCTGACAAAAAAGAAGACACCAGTGCCACGCAGAATCGCTAAAACCCAGACACTGCAACAAATATTATTAATAATAATATTTCGTGGTGGACCATGTCAAAAGCTTGAGTAAAATCCAAAAGAACCAAAACAATAGCTAGATTATTATCAAGGGCTTTAAATATATCATCCGTTACCTGAGATAATGCGGTTGCATAACCATAAACTTTACGGAAGCCAGACTGATATTCAGTGTAAATTTTAAATGTAAAAGTTTAAATTCAGTAGGTAAAAGTTTAAGTGTAAAAGTTTAAATTCAGTAGGATTTTTTTAACTTTAGACAACGGAATAACGTTGGCTTCCTTCCATTGATCTGGAAAATGAAATATCTCGGCAACTAAAAGATGTATTTTCGGCTTATCTTTATTTAATTTTAATGATTATATCGAACGAAGGCGTAACCCAACTATTTCCTTTTTAATGTAAGAAGTTTTTGGTTCTTTCGTTTTAATACCTAATAGATTCAATGTGCATAATATTATTACACTTTTAAATGAATAAACAATTATTAGACACCTTTTGTAGGTAGGACTTGCCCATACGGCTAAGGAATCTATTGAAAATGAAGCTCTAATTTTTAACCATATACTTTTAAATAAAATCACAAAGCATTTTTTCGACTTTATTTGAAACCAACATAAAATGGAAGGTAATAAACTGAGTTTGATAATTAAAATTACCAGCTATAGAATTCGGATTGGTGCTCCGAAAAGATGATTCTAATCATTTGATTCGGATCCTTTTTGTTATCAAAAAGATTTGTGATCCTACCTGGATTCGATTGCTTTTTAGGAGGATTCGTCTCAGCTCTGTTGCATTTGAAGATGGCTTTATATTTTTAGCTAATGTATTTTTTTTAAGTTTAGTAATACTTTGACTTGTGTAAACATATCATTAACACCAAAAAATACTACCTATCTATCTATCTTTCAGTTTTTTTTTTCATTAGATATAAGTAAACTAAACCTGTTTATTTAGTTTTTGTGGGAGATTTGTGCGTTTAATTTTTTTGAATATCTATATCAAAAACTACAGATATTTTGAGA
The DNA here is from genome assembly GCA_030620095.1 of Kuschelorhynchus macadamiae. Classification (NCBI taxonomy): domain Eukaryota; kingdom Metazoa; phylum Arthropoda; class Insecta; order Coleoptera; family Curculionidae; genus Kuschelorhynchus; species Kuschelorhynchus macadamiae. The sequence goes on along the minus strand of JAUTXW010001340.1, from coordinate 2,265,954 downwards.
AATAAAAATGAGAACTATGATTTAAACTTCCCGCCTTGAAAATATTAGATATGCGGTTAGTCGCTAGATGGCGCTTTTTTAATGCCAATTATAAGCATTTCTTTATAATGTTGTTCAAAATTATACTTACCAGCGTTATAAAAATTAGCCAGCTGGTCTGGAGGCAAGGCCGATAATGGAATATCGCCGACTTTGTCATAATCTAATATAGAAATGTCAGCATTATTTAAAATGCCCGATGACAGAAGTTGTTCTCGTAAATCGTCTGGAACCTCATCCGGCAACTGAGCTTGCAGAATTTTAGGGTCTTTCGTAGTCGTAGTTGGCTTTTCTGGTTCTTTTGTTACTGTAGTGGGTTTTGTCGTGGTCGACGAATAGGTTCTGGAAACGCTAAATATCATATGGAGTATTCTTTAAATTAAAATACATATAATAATTCAGAACATTTTTGCAAATGAGGAAATTAACGCCTTTCTTTAAAATACAAGATGTCCCAGCCGAGAAAGACCGATTTTGGAGGCTAGTAATACTAGTTTACAGCCATTTTGCTACTGTGGTGTAATGTTTTGTTAATTTCTGGTCGCTAAATGGGAAAATGACGGTAAAAACTTCGTAACACGTAAAATTTTTGAGTTATGATTTTTTTCAGCAATAATTAATAAGTATTTTAATCACATTATTTTAAGAATTAATGTTTGTTGGAATTAAAAAAAATAAATTTGGTCCCTGCGCCTCCGGCAAACCGGGGGGGAGATTTAGAAATGTATGATGATAAGGCAGACCCCGATAGTGTTTCAGAAAAGAACGAAAGTGAGGAAAAAGCACCTCATTTAATGGAATAAGTCTAAAAGCAGTTCTGCTCTATAATGGCAACAAAAAACCCTCTATTCCTCTTGTGCAAGCAGTTGACATGAAGGAAACATTTGAAAGTATATCACTTATTCTAAATGCAGTAAGCTATGATACGTGGCAGATATATGGCAACTTAAAGAGTCATGACTGATGTTTGCTTTGTCTTTGGGACAGTAGAGCAAAAACAGAGTCATTTTCAAGTAAAAGAATGGCTTCAGAGAGATCAATTCATTTTAGGCCAAGCTAACATAAAGAATATACCTCTTGTTGATCCTAAAAAAGTTCTGTTACCTCCATTACACATTAACTTAGGGTTGGTGAACCTACTTTTGACATTAAAGATGGCTTCTACTTCGGAAAAAAAACAAAAAAATTAGTGAAGAAAAGCGCATATTTCAAGAAAAGTGGACTGAGTTATACTTGTTCGTTAGTGTTAATCAAAAACCCGTCTGTTTGGTGTGTCAAGAATCCCTTGCAGCCTTGCAAGAATACAACTTGAAAAGACATTACGATACAAAGCATGCCACAAAGTTTAAGACATTCAAAGGACAATTGCGGAAAGATAAAGTGAGAGATCTAAAAAGTCAGCCTCAACGACAGCAAGACAGTTTTCAAAAGCAGAACATTGAAAATGAAGCAGGCGTGAAGTTAGCCACATTACATCCGAAAAAATAGCTTTGAAATCAAAACGTTTTACTGATTACTGAACAAATTTTTTCTAAAGTTATTTTGTCCGGTGTTACTGTCGGCAGAAGAATCGAAGAGTTAGCGGCAGACTAAAAGAACGTGCATCGAAGTTCTTGTTCTATTCTGTTGCACTCGACGAAAGCACAGATTTAACCGATACCGCTTAATTAGCTATTTTTATTCGAAGCATTGATGTTAATTTTGAAATCACTGAAGAGATGGCTGCCCTTTTTGCGATTAAACGAACTACAAAAGGATGTGATATTTATAAGAGTTTGACGACAGTACTGAGACGATATAATTTACAATTGACAAACTTTTCTGCAGTTGTAACAGACGCTGCACCATCCATGGTAGGAAAAAATGAAGGGCTCGTGGGTTTGATGAAAAAACAGCAGAAAGATCTTTTGATGCATTACCATTGTATCACTTTTTAAAACTGAAGAGTGGCGAATATACAGATGTGGATAAATATGTCGCAGCACTAGATTTACTCAAAAAAGAGTATAATTAATTTTTACTGAAAAATTATAACTCAAAAATCTTACGTTTTAGGAAGTTTTTACCATCATTTTCCAATTTAACGACCGAAAATCAACAAAAAAAATCGCCTTTTATACCACAGTCGCAAAATAGCTTACCGTTCCTTTTTTAAATTTCATAACCCAATTCTCCGAAGATACAAAAACTGTTTTTTTTTTAATATAATTAATATATTGGTATTTTACTTTGTGTAATCAATGGAATTCTATCAATGTATTTTACTTCGTGTAATCAATTAAATTTTTATTACATCTCACGAAAATATGGAAAACGCAGATCCAGATAAACAATTCCTTTATGACATTAAATATCAAAAAAAGGAATCTACAAAGGAGATACTTTGAGCCCACTATAGTTCTATTTAGCGATGAACCACCTGTCACAATTATTAAACCAAACAAAATTGGCGTATAGGCTTGACATAAACGATAATATTGTTGTTGCTCATCATTTGTTCATGGATGAAATCAAAATAAATTCTGAAAATGATAACCAATTAAAACCCATCTAAGAACTATGAAAATATTTAGTGACAATATTGAGATGGATTTTGGAGCGGATAAATGCGTCGAGATACATATAAAAAAAGGTAAACTTGTCATACTAGCGGACCAAGACTGCACCTTTTATTAACATGCAGCCGGCGAAAGTCAAAAAAGGGAATTTAAAACTAGATATAAACGCAGACCTAGTAAACTTTTTAACACCAAACAGACATTAACGTTCAATAATGTAATACTATTGTATTATTGATATGAAATATTGATTAATTCCTTATAATTAATTGTACTCACCTCAATCGGTTTTGTTCCGCAGGTCTATGATTATTAAAAGTTTGACTATTACCACTAAGCTGTCGATTGGCAAGTTCATTTTGTGTATACGTTTGCTGTTGATAAAACTGGGGCGAGTTTTGGACAGTCTGGCCCTTAACCTGTTTATTAGCTCTGCCTGGATTCTCATGAGCACTTTGTGGAGAACCATTAAACGTTTGCTTCTGTGAGCTTTGAAGGGCCGCAGATTGGGTCAATTGTCCTGTCGCAGGATCAATGACGAGGTGTTGCTCATATCTAGGCAGGCTGTGAACCAGTTCCCCACCAGGAGGAAGAATTTTCTGAGCGGTTCTCAAATTATTTAAATGTTCATAATATTGCGTTTGTCCGTTAGATGGCACTTGTTGATGATGCTGAACCTGTTGTTGTTGCTGATGCTGTTGTTGTTGCTGTTGTTGTTGTTGTTGGTTTAACTGATTGAAGTTTTGTTGAACGACTTGGTGAAGCGGTTGCTGTATATTCTTATGAACAGACTGCTGCGTGTCTCTATGTCCACCTTGTTGAGGTTGGTCAATTACTTTAAACTGATTATTTACCTCCGCAAAACTTGGCACAGGTCTTGCTGGAGACTGTTGTTGAGCATTAAAATGACTTTCGGGCCTGAACTGAATGTTTTGTCTGACATGAGGCAGAGGTGGTGCTGCGGTTTGATGATGAATGGTAGGCGGTGTGGGTTGAGGCTGATTAAATGACTGATGAGGTTGATGAGAAGGTAATGGTTGTGAAAATGTAGGTTGAGAAGGTTTTATATTTTCGAAGGGAGTATAGGGAACAGGTTTGCGTTGATTAGGAGGGGGAACGTCTGAAAATTGAGGCTGCGATTGGAATCTGGGTGATGATGGTTGGTGCGGTGATGGTGGAAAACTGGGTTTTGATTGCAACTGATATTCCGGTGGAGGTGGATGCGAGATGGAATGTGAGAAGCTTGGAAACGAAGACTTAGATGGTTGCGATTGACCCGAATGGTTTGGTGATTGTGAGTTAGATGGCTTGGTATAAGGAGGATTTTGGAAAGGATATTTAGGAGGAGGGAAAAACGGAGGCGGTGGTCTACTGTTAAATTCGCGATTAGAATTGCGGGTACTATATTGGTTAGAAGGTGGTGGGAAGTTATTAAATGGTCGATATGACTGCGGTGGCCTAATTTCAGACCTAAACTCGCTAGAACTGGCTTGATAATAATTGTGGGACGGTCTCTTAAAGTACACGTCCGAAAATGAAGACAACTGACGCGCTCTTGGAGCTTGATCCTCCTGGTGTGGAGCTGAGAAACCAGGATAATCTTCAGGCTTACTAGATCTCTTACTATAATCAAAGCCCTCCTTGCCAAAAGTAACTTTGACATTATTTCCAGGGCTATGATACACCTCCGAATCGGGTTTTATTATGGTTCTTAATGTGGTACTCGGTTTTGGAGGCTCAGTTACCTCATTGGAATAACCACCACCATAGCCTGTCGGTATTGGTTCATCTTTCCATTCTTCTTCGGGTTCCGGTTCCTCAGGGATCACCGGAGAAATTGCAGGAATAGGTTTATCGTAAATAACAGAATCTTTTCCATAACCATTCGGGTTTTTCTTGTATTTCACGTAAAATACTTGAACTTCTTCCTTCTTTTTCTTTGGAGGTGGAGGAGGTGCTTCGGTAGGAGGTGGAGGTAATGTAACGTTAGACTCTTTGATGATGATCTCAATGATGGGCTCTGGCTCTTTGATAAAGACTGGCTTCTCCACGTATTTGATTAAAGGCTTGTGCGGGATGATAATGGTATTTCCGCTTCCTCCTCTGTCGATCGGGTCGCTCAGATGGTTGCTGTCTGTTAGGGCCTGGCTGGGATCTGTATTAGGGGATAAAGTGTTAGTATCGTATAAAGGATCGCGTTGAGAATAGTGGATTAAAGGTTCCATTTGAACAGCATAAGGAGGTGCAGGAAGAGAATATGGTCTACCTTTGCGATACGGGCGGGGTGGGCCTGGATAGTACTGTGATTGGGAGTAGTGAGGCGGGTTCTGGGGTCCATTGGATATCCTTCTCTCCAAACGAAAACTGTGGGGTCCTGAATAGTACTGGGAGACGGCGTATTCTAGCTGACGTTTCTCTTTTTTCTTGGGTCGATGTTCGTCTGCTGATTGGGCTAACGCTATGCAGTAATATAGAGTTACCTGAAACAAAGGCTTGTATTAAATTTAAATAATAGATATACCTTGATAAGAATACAATTAGACAACTGACCTGGATCCTTGTCTTATATGGGCAACGAATATTGATCGAAGGTCTAGACACAAGATAAATCTGTCGAATTAGATAAACTTAGGAACTTCGTGTATTTTAATAATTTATTTTTTTAATCAAATGTGTAATAGGTAATAATTTGTTTATTTATATTTGTATCTCGGCCCACCAAAATTTTTGCTCGACTTTTTGCTTACTGATGTTTTTTGTTATGTTGCAGTTATTTTATTCGATTTAAACATTGTGTTCAAAAATAATCGCAGAAGCAGAGTCTGCTAACTCGTCAGTAGCGGGGCTAGCAATTTTTTTCAGGTATAAAGCTTCACTCAGTTTCTCTGTTTCGATTGGAATTGAATTTGCATCACATATCAAAGACCCTTAATGACTAGATAATCGATTGCTTCTGACATGTATATATAACGGCGAAAACTAAAATTTAAATACGAACAGATAGTATGTGTGCAGCACTGTCACTTTCTAAGGTTACAGGCCGCCATTGTATCCAAATACTAATTTTGAGCCAAAAAATGTCTTCTATTTTTTTTACTACTAAATTTATATTCCACATAAGAGGCAAGTCAAATATTTCAAATGTCAATCGAACGAAACGTTTGTTTTTCGAATGTACTTTTTTCGAACTTTCTTGTTTCGAATTTATTGTCATTCTTTGCATTTAAAGTTTTAGTTTTCAACATTTTTACTTCCCTCCCTAGATGAATTTCGCCGGTCTGTCTGTCTGTCTGTTAGAGGCATATCTGAAAAACTTAAAAATTAAGGGCCATATGGGGATTACTTGGTAACATTTTGTCAAAAATCTAATACGGCGAAACAAAATGGCGTTCATTTCCTTTTATTTTTCTTTCTTTTTATATATTTTTTCTTATCGTTTATTTATAACATCCTCATAAAATGGATGAGTTGCCCTAATCTCCTCCAGGAATTCCTTTTCAATTGAAATATTGCCAAGAGAAGTAAGTCTTTCTTGAGATATTGTATTTCCTAAATAAGTTTTTACACATTTGAAGCAAGAAAATCTTCTTTCCACTGAAGCACTTGTCGACTGTATTGTCAAAATAAGGGAAAACAATTTATATGCTTCGGTAAAAATATATTTATTTGTATTAATTTTTTTCAATTGCTCTTGCAGCGATATATTTCAATTATTCTCATTGACAAAAATAAGACCAAGCTCATTTTTAAGTCGTTGACTTTTTGAAAATATTTCCCCATATAACTGTAACAAATTTTCAAACGGGCCTGTCGGAAAATTTAAACTATATTCGGAAAATTTAGCAGAATCTGCCAAAAATGAAAATGTAAGTTTTTCACAGTCTTGAAATCTTAGTGTCATTTCCATTAAAATATTTTCCATTAAAATATGGTCCAATATTTCATTCTATACTTAGCCCTAATTTCTTCAGGTGAAAGCTTAGCAAGCTCACGTTTGTAATGATTTATTTCTGTAATAGAATTTGCTTTATCAAACATGGTATTAAAAAATGTTCATTTCTTTTTTTACAGAGCGCCTCACGACAGCGTTTTATATTGGATATGCAAAAATGAATGTCAAGCAATTTTTTTTGAAGGACGTCAAATAGTATGTCCGTGATTGAGAAAATGTCATTAAACACTAACGCCAGAAACGTGAATTCAAAATCGTTCATTTCACCTAAAAATCCTTTCGCAAGGCAGATTGATTTTCCATTAGATTTGTCACAGTTTGTAATAAATTCAAAGACGTCTTTTAATTTATTCCAGTCTTGAACAATCACATTTACTAACTTCGAATTTGAAGTTGTAAGAACACCATAAATAAATATAACACAAAACAGTCAAGTCAACTGCAAAGGAACTCACCGGTTGCAGGGAAATCCGCAAAAATAAAAGTAAACAACCACCGCAAACTGAACGACACGTGGGTGTAGTGTACTGCGCCTGCAATTCACCGAGAGCGTTGTATGGCGCTGGGCTCGACGTCATTGGATACGCGTTGTCATGGCAACATAGTAGGAAAATCGTAAACTGAAAATAGCACTACCAGCAAAGTCAAAGTGGTTTGCGCCACTGTTATAGTTGTTATAATAAAGTTCGATTGAAAGTTTTAAAAAGACATGCCGCCAGCGGTCAAGTAAAATATTATTCGAGATGTACAGTTTATTTTTTACCAATTAGGTGAATAGATAAATGTAAAAACTAAAATTTTAAGAGATATATTATAAATATAGTTAGATGTTTGCTTGTTAATTTTTCCTGGTGAAGAAGCACTTCACCTGAATAGCCGCCACTGGAAATTGATGATCACAGGGTGAATTTTGTATATTCTTAGTACGTGTCTGAGCCAGAAATGTGGTACAACGCCTTTTTATAGTCTATAAAAGCAGTGTGTATGTTGTGTTGTTTTTTCTGTGTCTGCTTAAGTACCACAGAGACGATGATAAGTTGCTCTTTGCATCCTTGATGGTCTCGAGTGCATCCTTTGTGTTCCTCGGCTAATAGGTTACGTTATTAGTATTATTAGATCCTTTCTACAGCATTTTCTATTTTAACAAATATTGTTTTAACAAATAATTGCCCAAGCAAGCTGCCGTAACCATAATCAGGAAGGACGTTCAACGTACAATGAATTCCATTGTCGCTGAGTAATAAGCAAATAAATACATAATTCAATAGTAATTTTCGCTTTTTACTCAACCAAGCTGACCGCGGATGTAGAAAGAGGTTAACGGTGAAGCACATCGGCGAAGGAAGAACGTTCTTTGAAAACGAAAGTATCGAAATTTCTTCTCTGCGTGACAAAACTATGAAGCGACCGCCGGTAAACGATGTGTGGGTTTAGCGGTAAAATTCACTTGTGAATATATTCCAAATTACGATGAGGAAGTTTTCAAATTTATTGGCAGGTGGCATAATTCTATTTATTTGCTTATGTAAAGAGTTATTCATTATACAGGGATGCCTTAATATCATGTTCATTCATATTCAAGATCAATCCTTAGCGTATTTAACTAGTAGGTGTTTTAATAGTAGTAGTGGTAGCAGTAAGGTGGTGCGGAGTCTCCAGTAAGGCAATATATATATATATATATATATATATATATATATATATATATATATATATATATATATATATATATGTACAGAGTGATATCGATAGTAGGTTAGACGTTAACGGAAAACGGGTGGTAGGATTGTTCTGAAAATGTGGTTTCTTGGGTAAACAGACCTGCTCTATGGATCTAAAATAGTTTCAGCAATACAATGTTGCCGCTTCTACCTAAAAATGGTAGCAAATTTGTTATTTTAAAAGTAACATTAATCAATCAATTCTAAATATTTTCCCTTCATACTTTCCCATTCATACTACTCGTTATCGAAATATTAATTAATTTTTAACTTATACGACGAAAAACCTGATTATTTTAACCTTAGTCTTAATTAAAGCTTGAAATTCCGTACTTTTATTTCATATAAAACTGAAATTTGGGCAGTGGCTTAAGTAAGTCCAGGGTATTTAGCTTCAATATGCAAATCGAATCTATATCATACAGGGTGATATGAAATTATTGCTAACTCCATTACTTATAAAAGAGGACAAAAATGCGTTTTTTTCTAATGAAACTCCATATATTATTTTCAAAAACTGAAAGGCAATGATATAGTATGTTCCTATACCTAAAGCGTCAGGTTTTTCTAAAAAACTCGATTTTTAGTGAATTTACGAGATTTGACGTTTTTGTCATAGGTAGCCACGATAGTTCGTAGCTAGGAGTCTTAAAATAGTGTAAAATGAATCCGAATAATACGTCCAAAAAATAGCAAGAAATTTGCTGTATCATAAATTGAATTACTACAAATTAACGAAAGGAAGTTTGTGGGAATGCAGACCATGCTGACCATTTCAAAATTATACAATTTAAAAAAGTAACAATAAAATTACCATGTAAAATAGAGTCAAGAAAATATTATTTGTGTTTCAGTAAATATTGAAAGTGTTGGCCATTGTACTCCAAACATTTCAAAATGTGCTTTTTCAGACGGTGTGTAGTGGCACTTCTATTTTTTTTCAACACACTGAACTACTCGTTGCCGTAATTTTTCCTTGTTTTGTACCGTTGTCATATACCCTTTTTCTTTCAAAGTACTCCATAAATAAAAGTTCAGTGTCCTAACACTGGAACTTGTGGTGGAAGATAGATCAAAATACAAGAGTTCTAACCACACTACACCACAACTTGTTACGTTCTGGACGCGCGTTTCGCTAACCAAGTTAGCATCATCAGCAGATGATATAAACTAAAGGAACTGATCCTAACCGAGACTATTTATAGGTAAAGGTGGTCACACTTGGTGCACCCGACTGCACCGTTATCAAGTAAGCCATAGAGGGGACTATAGGAAATAGGCCCTCTGTCTTTATTTAGTGCTTTCTTACCACATTTAACTATTTCTATACTCTCAAATGCATCCAATAATCTATTATTAGATACATTTTTATTTAACTTAAGATTATTTATTCCTATTTGGTGATTGTTTCCCAAAGCATGTTGGGCAACGCTTGACTTATCTGTTCTTCTGTATCTTAAATGTGCCATGTGTCCTTTAAAACGAATGTTTACGGAGCTTTTAGTTTGTCCAACACATTTTAGATCGCAGTCTTTACAGCTAATTTCATAGATGCCACTCCTCTCCTTCAAGTCGACTTTGTCTTTAGGGTTCCAAGGAGATATTTCAAACTCTTCTCCGTTTTGTAGGCTAATCTAAAACCTACGTTTTTAAATACTTTTTCTAGACCTTTCGTATATCTGGGATCATATGGGAATACTATGAACTTATTGGGAGCCTCAGGTGCTTGAAGAGTAGTGGCATCTTTTAACATTTTCTTATGCTTATGTCTATTTACTAATTTATGTTCAAAATTATCATTATATCCATTACTTTTAGCTATATTTTTAATCCTATTCATTTTATTGTTAAAATGTTCTTTACTTAATGGAAAATTGACTAACCCGTGAGTTAAGAAATGAAATGTTGCCATTTTTTGTTGACGGCAATGAAATGAGTCGGACGTTATATACCTATCAGTATTAGTAAATTTCCTATAAATATCAAATTCTAATTTATCGTTATTTTTAATAACTAACATGCCGAAAAAAGATATTTGCCCATTGTTCTCCTTTTCGTACGTAAAATTAACTGAAGGATATTTATTGTTTAATATTTCTAAGAAGTGTCCAAATTTTCTGTTTTAGTATCAAAAATAGCAAATATATCGTCTACGTATCTATACCACATCCTTGGGAGATACTTGAGTTCTTTTTTGAATTGGGTTTCTAATCTACCCATAAACAAATTTGCAAGGAACGGAGATAAGCAATTGCCCATCGCAGTTCCCTCGAGTTGTTTATAATATTTATTGTTGATCTGAAAAAAAATTTGATTCATACATAATTTTGTGAGAAATAAATATTCATCAATAATTTCTTTCTTCAAATTATTGAATTCAAGTAGTTCCTTTAGGTACTCTAAAGCTAGTGGTATGGGTACACTAGGAAACAATGAGCTTACATGAATAGAAGAAGGTGAGATTTTAATATCTTTTGATGTAAACTCAAAAAAAATCTCCTTGGAAACCTTAAAGACAAAGTCGACTTGAAGGAGAGGAGTGACATCTATGAAATTACTTGTAATGACTGAGATCTAAAATATGTTGGGCAAACTAAACGCTCCATAAACATTCGTTTTAAAGAACACATGGCACATTTAAGATAGGGAAGAACAGAAAAGTCAAGCGTTGCCCAACATGCTTTGGAAAACAATCATCAAATAGGAATAAATAATCTTAAATTAATTAAAAATTTATCTAATAATAGATTATTGGATGCATTTGAGATTACAGAAATAGTTAAATGTGGTAAGAAAGCATTAAATAAAGACAGAGGGCCTATTCCCTATCGTCCCCTCTCTTGCTTACTTGACAACGGTGCAGTCGGGTGCAACCAAGTGTGACCACATTTAACTATAAATAGTCTGGGTTAGGAGTTACTTTAGTTTATATCATCTGCTGATGATGTTAACTTGGTTAGCGAAACGCGCGTCCAGAACATAACAAGTTGTGGTGTAGTGTGGTTAGACCTCTTGTATTTTGATTTAAAAGTCCAGTGCTTTGAGGTCGGGCGACTTCGCTGGCCAATCGTCTAAACCAGCGATTTTCGAATATTTGAAATAGTTTTTGAGATATTTCTTGAGTGGAATGAGCCGGTGTTCCATAAAGTTGGTTCCAACAATTGCGATATTCATCGAGAGTTAAATTTTCGAGGAAGTCACTTACAGTAGATCTCAATATTTGTAGGTATTTTGCAAAACCCACAAGTTCATCATAAATTTGGAGACTAATTTTTTCATCTTTCAACAAACAAAAAATGTTAAAGCTGAATTTATTTTGAAACCCCATTTCTTTGGTCGCTTAAGGGTTTTGTTTGGCCCAAAAGTGTCTGTTTCTTCTATTAAAAATCCCTTTGATTGCGAATTAAAAGCATTTCACAAAACTGAGTTCTTCGTATACAATCTTCCGGTTTAAGAGTTTGAACTTTAGACAGTTTGAATGGATGCATATTATACCGTAAACGAGGTGTATAGGGACTTCCAGGTGAATCGGGACAAAACTCTTTTTTTATACAATATATTTTTTAGTTTCTTTATAAAAGTCATTCGAAACGCAACCACTTGTCAAGCTGACGCTAGTCAATTCCCTGTCCAAAAATCAAATTTGACATTTGACATCGGGTGAATTACGTCAGTTGGAAATCAGCTGTTTTCAAACACCCGAGAGTATTGGTGGTAACTGATACAAAAATTAAGTAAAATAATACCTTATTGGAAATAATTAGACCTAAGAGTCCTGTGCCGAAATAAAATGTAATTCTTATTTAAATTTCTAACATACATTTTTATTTATTTTTTTTAATGAATTGGGCACTTTTTAGGTTAGGTCGGGGTGATTAGGGATACCGGCAAAACAGACATGCCTTTTATACTTCTAAAGGAAAGAAATTGTATCACTATAATGAGCCAGAAAAAATTCAAGCTGCCCTACAAGACATTATAGCACGAAAAATGACTTATCGTAATGCAGAAAGGTTTCATGGTATCCGTAGGTCAGTTTTATGTCGACACAGGAAAGGAAATGTAAAGAAACAAGGAAGTCAGACGGTTTTAAACAATGAAGAAGAGGATTTACTGATTAGAAACATAAACACATGTTCTGATTGGGGTTATCTATTCGATAGTTATGACCTAAGATTGATCGTCAAAAATTATTTAGACAAATTAGGTAGAAAAGTTGTTCGTTTTAAGGATAATCTTCCAGGGCCCGAATTTGTAACGAGTTTTTTAAAACGACATCGATCACAACTTTCGAAAAGAATGTGCGAAAACGTTAAAAGATCTAGGGCTCAAGTTTATGATTAAATGAATATTTCACCAATCTCTCGATTGCATTACGGGATGTGCCACCTTGCAATATTATAAACTACGATGAGACAACTTTGTCAGATGATATTGGTAAAATATAATTTCTCTTGGTAATATTCACAGGGGTTTCAAGGGGTTGCAAGCATCCAGAACGTATTATGAATACTACAAAGTCAGCCACCTGACGATAATGTTCGCAGTGTCAGGAAATGGACAAATTTTACCACCTTACGTGGTCTACAAGGCTCAGAATTTATATTCTGCATGGCCCGAAGGGGGACCACGTAACACTAGATATAATCGGACACCATCAGGGTGGTTTGATACGGACTGTTTTGAAGACTGGATCAAAACAACTGCAATACCATATTTTAGACAACTAGAAGGTAGGAAAATACTTATTGGAGACAACTTGGCGTCACACATTTTCTGTGATATAGTAATGGAATTGAAAAATCACAACGTGGATATGGTATTTTTGCCGGCCAACGCCACTCACTTGACTCAGCCACTAGACGTCCCCTTTTTTCGGCCTCTAAAAATCGCAGGGCGCAAGGGCGTAGTGAAGCCAGCATCCCTAAAACGATATTTCCCCGTTTGTTAAAAGCATTATTAGAAAAAATATCGGAGAATGCCGAAACCAATATCATTTCTGGGTTTCGAAAGACAGGAATAATACCATTAAACAAAGAAGAAGTCTTAAAGTTATTGCCCAAAGAACAATTAGATGAAGATGAAAGAGAAGCATTGAATACTACAATGGTTGATTTATTGAAAGAGATGAGATATTCAGAGAAACCAAGGAAAAAAATACAAATAAAAAATTATCAGTTGAACCTGGCAAAAGTGTTCAGTGTGATAGCTCCAGCGAAAGCGATCTCAGCTTACATGAGGATGAAATGCTTAATAATTATGCAGATAAAGACAATGTTTTAACAGAAGAAGATTTTTACGATTCTCCCGAGCAAAGCGCCAATGAGATTAATGCTACATTAAGCGGCGATAATAGTGAAGATCTTCTTCTAGCTAATTGGATGCGAAAAAAATCGAGTCAATCTCCAACCACTTCCCAAATCAAAGACTGCAATGATAATTTACCACCTAATGAGACTGATAACTTTAAGGCAAATTGTGATTTTAGCATAGGTGACTGGGTTTTAGTTAAGTTCCCAGTAGAAAGAAAGACTGCCTGCATAAAAAACAGAAATTTTTAGATGAAAATTTTGTTGGCTCTTTTTTATGAAAAAAAGAACGTGATAAAGGCAAAACTGGTCCCGTTTACTATTATCCCAATACACCGGATGATGCAGAGTTTAATAAGAAACAGATCATCAAAAAATTACAATTATTTAAAGAAAGACGTAGATTATCCACATTCCAGAATGTGGATACCAACGACTTTCAATTAATTTAGAATTAAGCAGTTCCAGTATTATGAGAATGTTCCTTTTAGAGATTAGTTTTTATGTTTATAAATCTTTAAAAGAGTGTTTTTTAGTTTTCCTGTTGTATTTTTATAAGAGTTTAGCAGAAATATTTATTTTAATCATTAAGTTTTTTAATAAGAAAAAAATGTTATATTGAATGTTAATGGTATCACACGATATATTTTTTTCTAAATGTTGTCCCTTTACACCTTAGCCGCCTTTTAAAAAAAACTATCATTTAACATTTTTTTTAAATGCCGTTATTTGGGTATGAAAAGTACACACCATGTTCGGATTTTTGCCCCACAGAAACTAATATTAAAATAAAAAGTAAAGCCGCAACATCTTCATAAAGTTGGCGGATTGTCCCTATACACCACGTTTTACGGTACAGGGTCTTCCATTGAGGAGGTAAAACGGATTTTTTTTGACTTCCCCTGTATTTCTCAAGAAATTCAAAATAGAAAATCGATGTATTTCAGCTCTAAAAATCGTAACAAAAAAAAAACAATTGAATAAGAAACAAAAGACTTACGCCAAGGATGTTGCGTTTTTTAAACGAAACACCCTATATATTATTACATTTTTGGATTCCATGGACCACTCAAAGTGTTTTTTAGTAAGGGTACTATATGTCTATCTTCAACTGTTTTTGATTCATTGTAGTTTGAAAATTGACATTTTTGCTTCTTTGAGCCGTCATAGTACCTGAATGGTTCTACCTAGAGCAAAATAACTTTCACATTTTTGTCTTAGATACTGTTACAATTTTATAAAAATAATGTCATTTCATATTTTTACGACTATGGTTTTTCGCTGTAACCAATTTAAAGACATAAATAGGCACATAAAAATCATTAGAACAATACGCACACCTATTCAAGATAAACATAATAAACATTTAAATTTAAAATATCTGTTTTGGGCAACAGAGCAATTTTTTCGCCACAAAACGGATTATTATACATACGTTCTTTCGATAAGTCATAAACACAACCGCTTGTTACAACTTTTATTAAATCTCATTAAATTGATTGGTTCCACATTGCCTCCTTGCCCAAATTTGTTGAATACGTTCTTAGTCTGTAACATGAATCACCTGTCAGACGGGCCACTTTCTCTTCACAATGAAATGACCAGGATGGTAATCTCATATTCTTTGTATTTAATCATACGGACAACCGAGCGGAAATATGATCAAATTTACTATCTTCAAAGAATTAATTTCTGTAATTTGTAGCCGTTTAATGGTGCAAGTGCTTCTATGTTACGATATTAATTTTTCGTACATAATATTTTCTTGCAAGCTGTTAAAAAGTTAATAAATGCGATTTATTCCAAGCAATGGTATATTTTTTAAATAGATATAAAAAATGTGTTGTAATGATACTTATTCAAGTTTTGCTCAAAAATAATTCAATTAAATTCCAAAAATACCCAGGTCATCCTGCTTTGGATAAGAGGGTATTTTTAGTGAAATTGACATAATTAGCAAATATTAGATTTGTGGTTATGTTAACAAGAAAACGACGAAATTGAGGAAATCCCTAATTTGCTGACCCATAATAAGGTTGATAGTTCTGGTGCTACTTAACATTATTTTCATTTTTTGCAATTTTTTTACAGCCATCCTTTCCTTTCAGGACTAATTGAAAGTGATTACACTTTCAATTTGGTTGAAATCAGCTGACCCGCTGGAAATTTTGCTGACCCTATAATATATATATATATATATATATATATATATATATATATATATATATATATATATATATATATATATATATATATATATATATATATATATATATATATATATATATATATATATATCAATTACTTTTAGCTATATTTTTAATCCGATTTATTTCATTGCTAAAACAAAATTGACTAACCTGTGAGTTAAGAAATGAAATGCTGCGGGTCCTGAAAAATTCTTAACAAATGGAAACTTTTTTATTTTTCATTTTATGAAAAATGGTACTCTTTATAAAAAGTTCTGCTTCCTCCGAAAATATCATTATTGGGTTTCAAGCCCATTTTTTTTCGTACGTAAAAATGGAAGGATATTTATTGTTTAATGTTTCTAAGAAAGTGTCCAAATTTTCTGTTTTAGTATCAAAAATAGCAAATATATCGTCTACGTATCTATACCACACCCTTGGGAAATACTTGAGCTCTTTTCTGAATTGGGTTTCTATTGGAATTATAAAAATTAAGAAATATTGTACAGGGTTACCAAAAACTTAGAGAATCTAAAATTGCCTGAAGAGAAAACTACTCATATGTTTAGTTTTACAGCAAAATGCCTTAAGAAAAGTATTCCATCAGAAAAAAATCGAAAAGTTCGCAAATTTCACTACTTTTTAGTTTGAAAATCTGCTTGCAACTTGGCAATACTGTTTACATATGTCACATTTGACATTTAAAACTTGACAATCCCTTTCTATACATGAAAGAAATTGTTATTTTTAAGTCATTTAGAAATATAAAATGTTATTTATGTTTTATTGGCAATGAAAGTTAGTGAAAACTGTTTATTTTAGTAATATGTAAAAGCACTCAAACCATGGTAACCTTTGGTGATTGTTGTTTAAAAAAAGTGGGAAATATTAAGAGTTATCACTTTTAATCTATTCTATACACCATAGGCTATCATTTAAAATAAAATTAAGAACAAAAAACGAAAAATAGTTGGGTTCGTTAATGGCATAAGAACTCCAGTTTGTCTTGTGGAAAGATGGGGGATTCTCCACCAAACATATCCGAAGTTATATCATCATCTGTCGCTGTTTTAGGAAGGCCAGACCTCATAGCATTCTTCACATGCCCTGTTGCATCGAATTTTGTCGACCTTGCTATTGGATTTTGATTAGACTATTTATCATTAAATATTTCACAAACTTCCTACAACGTTTTTCTTCAGTCTACATAACCCAGTATCATTAGAATTTCTATTCTTGATTTTGACAAAAATCAATACTTCAAATGCTAGTTAAATATCGGTTTCCGTTCAGATGAACAAGTTACATTGATAATTAAAAAAAAAACCTTTTACTCGTTGAATTTAGGAATTAAATGAATCTTAGAAAACACCTTTGGAATAATTAGTAGAATCGGAAAATGTAATACAGGGTATTCCATTTAAGAATATAATTTCCTATTATTTACTGAAAAACGGTAAACTTGGCAATGATGCAAAGTGTCACCCGCGGCCTCGCCGCATTTTCATACATGTCTGGTCCAGATTTAATAAAAAATCGATAAGCGATTCTTAAGATATTAGGATGTTTCCAGAAATTTGTTACACCTTGTATAATAATTGTACGTATATCTACTGAAAAATATATTTATTAGAAAATGTCTAGTGACCTTCTATAAAAAGCAGACACATCCACAATATTTATTTTCAATCAGAATTTGGACGTATTTTCCTGATTTTTCAACGATAATAATGAAATTATAATGGTATTCTAAGATATGCACCTGCGTCATGTCATCCATCATCCGCAGGTTATTAAAATTTACATGGCAGATTGTTGACCTTGCCAGGCTTTGTTATTACAAATACTTTTAAATTTAAGCAGAATTTCCAAGTTGATTTATTTAGAACATGGGCACCGGAAGGTTTGAGTTTAAGCAGTGACAAAATAAAATTAAAAAACGTCATCACTTTAAAGAAACTTATCTTTTCTCTTTCTTAAACAAACAAATTTGCTTTACGTCACTAGGTTTCAAACAGGCTCGTTTGGCACTAACTATGTTACCCCTAGACAAGGAAAGAGAGAGGACTCGTAATCTATGCATATGATTTGCTGCCAGCTGCCACCAGGCTGGCTCGCCCAGTGGCGTAACGCGGGTTTAAGTAAAATGATGCCTGAAATGAACATTTAAATCTTCCTAGTGGAAGACTGATCAAAGAGTGTTTATCGATATATTAGAGCCAATTGAAAAGTTCAGTAAATAATGGGGTTATATAACAAATTTTAAAAATGAAGGGAATTTGTTTAAAATTTCAAAAATTATGTCAAATTTCCTATTTTATTTAGGGTTTCATTTTATTTAAAGTTTGCAAATTTTTTGACTAAAACGATGCATTTAGGTAATTTATTAGTAATTATAATAAAAGTTAACCACATTTACAGAAAATTGAAATTTCAATAAAGAAATTGTTACATACCTCATTTAATCACTATACTCTTTTAATAGCTCTAATATACCTACATTTTAAGATAACGTAGGAAAGATCTCTAAGACCAACAACCAATTATTGTTGATGAAATAAAATATGCAATCATTATAAATCCATATATTACCATAAAAATACATGACTAAAAATATATTACATAAAAAAGTACCTAAGTAGGTAAAAATGAAAAGTGATATCCAAGGAAAAAAATAAACTCGAACAATAAAAATTAACACTCATTTATTGTCCTCTAAATAAAATAAGTTTTGTATATTGATTTCTAACAGGATCTGTTATTGTAGACAATCTTTTAGTTATAAAATGTATGCGAATATTAAGATATTTTGATACAACAGATTCTGTGAAAAAGTATATATGGTTACAATTAGCATTAGAAATTAAAACATGTTGTTCTAAACTGCTAAAACATTGGGATTCACTGCATTCAAACATTATTCTCCTTTTTGAGACATTAATGCTAAAATTGGTATGTAGTCGAGTCGTTAATATATCCTTCCGCTACTGTTGATGACTTCCAGCCTCTTAAACGTTTTATATGCCCCGTGTAGAATTCAGGGTTGGGTAGTTTTAGAAATGCCGCAATTTCTGAGGGCATCTTCCCGAAGCTGTTAATCCCGGCATACTGTGTTGTGCACTTCCCTCTTTCAAAATTTATTAAAAAACATTGATGCGTTGTTGATGGTGGTCGTAAGGCTGTATATTTTCTATAAAATACTAGATACTTTCCATTGTTAATTTCGTCGGATATAATAAAAGAGCGTGAAGTGTAATTTTTTGAATCCTGAACTTTGACCGCAATGAAATTTCCCTTGCCTTCAATGTCAACTGTTGTTAGTTTTGCTAATTCCTCTCTTCTACAGGCGCCTGCAAGCCCAAAAATAGTCGCAACTTTCAACAAATTATTAATGAAATCCGATATGTTTTCTTTGTAAAACTATTTGTTTTTCTTGGTTTGAAACCAACATTTTGTTTTTTGATAAAAGCAGTTAGTTTGTAGGATTTGCTTATACATATTTATATTTTTTTTTAATTTGCTCTTAAGCATTGACTATTCAGCCCACGAAGTATTTGGTCTAAATTCTTTGCTTAATTCAACAAAATAAGCTAATAGTACCTATTCTTTAACCGTTTTCACTCCTTGTCTTTTCGATCATATCCCGAACAAGTCGTACTGCTTTTCATACTTCTGTATTGATTTTACTGGCACTAGCTGATTCCGCGGCTTGTGAAGGATGACTTTACATACCCCGATATTTTCCACTTTTTTGGTATTGTTTTGATGTATTATCGTAAATTAGACATTTCTTAACCTATTTAACGTTGGTTGATCAATTTTTTTTTTATAAAAAAAACACTAAAAACTTGTTTTAATCTCCTTCTTCAGAAACGGTTTTTACCCTCGTTTGCGGAAGTTTTAACGTTATATGCTGTCAAAAGTAACTTAAATATGTAATTCACATATTTTACTTATAGACTTCTAACAACATTTCGGAAATGACAAGCGATTTCCATCATGTCTAAAATGTCAAACGCCAGAAAATAAACTAAATTGACCATGTTGCCACGTTTCCAACATTTTTTCTCAAACAAAACATCATATTGCGTAAATTAAACTCAAGTTATTTATATTCGGACCAATAAAAACAAAGCTCATATATTATTGGATAAGGCAGATATGCGTAGGAATTTTACTTGGGTTTTTACCTCCACTCTACAAATTTCCAATTTCTTCATTCTAAAATTTATATGGTAGAATACAGTTTGTTCGCTTTTTAATTTGCGTTTATTACTTTGCCCCAAAAATGGATGTTGCAAATGTTTTCCAGCTAATGCAGATACTGTCGCTGAACGATGACTTGTTGTTACAGCAATTACAGCAGTGTGGATTAGTGAGGACTAGGTTTCGGTGCCCTGTTGGCCGTTGTCGTCGGGAATGTTCATTACAAAAACATAGCGTTTATCCTTTGGGTAATGAAGGGTTCATATTTTGAACAATGTAAAGTGCCGGTACGTACAGTACTTTTTTTTAATGTGGGAGTGGGCATGCGAGGTTAGATCTGGGTGTGCATCTATGTCTGCTGGATGTAATCGAGGTGCTGTTATCCAGCAGTATAGATTTTTTAGAGACGTTTGTTCGTGGCAATTACTCAGGAGGAATGACTTGTTTTTATTTGGTAAGAATAGGATCATTAATAATATATATTTATTTAGGTTAATTTTGGTATGATTTTTAAAGACTCTAAACCTCTGCGGCGCTCCCGCCATTCAAGCAGGTGCCTTTTCAGGTTTTTTTTTCAACAAATCATAAAATTTCGCACCTAGTTGTGTTTTAAAAATATGATTGCCTTTTGGTTAGCTCTGGTTAGGTTTTTTTTTGTGTCGTAAAAAGTGATTTTATATTAAAAGAAGAGTTTTTTTTAACAAAACCTATTAATGTTGGATTAGCTCAGGTTCGTCTATAAAACTATCATTCAAGGTAAAAATTACTATTAATGCCATAAAATCATATTTGAAAGTCGCGCGAACTTTAAAGTGGTGTGATTGGCGGGTCCCGTATGCAGTTTAAAACCTTGTTTTGAGTTTGATGTTCTCGTTTTTACTTTCTAGGTGGCGTCGGACATATAGTCCAAATTGATGAATCTGTCATCACTAAGCGGAAATATCACGTAGGAAGACTGGTACCAGAACGGTGGGTTCTGGGAATATACGATGTAACGGTAGGGCGAGGTTACATTTACATCGTGTTTGTTCCAGATAGGTCTGCACTTACCCTCCAAACCATCATCGCTGAGCATGTGTTACCTGGCACAGAAATCTGGATGGATTGTTGGTGTGGGTACCAGGGCCTTGCTAATTTAGCCGGTGTCTCCCCATATGTTCACAAAACAGTAAACCCCTCCCGAAATTTTGTAGACCCCCAAACGGGGGTTTGTACAAATCATGTCGAAGGATATTGGTCGCGCCTAAAACAGTTTTTGAGACGTCTGGGAGTGATGCAGTCTCCATTTATACCTGAATATATTGACCAGTTCATGTGGTGGCCAGTTTATGAGAACACTGCATCCTCCCGGTTTCGAAATTTAATCGACCAGATTTTGTGTTTTTTTTCAAGTGTGTGTTTTTTTGTGTTTTATTAATAACTTTCTTTTTGACATTGATTGTACCTACTTACCGTGGCATATACTTCAGGAAAATCAGATGAGTTTGGCAACGTCGCAATAATTTCCTTTCTGTATTCTATCTAAAACCTCATAATGTAGAGTTTTTGCATTGAAAAGTACTCTAAATTGTGATGTTTTTTATTTTTTTTTCCGAAAAAAAAGTGTGTTTTACAAGCAACTTTTGCTTTTAATCTACTCTATACAGCATATACTAATGTTTAAAATAAAAAAAAACCTAAAATGTGTGGGTATGCAAAGTCAACAAGACCCCCGCGGCTTTTAGTACCTCTTCTGGTATTTCTTCATCCGAACTATCCATTTTAAGCAGAATTACTTTTTTTTGAAGCTTTTTTCAAATGATTGCATGTTTGTAATTTGGTTGACACAGCAAAAAGACTGAAGTGGTCAAAATTGCGAGGTG
The DNA here is from genome assembly GCA_030620095.1 of Kuschelorhynchus macadamiae. NCBI lineage: Eukaryota > Metazoa > Arthropoda > Insecta > Coleoptera > Curculionidae > Kuschelorhynchus > Kuschelorhynchus macadamiae. Next base: position 2,244,118 of record JAUTXW010001340.1, on the reverse strand, counting down.
GCAAAGAGAACTTATTGTTGTCTTATTTGACACTGACAAGTAATGATACAGGTCGTTTAATTAGTTGTCAAATTATGGTAATCTAATGTGGAGTAAAGTTGGCTAAATGCTCTACAAGCGTAACAAAAAACACGATAAATCTTTATTTTTTGAATATTATTTAATGCTGAAAACATTAAAATATCTAAAAGTCCTGTTAATTCTGCGAATAAAAAAGTGTGTGCAAAAAGTACCCGTGCGCAAAGTTCAACTTCTTTACCTAATTTCAACACAACAAATGTCAATTATTAACAACCTGGGATCCACGATTCAATTATTCTTGTAAAACAAAATGGCAATAGTTGAATATTTGAAAGTCCAAGTAGTCGTTATATTCAAATATTTGGATATTCAAATGGTTGAATATTTGAATTTTCAAATCTCAAATTATTCGAATACGATTCAAAAACCTAGTTGAAAAGGTATTTTAAAGTGGAAAAATATATGTTTAAAATAAGAAAATGGATGCTTACCTTTTTACCTCTGTAACATTTCTGATTTCTGTGCATTTTTTTTTCGTGGAAAAATGTATAAATAATAGTTTTTGCATTTATAGTGGAAACCTTATTAGCGTCAAAATATAAAGCAGAACTCGGCGATATGCTTCACATAAGGAACAAGAATATCCCATTCTCATACCTTTTTAAAAAACATGACATTTTCACCTCCTTTACGCAAATTTCCCATTAGCGGATCTTCTAAATCACTTTCAATGTATTGTTTAACCAACAAAATCAAGCTAAAGAAATTGATTCTAAAATAGACCACGTTGGTTGATACAAATCAATATATTTAGTTTCTATAATGGTCTAGATAAAGCTCGGTCTGTTAAGGCAATGTGAAATTATTTTCCTATTGGGTTAGAACTATTTCGTTAACTCTCTAGCAATAAAAACGAATAAAAAGTATAGCGGTTAACACTTGAATCGATATCAATCCATTTTCATGTACTTACACAAGACCAGAATGTATTCTTTACAGCAAGTAATTGCTTCTAATGACATTGAATACGGGTAATTAACATTCTTCTGGCCTACAAGCGGATCACAGTGACACTTCGATGACTGCACCTTATAAAGACGTTATCTTCGGTATATTATGATGTCTTAGCAGTGTTGCCAGGTCGACGAGAATGAAAATCTCCACCCCAACCGTACTAAAAGAAGCAGTTTAGAAGTTGAAGGTTGATTATTATTAGTAACTCAAACTGGCAAAAAGAATTTTGTAATACTACCCATCTCTGTGCTGCCTATAGTAGGATCAAATATAGTACTGGCACCTTAGAGTAAGAACAAAAATAGAGCAGCAGCCACTGCCAAGATTACCTCACAGTATAAGGTCGATCATACGACGATGCCAAGCCTAACCAGGAACACCAATGTTTATACCAATTTATATTACGGTGAACATGTATAAACATGATGCAATAAAATTTTCATACAAAGAATAGTAATGTGTTTCCAGTATAGTATTAGTTTCTAAGCAGTATAAAGAAATTACTGTTATTGCAAAATAGGAAAATAGAAACTAAAATACCCAAAGCTTCACATCAGATCACACCAGTAACAAGAGTTTTAGTTAGATATGGCAAACCCAATTGCCAACTCCACGTATTAAACCATTCCACTGTGGTATTAAACCATCCCACTTTCATTGACAGGGAATCCTTATAGTAAAAAAGTACAATAGTCTACAGTAAAGATTGTTACCAGCGTGATTTAAAAACCAATAGCGGGTGGTGGAACTACAATAAATTTTAAACAAATTAATTTGCTAAAAAATATTTTATTAGATACCAAGCTTTTCTTGGCGTCACTACTGCATGTGTTTTAATGTATTATTGTGTATTTGTTGTTATGGTAATTATATTTGGCCTTACTTCAAGAAGCAGCGTTCTTTAAATCTTTAATAACTAGGTTTTATTTACTTTAGTTGACCTAACTATAGTGCGGCAATGTAAGTTTGTAAGAAAATGGCCGTTTAAGTTTGGAATTTTCTTTTAATCACTAAGTAGACACCAAGATTTCCTTTTCCAGTAGACTTATTCACCTATTTTGGGTCACATGACGGATTGACCAATCCGGTTCAGTATAATAGAACGTTTATTTCGTTGGGGGTCATGTGAGAATCCTCAGAAGCAAATTGATACAAGAAAGAATCTGAGGTGATGTTTTTGACGATTACAATAGTTTTTCTTATCAGAGAATTAAAATAATTATAGAATATATCTATACTATATTAAAATAGTCAAAGGGCGTCTCACGCTTAAAAAAACGTACTGCGATTTCGAAAATCACTAGATTTTGGGTGAAATCTGGAGAAATAATAAAGTTTCGGATGATTTCGCGCCTTTTTTTAATTTTCACTTGAGTTGGGCCAATTTTGTATATAAGTGTTGTCAGGTAAAGGAATTTAGATGGTGATTATTTGGGTATTAAAAGTAAAAATGTGTTCGTAAACATGTTCTAAACTGGTTAGAATTTAAGATTTAGGATATCGAAAATTAATTTTAAAATTTTAGCTATTAACATGGAACAACAATATGACAATTGGCTATTCTATTCTTATCTTATAGCGCCCGCTTTTTTTTTACTTTCCTCTTGCAGTTACAAAAAAACACGTTTTCTCAGTTCCGTCGGTTAGTCTCTATGTCTGTCCGCGACAAAGCTCAAGAAATGCTTGTCCTACTAAGTTCAAGTTTTGGTTAAAAATTAAAGGTCGGATAATGATGACGTGGTAACATTTTGGTAAAAATCTAATACGGCTGAACAAAATGGCGGTCTATTGAAATGTTAAAAAAATATTACTAAAAAACTGTTTATCCATTTTTGCAGAAAAATTAGGTGTGACATCACCATCAACTGATAAGTTTTACTACAAATCCAAAATGTTATAAAAGTCAATGCAAAAAACTACTGCATTGATTATGCTCAAATTTTTGCTCAAAAATCAAATATTATGTAGGGATTAAGTGGTAAAGATGTTGAGACAAATTCAAAATGGGGGAATAAAACGGTGACCTAGTAAAATGTTTAAAAATATCTGAAAAAAATACTTATTGGAGGATGACATCCCCATTTTAAGTATTTATTACTAAAAATGTATAAATTGCTGACTTAATATCGATTTTTAATCAAATCTGGGGTCTTGTAAACAATTAAACCCACGGAATTTGATAATTTTTTAATATAAAATAGATAGTTTACCTTCTCTTAACTGTTTTAAGAAAATAAAAGAAATGGATGAACCACTTTTTCTATTAAAAAAACCAAAAAGAAATTCGATATTTTCACTGTGAGAAGGCTATCTTGCATTGTTGCCAAACTTACATTATTGTATTGTATTAAATTTTTCATGTTTGTCTCCCGACAGTAACGCATTTTGATCCCTGTGCCGATCCCAAATATTAGACTTTCGCCAGTGATGCACTTCGCTGTCGTTCCATGTTTGCGCATACCCCTAACGTGATTTATGAATGAATTGTGATCTCTACTTTAATTCTTACTCTAAGACTGGCACCATATAAATTGCAATTACGCAAAAATAACAGTCTTTTTAACGAGGCGGCACGAGTTCGATGGATTTCGGGGAAAATATATTGACAAGTGGTCGGCATTCAGTGTCAGTGGCGCCTCCCCCTTAATTATAATTTGCATTTTGAATATCCAGATAAATACCATAATTGCAAGTCATGGAAAAAGTAAAAAGAAAATGTGCTAATATGGTTCAGATAGTTCGAAAAAGTCGTTACAAATAGGGTTGTTTTTGTAAATCGCCGCTACGTCTCAAAGAAATCAAAAAGTCGGTATTTTCGCGAAAAGTCGCTATGAGTGGCAACACTGTGTCTTATTGCAGCGGTTCTCAAACTGTGGGGCTGAAGCTGCTCGGGGAAAAGCGCCAAATAAGTGAACAATACGTTATTTTTATAATTATTTTTCCACATTTTTATCTAATTCAAGTTTGCAATGATATAATGAGAACAAAAGCATTAAAACTAAAAATCGGTAAATTTTCTTTACCCGAAACTTCCCTTGTTATGAATCTTTCCTTTTATTACTATATATTTTTGTATAGTGTTTAAATTGGCGCATAATAAAACCCATTTTGTTGTTTAGATTGTTCACACACTCATATCCTTTGCGAACGGTTACGGTTTGGATCAGACCAACCTCATTAGCAGTTGATTATATTAAAGAAGATCAACTGATTTTTCAATATTTGAAAAATTAAGAGGGTCTAGGTCTAGAGCACAACACTTATTCACTTTTGCATTATTCCAATGAGGGGGTAAAACTATGTTTTCTTTGTTAGTGTGTTTTATTAAAAGTCTGCCATTAAAAAAAAATTAAGTATTTGTTTTTATTCGATCAAAAAAAAAGGAAGGTATAATACTACTAATAAGAATATCTGATCATCGACATTTTTCTATAAAAAGCATTTTATATCTTTTTTTCTTCTAATACACAAATGAACGCCGCCGATAAAAAAAATTAATTAACGTTTTATTACTTCATAATTGTGTAAGTGTAATACGCTGCTTTATCCATCTTGGGAAAAACATTCATTATTTTTCCGCAAAAGATTTGATTATAGTACTTTCAGTGAAATTTTTTTAATGCTGGAAATTCCCCAAAGCCATGTACCGTGCATTGAACATAGTTATTAAAAAATTGATCTACATTAAACCTGCGTTTAAAACTGGGGTATTAACTAAATAAATTACAAGCGATATCTTTTGTAAAAATTCCAAACAATCATTAACAAATTTACTATGAGAAAACAAATTAGCTATTTACGAAATGTATGTGAATTCAAAGTGAGTATTCAATGAATAAAAATATACATAGTACAAATGTTTAAAACACTTCATGTTATTAATGTTAAATAATACATATAATGTCTATATATATATCTATATATATATATATATATATATATATATATATATATATATATATATATATATATATATATATATATATATATATATATATATATATATATATATATATATATATATATATATATATATATATATATATATATATATATATATAGGGTGTCCCGAATTGCAGTGTCCAAACTTTAACAGCGCATTCTGCATTCAAAATAAGCCCTAATTTTCTATATAAACATATATCGGCAAATGCTTCGTTTTCGAAATTCAGGGTGTTAAAGTTTTAAGAAAAAAATTGTTTTTTAGTCATAATTTTTTTATTACTTGAGATATTGTTATTAAATTTGGTAAACAGCCTTGGAGTAACAAAAGGCATTTTTTGATTTGAAATATTTTTTAATTTTTCATCAGTGGCGTCCGTACTGGATTTTTTATTGAATATTCTTGAAGAAAAAATGGTACTCTATTGCTTTTTCTGAAAACAAAAATCATTCCTAAAATCCCCACTCAGTTTGGAGCAAATTTGATCCCTTGTCTTTTTCCATTATTGTTAATTTCAGTAAAAAACAAAACCATTTTTATGTATGGATAGTTAAAATTTCAAGTTAATTTCAGTAAAAACCTTATTTGGGATTTAACAGCAAGTTTTTAAAATTATTTGGTTTCCGATATTTATTTCATGCATTCCTGGTGAGTTCTAAAATAAAAGCTTGTCTGACAACTAAGGAGAGATGACGTCATCGACCCGTTGTAATAGAGATTTGCATTATGTTTGGGTTATCAGGGTGACATCGCAGAAGTTAGCAGGCAACCTATTAAAATCTAATGTCCTTGGTACTTACCATCATTCCTTCATTGTCGACTCTTGGTATGCCATGATTGCATTTTTGTGATAATTGAATAATTGCTAGGTTCGTCTTTAAAGTATGACAGATGAGTTTATAATTCTAAAATCGTCGATTCATTTTGTAAAACGGTAATTAGAATTAATTCAATTTTGAAGATGATACTTCATTTTACAGAAACTACTCTTTATTAACTAAGTTCGTAATTAATTTTACAAAAACTAGAATTCATAACTTTTATTAACTTAGATCGTGAAAAAAATTTATCGAGCACTTTAAATATCACTAAGGATTAATGTGGGCCTTAAAATTCACAATAATTGCTCAAAATGAGCTCCTCTAACTTCGACACATTTTCGGCATCTGCTCTTAACTGTGTCAGTGGCATGGCGTATAAAATTCGTATTGGCTCGCAAAGTTTCACAGACTTGCTCTATTCTTGGAATCAGTTCTTCTCTTGTATGAACTGGTCTGGAATAAACTAAATTTTTCAAATAACCCCACACAAACAAGTCGACAGGTATGAGGTCAGGGGAACGTGGTGGCCAGGCTGTAGCTCCTAATCGTCCAATCCACCGTTCTGGATAATTATTATTTAACCATTCGCGATTTACAAGTGCAAAATGCGCGGGAGCCCCGTCCATTTGAATCCAGAATTCGTTTCTAAGATTTAGAGGAATATTTTCTAGATATTGAAATAACTCATTTTGCAGAAAATCATTAAATAACTGTCGATCTAGGAGTGGTGGTAGAATATGGGGCCCGCAAAAAATTTCATTTATTACACCACACCAAACATTAACAGAAAATTCTTGCTGAAATGCTCTAGTGCGTACAACACGTGGATTGTCATGGCTCTAGATTCGTAAATTATGGAAATTTACTGAGCCGCTTCTGGTAAATGTGGCTTCATCAGTCCATACAATTTTTTTTGAGAAGTTCTCGTCTTCCTCTATTTGGCGCAAAAACCAATTGCAAAAACTGACACGTTTTTCGGCATCACCAGGTTGTAAGTTTTGAACTGGCTGCATCTGAAATGGCTTCCTGTGATCTTTCCTCAAAACGCGATGAACCTTATTTTTAGAAACCAAAACTGCGTTGCCTTGTAAATTATGAGCTGCTCTTCGTAGGCTTAATGTCCTATAGTTGTCAAACTTATTTAAAATTACGTTTCGATATTGTTCATTTCTCCTACCTTCGTTTCTCGGATTCTTTTTGAGTTCAAAATTCCTAAACTTTAAAGGCGTTTTAATGAAAACTTGTTTGCAAGGTAATCTTCTATTTGGAAATCTTCGTTGGTATTCCCGTACTGCTGCATTTGCATTTCCGTTACAGAAACCATAAACGAAATGAATATCAGCATACTCAAAGTTACTGAATAACACCATTTTGAAATCACTAGTTTGACTGATAATTACCTTTTTGTATAAACTGTAATGTACCTGACATTTATTTACTCTAAAAACTCAAATGTCACACTTTAAAGACGAAACTAGCAATTGTTCAATTGTTACAAAAATGCAATCATGGCATACCAAGATGTTAAAAGTTTTGCCACTGAAATAATTAACAATAATGGAAATTTTAACTACGCCATACATAAAAATAGTTTTTAGTTTTTAACTCGAAATCCTTGCATCGCACGAAAAAAAGGCAAAGGATCAAATTTGCTCCAAACTGAGTGGGAATTTTAGGTTTGATTTTTGTTTTCAGAAAAAGCAGTAGCGTACCATTTTTTCTTTAAGAATATTCAATAAAAAATCCTGTACGGACGCCACTAATAAAGAATTAAAAAATATTTCAAATCAAAAAATGCCTTTTGTTACTCAAATGCTGTTTACCAAATTTAATATCAATATCTGAAGTACTAAAAAAGTTATGACTAAATAACAATTTTTTTCTTAAAACTTTAACACCCTGTATTTCGAAAACGAAGCATTTGCCGATATATGTTTATATAGAAAATTAGGGCTTATTTTGAATGCAGAATGCGTTGTTAAAGTTTGGACACTGCAATTCGGGACACCCTATATATATATATATATATATATATATATATATATATATATATATATATATATACACACTGTCAAAATTTAAATAAACATAAATTTTTGAATTTTAATATTTATTTTTTTTTCGATTGCTAGGCATAACAATTTTTAAACTTTATTTTGTTGATAAACAAAATCATAAACATGTACAGATAAAATGAATTAGTGTTTTTCCTTACGTTAAAACGTAAAAGTGTGTATTTTATTTTTGATTTTTAAAAAAATTGTTTGTGAAACATAAACCATTCTTTTATTAAATATGGAGAGAGGGTCAAGAATCTAACTGAAAATGAAGCGGTCCATTCAATAACTTTATACACAGGCTGTTGCAGATTACGGTCATCAATCATAAGAATTATCACAAGATTTGAAGAAGCTGGCAGCGATTTCGAAAGAAGACAAGAAGTAGTGGACAAGGCCAAGGATTCTAAAGAGATGACAATTTTTATGTCGTCAATGTTGCTAAGTGATCATCGACACGATTCTACCAGCCGTAGCATAAACGATTTAATTCCAACGTGCATTTCGCCGTGGTTTATCGACATCAACAATAAGAAGAAGCCTTATAGAGCAAATATTCATTCAAGAAGGTAGCAACTGGACCTCTCTACTTCCATGACACAGAGTGTTAGTCGTTTACAATGGTTTGCAAGACAATAGCGCATGGCTTGTAAATGACAGCAATGGCGTTGGGTCTTGTTTACGGATGAGACCAGAATTGCACTGCAGATCATGACCGTAGGCAAAGGGTTTGGAGGGAACCAGAACGTCAACAAAGACTGCATATTTTCCAAGAGAGCCATATCAAGGAGGATCTTTAATGTTTTGGGGAGGCATTGCCTACGATGCCTGTACCCCAGTTAATCCCTATCCGCCAGAATATGACAAGTCAGGTATACATTGATAATGTTATCAGACCCATAATCAACCCTCTGCGCAACGAACTAGGCGAGAATTTTATCTTTATGGACGATAACGCCCGGCCACATCGGGCAAGAATCGTTGAAAGAGTACTTGAAGAAGGGCAAATTACCAGACTGCCTTGGCCAGCGAACTCACCAGATCAAAATCCTATAGAAAACATGTGGGATTTTGTTAAATCTAGAGCAGTTCATCGTCGCCTCAATGCACCACAAAATGCAGATGAGTTAATTGTAGCGGCAGTAGAAGAATGGAACAATATTCCTCAGGAGACAATCAATAACTTGATTGTTTCAATGCACCGCCGTGTCAATATGTTAGTGGATAGAAGAGGAACATACTGATTATTAAATTATGTTTAGTTCAAAAATAAAGTAAAATATTTTTAGTTTTTGAATAATTAAATTTATAAAAATATTTTTTTTCAATACTTTTTTATTATTTTTTGGTTTTAATTAATTTCAATTTTGAAAAAATTTGTTGTTATGGAAAAAAAAATCAAAAATAAATATATTTTAATGAACATTATTTTTTTTTTTCTTAAAAAAATAATTTGTTAAATATCCAAGGGGTGCAAGACTTTTGACAGTGTGTATATATATATATATATATATATATATATATATATATATATATATATATATATATACTATTTAGCACATTATATGTATTATTTAAAATTGCGAAGAATATAATATCTCTTTCAAATCCATCTGGGGCGAAGCAGAGGCTGTAGACTTGATTCAAGTAACTGATTGGCGGACGAAATTATGTGCTATTATAAAATATTATGCACCGAGAGACTTTTATAACGCCGATGAAACATGTGCTGGTGGGAAAGCGTCTAAGGAGTGACTCACTATTTTACATTGCTCGGCTATGAATGGAGAAAAAGACACAGCTTTCAAATTCTAGAAGTAAATTTTTTATAAATATTGTAGTTGTGACGCTTCATGTATATCCTTTCTAACATACACTTAAAAATTTAGATTCTAATAGGAAATAATAGATACAAGATAAACACCTTTATAAAATAGGAGTTCATTTAGTGAAAGGCAAACCATGACAAGCCGATTATAAAATCTTATTACAGACAATGCCAATGTGGCGGAAGAGATACAAGATTTATTCGATGTAAAGCACCAATGCTCGTGGAAAAAGACGGTTTTAAATTATTATTTTTTTTACCTATCATCTCTCGACTCGTTATGTAACTTTCCTTTCAGTTGGTGAAGTAGTAAATCACTTTGTCTGGGACTAGTACCAAGTAATAGGTAGTTTTTTATGATCACTCTCACGCACCACATATTTTTTGAATTGATCGAGAGTAATACCTAATTAAATGGTGTGTGGAAGAAGTATAGTTATTAATTCTTTTGCTTTTTCCCTTATTATAAATACTAGGAAGACATTTATCACACAACCTTTTTTAAAATATAACATATTTTTTTTGGGCTACTACGCCATATAAAATAAAAATAAGCCAAAAGCCTTTCAGTATTGAAGTTGATGCTTGAGTTCTCGGCCCGCTGAAGACGGGGGTAGACTTTCCCCGAAACGTCCAAAAATAATATCTTCATAGAGGATTCAGAACGCAAGCATCAACTTCAATAGTAAGAATTTAACATTTATTTTATTTTTTCTGCAAACATGTTAAAAATGCAATTTTTAACACCCCCTAGTAGCCTTAAAATGCTACTTTAAGGCATTAGTGCCTTAAAGTTTAACGCACTAGTGTTAAAAGTGAAATGTCAGATTTTGAAAGCAAACGTCAAAAATATACACTCAGTTTCAAGAAAAGTGACGTACTTGATTTTTGGCCCAAGTTGAATGTCTTGTATCTTTTAAACCAGTACATCAATTTTGAAGAATTTTTTTTTTCGTAGGTAGATAATACCTTTCAGCAGAAATGAAACTATTCTCAAAGATTCTTGGATAATAATGAGAAAGCTCGAACCATGTTTTTTTGCTATTTTTTTTACTTGCCCTGTGTATTAGTCGAGGAATCGTATAGAAACTTTTTAAACCTACATGAAAAACTCTTTTTTTGCAAGCATTTTGTTTTTTTATTCATCGTCTTATCCGAAACTTTGACAACCATCTTGAATGTTAATGGAAAAACTTAAAGGTTGCTTTTTACATCATAACTGGACCACAATTAAAATAACTGCATTCTGTTATCAAAGATTGATTGAATCTTTCGCCAGTTCTTCTCCATACTCTTTATCTCCAGCAGTTTTCGATCGTAAAAAAGCCGCAGTCTCAAAAAGCGATCGTCAAGTATAACACAGGAAAACATTTTGGTGCCTGCGATTTTTTAACTGTTTCTGGGTAATTTTTGGATGCAGAATGTAAAAAAGTTCTCAAATTTTGTCTATTGGATCTAGTTTTTTTTTAATTGTTTATATATTTTACGGTATAACTGTTATAATATATAATATTACTATTGCCAGTTAAAAAAAACAAAGACACGTGGATTTAAGTATTTATTGCAACAACTTAATTTACATAATTACATTAGTCACTAATCACATAAAAATTTTCTTTTATACGACTTTCTAGAATGGAGTTTACTAGGGCAGTCTCGCTGAAGGCTCCAGCAGTAGTTCGCCATCATGTGGCTATCCCATCGTCCTTGATAACGATCTTCCATAGTTTTAATATCCTGATGGAATCTTTCCCCCTGTTCTTCACTACAATCACTTAAGTTTTCTGGAAAACGATCTAGGTGGCTGTGGAGGTAGTGAAATTTTATACTCATGTTACAGCCGAGAATATTAAAATTTGAAACCATAGTTTCCACTAATTCTACGTAATTCTCTGCTTTATGATTGCCAAGAAAATTTTGTACTATTTGAACAAATGAACACCAAGCGTTTGATTCAGTCTCGCTCATTGATGTGGTGAATTGTGGATCTTTAACAAGTTGCCTCATTCGAGGACCATCAAATATACCAGCTTTTAGTTTTTCCGTGCTACTGCCAGGAAATTTACGTGACAAATACCCAAAACAATTTCCATCTCGATTTAAAGCCTTCACAAATTGCTTCATTAGGCCTAGCTTGATATGCAAGGGCGGAAGTAAGATTTTTTCTCTTCAAACTAAAGGATCGTTGATCACGTTTTGTTTTCCTTGAATCAAGACATGTCTTAAAGGCCAATTTTTGTTAACCCAGTGCTCATTTTTGGCTCTGCTGTCCCAAAGGCACAAAAAACAAGGATATTTTGTATAAGCACTCTGCTGTCCAAGGAGGAAGTTAACCATTTTTAAATCAACACAAATTCTCCACTGATGTTCTTCGTGTTTAATTTTTCTCAAAACTAATGCGCCAATCATCTGGAGTGTATTCAGGCAAACCCATTTTTTCTAAGAGCCCTTTTATATTGTAACAGAATACCAAGTCATATTCCTGAGCGAAAAAAGGCAGCAGATCCTTATCTCTTTTACGATAAAATGTAATATTAGTACCTGGACAAAGTAGATTTTTTTCTTTTAAACTGGATGCAAGTAATTCAGCTGATTCCTTTGAGAGATTCAGGTCTCTTATAAGATCGTTTAGTTCTTCTTGATTGAAACACTGCGGAATTGCTAAATCTGCTTCAAATTCGCTGTCGTTTTCTGATTAAATTCTTTGAACTTCGTCAGACGTTGATGTTTCTGTATCATCTTCTGTCAGTTTGGGTAGACTGCTGAATGATGGAATGGGTATTTCTTCCGAATGAGCTACAGGCTGTATTGCAGAATCTAGATCAGGATATGTCCATTTTTGTCTATTGTTTCTAGTTGTGCCTTTAATATTAACGAGACAAAAATAGCAGTCGTCATGATGGTTTCGCGGTTCCCTCCAAACCATTGGTAGACCAAATTTTAGGCACTTCCTCTTTCCAGTTGTCCATTGTCGCAAATGTTCAACACATGTTTTACATATGAAATGTGGGGCCCAAGATATATCTTGATCTCCTAAGCTCTTTTTACAAAGTCAGAAATCGTTTTTCTGCTCTCTTTCAAAGTGTGTTCACCACACACATAACAAAAAACATCGGTATGATTTACACAGGTACGTCTGCTTGTGGATGCCATTGTTTCAGTTTAGTGTCTTGATACTACAAAACGACCAAAATTTACACAAAATGATAGCACAACTTTACTTGGGAAAACTTAGTAATATACTAAATCGAGTACAGCCAAGCGGGTATAGAATATAAGAGCAGTGTATTGAGTAGTTCCTAGTATAGGAACATTGGGTCAGGGACAATTCCAGGTATCCATTTGGTTAATTAGATTCCGGGAAATTTCTATTTTGACTATTAAGTACATATTCATCTCTTTATTTGTTGTCCTTTATCAGAAAAAAATATCAATTAACCATTAACATGTGTAATCAAAGGTGATCAAAATATGAAAACATTTTCTCCATGCTTTCCGGAATCCAATGCGCCCCTAAAAGGATTTTTATTCTTATGAATTGGCTATGGACAAGTGAAAAATCTACTTGAAGTCTAGTTGAGAGTTTTTATGAAGAAATCTCCAAAAATGTTGAGCTATTAAAAAGTCTATAGCTCAGAAAAATATTTATAAATGTATATGTTCTAGAAATTTTTATTTTATATTAAGGCACTAGTGAATTACGGAAAGACATGGTAAGCAACCATTTCGAGTCTGTATAATTCCTGTGAATTTTTGCCTATGTCCTGTACTGACTCATAAAAAATATAGTAACCTTAGTCTAATCCTCAGAACCATGCTTTCTTAATTGACCACAGCTGTGAAAGTTTTCGTTCTACATTGTTTTGTTTCTTAGTTATATTGACATATCATAACTGAGAGTTATTAAATCGGGTTTATCCATTTTAAAATCAAGAAAAACTGTAAAGTTTTAATTACACGAGATTCCTAGGCTTAAAGAAAAGACAAATAAATAACACAGGGTAACAAAATGAAAACAAAAATTTGTTGCCGGAAATCTAACATCTGATTTTAGATGTTTTTAATGTGCTGATTCCAAAAATGCCACCAGATTTTTTCTATCGGCTCTAGTTGTTGAGATACAGGTTACTGGTTAATTGATATTTTTTTCTGATAAAGGACAACAAATAAAGAGATAAATATGTACTTAATCGTCAAAATAGAAATTTCCCAGAATCTAATTAACCAAATGGATACCTGGAATTGTCCCTGACCCAATGTTCCTATACTAGGAACTACTCAATACACTGCTCTTAATTACTTTTATACCTGTAATTGCCTATGACCCGATCCTTCTATACCTGCTTGGCTGTACTCGATTTAGTATATTACTGAGTTTTCCCAAGTAAAGTTGTGCTATCATTTTGTGTGAATTTTGGTCGTTTTGTAGTATCAAGACACTAAACTGAAACAATGGCATCCACAAGCAGACGGACCTGTGTAAACCATCCCGATGTTTTTTGTTATGTGTGTGGTGAATACACTTTGAAAGAGAGCAGAAAAACGATTTCTTACTTTGTGAAAAGAGCTTATCTTGCCTATTTTGGCGTTCATTTAGGAGATCAAGATAAATCTTGGGCCCACATTTCATATGTAAAACATGTGTTGAACATTTGCGACAGTGGACAACTGGAAAGAGGAAGTGCCTAAAGTTTGGTGTACCAATGGTTTAGAAAGAACCGTGAAACCATCATGACGACTGCTATTTTTGTCTCCTTAATATTAAAGGCATAAATAGAAACAATAGACACAAATGGACATATCCTGATCTAGATTCTGCAAGAAGGCCTGTAGCGCATTCGGAAGAAATACCCGTTCCATCCTTCAGCAGTCTACCCGAACTGACAGAAGATGATACAGAAACATCAATGTCTGACTTTGTCCCGGTACTAATATTACATTTTATCGTAAAAGAGATAAGGATCTGCTGTCTTTTTTCGCTTAGGAAAATGACTTGGTATTCTGTAACAATATAAAAGGGCTCTTAGAAAAAATGGGTTTGCTTGAATACACTCCAGATAATTGGTGCCTTTTTATTAACAGTTCAAAACGCAGTTTAAAATGTGTTCTTTTACATAACGGTAACAAATAGGGCTCAATTCCTATTGGTCATTCTACTACCATGAAGGAAGAATATGAAACAATTGCATTAGTTTTGAGAAAAATTAAATACGAAGAACATCAGTGGGCAATTTGTGTTGATTTAAAAATGGTTAACTTCCTCCTTGGACAGCAGAGTGGTTATACAAAATATCCTTGTTTTTTGTGCCTTTGGGATAGCAAAGCTAAAAATGAGCACTGGGTTAACAAAAATTGGCCTTCAAGAAATGTTATGATTCAAGGAAAATAAAACGTGGTCAACGAACCTTTGGTTTCAAGAGAAAAAATCTTACTTCCGCCCTTGCATATCAAGCTAGGCCTAATGAAGCAATTTGGGAAGGCTTTAAATCGAGATGGAAATTGTTTTGGGTATTTGTCACTTAAATTTCCTGGCAATAGCACGGAAAAACTAAAAGCTGGTATATTTGATGGGCCTCAAATAAGGCCACTTGTTAAAGATCCACAATTCACCACATCAATGAACGAGACTGAATCTAACGCTTAGTGTTCATTTGTTCAAGTAGTACAAAATTTTCTTGGCAATCATAAAGCAGAGAATTACGTAGAATTAGTGGAAACTATGCTTTCAAATTTTAATATTCTCGGCTGTAACATGAGTATAAAATTTCACTACCTCCACAGCCACCTAAATCGTTTTCCAGAAAACTTAGGTGATTGTAGTGAAGAACAGGGGGAAAGATTCCATCAGGATATTAAAACTATGGAAGATCGTTATCAAGGACGATGGGATAGCCACATGATGGCGGACTACTGCTGGAGCCTTCAGCAAGACTGCCATAGTAAACTCCATTCTAGAACGTCGTATAAAAGAAAATTTTTATGTGATTAGTAACTAATGTAATTATGTAAATTAAGTTTTTGCAATAAATACTTAAATCCATGTGTCTTTGTTTTTTTAACTGGCAATAGTAATATTATATATTATAACAGCTCTAACGTAAATTATATACACAATTTTTTTTTAACTAGGTCTGACAGACAAAATCTGAGAACTTTGTGTGTTGGCCTGTGTAATATTTCAATAACTCGAAAAGAATCACCGTTAGATATGTATCTTATATTTAAAAGTGTCTATATTTTCATATAAATTTTAAAATTTCTATAATACTTATTAAAAAAATCCCTGCAGTTTCCTACGGTTCGAGAGCCAAAATATAAAACAAAAGAAGAGTTGATCCTTTTTATATTCAATAACCAAAATAGGAAGAACACTTATTCTCTCTTAATTTATATATCAAGAAATTATTAAACAAAATATAGTAGCTGTCGTAGAAAAACCATCCCAGTAGAGTTTATCTTATAAATTGCAAAATCAGAGAACGTTTAAATTTATGCTTTATCTATGCTGAATTTATTTAACTTTCATTTATGTTAGCCAACAATTAATGAAGCGAGAAGATATATGTGTTACCCAGGTGTACGTGTGTGTATTCCATTAGATTCCTACGCTAACATAAAAATCAAACACACTGCCAGTTTCCTTAAAGACATGAATTTACTTTCAAGAGTTACCATTAATACATGTTTTATTTTTATCATAAGGGAAATTCATACGGATTGAAAAGGCCTTGCATCTAGAACTGCTTTGAGCTGTTTCGAATTCAAAAAATATTTTTTGTTTTGCAATAATTTAAACGGGTTTTTTGGTCACGTGACTAAAAACAACGCACTCATCACCTATTTATAAAAAACTAAAGTCGAAACCTGGCAATATTGCTAATGATGTTGAAACATAAACCTAACCAAATATTTTTCTAGGATCGTATACATTTTTCCATAAATAAAGAAATTTGTAGTCCAAGTCAAATAATTTGCTTAAAAGTAGATACCTTTATAATTGCAGATTTTGTGACAAATCCAGGATCGTGAAAAAATCACCCTCTTAGGTTTTACACGTCTTCATGTTTTAGCGTCCCCAACTGCCAAAAATAATTTTTATCAATTTCGTCGGTTTGTTTGTCTGTCTGTCAGTTTGTGACATAGCTTAAAAACTACTTATCAGAATGACTTCAAACTTTAAAACAGGTATTTTGGTAAAAATCCAATATGCCGGAGCAAAATGGCGGCCTAGTTAAATGTCAAAAAAATTATTACTAAAAAAACTAATTACCAAATATGCCTCAAATTTTGCACAAACAAGAAGTGTTACGTAGGAATGAACTGGTAACATTTTGGTATGAACCTAAGATAGCAAAACAAAATGGAGCCCTAATAAAATATTTAAAAAATGAGCCTGAAAAAAGTGCTTATTAGATTAACTTCAAACTTCAAGCATTAAGGGTGATATAGAGTTAAATTGGTAAAGTTGTGGTACCAATTTAAGATGGCGGTACAAAATGGCGGCTAAATTAAAAAAAAATTTTATTGACTTAAAATTATTTTTAATGTGATGAATACTGCCATGGTACGATGTGACGTCAAACCGTAGACGGCGCCAAATGCTGTCGTTTGTAATGATCCGTTTGCGCGCGAAATTTTAAAACTTTATTACAAAATAAGTATTATTTTTAAGGCGTTATATTCTAGATATTTACTTTTTATATGTAAGAGAATACATTAATGTAATAAGAAATATGTGCAAGTTCCCTATTAAAAATGTACTAATATGGATGGTACCTAATAGCGATGTCAGATTGGACGTCCAGTCAGGAATGCCGCGCCATTAGGTTAGAATATTTGGCAAGATCAGCAATGGTTATGATACTGGGGGGTTTGAATATGTACAGGGTGTCCGGATTTGGTTGCAAAAGCAGGGTATCTCGCTTATTTTTAAAGATAGAACCTTGCGGTTTTCACGAACCTTAGCTAATTTTTTGTGAAACTCGTGAAGCCGTAAACAAAATTTTCATAGCCTTCTTTGTTTATGAGATACAGGGCGAAATAGAAAATTTTGCATTTTGGTACCCCCCTCGTATCTCGGTTATCCTTTAACTTAACGCAAAGGGAAAAATTGCTGCTTATGCAGTTTTTTACGCTGGATCCAGTGGCGTAATCATATTTTTTATTTGAGTTGTTATTTTTTAGATATGACCCAAAGTTGTGTTTTTTTAAATGGGACACCCTGTATATTTGTCCAGAAATTGATTTGTCCTTTTAAAAGCTTCTCAAAAATATATAATAGTATGGGTCTATTTTAATAAACAGCAACAAAAATCCCAATTTTTATAATTATCATCCCAAATTTTGCAGTAGGCCATGCAAAACAATGCTGCCTTTTATTTAAAGTCGTTAACATTATCTACATCCTAACAATAAATCAAAATAAATATGTAATTAAATCTATATATCTATGTAATTATCTCAATATATGTATTAATAATTTCGCACCAAAAAAGTACCACCTACCTAGATTTATGTAACACAAGAACAAAACAGTAATAAATTATTATGTAACAAGCCTTTCAGCAAAAATCAATTGTCGTATAAGAACTACAGTAACCAAGGAAATCAAAAGAACTGTTCAAACTGATTTCCATTTTGTTCTATGCGTGCTTCGCACAATTTTCGTATTCGTTTTAGGGAATTAAGCAAAATAACCGGATGATTTTGTAAATAGCGAAAATTTTCTCTTATTGCATTTCCTAAATCTTGGACATTATCATAGTGGTCTTTGTAAATTCTATTTTCCAGATATCCCCATGGAAAGAAATCTAAAACCGACAAATCTGGGGACCTAGGAAGCCATCTTATAGGTCCATTTGTTCCGATCCATTGATTGGTAAAATTATTGTCCAGAAATAATCTCGTCATTCCAGAATTGTGTGCAGGAGCACCGTCCTGTTGAAAATAAATTTCGTTAATTTGCGCTAGAGGAACATCGTCGAGTAATTCAGGTATAGCTGCCTCTAAAATTTCTATATAGCGATTGGCTGTTAGATTTCCCTCAAATATATAAAATTTTATATGTGTTCCTAATATGAAGCAGGACACATTTAGACCAAACCTGCCCTGCTGTCTTCTGGGAAATATTTGGTGTTGATTTTCCTGGGGCCAGAATCTACTATTGTGCCTATTGAGTATACCAGAATTACTGAAATGTGCTTCGTCTGACCATATAACCTTCCTTTTAAAATCTCTAACCATATCGCATCTTTCTTGAAACCAATTGCAGAAGACTACCCGACGCTCTGCATCCCCTGGCTGTAAGTGCTGCACGAGCCTAAATTTGTATGGGTGGTATTTGTGCTTTTTTAGAATTTCTTGAACTCTAGTTTTTGGAATTCCTATGCTCTTTTCACTGGCCCTACAAGAGTTTGTAGGGTAAGCTTCTGCATTAGCCAAAACCGTAATTTCCTCAGCCTCCCGATTTTCTTTATTATATGTTTTCGTACGAGGTTTGATAAATGATCCGTGATTAAGTAAATTCTTTTTTATCCGATAAAAAGTGGATATATTAGGTTGCCTCCTTTCTAGATATCTAAAAAAAATTAAGCAATAGTATTTCAACATACCTAAAAATTAACTATTTACCTGTTAAAGTACATCTCAGAAGCCGCTTCAACATTTTCATTACTTAATATAAAACAAGTTAACATATCGTACTTTTCATAATGTTCGAAAGTTTATATTTTATATACGCGTACAAAATTGGGAAATGTCATTTGCTTCCAAGAAAACAAAAGAAAACGGCATCGCTTTGCATGGCCTACGGCAAAATTTGGGATGATAATTATAAAAATTAGGATTTTTGTTATTGTTTATTAAAATAGACCCATACTATTATATATTTTTGAGAAGCCTTTAAAAGGACAAATCAATTTCTGGACAAATATACAGGGTGTCCCATTTAAAAAAACACAACTTTGGGTCATATCTAAAAAATAACAACTCAAATGAAAAATATGATTACGCCACTGGATCCAGCATAAAAAACTGCATAAGCAGCAATTTTTCCCTTTGCGTTAAGTTAAAGGATAACCGAGATACGAGGGGGTCCCAAAATGCAAAATTTTCTATTTCGCCCTGTATCTCATAAACGAAGAAGGCTATGAAAATTTTGTTTACGGCTTCATGAGTTTCACAAAAAATTAGCTCAGGTTCGTGAAAACCGCAAGGTTCTATCTTTAAAAATAAGCGAGATACCCTGCTTTTGCAACCAAATCCGTTACCCTGTACAAGTTCAACGAATTGCTTATCAGTGTTACGATAGCGCAATTGGTTAAGGCCGTTTTACATGCTGCAATTTTTTCTTGCAAGTTGCAATAGTCTTGAACAAAAGCATGCGCAGTGGCAAGACATTTGTATCTTTTGTCAAACTGCGCATGCCTTTGTTCAAGACTATTGCATATTGCAAAGAAGAATTGCAGCATGTAAAACGATGTACTAGTGATCCAAAGGTGCGGGTTCGATCCCCGCTCGTACCATAACGTTTGCTGTTGATAAAAATTTTTTCTAAAAAAATATTTCACAGTTTAAAAATAAACTGATAAAATACTCCTAAACAAAAATTTGTTAAAACATTTTACTGATTTTTTTTTCAGTGTATGTAAAGAATTCTAATTAAGAGTTTTATGGATGAGTTTCATATTAATTTATATGCCTTTTTTGGCACATATTTTTTTAGGTTATAGCACAAAAAAATCTAGCTTTTGTTTTTGTACTGTCATTCTAAGCGAAAGTTTCAGCATTTTTATCATCATATTAATTTTATATCTTGGATCACTCTTGTTAATATTTTAAAGGAATTTCGTGTTTATTGTTTCCATAGTTGAGTTTATTTGATTCTGTGACCGGTTTTGTAGCCTAATATAAGACATGTGCTTTTTAGTTTTTCTTCCCTCGTAAAAGGGAAATATTGTAATCGTGAAAAAATCAACCTCCGAGATTTTTTCAGACCTTTCAAGATCACTAAATGCCGGAACATGTTTTCTCGATTCCATCGATCTGTTTGTTTGCGGCATAGCTAAAAAACTACATATCTCCATTATAAAAATCCATTATAGCGAAACGAAATGGAGGCTTAGTGAAATGGTAAAAAATTATTACGAAAAAGTTATTTACCTAATTTAACTCCAATTCTGCACAAAAATGAAGTATTACCATAGTTTACTGAATAAAAATATAAGTTGCAGCACTGACTCGATTTACCTATTTCTCTCGTCCCGCCCCGGCCGGTACATTCTGGGTACCGGTCGGGTCTCCGGCACATACACAGTTGGTCAGGCTCCGTGATCGCACCAGTTTGTTATTGTGCCATACAGTGAGACAAAAAAAAATTATTTCTTTGACAATATGAGCCAATATACCTATTAGATATTGCTCTGTAGATGGTTGTAAAAAACATGTTTTTAACCCTCCCTGTATTGTAAGCAACCTATTTTGACACTGCTTTGACACATGTAAGTGAAAGTTACTCAACAAGGTATTGGTTGCCCTTAACGACAGGATGTAAGTCAACTTACATCCCTAGGGAAATAATAAGTAAGCTTAGTAGCTTTAATTTTTGATTTTATCAACATATTACAAAAATCCCGACAAAAATCCGATGATATTAATTGAAATGAATATTAATGGTACAATTATTTATTAATTTATTAATCTATTATTCACATTATTAACAAAATTTGGAAACACGTTTCTTCTCGATGTGTATTACATTTTCTGACTCCACAGATTCTTCATTTCTAACCAATGTTTCTGTCACTGTTGAAGCACTGTAAGAGGCTTCTGGCTGGGTCTGACTGTATAAAATTTTATTCGCTACTTCCTTTTTATTATTGAGGCTCCCAGCTACGTAACTTTTCGCAATAGTAGCGGATTTCCATCCACCATGTCGCTTGATAGCTAATACATCAACTCCAGTATTTGCTAATAAAGTTGCCGACGTTCTTCTAAAAGAGTGTCTAGTAAACATTTTGAACTTTAAAAATTTCGCGGATTAATAGTCGTCATGTGGGATCTTGTATCAGTGTACTTTTGAAATATTTTGAAATGACAAACCTGAGTGTCGTCACTTTTTGTCATTGTAAATGTACGTGACATTCCATTTTTGGAGTCAGGAATGGTCACAATTATGACTCCTTGACTTATTTTAACATTGTCCACTTTCATTTCACAGAGTTCATTAGAACGGCACGCTCCAACAACTCCCATTACCATTACGACCTTCATCAATAAGTATATATCATCCGGGGCTTCAAGCATGAACTTATTCACATCTTTCCTGTTAAACACGTTCGAATTTTTGGGTCTATAACCATCATTTCTGCCTTTCAAAAATGCTCGAAGTTTTGGATACCTAGAAATAGCTATATGTTCTTCTATAAAAAGGGTGGACTTCAACATCGAATACTCACACCATAAGCTTGATGGGGACTTCAATATAGCACTTTTTTCGTGGAAATACGCCAAAAACAAGGTTTCTGAGACTGCAGTAACCGTCTTGCTTTGGAACCAATTCTTAAAGGATTTATATGCTGCTTCATACCTTTTTTTCGACTTTTCCGGTAGTAGAGGTAAACAAGCGATATTCGCTAATTCTTCTATGTCTGTTCCACGTTAGTCCGTAGTTATTTCTCAGATATTAAGTTTCTAAATGGTTTTCGTTAACGATACTCTGTTGTTATATTAGAATAGTGTATTATTTTGGGATAGGATGCAGAAAAAAAAACAAAAGTCTTTTTTTTATTGTTGACGATACCCAGCTTTATTGTTGCATCCTCAGGACACATATAGATTTTATATCTCTATGCTATATTGTAAGTTGCAATAAAGGATGAAGTCAGGATGGGAGCGGAGAGTAAAATCCGCATTCACTCAGACAGTCAAGCGGCTCTCAAAGCCATCAGCAAGCCCAGGATGCGCTCAACTCTTTTCCAGGAATGCAGAGATGCGCTAAGTGAGCTAGGAAGGACAAAGGTAGTAATACTAAAATGGGTCCCTGGGCATAGTGGAGTCGAGGGCAACGGGAAAGCGGATGAGTTTGCCAGGAATGGATCGAACCTTCATTTCTCGGGCCCAGAACCTTGCCTGGATATAGGCTAACAACAATGCTCCCAGGCCCTGAGTAAATAGGCCTGGGGTAAGACAAAGGAGAATTGGTCACGGATAAACATTGCAGACAGGCAAAGGAAATGCTGCCCAACCCATGCAAGTCCAGGACATCTTGGCTGATGTCAAGGAGCAAACAGGCGATTGGAGACCTAATTGGCATTTTGACAGGGCATTGTATACTTAACAGGTACATGCACCGACTGGGGCTAGCGGACGGCCCTAGCTGTCCTAACTGTGGGACAGAGGAGGAGGATCCCTATCATCTTGTTGGTACGTGTGACAAGTAGAAAAGACTACGCTGGAATATAGCATAGAGATATAAAATCTATATATGTGTCCTGCGGATGCAACAATAAAGCTGGGAAACGTCAACAATAAAAAAAAAGACTTTTGTTTTTTTTTTATTGCATCCTATCCCCACATAATACACTACTCTAATATAACAACAGAGGATCATTAACGAAAACCATTTAGAAACTTAATATCTAAGAAATAACTACCAACGTAGAACAGACATAGAAGAATTAGCGAATATTTCTTGTTTATCTCTACTACCGGAAAAGTCGAAAAAAAGGTATGAAGCAGCATATAAATCCTTTAAGAATTGGTGCCAAAGCAAGACGGCTACTGCAGTCTCAGACACCTTGTTTTTGGCGTATTTCCACGAAAAAAGTGCTATATTGAAGTCCCCATCAAGCTTATAGTGTGAGTATTCGATGTTGAAGTCCACCCTTTTTATAGAAGAACATATAGATATTTCTAGGTATCCAACACTTCAAGTGGAATACCTTCGACGTCGAGTCCCTTTCCAAGGAAGAACTACAACACCTCGACTGGGGCAAGTTGCTCTCCTTCATTAGAAGGACACCTTTGTAGAGGAGTGGTGTGAGGAGGGTGGAGCCGGGGTTAGTGAAAAGGGCATTTGAGGCCTAGTTGCTGGGCTTGTCCCCTCATCTTACTACTACTAGATTTTATATGCCGCATGAAACCCATATTATCAGTCTTTACCTACTCCACTGGTTCACAGATATTTGCCAGATATTAAAATGGTTTTATTTGGGGTTAGGAAATATCTGCGGACCAACGGAGTACGGAAAAACTGATAATTTGGGTTTTAATTTATGATGGCGAAACGAAATGGCGGAAAAATTTTTTTTAAAAAAATCATTGTAAAATAGGTAGAAAGAAAATGGTAAAATAATGGTAGCAATCCAATATCACGAAACAAAATGGCGCCCAATAAAAATGAAAAATATATGTAACACTTATAATATACTGTGACTATGTACTGAAGTAAACTGAGTCACAGTATTCCGAACAAATGGAAAAAAATCATACGAGGGAAGTTTCCGATTTAGCGATTTTTTTATTTATATAATAAAAATATTGTATTCTTAAATTTGACTAGCAGGTAAGTAACAATTTAATAATAAATTCACTATATTTAAATAACATTTAAAACTGTAATTGTAAAATATTAAACTAGGCCGACGACAAAATTCAACTCAATAATTTTTTTCTATTTATACTTTTGAAATTCCCTGGTAGATAAAAATTCGTAGCGCGAAGCCAAACTACTTTTAGACACATCTCGGTAACAGGAGGGAATTACTGGTAAAATTCTGGTACGAATTAAAAATGGCGAAACCAAATATTTAAAAATTCAGCTCGAAAAAACTACTTAATAGATTGATTTAAAATTTTACGCCAGAATTAATTGTGGTATAAAGATGAACTGTTCTTGGTATAAATTAAAAATGACTTAATTGTGAAAAATCAGTCACCCATATCTTCATGTTTTGGCGTCCCCAGATGCCAAAAATATGATTTCTTGTCCCTATGAACTGGTCTACTTATTTACAAGCCTCATCAGTATTCACACTCTGTTTTTTTGCCTAGCTGGTTAATAATTTTCTAAAGGAAATTCACACCATTTTTATTAATTAAAGTGTAAATTGATGTCATTTTGTTAGCAACGTAATAGTAAGTAATTTCACCGTACTTTTTTCTTTAGCTTTTTAATATGCTGTTTTGTAAACATATTTCCTGAGGTTATAGCACAAGTCAATTAGCTTTTGTGGTTATAGTGTCAATGGTAGTTTCAAAATTCCATTCCAATCATCATATATCTTACATCAGTTTCGTTAACATTCTATTGCAATTTGGTTTTATTTCTGCTGCAGGCGATTTCATTTGTTCTTGGTAAACGATTTTCGGTAGCGGTTAGCGGAAATTTTTATTTTGTTAGTCGATCGAATCGTAAATGCTCAAATAAAAAAATAGTCAAATTCGCTTTTACACACAACTTCGCTCGTATAGAATATCACTACGGACATGTAACACGCTATACAGGGTGATTCAGATATAAGTACCGAAAATTTACAGTTTGACGAAATATGAAAAAAGTTTTATATAATTTTTCTCTAAGCCTCACCGTTTAAAATGTATAGGGCATTAAACATGTGTGATAAAAATGGCATTTCAGTATGTAATATCTGTTAGGATCGAGATATCAATATCAATTTTGGAAGATGTTATCATTACATAAAGACCCATTAACTCAACACACGACAACTATATGGGTCACTTCAGAGGTGTAGAACAGGGGCATATGACCTGCATTTATGATCTTATTTTTTTACCACTCGGTATATTGCCTATTTTTATTAAAAATATTGATAGCTTTATAGATGCGCGCATTTTAAAATAAAAACGAATTTTGAAAATGATGCCATTTTTTGATTATATGGTTTAAACCTAAATTAGTTTTTTGAATTTAGGGATAAGTCAGGATACAGCATCAAGTTGAGTCGAAAATAATGTATATGACTATTTATTTTTCCCAAGGAATTTTGTGCCTAATCTCGGAAATTAAACAACCGGTGTTTAAACCATATTTTAAAAAAAGTATCCCATTTTTAAAAAAGACATTTCATTTTATAGGTCACATTTGAAAACAGAAAACTTTCAATTTAAAAAAAATATCTATATATATTTCCCAGGTTTGGTCCTTTTTATTTGCCATGTATTTTCAAAAAAGTGCTAATAAATTAATACACTACAAAGTAAGAGGGTGATACATAAATGAAGTCCCTTTTTTTCTTTAGGTCCATCAAATCTAAAAATAATTTGAATTGGGCGCGCGCATTTCGTTTTAAAAACTCGCGATAGATGGCACCATCGCCGGCTTACAGTTAACTGTAGAAAAAAAGTTAGGCATCTCGTAACTTTTGCAACGACCCGAGGTATGGCGCTGCAAACTTTACAACAACTCGAAGCACGGCAGTTTCCATTATATTGTAAGTGTTATGTGAATGGCAATTCTATGTTGTCATTTGACCGCCACAGTGCAATGATCGCGTCCAAGATCGTGCTGGTGTGTGGCTGATATTAAGAAGGATAAATGCGAATTTTAATAACTTTAGAGTTCACCAAGCTATGCAGACAATTAACAAAAACTATATATAATTATATAAATAAATAAAGAAAAGAAAAACAGTGTGAAATGTGATTTTTTGATTAAAAAACGTACAAAGCCAAAACTTTCTGGGCTAAAAAAGTTGGTAAAAAATGCCTTTTTAATAACTTTTTAAAACGCAAAGAGCTTATTATTCTAAATATCCTTTTGTTTAGCTAGAAAACCAACAAAAAGCTGTAAGAATTTCTTAGACATTGAAAATGCGTTCGAAACCAAAGCTTTCGTAACGAAAGTAAGTACAAGATGGATATTTAATTTAAGTAAAAATTGACTAAAATCGGACAATAGATTCAAAGAAGTATCATTAACAAGGACAAAAGGACATTCCGAATTATTTTTAATGCAATATAAACTAATTTTAGAAAGAAATAGTGTAACTATTTTAAATTATTAAAACTAATATATAAAAACTATAAAAATATTTTTAAATAAAATATTAAATGATATAAATCAAAGATCGTTTATGTCAGAAAACAAAAATATATTGGTCATATTTTATTTTGCACTCTGACCAAACAATGATGGGGTTATATTGATAATGGTATGGTGGGAGGTGGAGAACCATATGACCAAAAGGTTTTACGTAATCCCAGGTTTGGTCCTTCATTACTGCCTATGGAAAGGCAATATTTTTTTCGGAAAGCCATAAAATTAATTTTTTTTTGGTCCAGGATTTTCGGGGTATGTCTTCTACTAGCCCAGAGTGGTAGCTTGCGTGGTTCATGATAATTAATGATTTGGGCGGCAAATTAGGAACAAGTTGATATTTAAACCATTTTTCGACAATTTTGACAGTTCATACTATCGTGGTAGTCCCCACTTTTTGTCCCGTTTTTAAAAGCTAAACTAGCTCACTTGATAAACCCGTTCTTATTGCCGGCGTTGACGTCGATGTATCTATAACCTAAAAAAATCAACATTTTATCACACGAATTCAAGTTTTTCTTTTGATCAAAATTATAGAAAAACTAAGTTTAATATTAACAATTTCTAGTATTTAAAAGATAAATAATATAGGATTTTGACAAGTAATTATTTTTGTTAAATATCAAAAATTAAACATTTTTATTTTTTCGCGGCCAAAACGGTTGGCTTTTATCCTAAATCCTGGTCATGTTTATCAATTAAATTACACTATCTTTGAAGATTTATAATCCTGATTATTGCGGTGATGTGAAAAAGTTATTTTAATTCCAAACAAATTTTTTATGGTGCAAAATTTACTGATTTTTAGTTGTTTTCGACGGCTTGTAACATTTCCATTTTTTGATATTTAATAAAAATAATAACTTTCCCACATTCTTATATTATTTATCTTTGACATACCGTTAAGAAGTTTTCTATATGAAACTTAGTTTTTTATGATTTGGGTTAAAAGAACACTTTAAATTAGCAAAAATGTTAAGTCGACCTTAATGTAAATGCACAAGAAAACTGAATTAAACAAAAAACAAATATAGTCAAAATGCTCCATAAACTTACCTTCACCGTTTTTTGAAGGGCTATGTCCATGTTTCATCAAAGAAGACTGGAGTAAACCCGTTTTCTAGTGAATTCATATTTTTTGTGTACTCCTCAAAAATATATTTTTTTTATTAAAAACATCTGGTAGATCCACGAGATACTTGCGTTTGTTACTTCTCTTCCATCGAAAGCCAATTTTTTTTATCCATTTTCGCAGAAAACTAATAGAATAGTTAAAATGATTGGACATACCATAATTTAGGATCTGAGGGATAGACTTTATGGTAATATGTTCTTTTTGGGCATACATGCCATAAATGGTATCCTGGATCTTACTTTTTAAGTAGTCGGCTATCTTGATATGCTCTTTATTTCTTGTTGATGATAATTTTTTGAATCCGTGTTTTCGATTTTAGTCCATTTTTTCTTAAATTAAATATCGAACTTTAACGTTGAGGAAGCTGTTCTTTCCACTAAATTCTGAAGGTCCAAGGCAATTTCTGTAGCTACTTGTTTTTCTAGCTCAAGAAAGCTAATATATTAAGAATAGTAAGCTAACCTTGCTCACTTAGTCGTCTATTTCCATTTTTTTCTGATATTTTCAATATTGACTTTCTTTTGACGCATAGATAATAGTTATTTATACTATAAGGAGTGTAAGTAACGTTTACCAGTCGAGGACGAGTTCGCGCCCGAGCGATAGCGAGACTGGTTAGTGTACTTAGATCCCATATAGTATATAACATTTTTCCCCCTCCCTGTATTGTATGTTTACAAGAAAATGCTGGATATATTTTTGCAGTTTCATTATCATTACATTCGATGGCATTCTCATTAAATAAAACATTAATAACAATTAATAATAATAATAATAATAAACGTCTTTTATTAATAAATTCAACACTTATGTTACAAAACAATATCAAAAACTACGGTAGAACCAAGGCGCAGTCTAGCCTGAGGCTACTCTACTGAACCTTAACTCACCGTGTTACAAAAAATATATATTTGCCTAAATTATATATTATTACAGAGTGCAGATGTCAATCAATGTTACAATAAGTTAATTTCTTAAAACAAAATTATAAAAAAAAACCGGAGATTCTACAAAACACTATATAAAACAATAAGAATATAGGTACATAATATAATTTACCAGAACGACGAAGTTTCGTTATATAAAGGTGTGAAAAAGCAAAATAATATAAAATATTTATTGGTGTTTGCACTGAGCCGTAAATAAATAACTTTTATAACATTTTTTTAAATACTGTTTCTTCAAGACAAGTAAGTTCATTTGGTAAAGAGTTATAAAGTTTAATACCATTGTAAGTAAATGACCTCTGAAACATGGCAGTCTGGTGACGGGGTACTGTTTTCTTATTGATAGATCTGACATTTCTTGAATGAACATTTACACGAAATATAAACTTGTTTCTTCTAGACAAAGGTAATACAGGGTTTTTAAGATCTTCACGGCAAAATTACCCAAGTGAAGTGTTCGGCGGTTCTCCATTTTCAACCAATTCAGCTCCTTAAATGTATGAGAGATATGGTCATATTTTCTTAGATCCAAAATAAAACGTGAACAGGTATTTTGAACTTTCTGAATTCGACTTTTGTCCTTTGAATCAAGACGGGGTCCATACACAAAATCACAGTAGTTAAAATTACATAGAACAAGTGATTTACAAAACATTTTGCGTAAAGAGAAATCAAGTATATGTCTACTATTGTATAATATTTAAAGATAAGTATGACTTCTGAATTAGAGATTTAATATATTCCTTAAAACGCAATTCAGTATCCAATATAATACCCAGGTTTTTGGCAGAGTTAACCATTGGGAGCCTGACTCCATCGAGACAAATATTTAGATTCTCATTCAAAAATTGCTTATTGCTTTTTGGGCCGAAAAGCATTAGTGAAGATTTCAAAGGATTTAATTTTAAGTTGTGCTCCAAAGAAAGTTGTTTTAATAAGTTTAAATCTTCATTTATTAAATTGGATGCATCTTCGTAATCAGAATGTTTAAAGTGAAAATATATTTGTGTATCATCAGCGTAGACTTGAACTTTACAGTGTTTCAATGAACACAAAATATCAGCTGTATAGATAATAAAAAACAGGGGCCCAAGAATGGAGCCCTGTGGTACACCTGAGTAGATTTGAACTTGTTCTAAAAATGCGTCATTGCAAACAATTTTTTGAAATCTATTTAAAAATATGATTCAACTAGATCAATCGATGCTTGAGAAAATCCGTAATATTTAAGCTTTGGTAACAAAAGTGCGTGATTAACCGTATCAAAAGCCTTCGAACAGTCTAGGAGAATTAATGCAGTATACAGTTTTTTATCAATAGCACAAATTATATCGTCTGTTAAACCTAGCAAAGCCACCGATGTACTGAAATCTTTTCTAAAACCACACTGACTTTCTGGTATAATATTCATAATACAATAGTGAAATAACTGTTTATACAAAATTTTTTCGAAAATTTTAGAAAGAACCGGTAGAATGCTGATAATTCTAGGATCATTAAAATTTATTGGATTTTTAATCTTTGGTAAGGGTTTCCAATGGAAATTTTCCATTTATCTGGAAAATAATTTGACTCTATGCAGCAGTTAATAATGTGTGTGATTTTAACATTTTGATATTAATATTATCCGCGCCTAATGCATCCGTACGGATATCTTGAATTATCTTGTAAACTTCCGATATTTCTGTCAATTGAAAACTAAATTGAGTATTATTGTTTAAATAAGAATTATTTTCATAACACATTTTTTTTGTGGTACATTCGGACACATCTTGAAGAAACTTACCAAAATATGCGCTGATTTCATTTGGATCCGACAAATTTATGGGAATAGTAGATTGCTTATCAGAGCATAAGTTGAATGATCCTAGAGATTTCCAAGTTTTTCTTCATTCACTTTATTAGCAAATACTGGAGTTGATGTATTAGCTATCAAGCGACATGGTGGATGGAAATCCGCTACTATTGCGAAAAGTTACGTAGCTGAGAGCCTCAATAATAAAAAGGAAGTAGCGAATAAAATTTTATACAATAAGACCCAGCCAGAAGTCTCTGGCAGTGCTTCAACAGTGACAGAAATATTGGTTAGATATGAAGGATCTGTGGAGTCAGAAAATGTAATACACATCGAGAAGAAACGAGAAAACCTTTTTCCAAATTTTGTTAAAAATGTGAATAATTGTAATAATTGTACCATTAATATTCATTTCAATTAATATCTCCGGTTTTTTTGTAACATGTTGATGAAATCAAAAATTAAAGCTACTTATAATAATTTTGGATTACTTCCCTAGGGATGTGAGTTGACTTACATCCTGTCGTTAAGGGCAACCAATACCTTGTTGAGTAACTTTCACTTACTCTGTGAAAGCAGTGTCAAAATAGGTTGCTTACAATACAAGGAGGGGGGAAACTATTTTAACGTTTCGAAATGTTACACTTAAGGATTTGTCAACGTGACAAGTTTTAGTTGAAATAAGAAAAGACGTACGTTTTTTTTAGTAAATTCACTGTTACAAAGATGCAAAAAACGACGTCACTCCATATCCGAAAAATGTATACAATATTTCCCTCGTACGACAAAAGTAAATAGATGAGAAATTAGTACTTTTGATGTCCTAGAGTTCTAGATAGTCATTTACTGGTTAATTTCGAATGCTATTTTCATTATTTACGATCTGTTTATTACCGGTTTCATGTTAATTTTAATAGCTATAACAATAATTTGCAGCACATGAACTACATCCGTCACCGTAACCATAAAATAAAATGATTAATTCATTATTTGTGGTCAAAATACCACAAAGCCAGATACATTTTGGTATGCCTCGAACGATTCGAGGCTATTTAAATGTAAACAAGCCCGCACTTTCTTTAAAGCCCGTCCTCATTTTCAAGTCAATATTTAAATAATTATATTCTAAAATCGTCATCAACTCGTTCTGTTGGGAGATGTCTTCAAATTTTAGCAACATAGCGGTAAATTTTTAGAGCAAGTTCGTCAAATATAAGTAGGAATTCAGATTATTTTTTTGCCAATGATTAAACAGAAAACTGGTTTTTTCGGATTGTTATCAGGGAAAGTGAAACATAGCTCGGCTCGTAGTTATTTAGTAACCTGTACAGGGTGTCCGGATTTGGTTGTAAAAGCAGGGTATCTCGCTTATTTTTAAAGATAGAACCTTGCGGTTTTCACGAACCAGAGCTAATTTTTCGTGAAACTCATGAAGCCGTAAACAAAATTTTCATAGCCTCCTTCGTTTATGAGATACAGGGCGAAATAGAAAATTTTGCATTTTGGGACCCCTCTCGTATCTCGGTTATCCTTTAACTTAACGCAAAGAGAAAAATTGCTGCTTATGCAGTTTTTTACGCTAAATCTAGTGGCGTAGTCATATTTTTTATTTGAGTTGTTATTTTTTAGATATGACCCAAAGTTGTGTTTTTTTAAATGGGACACCCTGTATATTTGTCCACAAATTGATTTGTCCTTTTAAAAGCTTCTCAAAAATATATAATAGTATGGGTCTATTTTAATAAACAACAACAAAAATCCTAATTTTTATAATTATCATCCCAAATTTTGCAGTAGGCCATGCAAAACGATGCCGTTTTCTTTTGTTTTCTTGGAAGCAAATGACATTTCCCAATTTTGTACGCGTATATAAAATATAGCGCTAGTTTTTTGTATTTATTTATCGTGTAAAAATATTTTTGTATTATTATGGAAGAAAACCGAACTTTCGAACATTATGAAAAGTACGATATATTAGCTTGTTTTATATTAAGTAATGAAAATGTTGAAGCGGCTTCTGAGATGTATTTTAACAGGTAAATAGTTAATTTTTAGGTATGTTGAAATACTATTGTTTAATTTTTATTTAGATATCCAGAAAGGAGGCAACCTAATATATCCACTTTTTATCGGATAAAAAAGAATTTACTTAATCACGGATCATTTATCAAACCTCGTACGAAAACATATAATAAAGAAAATCGGAAGGCTGAGGAAATTACGGTTTCAGCTAATGCAGAAGCTTACCCTACAAACTCTTGTAGGCCCAGTGAAAAGAGCATAGGGATTCCAAAAACTAGAGTTCAAGAAATTCTAAAAAAGCATAAATACCACCCATACAAATTTAGGCTCGTGCAGCACTTACAGCCAGAGGATGCAGAGCGTCGGGTAGTCTTCTGCAATTGGTTTCGAGAAAGATGCGATATGGTTAGAGATTTTGAAAGGAAGGTTATATGGTCAGACGAAGCACATTTCAGTAATTCTCGTATACTCAATAGGCACAATAGTAGATTCTGGTGCCAGGAAAATCAACACCAAATATTTCCCAGAAGACAGCAGGGCAGGTTTGGTCTAAATGTGTCCTGCTTCATATTAGGAACACATAAAATTTTATATATTTGAGAGAAATCTAACAGCCAATCGCTATATAGAAATTTTAGAGGCAGCTATACCTGAATTACTTGACGATGTTCCTCTAGCGCAAATTAACGAAATTTATTTTCAACAGGACGGTGCTCCTGCACACAATTCTGGAATGACGAGATTATTTCTGGACAATAATTTTACCAATCAATGGATCGGAACAAATGGACCTATAAGATGGCCCCCTAGGTCCCCAGATTTGTCGATTTTAGATTTCTTTCTATGGGGATATCTGGAAAATAGAATTTACAAAGACCACTATGATAATGTCCAAGATTTAGGAAATGCAATGAGAGAAAATTTTCACTATTTACAAAATCATCCCGTTATTTTGCTTAATTCCCTAAAACGAATACGAAAATTGTGCGAAGCATGCATAGAACAAAATGGAAATCAGTTTGAACAGTTCTTTTGATTCCCTTGGTTACTGTAGTTCTTATACGACAGTTGATTTTTGCTGAAAGGCTTGTTACATAATAATTTATTACTGTTTTGTTCTTGTGTTACGTAAATCTAGGTAGGTGGTACATTTTTGGTGCGAAATTATCAATATATATTTTGATAAATAGATTTAATTAACTATTTATTTTGATTTATTGTTAGGATGTAGATATTGTTAACGACTTTAAATAAAAGGCAGCATTGTTTTGCATGGAATACTGCAAAATTTGGGATGATAATTATAAAAATTAGGATTTTTGTTGTTGTTTATTAAAATAGACCCATACTATTATATATTTTTGAGAAGCTTTTAAAAGGACAAATCAATTTCTGGACAAATATACAGGGTATCCCATCTAAAAAAAACACAACTTTGGGTCATATCTAAAAAATAACAACTCAAATGAAAAATATGACTACGCCACTAGATCCAGCGTAAAAAACTGCATAAGCAGCAATTTTTCCCTTTGCGTTAAGTTAAAGGATAACCGAGATACGAGGGGGGTCCCAAAATGCAAAATTTTCTATTTCGCCCTGTATCTCATAAACGAAGAAGGCTATGAAAATTTTGTTTACGACTTCATGAGTTTCACAAAAAATTAGGTCAGGTTCGTGAAAACCGCAAGTCTATCTTTAAAAATAAGCGAGATACCCTGCTTTTGCAACCAAATCTGGACACCCTGTCCAGGGCGTTCCAACGAGGACTGAACAGGGGCTTATTGTTTTACCTGTACTGTATTTTTTTTTAAATCCAAAATAGCCATTCGATGTATTTTTTGCTGTAGAATTCAAAAATTTTAGCAATTTATTTTTATATTTATTCAGGGGTCCATTTAAAAAAAACAACTTTGAGTCATATCCTGGAAATTATAAAATATAAAGTTGTCAAGGCACTGAATTCTACGTAAAAATCTATAAATCCGTTAACTTGGAGTTTTTGTCTATCTTGATTATTCTCCAAGATACAGAAGGTATTCGAAAATGAAAAAATTTTAAAAATATCTTGTAAGTCAAAACCAAATCAAGGTAGCCTTGTTAGCGGGAATCAATTTGTATTGAAACTCGAGTTCAGGTGTACGTGGTCGATTTTTTGTAGTTTCGCCAAAATCCTGCATGTATGTACGTCGAAAAAGAACCACCGTGAACAGTACACAGTAGCGGATCTATCATGGGGGGCTATAGGGGCTATGCTCCCTCCAAACTAAATCCCTCTAAGTTAAGTTGTAATCCAAATTTTTTTAACTAAAAAAAATATAAAAAATTCCTTTTTTCTATTAACACAACATAAAAATCGACAATTAAAAAAAGATCATCACAAGTATTACTAAATTAAATAAATTATATCGCCAAATATTCTTAAAACTCTCTTGTTAAATTTAAACTAGTAAACTAAAATAATGTTCATATCTAATAATAACGTAAATTACAAAAAATATTAGCCAGAAAATTTGCTAGCAAGTTATTTCTAGCTTTCAGTAAATCCCCGTTCCACCAAACTTCTTAACAAATTAACTGAAAATTTAACTTTTTTCAAAGGAAAACGGTGAAATTGTAGGATAGGAAAATAGGTAGTTACACAATTATCAAAATATCTGGGTGTGTTCATAGTATTACGTTACAGTGGCAGTTCGCGGGTGAGAAAGTAAGTGAAGTACAAATGAAGCAAGAAAATATCGCAATAATTTTTTTCCAGAATTTTTTTATATGTGGAAGGAGCAGAATATTTTTTTAACGACTTACCTAAATTTTATATACTAAATCAATTCTTCTATCCCTCATAGCTGCAAATTTATTTATAACATCCTCATAAAATGGATGAGTTGCCCTAATCTCCTCCAGAAATTCCTTTTGAATTGAAATATTGCCTAGAGAGGTAAGTCTTTCTTGAGATATTGTATTCCTTAAATAAGTTTTTACACGTTTGAGGCATGAAAACTTCTTTCCACTGGAGAACTTGTCTACGGTATTGTAAAAATAAGGGAACACACTTTATATACTTTGGTTAAAATATCTTTGTTTTCATTAATTTTTTTCACTTGCTGTTGCAGCGATGTATTCCAATTACTGCCATTGGCAAAAATAAGACCAAGCTCATTTTTAAGTCGTTGACTTTTTGAAAATATTTCCCCATATAACTGTTGTAACAAATCTTCAAACGGCTAGTGGGAAAATTTAAACTATATTTGGAAAATTCAGCAGAATCTGCCAAACATAAAAGTGTAAGTTTTTCACAGTCTTGAAATCTTAGTGTCATTTCCACTAAAATATAGTCCAATATTTCATAAAAAAGGGTTCTATACTTAGCCCTAATTTCTTCAGGTGAAAGCTTAGCAAGCTCACGTTTGTAATGATTTATTTCTGTAATAGAATTTGCTTTATCAAACATGGTATTAATTTCTTTTTTTACAGAGCGCCTCACGATAGCGATTTATATTGGATACGCAAAAATGAATGTCAAGCGATATTTTTTGAAGAACGCAACTTGAACAATCACATTTACTAACTTCGAATTTGAAGACCAACGAGTTTCTGTAATTGTTGGTATACGCCTCGTAGATGCAAGAGCATACGTTCGTTTGGTTGAGTGATGAAAAATACCACTAAATGTTGCAAAAAAAATTCGACATTTAGAAATATTTTTAAACTTTGCTGCATCACAAGGTTAAGACGATGCGCAAGACAATGGACAAATACAGCCTGCGGCGCTTTTTTTCTTTTTAAAGACCATTTAGATGACCAGACATCACACTGGTCCAAAATTTGATCCAATAGAGAATATAAATTCTCCGACGTTCTATCGGAGCTGACATTATAAAATCGCAAGAATCTCTCGCCTACTGAACCTTCTGAATTAACGTATCTTAAAATTATGGAGCACTGGGAGGTTTGCGTAATATCAGTGGTGTGATCCAGTTGCACAGAAAAACAACTGTGTGTTCATTATTTCATTTTTTACATGATCAGTTAAATAATCAGAAATGCATTCAATTATTTCTTAGGAACTTCGCGATATTAATAAACCTAAAAGCTTTTTAAAATTTTCTCTATTTATTGACTCGCTGCTCTCATCATGGCCGCGAAAGACTAACTCTTGTTTTGCAAGGTACAAAACTCCGTCAAATACCAAGCACATAAATAGTCTATTTAATCGGACGTTTTCGTTAAAATGTATTTTATATAGTTTAGCATTTTCTCTTAAAGTGTCAGCTATAGTGCTTTGATTTTTTTACAAATGTTTTTAGCATTAATTCGCATTTTAAATGCTCCGCCGAGTCTTCATGTTTATGTAAAGACCTTCATATATTTTTAACATACCGGCAAATCCTTTCTTATTCCACACTGAATATTGGAAGCTAGTAAACAAAGCCAGCAAAACAATTTTTGTAATATTTGACTACTAAATAACCATTTATACGCCGAAAACCAGGATCACGTTTAAAACTCTGATCTTGTTCGTTCCGTCGATTAAATGGAGTTTCCAACAAAATGCAAACCACATTCGTGATCGGATTCATCAATAATGTAAATAAATAAACCCGAGAACAAATAAAGTTGTAACAACACCATAAATAAATATAACACAAAACAGTCAAGTAAACTGCAAAGGAACTAACCGGTTGCAGCGAAATCCGCGAAAATAAAAGTAAACAACCACCCCAAACTGACCGACAAGTGGGTGTAGTGTACTGCGTTAGCAATTCACCGAGAGCGTTGTATGGCGCTAGTTACTTTTATTCTTCCATGCGCTCGACGTCATCGTGTACGCGTTGTCATGGCAACGTAGTAGGAAAATCGTAAACAAAACATAGCACCTCCAGCAAAGTCGAAGCGGTTTGCGCCACTGTTATAGTTGTTATAATATTATAAAGTTCGATTGAAGACATGCCGCCAACGGTCAAGTAAAATATTTATTCGAGATGTACAGTTTATTTCTTGCCAATTAGGTGAATAAATGAATGTAAAGACTTAAATTTTTAGATATATAATAAATATATTTAGATGTTTGCTTGTTTATTTTTCCTGGTGAAGTAGCACTTCACCTACTTCACCTGAATAGCCGCCACTGTTACATTACCACAATGTGTAAAAAAGGTTAGATTTCTGATTAAGCTGACCTATCACGAATATAATTATTCCAGTTGCATTCGTATCTGGGGGGATTTATTTCAATCTCACGGCAAAATATAACAAATATAGCACGCCTGGGGTGCTTTATTTCAGATAATGCGCCGAGGATATTGCCATGGCTTCGTCAAGAATATAACGTGAATATACATTATGTCAGTTAGAAAGTTCACAGTCTTATAAATATCACAAGTGAAATATTTTGCCGTAATATTCAAATAAAGCCCCCAGACGGGAGCGGGGCAATTGGAAAAAATGATTTGTCGGATTTTGAACTTTTTAATATTAACAGTTGTTGATATATTGATCAATGCATTGTTTTTTTTAAATGGTTTACCCAGTATATTCGTCAAGAAATTAGTCTTTTTACAAATTTCTCAACAGTATGAGTCGCTTTTAGTAAATAACAACAAAAATCCTAATTGTCATAATCTGCATTCACAATTTTGCAGTAGGCCATGCAAAACAATGCTGCTTTTTATTGTTTACTTGGAAGCAAATGACATTTATATAAATTTTGCTAGTTTTTTGTATCTATTTATTGTACAGATATATGTTTGTGATTATGGCAGAAAACCAAACTTTCGAACATTTTGATTAATACGATATGTCAGCTTGTTTTATATTAGGTAATGAAAATGTTGAAGCGTCATCTGGGATGTATTTTAACATGTAAATAGTTGGTTTTGGGTATATTTAAAAATACTATTGCTTAATTCTCCAGCAAGGAGGCAACCTAATATATTCACTATTTACCGGATAAAAAAGAATTTACTCAATCACAGAAAAACGAGAGGTTGAGGAAATCACAGTTTTGGCTAATGCAGGAACTTACCCTACAAACTCGTGTAGAGCCAGTGAAAAGAGCGTAGAATTTCCAAAAGCTAAAGTTCAAAAAATTCTAAAAAAACACAAATATCCCCCATACAAATTTAGGCTTGTCCAGCATTTATACCCTCGGAATCCTCAACTGCAATTGGTATCGAGAAAGATGTTATATGGGTAGAGGTTTTGAAATGAAGATTATATGGTCAAACGAAGCACATTTTAGTAATTCTGGTATACTTAATAGGCACAATAGCAGATTCTGGTCCCAGGGAAACCAACACCAAATATTTCTCAGAAGACAGCAGGGCAAGTTTGGTCTAAATGTGCCTTGCTTCATATTAGGAACACACATAAAATTTTATATATTTGAGGGAAATCTAACAACCAATCGCTAAGTAGAAATTTTAGAGACAGCTATACCTGATTTGTTTAATGGTATTCCTTTAGCGCATATAATCGAAATTTACTTTCAACAGGACGGGGCTCCTGCACACAATTCGCAATTGATGACGATATTTCTGGAGAATAATTTTACCATTCAATGGATCGGCACCAATGGGTCTATAAGATGGCCCCTTAGGTCCCCAGACTTGTCGACATTGGATTTGTTTCTATGGGATATGTGGAGAATAAAATGTACAAAGTCCGTTATGATAATATTTTAGGCAATGCAATAAGAGAAAGATTTCGCAACTTACGAACTTCGTTGTTTTGCTTAATTCCTTAAAACAAATAGCAAACTTATACGAAGCCTGTGTACAACAAAATGGAAATCAGTTTATACTTGATTACTGTAGTGCTTATATTAAGATTTTCAAAGTTGGCATTTGCTGATGGGCTTAATTATTTATTAATATTTTTTCCTTTTTTTTACATAAATCTAAATAGGTAGCACTTGTTTCTGCAAAATTATTAGTAGAAATATTGATAAATAGCAGTTATTTAATAATTTTCTTAATTTATTGTTTACATATAGATACTATTAACGACATTTTGAAAGCCAGTTATGAAAATTATATTTTTCTTGCTGTTTATTGAAATAGACACTTACTGTTATATATTTTTGAGAAGCTTGTATAAAGACAAATTATTTTCTTTACAAATATACAGGGTGTCCCATTTAAAAAAACCGAGCATTGGTCGGTATTTCAAAAACAGTAATATTAAAAAAAACTGTCACTGGATTCTAAAAGTAAAACTTGTGAGATATCATTAGACTGGAAATTTTAGACTCTCTCCAAAAATCGAAAAACTCAATATGACGGCCATAAGAAAAATTAAAGTTGAGGCGGTTTGCGGGTTAACAAAAAACAATCCTCATTGTGTCTTCGTGTCGTATACGCCATCTTATTTGAAATGTGTCCGAATAATGTCACATTTTGACACCTGTCAAATTTACCGTTCTGGATATACTGGCGAAAAACGAAATCCGCCATTTTCGGTTTTTCGCCGATATTTCCCAAACTTATCGATCGATCGTAAATCTGAGCCAGATATCGAATGCAATAAGTTTCCTCTAAAACTTTTTCCATTTAACCTTTGCTGTAGGTATAATAGGAGCCGAGATCGCTATATAGAGAAGCGAATCTGGGACACACTGTATATATATATATATATATATATATATATATATATATATATATATATATATATATATATATATATATATATATATATATATATATATATATATATATATATATATATATATATATATATATATATATATATATATATATATATATATATATATATATATATATATATTTTTTCTTTTTTCTGAGGCGATGTAAAAAAGTGTGTCTATAGTAAAGCAAGAAGCTGGACTGCTCTTCTTAAATTCAATAATTTGTCAATAAAAACATCATTATTAAAAATCATGTATCAAGCGAATACGAATAAATAAAAACATTGCTAATATCCCCACATAATAGAAGAGACTGATTAGAGGGCCGACCGAGAACTGAACGGCTCGGAATATGGTACGTTATGTTTGGACAATACGACACGTGACCCAACAGGGGATTTTGATTGGAGAGTCACTTCCCTGCAATTAAGTTCTCATCACAATTGTCGGTCAGTTCCCATATGGTGTTACTCTAAGGAGATCAATAAAAATATTGTATTATTTTTTTGCATATATTTTTAAAATCGAAATTATAGTTTTTTGCGTATAAAAACTCAATTTGAGGAAACCATTGACGTCCATATATATATATATATATATATATATATATATATATATATATATATATATATATATATATAGAGACGTACTAAATTTACCTTATCTCTTAAACGGCTAGTAATTTTCAATTTTAAGCAGAGGCGTAGACATCGCCTTAATTTCTAAAAATGATGAACGCCCCTGACTTTTTGAAAATTTGACATCACCGTAAGATTAATTGATTTCAGAGAAATCTTCACAAATATATAATATCTTTGCTACGTTCCAAGTTTCGTTTCATAACTCGGATCATTAATAATAATTATTATTTTCCAGCATAGATTTAGTTTTGATCGCAGTAACAATATGATTTTTTAAAAGGTTTAATTCACTTACACAAAATATAATAATCCTCATATTTACATAAATATTGATCACTCGCGCGCGTTGAAGCTAAAAACCGACCGTAAAATTAAAATATTTAATTCAGTGAAAAACGAGACACACCATCGCGCACCCAAAAAAAAATCAATATTATCGCTCGAAGAAATGTGGTTATCGACTGGGCATCTCCGTCGAGGAAGCTGCCCGATACCCTCAACGATCTCTTCTTCTTCGGTTTGCGAGAGGGGTACAGTCAGTCGCAGGTGTGGGAAGAAAGGAACTGCTTGTAGAAAGTGGCTTTTGGCTCGCGGCTACGCATGGACAATGATGCGACATGAAGACATTGTTGGTAAGAGGAATTTACACTCGACCGAAAATTACGTGTTTCGTTGTAATACCTGACGACTGATGTATTGCTTTATATATGTCGTAGCCCACAATACCTGAAGTGCTGCCGGATACCGAAGAGACGAATATTCATATGTTCTAATAACTTACCCAATAAATCTGCGTTTCAATTGAAATGAATTTTAAGAAGTTGCCTCTCTTTCGCGTATAGTTCCGGTATGACCAGATCTGAGTAACAGCAACATCGTCGAGATACGTACAAGCAAATTAAAAAAAATCCGTAAATTTTAATTACCCGAAATGATGAATATTTCTTTTATTAGGAATTGTAAAATATTGTCCGATTCAGTTTGGTACCTAGTCATTTAGTCATATATATAAAATGGATTTTCTTTCATTTTGGTAGTCAAAAGAGAGAAGGGAATTTTCAGATATAGTCGAATGCGGTCTTATCGTGCGGGTCCAAAGGTTACCAACAGGGTCGTGCGGTGAAATTTTAAGAAAGGGAAGCAATTTTTAGAAACTTACTAATTTGTAACGTAATTCGATTCTTCGATCATTTTTTGTAAATTCACCAATGACGTCATCATAAAAACGTCGATGCTCCCACATATTTTGGAGAAGTTTGTTTTCGATGGACAACAGCGATGTATGCGAAAGTCTCTCCTGCCCCGCTGAATTTCTCACGAAATTTTTTATACGTTTAAGTGTTAAAAAATTGCGTTCTATTGATGAACTTGTGGCAGGTATGGTCAATTCTAATTCACACAATTTCGACACTTCGGTGTAGGCATCTTCCAGCTCCTTGTCTTTTAAAAATTGCATTAGTTCCTTAGCGTTATTTTTTGCGCTAATGTCATCAGTTTCGTAAATCCCTTTTAGCTCAGATCGCAGTTACACTCGGTCGAAGAACTGACCATAATGAAGAAGAAGAGATTTAAATGCATCTTCTGGAAAAGTTTTTTATTTAAATGCATCAAAATTGCTGAGTTCGAGGATTATAAAATCATTTAAACTATAGTTTATTTGTTGCTGAATTTGATCGATTATTTCATAAAAGAGGCGTCTGTATGATGTTTGAACATCTCCCACCTTGTCTGTTCGAAGACGCTTGGCTTGTGGCTCTACATTTAACGTCAACGTCAAAGTCATCTCTTTTTTGGCTTAACATGGACTTAAAATCATCCACTTTTTTTTAGGCAAAAAGCAATATCATTTGTTTTAGTTTGTAATCTATTAAAAACATTGTCCGAGAATGCAAATATTTCTGAAAATATGTTCAACAAATAATTAAATAAAAATAAAATCTCGTTTCAAACAGTCCAAAAACCCCCTCGAACTATTTATTGCTTCTGAGTCCCACGTTTCATTATTTTCTATTATATTCTCAAATAGTTCAATCAGTGATACACGATTTTCAGATATTGTTAACACAAGTCTTCCATTATAGTTCCACCTAGTAGGAGCTACTTTGGGCAATCGTTTGTGGACAATGGAGTCCAAAGCTTGCGTACGTTTTGTTGACCTGGAAAAAAAGCAGCCATGTCACTTAAAGTATCGAAAAATACTTTACACTTTAATTTATGAGCCAAACAATGGACAAACACAGCACTTGGGAAAGCTTCTCGAACTTTAGCTTACAGACCCCCTAATTGTCCTGCCATCACTGCAGCTCCATCATAGCTTTGAGCAACTAATGTTTTCTCTCCATTAATTTCTTTAGTAACGTTATAAACTACGGTATATAATGCATCTGCTGTACGATTTTCAGATATATTGTGAAAACCTAAAAATCGTTCTTGAATACTTCCGTCTGTTTTAACGTAGCGTATTACTATAGATAATCGCCTAAAATTAGTGATATCAGTTGTTTTTGGTCCAGAACGATAGCAATGAACCGCTCCTCGCCAATCCCCTGCTTAATTCTTTTTAGAATAATGGTTGCAACAGCGGAAATTAAATCATTCTGGATTCGATTCGACGTTCCGCGAAAAACGCTAGACTGCTCTAAATGATTTTTTAAGCAATTTATTTTAAACCCTTGTTTCGTCATGACCTCTAAATCACAATTCGCGCTCTCCGAGAAAACAAACAACATCGATAAGTCTTCTTAATATTTGCCTATTTTTATCGACTAGTTCATTGTGTTGGCAGTGACTAATTTCCAACTGTTTATTAAGGGCGTGTTCAATTCTGGTTTTGCCGAAGACTTTTTCTTTTATGACGGCCTGTAAATGCGCTTTGGACATAATGTGTCTTTTTACAGCTTTATGGAAATTGTTCAAATCGGAAAAACCAGTTTTTTTCCAGAGACCTTTTTCATTTTCAAAAAGTAAACATGGCCAACAAAATAATTTACTTATATTTTCACACCCTGTTAGCCATTTAAATTGTTCGTATTGTTTTTCCGGATAAAAATGTCTAATACAGTTTTTCATTTTTGTGGTTAAATTTTTCATAGGCGGTTTTGCCCTTCCTTTGGAAATTATTTGAAGCTTATCAGCGAAGTTTAATTTTGAAAATCCGTTTATTATTAAGACACACACCACACATTCACACACATGCTTCTTACTAAATTCTCCAATATTTTTAACGTTATTACAAACAAAGAACCTACTCCAACGATAGCTTCCGCCACCACTTAAAGCACGCGACTGAAATGCAAACACTGCAAACAGCTGGTGGAAAGTTCAATAACCTCTAGCTCGATTCACAGGAAATCAAGCATACAGGACTTGGCTGCAGAGAAGCTAGCGGCCCG
Source organism: Kuschelorhynchus macadamiae (assembly GCA_030620095.1). Lineage (NCBI taxonomy): Eukaryota > Metazoa > Arthropoda > Insecta > Coleoptera > Curculionidae > Kuschelorhynchus > Kuschelorhynchus macadamiae. The sequence continues at coordinate 2,199,804 of JAUTXW010001340.1, read as the reverse complement.
CATAAGTTCTATTCGATATTCTATTGTGGCTGGGTCGGAGTAAAGGCCGCATTTATAATGGGCTTGATAATTAAGATAATATTTTAGCATCTTTAATATAAACTAAATTAATGGTTTCCTATTTCAAAAATTACATTTTAGAAGATGTTTTGTAATTTTTTTTGGGGAAGCACCCTTTCTTCCATGGACTGCACGCCCCTGGTCACCAACATTATGAATCAAATCAGAAAACACAGCGAATACCAAAATGTTGTGTGATTCTTTCATCGAGCTATTAAATCTCGATGGGCTATTTACAAATATACAGGGAGAAAGAAAATAGTTTTTTTTTATTATATTACTCAATATTATTAAGATAGCCACTTAATATCATTTTATATATTAAATGCCGAGGGACTGAATAAGAAAATTCGCTAAATATGTATTTGGTTAAAAATTTTTGGTTGGCAAAAACAAAAATACACAAAATGGCAAACACTTTTGTTAAAAACACACGATAATTAGTTATTACTTCCCTCGTGAGATTTTTTCAGATCTTTACTTTTAAGGGTTCCTAGATGCCGGAAAACATGTTTTCTCAATTCCGTCTGTCTGAAGATACGTCTGTCCGTCAGTCTGTCTGTTCGCGGCATTGCTAAAAAACTATTTATCCGATTTCTTTAAATTTCAGTCTAAAATTAAGGGCCATGCATGCGAAAAATACAGGCTATATACAGTATATATATATATATATATATATATATATATATATATATATATATATAAGATAAATTAGAAATAGGTTAAAATCTACTTTCTGGATTTGTTTAGGTCCATTCAAGTGAAGTTAACATAAATTAAATATAAAACAGTGTTAAAAAAACAAAGAAAATATTGAGCGTACATTAGTCCGTGGTCAGGCGATGTATTCAGATATTCAGAAACATTACGAAATAATAAAATAAAAACAATCAAAGCCTACTTTACATTTGGTCACAAAGTTATTAAACTGGGAGAACTAAATGTTATTTAAAGCAAAAGTTCAGGTGTTCAAAAAATAGGTCAGTTCATTTTGGTGAGACAACAATTGTGGAATGTTAAAAATGACGTGAACGACCAACTTTTCTCTTGACCGCCCGGGGCTAGAGGAGGAGTGTCGAGGAGTCACTGAATTCTTTAGCGAATGTTTTCTGCCTTTGATCTGCCGGTGTCACCTGTTAGTAAATGTTTTATTATTAGTTGAGTTAATTGAATGCTTCTTATATTATCGGAATACTAATTAGGGTATTAGAGATATTCTCACTTTTTAGAGTTTGTTTTTAAAGAAAGCGCCTAAACCACTATGATTTTTTTTAGTTAGTTTAGAAAAAATGTATTTGTCACACCGGCAAATAAAGCGGCAGCACAATTATGGTTTTTAACTTTTCTTTGTACAGGGTGAGTCGTTATATTTTGACACCCATATACGGGATTTGTTAACAAAAATAAAGTAAAAGTGTAAATATAAAAGCTATGAAGTTTTTTTTTAACTGCAGGCCGGCACAAGGGATGTTGTTATGATAACAAAACAAAAAATCCCATTAAGTATTATGTGTTTCTAGAATGGGTCGTACCTTTTTAACCCTGAAGGAAATTGCGTGCATATTTTATGGCAAAGCTAGTAATGACGGGAAGGGGACAGTGGCGTCTCGTGGATTTAAGAACGGGTGAAGCGCAGCGTAGGTAGGTGCATATTTTCGTAGGCAAAAATTTTCGGGGTGCCATGCCCAAAATGGCTATTTTTTTATCTTTTAATAATGTTAATTATCCATAGGTTTGGAGCGTTTTTTAATACTTAAGGGTAATTATATGAATTTTTAAGATTTTAAATATATTTTTATGTTCTTTTTTTGAAAACGGTTATACAGTGTGGTCATTTAGGTGTGCAACATATTGGAATTTTTTTTTTAACTACAAAATCAAAATAAAAATATTGCCAAAAGTTGGTGCGCCCTCGATAATCATATAAAGGGTACTTAGAATGGTAGAAGTCAAACAGCATACAGTGTAGGTGAAAAAATATTAAAATAATGCAAGAGTAAAGTAACCTCATTTCCAAAGATTCAGCAAAATGTTAATAAGAAAAGTTGTTTAGCAGCAAAAGTTATGCCTAAATACTAAAACATAGCCTCCTGAGAAAAAAAAAATTTGGAAAAAATCAAAAAAGGTTTTTGAAAGTTTGATTTTTTTGATAATTATCATAAACACTTCCATAGCTTAATCAAAATCAGTTCAGATTCTCATAACTCCGTTCAAATTTAAGTATACTTGTGAAATTAACTTGGATTCTTAATTTTTTAGGGAATCACAAACTTCAGGTTTGTTGCAACCATATTAAACACAACTTGGAAATTTCGCCAATATTGTTTTTAACAAGATGAAGCATTTCTGAAGAAAATATGCACATTAAAAAAGTGCAAAATTTTCATTTCAAATATTTATTAAAGAACTGTACAGGGCGTCCGGATTTGGTTGCAAAAGCAGGGTATCTCGCTTATTTTTAAAGATAAAACCTTGCGGTTTTCACGAATCTGAGCTAATTTTTTTGTGAAACTCGTGAAGCCGTAAACAAAATTTTCATAGCCTTCTTCGTTTATGAGATACAGGGCGAAATAGAAAATTTTGCATTTTGGGACCCCCCTCGTATCTCGGTTATCCTTTAACTTAACGCAAAGGGAAAAATTGCTGCTTATGCAGTTTTTTACGCTGAATCCAGTGGCGTAGTCATATTTTTCCAAAGTTGTTTTTTTTAAATGGGACACCCTGTATATTTGTCCAGAAATTGATTTGTCCTTTTAAAAGCTTCTCAAAAATATATAATAGTATGGGTCCATTTTAATAAACAACAACAAAAATCCTAATTTTTATAATTATCATCCCAAATTTTGCAATAGGCCATGCAAAAAAATGCTGCCTTTTATTTAAAGTCGTTAACAATATCTACATCCTAACAATAAATCAAAATAAATATGTAATTAAATCTATTTATCAAAATATGTATTGATAATTCCGCACCAAAAAAGTACCACCTACCTAGATTTATGTAACACAAGAACAAAACAGTAATAAATTATTATGTAACAAGCCTTTCAGCAAAAATCAACTGTCGTATAAGAACTACAGTAACAAAGGAAATCAAAAGAACTGTTCAAACTGATTTCCATTTTGTTCTATGCATGCTTCGCACAATTTTCGTATTCGTTTTAGGGAATTAAGCAAAATAACCGGATGATTTTGTAAATAGCGAAAATTTTCTCTTATTGCATTTCCTAAATCTTGGACATTATCATAGTGGTCTTTATAAATTCGATTTTCCAGATATCCCCATTGATTGGTAAAATTATTGTCCAGAAACAATCTCGTCATTCCAGAATTGTGTGCAGGAGCACAGTCCTGTTGAAAATAAATTTCGTTAATTTGCGCTAGAGGAACATCGTCAAGTAATTCAGGTATAGCTGCCTCCAAAATTTCTATATAGCGATTGGCTGTTAGATTTCCCTTAAATATATAAAATTTTATGTGTGCCTAATATGAAGCAGGACACATTTAGACCAAACCTGCCCTGCTGTCTTCTGGGAAATATTTGGTGTTGATTTTCCTGGGACCAGAATCTACTATTGTGCCTATTGAGTATACCAGAATTTCTGAAATGTTCTTCATCTGATCATATAACCTTCCTTTCAAAATCTCTAACCATATCGCATCTTTCTCGAAACCAATTGCAGAGATTACCCGACGCTCTGCATCCCCTGGTTGTAAGTGCTGCACGAGCCTAAATTTGTATGGGTGGTATTTGTGCTTTTTTAGAATTTCTTGAACTCTAGTTTTTGGAATCCCTATGCTCTTTTCACTGGCCCTACAAGAGTTTGTAGGGTAAGCCTCCCGATTTTCTTTATTATATGTTTTCGTACGAGGTTTGATAAATGATCCGTGATTAAGTAAACTCTTTTATCCGATAAAAAGTGGATATATTAGGTTGCCTCCTTTCTGGATATCTGAATAAAAATTAAGCAATAGTATTTCAACATACCTAAAAATTAACTATTTACTTGTTAAAATACATCTCAGAAGCCGGTTCAACATTTTCAATACTTAACATAAAACAAGCTAACATATGGTACTTTTCATAATGTTCGAAAGTTTGGTTTTCTTCTATAATAATACAAATATATTTTTACACAATAAATAAATACAAAAAACTAGCGCTATATTTTATATAGTACAAAATTGGGAAATGTCATTTGCTTATAAGAAAACAAAAGAAAACGGCATCGTTTTACATGGCCTACTGCAAAATTTGGGATGATAATTATAAAAATTAGGATTTTTGTTGTTGTTTATTAAAATAGACTCATACTATTATATATTTTTGAGAAGCTTTTAAAAGGACAAATCAATTTCTGGACAAATATACAGGGTGTCCCATTTAAAAAAACACAACTTTGGGTCATATCTAAAAAATAACAACTCAAATGAAAAATATGACTACGCGACTGGATCCAGCGTAAAAAACTGCATAAGTAGCAATTTTTCCCTTTGCGTTAAGTTAAAGGATAACCGAGATAAGAGGAGGGTCCCAAAATGCAAAATTTTCTATTTCGCCCTGTATCTCATAAACGAAGAAGGCTATGAAAATTTTTTTTACGGCTTCATGAGTTTCACAAAAAATTGGCACAGGTTCGTGAAAACCGCAAGGTTCTATCTTTAAAAATAAGCGAGATACCCTGCTTTTGCAACCAAATCCGGACACCCTGTACAGGGTTTTTTTTTATATATTGCCACCCCCCTTATCTTTTTTATTTGACATTTTAGAAAAATGTGTCCCAAATAAAAGTTTAATGGTTTCAAATGAATTTTTATGAAAACATTTTTTTTCATATACAGGGTGTTACAGAAAGTCTAAGCGTGGTCCAAGTTTCTTATTTCAAATAGGTACCCCATTTTTTTATTGAATTTTCGGATTCTCCTGAGAATTTTACACATTTTTTATAAGGGATATTCTATACTTAAATCTAAAGCCTAAAGAGATATTGTTATTTTTTGAAAACTATTATGTAAAACAGGTAAACATTTTTCTGGTCGTAAACTGGTCATTGACGGTGACTGTTTTACTGTTTGGTAGACTTTCTGTCAATTTCTGGATAAAATGTCACATTTCCGATGAGGAAAAATCCGACAACCTTCGCATAGCTTATGAGAATAACGAAAATACACAGGCAACCAGAACAGAAATCACCATCTTCCAACGAATCGCCATCTAAACAAACATTTTTTGAAATATCAGACGTGGATTTTTTTCCTTCTACGGGGTATTCCAAAAACATCGAATTTTGGAAATATGCATATGAATCTAATTAAGGCAACACATGTTTTTAAAAAATATATGTATAATATTAACGAAAACAGAAAAGAATATTTTAAAAACTACACACAGCGTCGTATTCTCCTTCTTAACACCTCTATATCTTCCGTGGGAGTTTCATATATTTTATTCTGCAAAAATCCCCACAGAAAAGAGTCAAGAGGTGTTAAGTCGGGACTATTGGGCGGCCACCGAATCGGTCCAGTCCGACCAATCCACGTTTCAAAATTTTGATTTAAAAAATTTAGGACCGCAAAAACATTGTGTGGTGGGGCTCCATCTTGTTGCCAAATAATTTGGTTGTATTGACGGAGGGGTAAGTCATCCAAAATAGGTTCCAGATCATTATTTAATAAATTTAGATATTTTTCTCCATTTAAAGATCCATCAATGAAAATCGGTCCAATAATTTTGTTGTGAAGGAGCCCGCACCACACATTTAAAGTTTTCCGACCTTGGGTTTTAATTTCACGCATGGCCCGAGGGTTTTCCGTTGCCCAAAATCTAACATTTTTCCGGTTGTGAATCCCGGCAGTACTAAAGGCGCATTCATCTGACCATAAAACTTTTTGAAAAATATTGTTATCTTCATCTTTCATCAGCAACATTTCCTGGCAAAACATGGTTCGTTGGTTTTTCTGATCTTCAGTTAATTTCTGGACGGGTAAAATTTTGTATGGGAAATATCCATGCTTTTTTAATGTCGAATAAATTTTGAAAATAGAGTTATTAAAAAAAATTGATGCGTCTTTTAAGGCTGCATTTGGATTTTCTGAAAATAAATAATATTTGCGTAAGTTACTTTATATCCTGTGGGTAATTTCTATTAACCTACCTTGAAAAAATAATAAAATATTTAATTCCTCCTCCTCATTAATAACCGCAGTACGTTTTTTTCTTTTAACAGTCATTCGATTTCGAAAGCCAAGTTCAATATTTTTGAAAGTTTTTCGAGATGGAATAGCTCGCATGGGGAAAAGCCGCTGATATTCTCTTCTTGCCGCGCAAGCATTATTATTATTCTTGTAGAAAATGCGAAGAATATCACATCTTTCTTCGTCAGTGTAATGCATCTTTTCAATGAATTGACAGAACGACAGATCACCGTCAATGACCAGTTTACGACCAGAAAAATGTTTACCTGTTTTACATAATAGTTTTCAAAAAATAACAATATCTCTTTAGGCTTTAGATTTAAGTATAGAATATCCCTTATAAAAAATGTGTAAAATTCTCAGGAGAATCCGAAAATTCAATAAAAAAATGGGGTACCTATTTGAAATAAGAAACTTGGACCACGCCCAGACTTTCTGTAACACCCTGTATATGAAAAAAAATGTTTTCATAAAAATTCATTTGAAACCATTAAACTTTTATTTGGGACACATTTTTCTAAAATGTCAAATAAAAAAGATAAGGGGGGTGGCAATATATAAAAAAAAACCCTGTACACATAATTGACAAACTGGAAATCCTTGAAAAAACAAATGAGGGTTAAAATGTGAAATTATATTAAAAGTTAAAGTTAAAATGTGAATTAATATTAACAAAAAATCTAACGCACTGAGATCTAATTGAATGTGATACCACTAGTTTCACCAAAAATGTTTATTATAACTTAACAATTAACAAATCGGTATGAAGTAAAAAAACATTTAAGGAAAAAAATTAAAATTATCTAAGCGTTTCTGTGAGCCCACCTTCTCGTTCAATGCATCTAATTCTCCGGTCATAAAATTGACTAAAAGTAGATCGCAAGATATTTGCAACATTATTAAATGGTCGATCTTTATAAACTTTTTGCTTTAAGTATCTCCATAAAAAAAAAATCTAATTAGGTAAGATCTGGGGAACGAAGAGGCCACCGTGGATCGGTATTTCGTCCTAACCATTTAGTACCAAATTTCCCATTTAAACCATTTAGAAACATTTCTAGTAGAATGAGCGGGACATCCATCATGTACAAACCATAATTTATACCGTTCTTGTAAACTTATGTTGTCCAAAAAATCCGATATTTCGTTTTCCAGAAACTGTAAATAGGTATCACCAGTTAGGTTTCGGCGAAAAAAAAAACGGACACAATAATTTTTCGTCGATAATACTGCACCACACGTTTGTTTTTTGGTAATACTGGTTTCTATTGTCAATAACAAAATTTGGATTTGCGTCCGACCACCACCTACAATTGTGGGAAGAGACAGTGCCATTTGTTGTGAACGTGGATTCATCCCCAAAGAGAATGTGTCTATGAAAATCAAGCTGATCTTCTATTTGTCCTTGAATCCATATGCAGAAATCATAGCGGATGTCATAGTCCCGTTCTTGAAACGTGCAAGTTTCCTTACTTCGTTACTTCCTTGCTTTTTGACCAATTTGGATGAAATTTTCAGGGAATATTGAGGATATTGCCGAAGTGGTCTCATAGCAAGAATAGTTCAAAAAATGTCAAGAATGGCGGAATGGAGGGACTTTGCTTTTTGCGACAAGATAAATTGCGAGAAGTTTTTAATATTCTACTCTCCCGTTTCGATACTACGCGGCCCCCATTATATCGAGAAAAAATATTAGGCAGTTGTATTTTTCACTTTTTTGTGCACTTGGATTCATTTTTTTATAAAAAATTTTATTTACCATAAAATTAAGCCATTTTCATTAAGAAATTAAACAAAGAAAAAGACAAGAAATATTTAAATGTCAAGAACAATCCAAAAATGCAATAATACATGGGTATTCCATGTAAAACAACAATATAGCCAGAATATATGAGCAGATTTGGCAACATCACATCTATGAAAATATATTGAGTTTCAGAAAATATAGTTACCTACACAGCAGAAGTCCTGTGGGATCTACTATTTTTTAATCACATGTTAGGCATTAATGAATTGCATTTTAATTTTCACAGTTTTTACAATGTATGTAAAATAAAATGTATTTGTTGTCGACACTGCAGTGGCGGCTATTCAGACAAGCAAACATCTAACTATATTATATACCTCTTAACATTTAAGTTTTTACATTCACTTATTCACCCAATTGGCAAAAAATAAACTGTACATCTCGAATAAATATTTTACTTGACCGTTGGCGGCATGTCCTTTTAAAACTTTCATTCAAACGTTATTATAACAACAATAACAGTGGCGCAAACCGCTTCGACTTTGCTGGAGGTGCTATGTTTAGTTTACGATTTTGCTACTACGTTCCCATGACAACGCGTACGTGATGACGTCGACCGCATGGAAGATTAATGTTAACCAGCGCCGTGAATTGCTAACGCAGTACACTACACCCACGTGTCGTTCAGTTTGGGGTGGTTGTTTACTTTTATTTTCGCGGATTTCGCTGCAACCGGTTAGTTCCTTTGCAGTTTACTTGACTGTTTTGTGTTATATTTATTTATGGTGTTGTTACAACTTTATTTGGTGTCGGGTTTATTAATTTACATTATTGATGAATCCGATCACGGATGTGGTTTGCATTTTGTTGGAAACTACATTTAATCGATTGAAGGAACAAGATCAGAGTACAAATGGTTATGTAGTAGTCAAATATTACAAAAATTGTTTTGCTTTACTAGTTTCCAATAAATATTCAATGTGGAATAAGGAAGGATTTGCAGGTATATTAAATATAGGAAGGTCTTTACATAAACATGAAGGCTCGGCGGAGCATTTAAAATGCGAATTAATGTTGAAAACATTTGTAAAAAATCAAAGCACTATAGCTGACACTTTAAAAGAAAATGCTAAACTATAAAAAATACATTTTAACGAAAACGTCCGATTAAATAGACTATTTATGTGCTTGGTAATTGACGCAGTTTTGTACCTTACAAAACAAGAGTTAGTCTTTCGCGGCCATGATGAGAGCAGCGAGTCAATAAATAGGTGGAATTTTAAAAAGCTTCTAGGTTTATTAATATCGAGAAATTCCCAAGAACTAAAAGATCATTACAAAAAAAAATAAAAATATTTTCACTGGTGACTCGAAAACTATTCACAACGAAATAATTGAATGCATTTCTGATTATTTAAATGATTATGTAAAAAATTAAATAATGAACACACTGCTTTTTTCAGGGCAAGTGGATGACACCACTGATATTACGCAAACCTCCCAGTGCTCCGTAATTTTAAGATACGTTAATTTAGAAGGTTCAATAGTCGAGAGATTCTTAGGATTTTATAATGACAGCTCTGATAGAATGTCGGAGAATTTATATTATCTATTGGATCAAATTTTGAACCAATTTGACTATAAACATAAATTAATAGGGTAATGTTACAATAGCGCAAGTGTGATGTCTGGCCATCTAATTGGCCTTCAAAAAAAAAAAGAAAAAGCGCCGCAGGCTGTATTTGTCCTGATGCAGCAAAGTTTAAAAATATTTCTAAATGTCGAATTTTTTTGCAAGCCTTACTGATATTCCCTCATTTTTTTATCAGTCAGCCAAACGAACGTATGCTCTTACATCTGCATCTACGAGGCGTATACCAACAATTACAGAAACTCGTTGGTCTTCAAATTCGAAGTTAGTAAATGTAATTGTTCAAGTTGCGTTTTTCAAAAAAAATCGTTTGACATTCATTTTTGCGTATCCAATATAAAACGCTGTCGTGAGGAGCTCTGTAAAAAAAGAAATGCACATTTTTTTTAATACCATGTTTAATAAAGCAAATTCTATTACATAAATAAATCATTACAAACGTGAGCTTGCTAAGCTTTCACCTCAAGAAATTAGGGCTAAGTATAGAACCTTTTTTTATGAAATATTGGACCATATTTTAAGGGAAATGACACTAAGCTTTCAAGACTCTGAAAAACTTAAATTTTTATGTTTGGCAGATTTTGCTAAATTTTCCGAATATAGTTTAAATTTTCCGACTGGCCCGTTTGAAAATTTGTTGCAGTTATACGGGGAAATATTTTCAAAAAGTCAACGACTTAAAAATGAGCTTGGTCTTATTTTTGCCAATAACAGTAATTGGAATATATCGCTGCAAGAGCAAGTAAAAAAGATTAATGAAAATAAAGATAACCAAAGCATATAACGTGTTTTCCCTTATCTTGACAATACCGTCGACAAGTGCTTCAGTGGAAAGAAGTTTTTCTTGCCTCAAAAGTTTAAAAACTTATTTAAGAAATACAATATCTCAAAAAAGACTTACTTCTCTAGACAATATTTCAATTCTAAAGGAATGTCTGGAGGAGATTAGGGCAACTCATCCATTTTATGAGGATGTTATAAATAAATTTGCTTCTATGAAGTATCGGAGAATTGATTTAGTATACAAAATTTAGGTAAGTCGTAAAAAAATATTCTACCCCTTCCACATATAAAAAAAATTCTAGAAAAAAATTATTGCGATATCTTTTTGCTTCATTTGCACTTCACTTACTTTTTCACTCGCGAGCCGCCACTGTGGCACTGTTTTTTCAAAGTGCAAACAAGAGACTATTAACAAAATGTATCGGCACGAACATCAAAGAAGCCGACAAAACTGACACTCTTATCGGTATTCTGCTCTGTGGTTTTATTTCGTGAACGTGTGTTTTCATTTATTAAAACAAAACACAAACTCAACATTGTCGGTTTGGTCGAAAATCAGCATTAGATGACGTAAAATTACAAATCGACCATCTGTTCTGAACATCATTTTGCAATTTTTTATGTTACATAAGTTACATAAACAAAGCACTTGCTAAACAACTCGTAAAAAAGTAAGCAGTTCGAATAACCAGCAATTACTAAAATAGTTGTCTTCAAAATGGATTTAAATATTGTCAAATTAGGTTGTTGAGTTGAAGTATTTACCCACGAAAGTAAAAGTTGTTTGCAGACAATAAATATAACGGTTACGTTGTTAGAGATGCGTCGGACGTTAATGTGTCTTATGTAAGATATAATCTCGTCTTTACCAAATTTTTTTTTGACAATTTGTTTCCCAGATCGCGTGCACAGAGGACGATCATTGTTGTGGTATGATGATTAGGTTACTTCATCGAACCGATTACAAGAGAATAGAAGGATTCTGAAATAATATTCTGCTACATATTTAATAATCAAATAGCCTTTAGGCAGTTACATAAAAGAAAAATGAATTTTGAACTATTTTGCTATTTTTCTACAGTGTACAGGGTGTCCCATTTTCGTAGGTTTTACGGGGTTTCCAGCTTATGAGTAGAGATAGAGAGATGCGGTTTTCGCGACACCGTGCTACTTTTCGATGAAACTAAAGAGGCCGCAAACAGATTTGCCCTAACCATTTTAGTTTCCGTGCTACAGGGTGATTTTGAAAATTTGTCATTTTCGCACACCCCCTGTAACTCAGCTATCGTAAAATATATTTAAAATGTTTCAACTGGTCTTTATAGATTTTTTCACGTAGAATTTAGTGGCATACTCAGATTTTTGCTGAGAGTCATAGTTTTTGACATATTGGCATAACCTACTATTTTTTAAATGGGAGACCCTATATATTATTTTTTCATCTTATTCTTCGTGTCGAGAGCTTTTCAAAAACATGTCATAAGTCATATTTATTTTCATAAATAACATGAAAAAATGCATTTTTCTTTAAACGGATTTATGGCATAGCAGATCAATCGAAATAAGAGAAGGTGGCTGTGGTAGCCATGGCAACGCCAACAAAAATATGATCAGGCAGCCATTACTGCTGTCATTTTTGGCATTATTGCGTTTATTATAATTATTGTTTTTAATATGGCTCAGAATCAAAAATTTGAATATTTTGAGAAATATGATATGAACGCGTGTTTTATATTGTTTAATGAAGATGCAGATCAGGCGGCAGAGCTTTATCTGAACAGGTTAGTTCTTTTTTATCTTCCTGCATTTTGACTTTATTGGTTCGCTTTATTTTATCTTAGATATCCCGAGAGAAGACAACCAGAAAAAAGAATTTTTCAAAAAATTAAAAATAATCTTTGCCAATATGGATCTTTTAACAAGCCTCGATCGCGAACTTACAATAAAGACAACGAAGAATCTGAGGTCAACGTTTTAGCCCTCGTTCAGACAGCTCCTGAAACATCTTGCAGGAAAATAGACGAAGAGGCGGGTGTACCGAAAACCAAAGTGCAGAAAATTTTGAAAAAGCACAAATTCAAACCCTATAAATACAAACTTGTGCATCATCTGCATCCTGGTGATGCAGAGCGCAGATTGGAGTTCTGCAATTGGTTTATAAATATGAAGGCAGAAGATATCGATTTTGAAAAAAAGATTATTTGGTCAGACGAGGCACATTTTACTAGTTCAGGGATTTTAAATAGACACAACACGCGATTTTGGAGTCAAGAAAACAACCATGTTATTTTTCCTAGGGAGCGTCAGGGCAGATTTGGATTCAATGTCTCCTGTTTTATTTTCAACCGAAAAATAGTTTACCAAATATATGAAGGAAATCTGAATTCGATTGGTTACGTGCGAATCCTAGAAGACGCATTAGGAATTTTGGATGATGTTCCCTTGGCTCAACTAAATAGGATTTATTTCCAGCAAGACGGAGCTCCAGCCCACAATGCCAGAATAAGTCAAAACTGGCTTAACGACCATTTTCCTGGAAGATGGATAGGAACACACGGACCTGTTCGATGGCCACCACGATCCCCTGACCTCTCAGTTTTAGATTTCTTTTTGTGGGGTTATTTAGAAAACAAGGTTTATGTAAGGCGATACGAAAACTTAGAACAACTAAGAATGGCCACCGAAAACGCTTTTGCAGAGTTACAAAGACACTCATTTACAATAGAAAATGCATTAAAAAGAATTTTTAAAGTTTGTCACACTTGTAGGACACATAATGGTCTACAATTTGAACAATATTTGTAGTTTTATTGAAATTATAATTATTACCTTTTACCTACTTCCTAATTTTTTCTGATCCTGTTACTTTGTTATTTCGTTAATAAATATTTGTTAACTTTTTCCATGGCTCCACAGCCACCTTCTCTTATTTCGATTGATCTGCTATGCCATAAATCCGTTTAAAGAAAAATGCATTTTTTCATGTTATTTATGAAAATAAATATGACTTATGGTATGTTTTTGAAAAGCTCTCGACGCGAAGAATAAGATGAAAAAATAATATATAGGGTGTCCCATTTAAAAAATAGTAGGTTATGCCAATATGTCAAAAACTATGACTCTCAGCAAAAATCTGAGTACGCCACTGAATTCTACGTGAAAAAATCTATAAATACCAGTTGAAACATTTTAAATATATTTTACGATAGCTGAGTTACAGGGGGTGTCCGAAAATGACAAATTTTCAAAATCACCCTGTAGCACGGAAACTAAAATGGTTAGGGCAAATCTGTTTGCGGCCTCTTTAGTTTCATCGAAAAGTAGCACGGTGTCGCGAAAACCGCATCTCTCTATCTCTACTCATAAGCTGGAAACCCCGTAAAACCTACGAAAATGGGACACCCTGTACAGGGTGGTCGAAATTGGTCTGTTTTAACAGAGAAAACCTATTTCCTGTCTAGATAGAGCAAAACTGACTTAGGTGTCATGGGCTCGATTTCTGAGAAATGTTTAATGGCAAAAACCGCCTGCCGATATTTTCACTGCCAACTGAGATATAGGGCGTTTTTCAATTTTCGGCCATTTTGAAAATTGTCCATAACTTTTTTATTTTGCGGAACATTAACATTCTGCAAAGACATTCTAAAGGCACTTTTTTATGTGCAATCCAGTGGCGTACTCAGATTTTTTCTATAGTTGTCCGTTTTATCATAAATAGGCAAAACTTTTTTTTTCAAATGGAAATCATAGTTGGCTATAAATTATAAAAAATGCTCGCGTTTAGCCCTTTTCAGTGATATAAAATTGTAGGTACTTATTTTCAAAAATAACGAAAATATTAGGTGTTTTTGGTTTACATCGAAGTAGGCTTTGATTTGTGATGACAATATCTCAATTATGTATTGTTAAGATTTATAGTTTGTTAGCAACTTAAACGCAACTTTAAATAACACTAGCTAACGTTATTTTAATTATTTATTATTAATTTTTTTTATTTTTTTTTGTTTACATAGCAAAGTTGAACAAAATTAACAAACTAAACTACTATTTACAGCTACAAGTGAAAATAAAAAATAATTATGAAAATCTAGGTATTTAGTTAGATAGGTTTCTGATAAATATATTTAGAGAAGTTGTTCAAATTGAGCCCCTCCCTGTTGAATACAAACTAAGCATCTTTTGCGTACCGAGTTGCAACTATTTATTAGTTCAACTGGGCTAATAGATGCAAAAGCTTGCCTAGTGGCCTCTTGCAATTCTTCTTTTGTGTGAAAGGTTCTTCCTTTAAATATCAAGTCCTTCAATCTTCCCCACAAAAAAAAATCTAAGGGAGTTAAGTCACAGGACCTAGCAGGCCAAGGTATGGGGCCCCACGTACCAATCCAATTTTCTCGAAATTCGAAGTTTAAAAGATCAGTTGTGATCCTTGCATTGTGCGGGGGACAACCATCTTGTTGATAGTAGATATTTCTGGCATCAGCTAAAGGTATGTCTTCCAACAAAGGGACAATATATGTGCGCAAAATATTTACATAATCATCTGCAGTTAAATTTCCATCGTAAAAATAAGGTCCCACAAATCTTCCTCGGAATATCCCCACCCATATATTGAATCCACACCGACCTTGCCGGTCTTGTTGCACAACTACGTGTGGATTTTCAGTGGACCAGTGATATGAATTATATCTATTAAATATACCAGAAGTATCTACTCTGGATTCATCACTCCAAATAATATTTAATGGAAAATTCTCATTCTCCAGGAATTTTTGCTCATACCACTGACAAAATCTCAATCTTCTAGCGGCGTCCCCTTCACGGAGTTGATGAACTCTTCTCGTTCTGTACGGTTTGAATTTATGTTTTTTGAGTATTTTTAAAACGGTGGTCTTTGGAACATTCGTTATATTAGCCAATGTTCGAGAGGAGGTGCCAGGATGATCTAATACCTCACCAATTATATTTAGCTGCTGGATTTCCTTTTCTTCCTTTAGTTCATAATGTCTTGTTCTTAACTTTTTAAAACTTCCGTAATTTACTAAATTACTTTTTAATGTTTGATAAATTCGGTTATCCGGTTGACGTCGCTCGGGAAATGTATTAAAATATAATTCACTAGCTGCTTCAGGAACTTCGTTAGATAATATGTAACATTTTAACATATCATACTTTTCATAATTCTCAAACATATTTTGTCAGCAACTTAACACAACTTTATAAAGATAACACCAAAACGCAATAATTACACCAGACTACAGTAATCTGACAGCAATATATTCAAAATATTGAACGCGCGTCATTATTCCAAGGCCTACTTCGATGTAAACCAAAAACACCTAATATTTTCGTTATTTTTGAAAATAAGTACCTACAACTTTATATCACTGAAAAGGGCTAAACGCGAGCATTTTTTATAATTTATAGCCACCTATGATTTCCATTTGAAAAAAAAAAGTTTTGCCTATTTATGATAAAACGGACAACTATAGAAAAAATCTGAGTACGCCACTGGATTGCACATAAAAAAGTGCCTTTAGAATGTCTTTGCAGAATGTTAATGTTCCGCAAAATAAAAAAGTTATGGACAATTTTCAAAATGGCCGAAAATTGAAAAACGCCCTATATCTCAGTTGGCAGTGAAAATATCGGCAGGCGGTTTTTGCCATTAAACATTTCTCAGAAATCGAGCCCATGACACCTAAGTCAGTTTTGCTCTGTCTAGTCAGGAAATAGGTTTTCTCTGTTAAAACAGACCAATTTCGACCACCCGGTACCTCAAAAGTTCGGCAACGGCCTATTTTCTGGTAAGCTCCTGTATCAAAGTGCTTTAAATTTGGAACGTAGGAGTAAAAAATCGGTTAGTTTCCTTTACCCGCAACATCTCTCGTTATAATTTTTAGTTAGGAATAGTGAAGTGTGACCCAATTTAGTTCAGTACAGGGTATTTTTGAGGGAGAATCTCCGTTATTTCTATAGATAGAAAGTGGCGGTTTTCGCGACAGGTGCTACTTTTCCGCAAAACTAAAGATGTCGTTAACAAAATTTTCATAGCCCTCTCAGTTTTTAAGATACAGGGCCAAATTGAAAATGTTGCATTTTCAGGCATCCCTCGTATCTCAACTATCAGATAACTTCTCGAAATTGTGAAAACTCTTTCTTATATAACTTTTCCCGTAGAACTCAATTCGGAATTAGTATACAGGGTCAGATGTTAGAGTAGCACGTGGGGTCCGTCAAGGTGATACAACCTCGCCAAAATTATTTACCACTTTAGTAGAATATATGTTCAAGAACATCGAACTGGATGGCACAGGCATTAATATTAACGGGGAATACCTCACCCACCTACGTTTCGCCGACGATATCGTGTTGATCTCGGACAGTGTGTATAAGGCAGAAATATAGCTCAGGGAACTCATAACGGCTTCACACAGGGTTGGCCTCAAAATCAACACTTCCAAAACGCGGTTCATGACAAATCTAGTTGCTAGCCGAAATATCTTGGTAGAGGGAAACCAAATTTCCCAAGTCACGTCCTACAAATACCTGGGTCATGAAATAAGAATCGGCAGAGATAATCAGACCTGCGAGATTGAAAGAAGAATTGGATTGGCATGGGCTGCTTTTGGAAAACTAAAACATGTCTTCAAGACTGATATCTCTCTATGCTTGAAGCGTAGAGTGTTGGACTATTGCGTCCTACCGGTAATGACGTATCGCGGAGAGACCCTGACACTAACCAAAAGGTCAATAAATAAGGTTCAAGTGGCTCAACGAGCCATGGAACGCTCCCTTCTGGGAATCACGTTGAGAGACAGAGTACCAAACGAGCAAATACGCCGAAGAACAAGAGTGACAGACGCAGTTAGGCGAATAACTCATCTTAAGTGGAATTGGGTTGGACACGTAGTCAGAATGTCTAACGAAAAATGAACCAAGAAAATCATGGAATGGCGTCCTAGACAGGACGCGTTCAGAATCTGAGGGCGTCCCCCAACCCGTTGGACAGACGACATAAAGCGCATAACAACAAACTGGCTTTAGAGCGCTCAAGATCGAGATGGATGGAAGCTAATGAGAGAGGCCTATGTTCAGCAGTGGACGATACAGGCTGTTTGATGATGATACAGGGTCAGGTCAAAAAGCTATCGGGCCCTACTTTATTTCTTCAAATGGAACACCCTGTATATTTATAGACAATAAAATATAAGTTTTCAAAATATATGGTAATATGCACTTTATCTCAGAAACACGCAAATAAATGACAATTTTCTGAAATTAAATGCATAATTTAATAGTCAGTCATGAATAACGATAATAAACAATCGAAAGTTACATATTGCTAACGAAGAATTGGATACCTTGCATATAGGTATCTTCTTATATAAAAATACCTATAGAGTTTTTAATAAAAGTAAGTTTGTAACAAGAGTATTATAGCATAAAGTAACAATATAACAAACACGAAAATATAACATTAAAAAAAAAAGAAAAAAACAAATTTTTAATGGTGATGTTTAAATTGTCGACCATTTTTTTTTAAAAGAACCATAGGTCTCATTCGCAGATTTCGAAAGGCTAAATGAATTGCCTCTCGAAGTTCTGCTATGCCGGCATATCGTTTTATATACTTCATTTTTTATATAGCCCCATAAAAAAAATCTAAAATTGAGAGATCTGGAGATCGTGGAGGCCATCTAACAGGTCCGTTGGTACCTATCCATCTTTGAGGAAAGTTATTATCAAGAAATTCCCTTAAGAGACTAGAGTTGTAACTTGGGGCACCATCTTGCTAGGTAAACAGCATTATATTGGGCTAATGGAATATTTTCGAGCAGTTCTGGAATGTCTTCCTCAAGGATTTCTAGGTATCTGCGTGCTGTAAGACCTCATTCAAAAATCCTATAAACTATATATCTGCCCAAAATAAAACATGACACCCAACTCCAAAGCGTCCTTGCTGTGCCCTTTCAAACATTAAATGCTGATTTTCACTATGCCAGTTCCTGGTATTGTGACGATTAAAAATTCCCGCAGTTGAAAAAAAGCATTCGTCTGATCAGATAACAAATCTGCCAAATAAATTGTTAGCATCGAGTTGTTGCACATAACACTGGCAAAACAGTGTCCGGCGCTCGGCATAGCTAGGATGCATATGTTGTACTATATTAAATTTGTGTGGATAATATTTATATTTCTTCACAATCCTCTGACCGTCAGTTTTTGACACACCAATTTCCTTCCCAATTTTTCTACTTGAAGACGATGGTGTTGCTTTTATATATCTCAAAACATCTGTCTCTTTTCTTTCCCTGGTCTCTTTGTTGTATGTTTTAGGACGCGGGGGAAAAAATGATGCATGCTCAACTAAATTTGCTTTTAAACGAGCAAATATCTCAAAAAACTGTTACCTTTTTTCTGAATATCTAACAAACAAAAACGTATAATGATAATACAGATTTTCATAGCCATAATAGCCAGTGGCGGCTCGCGGGTGAAAAAGCAAGTGAAGTGCAAATGAAGCAAGAAAATATCGCAATAATTTTTTTCAAGAATTTTTTTATATGTAGAAGGGCTAGAATATTTTTTTACGACATAAATTTTGTATACTAAATCAATTCTCCTATCCTTCATAGCAGCACATTTATTTAAAACTTCCTCATGAAATGGATTAGTTGCCCTAATCTCCTCCAGACATTCCTTTTGAATTGAAATATTGGCTAGAGAAGTAAGTCTTTTTTGAGATATTGTATTTCTTAAATAAGTTTTTACACGTTTGAGTCAAGAAAAACTTCTTTCTACTGAAGCACTTGTCGACGGTATTGTCAAAATAAGGGAAAACACTTTATTTTCATTAATTTTTTTCACTTGCTCTTGTAGCGATGTATTCCAATTACTGTCATTGGCAAAAATAAGACCAAGCTTATTTTTAAGTCGTTGACTTCTTGAAAATATTTCCCCATATAATTGTAACAAATTTTCAAACGGGCCAGTCGGAAAATTTAAACTATATTCGGAAAACTTAGCAGAATCTGCCAAACATAAAAATGTAAGTTTTTCAGAGTCTGCTGACAAGCTTAGTGTCATTTCCATTAAATTCTGGTCCAATATTTCATAAAAAAAGGGTGCTATACTTAGTCTTAATTTCTTCAGGTGAAAGATTAGCAAGCTCACCTTTGTAATAATTTATTTCTGTAATAGAGTTTGCTTTATCAAACATGTTATTAAAAAAATGTTCATTTCTTTTTTTACAAAACGCCTCATGACGGCGTTTTATATTGGATATGCAAAAATGAATGTCAAACGATTTTTTTTGAAGAATGCAACTTGAACAATCACATTTACTATTTTCGAATTTGAAGACCAACGAGTATCTGCAATGGTTGGTATACGCCTCGTAGATGCAGATGTAAGAGCATACGTTCGTTTGACTGAGTGATGAAAAAATGAGAGAATACCACTAAGGCTTGCAAAAAAATTCGACATTTAGAAATATTTTTAAACTTTGCTGCATCAGGACAAATACAGTCTACAGGGCTTTTTCTTTTTTTTTTGAAGGCCATTTAGATGGCCAAACATCACACTTGCGCCATCGTAGTAACATTGCCTTATTAATTTATGTTTAAAGTCAAATTGGTCTAAAATTTGATCCAATAGAGAATATAAATTCTCCGACGTTCTATCGGAGCTGACATTATAAAATCCTAAGAATCTCTCGACTACTGAAGCTTCTGAATTAACGTATCTTAAAATTATGGAGCACTGGGAGGTTTGCGAAATATCAGTGGTGTCATCTACTTGCACAGAAAAAAACTGTGTGTTCATTATTTCATTTTTTACATAATCATTTAAATAATCAGAAATGCATTCAAATAAATCCAATTAATAATTAATCATTTCGTTTTGAATAGTTTTCGAGTCACCAGTAAAAACATTTTTAATTTTTTTGTGATCTTTTAGTTTTTGGGAACTTTTCGATATTAATGGCCGCGAAAGACTAACTCTTGTTTTGCAAGGTACAAAACTGCGTCAATTACCAAACACATAAATAGTCTATTTAATCGGACGTTTTCGTTAAAATGTGTTTTGTATAGTTTAGCATTTTCTTTTAAAGTGACAGCTATAGTGCTTTGATTTTTTACAAATGTTTTTAGCATTAATTTGCATTTTAAATGCTCCGCCGAGTCTACATGTTTATGTAAAGTCCTTCATATATTTAACATACCTGCAAATCCTTCCTTATTCCACACTGAATATTTATTGGAAACTAGTAAACAAGACCAGCAAAACTATTTTTGTAGTATTTGACTACTACATAACCATTTGTACGCCGAAAACCAGTTTCCATCGAGTTTCCAATAAAATACAAACCACATCCGTGATAGGATTCATCAATAATGTAAAATAAACAACACTATAAATAAATATAACGCAAAACAGTCAAGTAAACGGCTAAGGTACTAACCTAATCCGCGAAAATAAAAGTAAACAACCACGGCCCAAACTGAACGACATGTGGGTGTAGTGTAATGCGTTAGCAATTCACCGAGAGCGTTGTATGGCGCTGGTTAACATTAATCTTCCATGCGGTCGACGTCATCGCGTACGCGTTGTCATGGCAACGTAGTAGGAAAATCGTAAACTAAACATAGTACCTCCAGCAAAGTCGAGGCGGTTTGCGCCACTGTTATAGTTGTTATAATAAAGTTTGATTGAAAGTTTTAAAAAGACATGCCGCCAACAACGGTCAAGTAAAATATTTATTCGAGATGTACAGTTTATTTTTTGCCAATTAGGTGAATAAATGAACGTAAAAACTAAAATTTTAAGAGATAGATAATAAATATAGTTAGATGTTTGCTTGTTTATTTTTCCTGGTGAAGTAGCACTTCACCTACTTCACCTGAACAGCCGCCACTGATAATAGCTTACCTTTGGAAATATAATTCCTAGGCTTCTTCAGAATCTGAGTGAGTTTTTTTTTTCGATTTATTAAATTATTTTAACAAAGGTGTTGCTAAAATTATGTCTAAATATCTTCGGATATGTTTTCTGTTATTTTTTTTTCAAAATTCAGTATTATACTAAGCCAATCGTATAGATTTCGAAAAATGTGTTTAAAAAGTGTCGCCAGAATAGTATGCTGAGAGGATATGACTTGATTTATTACTAGACCATAAGCGTGAAAAACATGCAAATGTTTGTAAAAATCGATAATTCAAAAATTTTCTGGGTTAAATAGTGCAACCCAAAATGCTCTAGAATTTAGAATTAAATGCCTTTTCTGATAGAATATACATAGAAGACGTTAGGTGTTTTAGGATTTGAGATATTCAATGATAATATTTGGAAAAAAAATGTTTTATTCGAAGTCCGAAAAACGTAGTGAGGAGGTGGTTTTTCCGCGAAATTATTACGTATCTGATGTAGAATTTTCCACAGATTTTAAATCTGCCCCGAACAACCTTTTACGACCTATAGTTAGTCGAGTTATGAATTTTTTCCCGAACCTCTGCATAGAACGTATTCAGTATAGGGATAAAAAACATGCATCGACACAAAACTCGAAAATTAAAAAAAATTTTTGGGATATACAGCAAATCCAATAGGGTCTATTTTATTCAGAATTAAATGCTCTTTTCAATGAGTGCCAGTAGAAGACGCTAAGTGCTTCAGGATTAAAGATATTTGATAATAAAATTGAAAATCTTTTTAAGCCTGGTTCCTAATGTAACATATGTGTTAAAAAAAATATTTCCTCCAATACTACGTGAAAACTAATATTCCTAGTCAATTTCAAATGTTTATAATATGTTATTAACAAATTCTCAGGTCGCTATAAAAATTTTGAAAAATTTTCAGCTTTTGGAACGTATACCTAGACCTACAAACTTTGAAGCAAAATTTTTTTTTCTCCAATTTTTTTCAAAATTCAGTAATAAACTAACTAGATGGTGTAGACTTCGAAAACAGCACTTAAAACATCGTCAGAATAGTTCCTGAGGAGATATGACCTGATTTATTACTAGACTATAGGAGTGAAAAACATGCATCGACACAAAAATTTAAAAATGTTTTTGGGATAGATAGCAGAACCCAATAGATTCTGTTCTATTCAGAATTAAATACTCTTTCTAGTGAGTAGTTATAAAAGACGCTAGTTGCTCTACGTTTTAAGATATTCAATAATAAATTAGAAAAAAAAAATTTTTTTACAATTTTTTTTTTAGTTAATAAGAAGTACTATTAAAGCGGTTTTTCCCCGAGATTTTAATAGTCTAATGGAGAATTTTCCGCAGATTCTATATCTGGCACGAACAATTTCCTACGATCTATAGTTTGCGAGTTTTTTATTCGAACCTCTGCATGGAACGCATTCACCGTAGAGTTGAAAAAGCATCAGTATCAACACAAATTCCAAAAATTAAAAATACTTCTGGAATATATAGTACAAACTAATAAGATCTATTCTATTCAAAATGTAATGCTCTTTCCAATGAGTACACACAGACCCTCGATGCTCTAGGTTTTGAGATATCTAATAATAAAGTCGAAAACAATTTTTTTTTCAACAAAAACTTTGGGTTACACGTTTTTAAGTATTATTATATGTATTTGTTACTACTAATAATACTTTCTGGTAATTTTCCATGTAAAGTAATTATATAAAAACTACTGTCAAGCAACTACTTAAGGAATTGACTCCAAGGACGTCATTTTTTTCCCGTGACATAATAGTAATTATTCAAAGTTACTGTTCCTAATCTGTTTACTAAATTACAACTTTTAAGTATCACTACCTTCTTGAACTTTGCAAAGACTACTCCATTACGTTCAAATGTATTCCTATAACGTATTACTATAAAGTAAAACGAGTCGTTGCAGAGTAGAAAAAGTTATCGTCTACTGCTAGTTTAAACTGGCTGTTACCAATCGTTATTCTTCTGTTGCAACTTACAAGTAAGAATTACAGTAAATATTTACTACAAGTAAACTATTATCTCTTGTGCTTGAGGTTCCGGAGATAGGGGGCGCTGGTACGAGATTCGGTCGGTGATTTTATAAGGACAGTGTCAACAACAGAGTAACCAATTTTTGATTGGTTTGGTCATATTGCTGCTAAAATCGTTTTGTTTACTTTTCGCCTACGTGGGTTTCTTATGAGGTTTGTTGTTTTAGTGTCTCATTTTATAAGTTTTTGTGATTATTAAAATGAATATTGATTCAAACAAGAAGTTCTCAGCCATTGGTCATATCGAGAAATGTATTTAAGCCTGGTTCACCTGTTTTTTGTCTGTAATAATAAAGTGTTTGTGATGCATTTGTAAATGACTATGACCGTAAATGTCTTAAGTTTAAGTTTACTACAAGAAAAGTTACTAAATATTGCACATTATTATATTTTGGTTTTATTTTGCTGTAAAAGACAATATTGTTTCATGTCTTAGTGTATTTTTTGCTTCACTAAGTACCTCAATTTGAGGTAGAAGCTTTCTAAGATTAGAATAAAAGAAACTTCATTTTGTAGGTTTTCTTCAGTACATATTACATTACTAAATTCACTTGGCAGACAACTCTCATTAATCGCTTGCACAAACATTGTTATTTGTTAAAAATCTAAATAAAAAAGTAAGTTTGTACTAGTCAAAGTCAAAGTCAAAAATTGCTTTAATGTTAAAGATAAAATCTTATTACAAAGCCAAAGGTAGAAATATATAAACCAACAAGCAGTAAAAAAAATATAAGTATAAGTAGAGAATATACAGATAACAATAAGAAATAAAAACAGCCAAGTTATAAAAAAGACACACATCAAAAGCACTAATATAATATAAATGTACATACACACTTAAATATAAAGAATATTTGAGTAATATGTATTTAAGAGAAGATTTAAATGTTTTAATATTATTCAAAGTTCTCACACTCTCTGGTAAGTGGTTGAATATCTTCCTACCTGTATAGAATATTGAGCTTTTAAGTCGTGAAGAGTTAGTTCCAATAGATTATTAAAGTAAAACAATAACACAACCTTAAATTTACAACTGACGCTGGCAGAGGTTGTCAATATAAAAATAGATTAATTTAGTCATATTTTGCGAAAAACTAACGTTAATATGGGTGCATTCATTTAAACCTTTAGAAATTTTACATCAATTTGGCTTTTATTGTTGCCACTGTCCTTAAAAAGTCATTGTAATTCGGTCTACCTCTATTAATTAGTTGTGTATGGGTTAAAATGGTTCACAATGGCTTCATATGCCATAAGAAAAAAAAAGTAGCTTTCGTCACTCATTCACATTTTATAGAAAATTAAAAATATCACAACTTGGTTATGTCATACCTGAACAAAACAACCTAAAGCGATATTTTAAGGAAACAAAAAATAAAAACGAAACAAAGGGTTATGGTTATGGTAGATGGCAGAATTATAGTTGTGACTCAAGTACTGCAACTCTCCGCATTCTACGACACAACGCATTAAATTATAAAGAACCGGCGCAAATCGTAACCGCTTGATAATAATATACAGTATAGTTTTAATGGGAACTTTGTAGATAACTTTATTCGTACCACCTTAGTGTTCAGTGTAATTGGATATAAGTGACAGGTGCGTATTTAAATAATCCAAAATTATAAAAGCGTATGGGAGTAGTCGTAAACACCTGATATTAAGTAATTTTCTCAGTAAAGAATTACAGCCCACCTAAAAGGCTAAGGGTCGCACCGGTATTCTTTTATAATATATTAAATGTTGCCTCTAATTTTTTGGATTCTGGAAAAATGTGCAGTAGTCTATCAACAAAGAGTTCTATAAAATATTAGGGGGTGTGGCAATGAATGAATATATTTTTTGCGTATATATAAAGGTAAAATTTAAGATATTTTGGGACGTTTTTGCCACTCTTTTGATGGCTGCCTCCTAACTACAAGATATTTTTCCTAACCCAACCTAAAAGTAAAAGTCCTATAGAACACCATTGTTTATTTTTATCTCCCCTATAAATATTTAGTTATGATGTTTGTTTATGTGATTATAAAGATTAAAAATGCATAGAAATTAAACATTACGTTAAAAAAAGAATCACTCTTTATAATAAGGTATTTAATAATAATTACTATTTAAACCAAAGTTCAAAATTACATTTTTGAGATTTGAATTGGCCAAATATTTGACCGAAATGTATTGAAAATTAACGAATTTTAACCCGCCATCAGTAACGTACTTCAAAATCACATGGTCGGTAACGTGTTAGATTTTACCTAAATCTAGTTCTGAATTAAAAATATTTTAGCAGGTAGAATATTTTTATTAATAATTGTAAAAACAGTAACTAACTAATCTAAATTTACTTGAAAGTCTTTAAAGTTAACATAAAATAAAAACACTAAAGTATTTAAAACTTGATATTAGTATAAGGACTAAAGCTAAAAGGTAATAAATTACAAAAAATATTTATATTTCTTCTCCAAGTGTAATGCAACCACGACAATGTTCTTTACAATAGGGTTGCTTGGCTCTTTCAAAGCGGGTATTCTTATCATCGAATCTAAGCGCTTGTACCAAAGTCTGAAAACGGCGCTGCGACATTGTAGTTAAAAAATATTCAGGAGGTGTTCCATCGCTATTCTACAGCTCGGCGGTATTTAGATGTTGAGCTCGTTTCACTCCGGCTAAATACAAGAGACCCAATAGAGCATTAATCTCTTCAAAATCTGTTGGCGAATAGTGTTTTCGCTCTTGTAGTCCTGTCTCATCCTTTTTAGTTGGTTGTTTGTGCACTCGGTGATATGACCAATCAATTCATCGGAGAAATAAAGTTTCCAGCAGTCTATTATTGTTTTTGCAGTTTTAACAAAACCTTTTACTCCCGGTAACTTAGTAACAATATTTTGCCTCACGGTTTTAGTAGCCTTCTTTGTAATTTTGTGAACTAGTCACTTTTATCCGTTTTTTCCTGTATACATAGAAGAAAAATTTTTATCACCTGCTCGTCTGACTTCGACTACTTGCATGCTGTTATCCATATCGCCTTCTTCATTTTCGGCATCATTTTTTTCAGTGTTGCTCATGTGTATGCCATGTTCTGGAGGAGCGTGTTCATCAGAGATTGATGCATCTGAAATATACTGGCCCTATCTATCTCGTTTTCCTTTTCATTTTTACTCCAAACTAAAGGTACAAGGGATTCTAAATATACTTGTTCCTTTTCACATAATACATAAGACATAATGGCTTGAAATAACTAAAACTAATTTACAATTACCAAATAACAGGAGAAAATAATTTAGAAAATATTACCTTTAGACGGTACCGTTGTTAAATTTTATCTCACTTATAGAAGAAAAAATTAACTACTTATATTGTAACGTGTTAGATTTTTCCTAACGGTCGATGCTTCGTCGCAATAAATGTCGTCTAGTTACTGAACGTAAGCAGGGTGATTCATGACAGTTGTCGATTAGAGCATTCATAAGCGCATGTTAATAGAGAGCTTCTAAATAAAAAGTTAAAACGGAAAACGTAAAAATGTTAGATTTTATCTAACATGGTTACCACTGGCGGGTTAAAGACGCGTAATTTTTTTACGACTATCGTGAATATTCACCAGAGAAATTGCCTGCGTTTTAATTTTAGGTCCTTAGCGTAGCCAGAAAACTAAGCGAAACGCATGTATCCTACCTCAAATACCAATAACGTATTCTACACGCTCTACACCATATTCCAAATTTAAGTGTTTGTAGTCGCCATAACTGTTTTGTTTGTATTAAAACGAACCATACATATTTTTAAAACTGATTAAATAAAGACAGAAATAAGGAAGTGACGAATAGGGTGAATTATTACTATTCGGCTATTTAAATGGAACTACACAATTCCGTACTATCTACGTTATAGTCAAAGTTACAGTTACATGTTGTTTACGAAATAGTTACCCTAAAACTGTTCCCCACTTTGGTAATGACTACATAGTCTCAGCTTAAACAGAACGTGGCGACACCAAGTTCCGGTTACTTCAACGAAAATACTTGTGATAACAGTGACTTATTCATGACTAAAAGTACTACTTGGGGCTAGGGATGGCCAGGATCGATTCGATTATGAATTGAATCGATGCTTTTAAACCGATGCATCGGAGGAATCGAATCGATTCTAGAATTATAAATCGATTTGACTAATCGATTCTTTTACCCAAAAAATCGAATGGATAATCAATACGTCTACTTAAGCATAATACCATAAAACTTTTAACACAGTAATAGTTTATTAATTTTTTATACTGCAACATAAAAAAATAGTTCCGATGTATTGCCTTCGGTGTAAACGCACCAAAAATATTTACGTTATGTCGTGGTTTACCTTACGCGTACGAAATGGCAGTGTCCGCGCCACGCGCCGATCCGGGGAATCAGTCGTTCTAGTGAAAATTGGAAACATTTAATTATTTTTTTTTGCGGTTCCCATGTTCTCAATATTCGCATTTATTTATTTCTTGAGCGGTTTTAGAGAGTTTGTGACAAATATGCAATATACCTTGTGAGCTCGAGATATTGTTAATTGTATCTGATCAGTATAATATGCCTCCAAAAACAAGTAGTATTTGGAAAAATTTTTTGTGTGATGATGGTAACAATAATAAATCTGCTCGTTGCAGACATTCTAATACCACAGTAAAGTATTCAGGTAATACAACAAATCTTATGAATCATCTAAAGCGAAAACATGGAATAAAAATAGCTACAGCTTCGAAGACAACATCATTTCTGTGTAAGTTAATGTACATTTATTATAAATTTACAAATCAAACTGATTATTTGTTATTTATTTTTGTTTAGATCTGACCG
The DNA here is from genome assembly GCA_030620095.1 of Kuschelorhynchus macadamiae. Taxonomy (NCBI): domain Eukaryota; kingdom Metazoa; phylum Arthropoda; class Insecta; order Coleoptera; family Curculionidae; genus Kuschelorhynchus; species Kuschelorhynchus macadamiae. The sequence goes on along the minus strand of JAUTXW010001340.1, from coordinate 2,171,521 downwards.
AGGCTCTGACTGTGGTTCAGGCAGTTTAAAAGAAACAGTCATAGGCACAGATGCAATGCCATCGACATCTAAAGTGCAAACAATTAAAACTTTTTTCCTAACCCGGAATCTAGTAGTAAAAATAGCAGCAGTACGTTAGAGACTATTCCAAGAAAACAATCAGTGGAAGAGGAGGTAACTTCAGTTCAAGATATATATAGGCGCGCCAAAAAAAAATTAAAACTTTTACCAATTAATGAAGCTTTTTGTAGAATTAAGTCTTTTGAACAGGAAGGGCAAAAGCACAATGATATAACCGATGGATTATTGTACATGATCGCAAAAGATGCATTACCTTTTTCTACTGTTGAAAAAGAGGGCTTTAGATATTTTTTAAAAACAAACTATAACTAGGTTAATGGACAACAAATCTGAAGACTTAAGCAACATTACTAAAAATATGTTTAAAAATGTACCTAGTTTTGTATTGACTACCGACGGTTGGACTGAAACCCAAACCACTATAAGTTATTTAGGTCTAACAGCACATTTTTCAAATTTTTCTGAATATGAACTTAAGTCGATAGTTATTGGTGTTTTTCCACTGTTTGAAAGTCCCACTGCCTCTTATATTCAAGGAAATATTTTGAAAACTTGTAGAGAGTGGAATATCGAACTAAAAAGTAAATGTAGTGGTAACTGACAATGGTAGTAATATCGTTAAAGCTGTAACTGACATTTTTGACAAAGAAAAACACTTATCTTGCTTTGCCCACATTTTAAATCTGATTCCAACTAAAGCTATAGATCTCTCAGGTGACATAATCAAGCAAGTCATAAAAAAAATAAAAAGCATTGTTACATTTACAAAGCAGTCAGTATCAGCTTCAGACGAACTTAGGCGGATACAGGTTACTCAAGGAAGATTAGAAAATTCCACCCTAAAATTCGACATTTCATATGATAGATCGTTTCATTTTGCTTAGCGAAACAGTCAGTAGCATGTTATTAAAATTTCCAAATTCGCCGCCAATGCTTTCAGCGTATGAGCTAGAAATTGCCAAACAAATTGACAAAATTATTAAAACCATTGGAGGCCGTAACTGTTGAGTTATGTGGAAGTAATTATATTACATGCAGTAATGTTATCCCGATAATAAACTGTATGAACAAAGCTATAAATAATTATAACCCAACCATGGAACCTGTAATCGATTTAAAAAAATTTATTGTAGAACAAACAGAAAAAAGACCCCTGATATAAAAACATTCATTTTAACAACCCAATGGCTTTTAGTTCAAGTTTGAAATTTATTTCTTCAACAGTAAAACCAGTTACTATTGAGGAAGAAAAATCAGATGACACTTAATTTAGAAAACATCAGTAATGAAAATAAAACCTCAGCAGATACTGAAAGTTCTAAATCCTCAATTGCTACTGATGATGAGTTGCCTGTGGAATTTAAACATTATTTGCAGCATCCTGTTGTAAAAAAAAAAACAGAAAATCCACTTCATTTTTGGAAAAATGTGCAATGTGTATATTCTAATTTATCAAAGTTAGCATTTAAATATTTACCATGTATTGCTATATCGGTACCATCCGAAAGGTTATTTTCCCAGACAGGCCATTATTTAACACAGGATAGAAATAGGTTAAAGCCTAACCGACTTTCTAGCCAACTATTCTTGGGATCACTTAGCTTTGAAGAGTGGCTAGGTCAAGGGGCAAGAATGAATTAATTATTGGTTGAGTTTGGTTTATTATTATTATCTGTTTTGTTATTTAGCGCTATTTTTATTTATAACTATTTATGTTAATTACGTACATTTATTATAATAAAACCTTTTAAGAGTAATAAACCTATTTATTGCCACACCACAATTGATCAAGCCTAGAAGATATAGGTTCAATATTTTTCGAATCGATTCGATTATTGCATTCAACTGAATCGATTCATTATAGAATTTTGGCCATCCCTACTTGGAGCGCGGTTAAAGTTCATTTGTAAATCGAACTCGAAAATGTGTAATCGGTTTTCATGTAGCACCTACAGTTTTGTTAGATTCCACTAAAAGTATCGAACATGCGCCACCCTGTACATGCTGTGTAACAATAATTTTCCCGTTACTCTTATTATTGTTTTATTAATTGATTTGTGTACTGCTTTCATACTGCCACTAATAATACACTGTAGTAACAATTGCGTCATTATAAATATACTCTCTACATAGATAATAAACAGTGGATATACATACACGTTCGATAATGAATCAATTAATCCTCTCTAAACGTTCTATAGTGGCTATTAGAAATTGAAATTACACAATACAGTTTTTAATTTGGCAAATGCGTAAGTGATAAATATTCCGGTGTATTAATCGCGATTTAAATCAATTGGTAGCAAAGTGTCGATGTATTCGAAATGGGCAATTTGATGGTGTTATATAAAAGCAATTATTGCCGTAAATAATTTCCTAATTTTATTGCCATATGTGGCTTTTGAGTATCCAATTAGTTATTCACAATTGCAGCACTTAAAAATTTTGCCACCAGTGTTTTTTTTTCGAATTATTATGTAAAAAATTTATTTAAAACTTCCTACAGCTTGTTGTTACGCGGGTATATAAAATTTTACGATGCAAAAATCGATAATTTTAATGATCAAATAGAAAACTTTAATCAAATGTCAAAAAAAATCGTCGATATGCAGCAAGATGTAAATACCTTTCAAAGACTGTTCGGTTCTTTAAGGCGAAATAAAGTTTTTGCATCAACAAAGTAGGTTAAACAATGTTGAGATATGTGATGTAGCAGCGAGTAGTAGCGAAAATACTTATTCTCTGATTAAAAAAATTGGCTCCAGTGTAGGCTGTATTATTAGCAGTGAAGAAATTGTTATGGGTTCCAGAGCAGTGGCGGCTCGTCAGGGGACGCGAGTGAAGCGCCGCTTTACATACATTTTCCAATCAATTTCCTTAAAAATAAAAATATTTTTAAAATATTAAGCATTTTATAATCTACATTTCTATTATAAAGTTGTAGTAGTATTTACTTAATTATATCAATATTTTCTATCAAAAACTAATGCGTTATATACTCATACGACGCTGAAGACATTTTCATAAGATAGACCCGTTAAGGAATCACAGTCATCAGTAACAAATTCCGCTTCAGACGACCCCCGCACGCCGGCTTTCGTGCTTTGATTTGTTTACGGCAGTTGCTATGGTGAATATCAGTAAGCCAAATAGAGATGGGAGCGGCATAAAACTGCCATTTTGGCGTCAATATGTTTTTAAGCTTATATGTTTTTTTCCCTATACTACAGTGGCGGCTCGTGGTGAATTATATCAATAACAATAACAAATTTAAAAATAGGCATCTTAAAATAAAACTTAGTATCATATCTTTAAATTAAGCTTTAAATTCTCTTGAAGTTCAGGTCTACTCTTCGTTCTTTAGAATTGGAAAAATGCTGAATTACACGTTCATTAAAATTGCACGCACATTCCCTTTATAAACGATTTCTCGATACTTAACATCGCTAAAGCGGATAGTCTATCTTGGCCCAACTCCTCAACAAAATTTATAAGGTCTCGAAAAACCCCTGGATTTTCAGACAATGCCGTTTCATCATGGCCACGTAGTGTCAGCTCGAATGCCCCACAAAATTTTACACTATCTATAATTGTGTTTAAAATATAACGATTTTTGAATACATTTTCATTAAAATGTCTAAGGGATTTTCTATAAGCTGTATCTAGCTGAGTGCGAATATCAACACTTACGTAGAATAGTTCATCGAACATTTGATGTGATCTGCAGAAAACGCATGTTTTTTATTTTTTTAAGTGTTTTAAGTCTTTAACACCGGTTTTGCACCATAATCCTAAGAAAACAACAAACAAACATAACAGTAAAATGAGTTAGAGACTTCACAACTTCATATCCAGTTAGCTAAGTTGTACATACTTTTGCGAAAGTTTCGATGAACCTCTTTATTTTTGTCTTTACTAGTTTGGCGTGTACTAAGTTCTGGCAAATTGCGACCACTTACCTTGAAATCGTTTATTTTCTCAAAATTAAGTTCGTTAGCACTCTTTAGTTGTTTAATTTTTTGTACTATTGACATTTTATTTCATCTACATTTACAACTCAAACATAGACCACCTTGCAATTGGTTAGTTTTGCGAAATTAAGTTCGTTTTAGTCGTTTATTTTTTTGCACTAGTCACTACGAACATTTTATTTCCTGTATATTTCCAACTCCCACATGGATCATAAAAATAAAAAAAATATATTACAAAAAACATTATATAAATTAATTTTCATAAAATTTTCATTTAAAATATCGACCACGCGACTTCTGAACCACTGAACTTCCGCATGCCGACGTGATGCCGCGACCGGTCGATCGACTACATTTTTAGGGTCATCATCCGTATACCTTTGGGTTAGTATGCAATGCAAATGTTCCTGTGGAGTGGTCACTTTGTACGCTTTTTGCGTCTACCTCTAGAAGAGATTTCGGTCTGGTGAATGGACGTTACTATTCGGGTAACAAAAAAGTAAATTATTAGAAAAGCAGCTAATCTGTTTTGCTGGTAAGAATTTATTAGAATTTTACTATTATAGCAATAGTTAAATAATATGTGTATTTCTTTAAATTTTCAGAAAGATGGGAGACTATGAAAAAGATCAAAAAAGGCTGCATTTTCTTATGAAAGAAGAGCAATTGACAAATTTGTGCCCCCGGAGTATGACGATGACGCTGATGAAGGTGAAGAGGACCATCTTGAGACACATAACGAAAGTTCGGACTCCGAATAAGAATTTGAACTCGACGACAAAGACAACGTAGAAGTATATCCAGGACTACATTTTATAGGGAAAGATAAGAAAACAGCTTGGAAAAAGCATGTGCCTCCCAAGAATGTAAGAACAAGAGCCAAAAATATTATAAAAATGAAGTTGCCTTCTGTCAAACCTTGACGACGACATTCTAAATCTGATAGTAGTTCATACAAATGAATACTTGGAATTGCAACCTACACAAGACCTACGGACAAGCTAGAAATTGAAGCCCTTTTGGGTTTGTTGATTTTTGCTGTAGTTGCTAAAAGTAACCACACAAACGCAGAAAGCCTATTTAGGACCAATGGTACGTCTTCAGATATTTACCGATTGACAATGTCGTTGCAACATTTTCGCATACTTCTTCGTTTTATTCGATTTCATGACATTGTAACTAGGGATGCCAGACGCAAATAAGATAAATTGGCACCAATAAGAGAACTCTTGTCATGATAAGGACAGGACTGATCTGGAAACAGGCAAACCTGAAGTAATTATGGATTACAATGGGACCAAAAGTGGAGTAGACACCGTTGATCAACTTTCATCGAATTATGACTGTGCAAGGATCACAAGAAGGTGGCAAATGGCTGTTTTTTATAGCCTATTAAATATTTCGGGCATAAACTCCCAGGTAATATCTTCCATCCATAAAAAAGAAAAAATCGTAAGAAGGCATTTCCTTGAAAATTTAGCTCTTAGTTTAATTGATGGCCATCTGAGAGTACGTGCTAATTCTAACTATTTGCTTAAATTGAGACGCCTGAGAATTTGTGAAATACGAGTAATACAACCACCACAGGAACCACACGAGTAGAGACGAAACTTGTTGGGGGGATGTATCCCTTGCGGGTCTAAAAAAAATAGTAAAAAGTGCAAGACATTTTTATCCATGGAACACGTGACAGTTACATGTGCAAGATGTTATGAATAACAACATGCCCAAGAACAAGAATAAGTACTTTTTTATTTTTTTCAAATGTTATTTTCGATTTTAATTCTGTTCTGATTTCATTTTATGTTTATTTGGTAATGAATTTTGGAGATTAGTACGTTAAGTTAATATTTACTTGTTAGTATTGTTTATTATATTATGTGATAAATTACGAAGTTTTATTTGTTAAACTTAAATCAATTTCACAAATTTTGCAAAATTATACCCATATATATTTTTCTGCCTAACAGACCGACGTCACAGATTGTGCGACAACCACGCGCGTCACTAGCCAAGGGTTAAGGATTCGCATTTTATTTTGAGCTGATTCTTTAATAGAAATAAGGGTTTGTAAAAATAGAAATAGTAAGTGTTCGTAAAAATAGGAATAGTAAGGGGTCGCAAAATAGGAATAGAAAGCGTTCGTGTTTCCTTTTTTTAAGTTTTTGGAAAAAAAATAGCCCCCATGGAATTGGCGCCTATGTCAATCAGACTTGTAGAATCTTTAATAGCCATGAAATTCAAACTAGTCAGACTTCTATTTGTAGCTGTAAATCATAATTCTTGTTCGTAAAAAGTACTTCACTTACTAGTTATTACCCTGGATATCAGTTTCATGTGGCGTTAATTATGCACTGATTCAACTATTTACACAAAAAAATCAAATGCGCTCCAATTTGCTATTCATTGCTCATTTTCTCACGCTGCAATGAAACGAGCAGAGATGAAATATTTGCCATTGTGGTTAAATATCATTGCAAAAACATTTGTATTTACATTAATTTGCAAAATTGTAGTAATAAACAACTAACCTACTGTTATATGTCTACACGACTGGCGTAATTAAGAAAGTTTATATTCAGTTGCTTCTTTGCATTTAATATAAAATACCACATCTTCCGAATTAGACGTTTGAAACGTCCCACAAAATTAAATTTTTTTGTTTCTAGTGAAAACTTGCAGAATATTGTAGCGGGAACACTAGTGTATGCTATCCTTAAAGAGCAAAGAGCTGAGCTCTCATCCCTGGTCTTGAGATAATAATCCTTTCCACTGTTGAAATTACATTAAAAAGAGAGAAGCTACAATGAAAACAATATGAGCTTTTATCAATCCTTTAGTGTGTGTGGCGTTATTAATTGGAGAACCGAACTCTTCGTGCCAGTAGCTACATTAACTGACGATCACACGCGTCTCCATCGATTCTGGAAGTAATTGGAGCCACCAGAATGGTATGGCCACTAAATTCTCCAGATTTAAATCCTATAGAACATGTTTAGTCCCGCTTCAAATTTGCGTTAACAGAAAGAGTCGAAGAATTTAACAAATGGTAAGGGCAATTAGAGAGAAATGGAACCGATTAACTCAACAATTAATTTTATCTATGCCAAGAGGTTGCTAAAATGTACTAAAATCTAGGGAGGGGGGGGGCTACTAAAAACGAGACTGCCCTTGATTATTATGATGTTTATATAAATTTCTATAAACAATCACAAAATCTGGAAAACTTGCCGAAAAATAAAAAAAACAATTAGACTGATATTTGGATCAAAGATGTAAGTCCTTTGGACACATACATTCTGTGGAAAACAATTGAATATCGCTTCCGGTGTAACCGGAAGTAAACCTAGTTCGAGAATATTCCTTTTTCAATGACCTATCACAAGTGGACATTTATTTTCAAAATGGTAGCGCAGGAGACATTGTCTCTAAAATCAATATGGCGGCACTGTGACGTTACCAATCGAGTTTTCGTCAAGCAACCTAATAAAAGGGCAAATAAAGGAAGGATTTTGATTATTTTTTGATGAAAATTTCTATTCATTTTCTATTAGGATACGTTTTAGTAGTTCTTTCAAATGACCTTCTAATGGTAATTTTTTAAAATTAACATTAAATTGTAAGTCAGTATCTACAGATAAATGCTTCCCCCAGTACACTTTTTGTTTTTATTTCCCAGTAAAAAATCATAAAAATCATTGAAGGTCTTTTTAATCATTTTGGTTTTATTTATTTAATTTTAAACAATTTTTCTATTTCCAACAATTACATTAAATAAACTGGGATTTAAAAAACTCATTCAATCAAATGTTTTACCCGCTGTCCGCCTTGTTGCTGATACAATTGAATTTTTCTGATATATTCAGTAAGAAAGTTCTTAGTCGAGTTTGTAGGATTTCTAAAAATTGGAGGAGCTGTATACACTTGTTCTTAGAGAAATCCATTGGGGTCAAGTCGGGCGACACCTGGCTGGCCACCGGATTGGACCATTAGTACCCAACCAATCCTTGCCGGTTATTAAGGTAGTTTGTTACAGCTCTTGAATTATGGATTGGAGCGCCATCTTGTTGGAAAACCATTTCATCATTTATATCTAAATGCAAGTTTTCCAAAAAATGTTCAATTTGGTTTTAAAGAACTCTCAAATCCATTTCACCATTCGATGGTCTGTGAAAAAAAATTGCACCGATAACGTTCTTCGTCCAGTTCGATGAGATTCAACATAAGCTAAAATATTTGTCTCAACTGCTTCGATTACTATGAAGGCATTAGTATTTCCATCTACATTATTTTCTTTTTCAGTTGAACTAACCATGGAAAATAAATTCTCGATGGAGCGTCGCGACCTGGGAAGATTTCTTGATATAACGCCCTCGCTTATCTGGCATTCTTCCTACATTCGCAATAGATTAGCAGCATGTCAATTTGATGCTCTCGTGTATAAAACATAGCCAATAACCAACCAACTAATGAAACTGAACACCAAAACACGGCAGATGGTAACTTTCACACTCGATAACGGGACTACAAAATAAAACTTATTGACAATATGTACAAAAGACTATTTTGACCAATTACCAATTGTTTCAACAATTTGTTTCCAAAGCCTACTTTTCATAAAAAATAAAAAAACCTTTTGGTATACCGATTGGTATACCTACTTTATATTAAAACAAAAATAGTTGCAAAAAATGTGAAAATAGGTATTAAAAATCCATGTAGTGTGTGATGGAAGCATTCATTTGTAGATACTGACTTATACTTTAATGTTAATTAAAAAAAAGTACCGTTACCAATTTAAAATTTTTGATAAAATTTAAGAAAAATAATGTCATTTGAAAGAACTACTTAATCGTATGAATCGAAATTTTTTATTAAAAAATAATCAAAGGGCTTCCTTCATTTGCAGTTTCATTAGGTTACTTGACGAAAACTCCATAGGTGACATAACAGTGTCGCCATATTGATTTTAGAAATAATGTCTCCTGCGTCGCTATTTTGAAAACAAATGTCTACTTGTGATACATATCCTTAAAAAAGAATTTTTTCGCCCTATCGAATGGCGTAAAAATATATACAGGGTTTCCTTTAAAATTCTCGATCTAGGCCTACTTCCAGTTACACCGGAAGCGATATTCAGTTGTTTCTACGGAATGTATTGATCCTAAGGACCTATATCTTTAATCCAAATGTCAAAATTCTAACTTAAAAAGCAGATTGAAATGATTTCGTTAGCCGATATATAAACATTCTGAATTTAGTGCAATACCTTAGATTTTTGCAATATAGGAAAAACTGTGAATGAGTATTCGTTGGATAATAGTTTAACCTATTCAGCTTTATTAGGTGTATTACAATCTGTGTCCGAACGATACTCGCACAGGCTAGGATTGTATAATGTTTAGATTGCAAGAAAACGTCGAAAGTGCAAACAAAATTGTTAAATTCAAACGAGGCCAGTGGTTCACATCTTGAATACCGCCATAAAGAAGGTAACTAATTAAATTAATAAACTGAATTATTTATTTATTTTATAGCAGCAATCACTTCGTGATTTTATTTCTAAGATTTATGTAAATTTAAAGACTGAGTAATTGTTTTTTTTTAAGTACTGGATTCATGAAATGAAGAGTTTATTTATGGTGTGTGAAATAATATCCATTGAAAAGTGAGTTTAATACGATTTATTGTTTTGTTTTTAATTAGATTGACGAATGAAATCATTAAATTTTAACATATTTAACCATATTCAGAATAAGTATGTAGTTTGGTTACATCCAATAAGAAATAAACTGTCTATTCCTATTAAGTTTTAGGTTATTCTATACAGGATGTCATTTAAGTAAGTGGCTAAATTTCAAGGGGAGATTCTTTGCGTGATTTTAAGACAAAAAGTTTATAAAAATACGTGTCCGGAAATACTTCGTTTTCAAGAAACAGGGTGTTAAACAAAAAAAAATTGTTTTTTCGCAAACATCTTAGTAATTTTTAACTTGATTGAATGATTTTGATGAAATTTGGCAGTGTTATTTGTATTAGTAAGAGTTTACGTTGACCCTAACTAGATTAAAATTATTAGGTCCAGTGGCGTCCCGGGAGGCATTTAACTAATATTTTTTATATAAAAATGTGTGCCACTGACTTTTTTAATTGTTTTATATTTTTTTCGTATTTACCAACTAAAAATACAACTTTTTTGTCTATAAATTTTTTTCGATATCTGGCTTCATATTCGAGGAAAAAATAAAAGTGACATTATTGCGTGTCCCTGGAACAACATAAAAAATTAAAACTATCAAACTATAAACTATTAAAAACAGGGGTATTCCTGTAATTTTTTCCATATCAATAATCTATTCTTGTCTTAAAAATTGTTATAAAGTTAATGCTAGCTAAAAAATTGTGTTTTATTACTTACTTCTTAATTTTTTTTTATGTTCATAGGACATGCAATAAAGTGATTTAATTCTTTTTCTGAAAATTAAACAAGGTACCAAAAAAAAGAGACAAAAAAAGTTGTATTTTTAGTGGCCTAATGCGAAAAAATTACGAAATTTTTAAAAAAAGTCACTAGCGCACATTTTTGGTCAAAAATATTGCTTAAGGTACCCCTCGGGGACGACACTGGACTTACTTAACTTTCATCTAGTTAGGGTTAGATTAGCCACTTACTATCATAATATTACTGCCAAGTTTTAACAAACATGGCTGAAGGATTATTAAGATTTTTACGAAAAAAAAAACGAATTTTTAAAGAAAAGTTTAGCACCCTGTTTCATAAAAAGGAAGCACTACCGGACTTTATATAAAATATTCATATTAGAACCACTCAAAGAATTATCATCTAGAACTTTTTCGCTTAGATTAACAGTTTCCAATAAAGCAAATAAACATAAAATGCATATTTACTACTGCAATGTTTTAGATGTAACAAAAAAGTAAGAAGATCATGGACGGAAAAACAATTGTTCAAACAAATTTTACTTTGACATAACTAACAAGTTTAAGCAAATGTAAAATAATTATCAACAATATCATTGGACCTTACTTTTACGCCAGATTAAGTGGTCAAAATTATCGTCACTTTTTAGACTTTGTGTTACCTGAACTATTAGAAAATGTCCCACTGGCAGAAAGAGAAGCAATGTAGTTCATGCACGATGGGGCACCACCTCATTTTAGCATATTAGCACGTCAATTTCTGGATGCAGCTTATGGACAAAACTGGATCGGTCGTGCGGGTCCACAATCGTAGCCACTCAGATCACCGGATTTAAATCCGTTAGATTTTTTTCTTTGGGGGCATTTAAAGTTCCTCGTTTATAAAACTGCGGTCAACACTGAAGAAGAATTAATTCAACGAATAACTAACTCTTGTAATCAGATATGGCATACACCGGGAATATTTCAACGTGTTCGGCAATCGATGTTAAGACAAGCTAATGCTTGCATTGTAGTCGAAGGAGGACATTTTCAGCAACTATTCTAAGTTTCGTGTTAGCTATTGTTAAGTGTTTCTTTAGATAAAAAAAATGTGTAATATTTGTTTAAGTGTGATTTTAATAAAGCTCTTTTTCTTGTTTGATTCTTTTTAATTTCCGACGATACCCCGATGTACGCTACTGACAAAAGGAGACCAAAATTGTTAGCTTAAATTGATTGAAATTTAGCTAGAAAAATACACGATCCTGTCTGGAACCATTTACTTTTTGTTTTTTTCACTCATAGAATCTTCCCTTGAAGTTTGGCCACGTAGTTAAATAACACCCTGTAAAGTAAAAGTAATGAAATCGTTTTTAAAGCTCATTCTATAATTTTTCGGAGGTATGAGGGAGAAAAACTGTTAGTCCGACCAGGAATATAGAAATACTGCACCAATTCACCAATCTATAAAGATTAACGTCTGATGGCATCAAAAGCCTTAAAGAAGTCGGAAAATACGAACACTTCTATAAGCATAAGTTCTAGATTCTTTATTAAAGCACAGATGGAGCTAGAAATAGCAGCCAATATATCAGTTTTTTCTCCAAAAGTTATTAATGCCATAGAATTGTTAAAGATATTGCGAATACCATCAAATATTGATGATGAGAGTTTCATTCGTTTTTTATTTCCCTCGTAAGGGGTGGTACAAAAAAAAAGGTGTCTCAACTTATGCAAAGTTACCCCAAATATCATTATCATTAGATGGCTTATTTAGTAAATGATAAGAAAAATATTACTTCTTGATTTATTTAATAAAATTAATACAAAATAACATGTTTTAATACAAATAAAGGCCCTATTTCTAGAATCACAATATATCTTATCCAAAAAATATGGTCATAATAGTGGATAATTTTAATTTAGTTGATGTTAATTGGTTAGAAGCCAATAGGGAGAATTATTTTCATGCAATTAAAGTAGACGATGCGATCGATGCACGTTCTTATTTTGGCTCAACGTAATTTAATAACATTAAATACGATTTGGTTTGATATTTAGTATTAGGCAACATAGTTTTATTTTCCCATGCACTCCGACTGCTCAATGGTAAACGAGAACCCACATCATCCATCATTAAACTTTTCCTTAAATTAGTAAGAAATAAATCGCTCACTCTTCAGGCTGGTCCGGTCAGCAGTTTTGGTAAAGGTTTTGTCTTCATTAATGGGGATATCATTGTTGATATATTTTATGCTGAAGTTAATAAGGTTATTAAAATGTATGTTCCTATTTTTAAACTTAAGAGAAAATATCCTATTTATTTTAAACTAAAGAATATAAATATCACTATCGAAAAAACAAACATCATAAGAAATTTGAATAATATAATGACATATTCTCAAATCTCCATGACAATGACTTTATTAACAAAATGAACACGTCTTAAGGAACGGAAACATATTGGAATTTCAAATTCAAATTCCTTGAGTTTTCACAAATTCCTTGAGGCCATTGACAGTTAGGAACAAATAGATTGCATATACACTGACTTCAGTAAAGCGTTTCACAGAATTAGTCATGTACGTCTAATTCAAATATTTCCTAAGGTTGGTGTGAGTGCAGATCTTGCGAGGTGGGTTTGGTTGTGCATTGGTTATCGAAAATAAATTCTTGTTGTCAACGTGCATCACTCAGACTCATTTGTTCCCATCTCCAGGGTACCTCAGGGTAACCACCTGGGTTCATTATTCTTTATTTTCTGTTTTACGCAAAATCACTTTTTTATTAATCAGGAGTTCACAATGAAGAATGCTGTTCTAAATAAAGTAGACATGATAAAGGACTATGACGTCATCGTGGATAGTCAACGTTGAAATTTAGATAAAGTAATAGATCAGGTAGATAAAATGTTAGTATTCATTAGTAAAACGTGTAAAGAAGTTAGAAATCCATCAATTCAAGTTTATATTATTCCTATATATTTAGTAAACTATCCTTTGCTTCAATTATATGGAACCATTACTATAATATACATATATCAAAAAAATTGATCTATTTCAAGAATATGTTTTAAATGCTTTCTTTTAAAATTAACCGTTAAGTTGACTTAGTTGCCTGTAATTTTAACTCAATCTCACTAGTCCACAGAAGACCTATCTCCGACCTACTCACTATCTTTAAAATTCCTAGCAATGCCATCGATTCTCCCTATTTGTTATCTTGTTTCAAATTTCACCAATGAGAACTTTACTATATAACATACTTTATCCCCCCCCCCCCCGTATTAGAATTATTTTTTAACTTTTCCCAACCTTATATAGGAACACCTTAATATTTTCTTTGTAGGTAATATCTCGATGTGCATAGCTGTTAATACAGGGTGTGAATTTGAAAACGAACAGTATTAAATATTTCTTTTACCAGTGACACTATGAAATTTTGGTGAAACACGTCAATGTACATATCAAGGGGAAGAAATAGTAAATGCGGTTCGTTTTCAAATTGACACTATAAAGAAAATGATGGGATGATAGAATATAAGTAAATAAACATCCCCGTCTATTTGTCCGAAAAACCCAAAAGCCCCATTCAGCTCTAACACGAATAACAAAAGAAGAGCTAGTCGCCACTGAAATAAAATATCTTGATTTGAGCTATCGAAACATTCGGTTTTCTTATGGAAAACGTTATAGACAATGAAAGTAAAAATGACACCATTATAAATATCTTCAAAAGATACATTTCGTCCTCTGTTCATCTAGAAATTTAAATGATGAAATTTCTGCGGAAATATTAGATAAAAGAATAGAGCCCGAGGTGGAAATTCAAAGGACATCGATAGAAATTCCTTTAGATGAACATTTGCAGCATTTCCAGTAGGACCGAGCACCTCCTCATTATGTACGTCCAATGAGAGAGTAGTTGGATAATTATTATCCAGAACAGAGGGTTGGTAGGAGAGGAGCCATTGAATGGCCACCTAGGTCACCAGATCTGACACCGCTCGATTTTTTGTTAGTTCACTTGACATTTGTTGTATTCAAAACCCAACCAGACTCAATTGAACAACTCCAACAAATGAGTGTAGAAGAATGTAGGGCTAGTTTACCAGATATATTTCCAGTTTTGTTGCTATTTAAAATTTTAGGGGTCGTTGCCCTAGGGGTCAGGGGGTTGAATGTAATACAACAACAAATACCTTAACAGTTGTCCCCTTTGATATATAAATTGACGTGTTTCATCAAATTTTCATGGTATCACCAGTTAAAGAAGTATTAAATGTTGTTCAATTTCAAATTGACACTCGATGTATTCTTACAACGGATGCATTTAAGCACTTTGATCTGTCGCATCCTAAAATTTTTAAATGAATAAACACAATTAATATTTGGAATTTGATTTAGGTTTAGTGTTACCTAAATGGATTGCATATACAAAAACTAGTACTTTTATTAAACACTATAAAGAAAAGGAACAAAATAAGTCCTTGTAATGATGCAGAGATAGAATATAAGATATCCCCGTTTATTTGCCCGAAAAACCCAAAAGCCTTGATTGAATGGCCACCTAGGTCACCAGATCTGACACCGCTCGATTTTTTGTTAGTTCACTTGACATTTGTTGTATTCGAAACCCAACCAGACTCAATTGAACAACTCCAACAAATGAGTGTAGAAGAATGTAGGGCTAGTTTGAATGGCGACCAGATATATTTCCAGTTTTGTTGCTATTTAAAATTTTAGGGGTCGTTGCCCTAGGGGTCAGGGGGTTGAATGTAATACAACAACAAATACCTTAACAGTTGTCCCCTTTGATATATAAATTGACGTGTTTCACCAAATTTTCATGGTATCACCAGTTAAAGAAGTATTAAATGCTGTTGATTTTAATTTTAATTAATATTTGGAATTTGATTTAGGTTTTGTATTAGCTACTTTAAATATACCTCCAGCGTAAAACCACTGTTTAATGGATTGCGAGTACAAAAACCTAGTACTTTTATTAAATACTATAAAGAAAAGGAACAAAATAGAATATAAGTAAATAAACAATATATCCCCGTTTATTTGCCCGAAAAACCCAAAAGCCCAATTCAGTGTCTTAACATGAAGAACAAGCGAAGAGCTAGTCGCTATTGAAATAAAATATCTTGATTTGAGCTGTCGATACATTCAGTTTTCTTATGGAAAACGTTATAGACAATAACAGTAAAAATGACACCGTTGTAAATATATTCAAATGATACATGTTGTCCTCTGTTCATCTAGAAATTTAAATGATGAAATTTATGCGGAAATATTAAACAAAAGAGTAGAGCCTGAGGTGGAAATTCAAAGGACATCGAATTTTCCTTTAGATGAACATTTGCAGCATTTCCAGTAGGATGGAGCACCTCCTCATATGTACGTCCAGTGAGAGAGTAGTTGGATAATTATTATCTGGAGCAGCGGGTTGATAGGAGAGGAGCCATTGAATGACCACCTAGGTCACCAGATCTGACACCGCTCGATTTTTTCTTGGGTAACTTGACATCCGTTGTATTCAAAACCCAACCAGACTCAATTGAACAACTCCAACAAAGGAGTATAGAAGAATGTAGGGTTATTTTACCAGATATATTTCAAAACGTCTGCGAACAGTTGCTATTTAAAATTTTAGGGGTAGTTCCCTCGGGGTTAGGGGGTTGAATGTAGCACAACAACAAATACCTTAACAGTTGTCCTCGTTGAAATATAAATTGACGTGTTTCACCAAATTTTCGTGGTATTACCAGTTAAAGAAGTATTAAATTTGTTCTGTAGCATCCTAAAATTGTTAAATAAATAAACACAATTAATATTTGGAATTTGATTTAGGTTTTGTATTACCTACTTTAAATATACCTCTGGAGTAAAACCACTGCTTAATGGCTTGTGTATACAAAAACCTAGTACTTTTATTAAACACTATAAAGAAAAGGAACAAAATAAATCCTTGTAATGAAGCAGAGATAGAATATAAGTAAATAAACAATATATCCCCGTTTATCTGCCCGAAAAACCCAAAGGCCCAATTCAGTCCTAACATGAAGAACAAGAGAAGAGCTAGTCGCCATTGAAATAAAATATCTTGACTTGAGCTATCGATACATTCGGTTTTCTTATGGAAAACGTTATAGACAATGAAAGTGAAAATGACACCGTTTATTGTCAGGATGATTAGCACCGGCAGCCACACCCCCAAATACAATCCCAAGTTTGAAGGGTAGCAGAGATTTGCCACCCCTTTTTGGTAATTATCTGTATCAATTACCACGACGCAAATTACGGGCAACATAGGAAACACCCACCCGCATATGAGCGCCTTCACTAAAACGTATTTCGGTGGTCCGCCCAGCACTTCCACGAACCTTTTAAATTGCAGAATGGCTATTGTCAGCATCCAGGCGCATTCGGATAACAGGGCGTAGTGCAATATTGTACCAGTGATGGTACAACTAATACCAGATGATGTACTTTTCACGTACACACTAATATAAAGGGTGACAATTTTAACGGATATTGCTATTACAAAGTTAATAAGAATAATATTTCCAGTATTTTGGCGCCATTTTTTAAACAAGATGGCGGTTAGTAGAATTACCACAATGCCAAACAGTGACATGACACATCCAATGTCTGTCACTAGATCGAGGATTGGGTCAGCGTCGTAATCATCATTATTAGCCAATAGCATTCCAAAGTGGGTTACATGGGAGAAATTGCAAATTGTCATAGTGTTTTCGCTTCGTTTGTTAGTATCGTTCACCCATTCCCCCAGAGTGGCGTTATCTATGTTCCCACTGGGGTCTGCTTTATAGTTCCAATAGGCGCACTGATTGCTATCGCCAGCTGATGGTGTCCCGATATTAAATATCACTGATATGTTGCCTTCCATGCTGTCAGTCAAACCTGGCAAAATAATACCGAAAATTTTGGTAGTGTTTCTCGTATTGCTAACCTCATTAAACAACACGTCACTGTAATATGCCGAAATGGCAACTTTAGAATTGTCACTGAAATTTCTTATTTGGTTCACCAGTTCTTCGCTGAATATGACCATCGCTGATATAGAGCTGTTGCTGGTGTAATCGCTAATGTTAATGAACTTATTTAATTCGTCTACGCTGCACAGGAAATCTTCACAATGGTGCAGCACTACGCCAGTCAGATTGGTAGTGTTGAGGTTTTTAACTATCAGAGAAAAATTTTGGTGGTGGATTTCTAGATCGCTCACCATCACCGACAGTTCGTCCACTGCGTACAAAATAATATCCGTGGCAGAATGGATTTCCTGGGATTCCTTTAAGACATCCCTAGGTACCATAAACAAAGAACTAATTATTCTTGTTATTAACATAGGCATAGCCCCTTCAGAAAATGAGTTAGTTATAATCTGAGCTATTAGGTAAATATCTATTGCGACAAGGTTATAAGGATTTGAGGCAGTTATAGTTACTACTTGCTTCAGTTTCTCCAATTCTGTCAAATTGGAAGCTAAGATTTCTTCCAGATCAGTAGTAATGTTGTGCGTGTTGGCTACCAAAGCAAAATGAGTGACGTGATGAAAATTGCAAACCGTGATATTGTTACTAAATTCTGCAGAAGATTCCCTTTTCCACGATCCTGACCTTGTTATTTTATTGTTTACGACTTCGTGATCCCAGTAGCAGCAAGCTCCTTCAAACGAATTTTTATATTCTATCGAAACAGTTCCTCTAAGACTGGCATGCACGTCTGGTATTAAGACCTCGACAATTGGCAGTTTAACTTTAATTCTCCTTTCAAATGGAAATAAAATCGGATTGTAAAATATTGCAAAAATAATACTAGACCCCGCTTGACTGATTTGTCTGCGTAATCCTTGACTCAGATTAACTTTGACATCAATATCAAAATCTTCAACAGTTTCACTTTCTTTAAACACACACATCACCTCCTTGCTGTTTGTAACAACAAATCCTTGGAAATATTCAATATCTGTTTTGGAAACTGTAATGAATATAACGTTCTCTCTGCTAGCTTGAGTGGTATCTTGAAAACCTTTCAAAATCCTGTCGATATTATACAAAATTTGATCAGCCCACTCAGTTAAAATTCGAGCTGCAGCCTCATTGTGTTGACTTAACTGTAATGAAAAATTGACTACATCCGCTAATAGCTCCAAATTTAACTCACTTGATTCAATTATTTTTAATATATTAGAAATAGCTTTGATTGGTGAATCATTTAGATTTAGACCTGAAAAAATGTTCTTCAATTCAGTTAGCTGCCCATTGGCCATTCTAGATGATTGGCCTTCTAAAAATCCTCTTTGTTCAATAGCGCAGTTTTGTAAAGATGCTTTTGATGATATTGGACAAATTTGTTTGGAGTATTTAGGAATAGATCTGTATCTGGAACCCATATCATCCAAGAAACCTTCTAGGGGCCGATATAAAAAATAATCTTTGTACATATATAATTGACTAAATATATATAATACATAATCATTGATATTACATTGATCTGAAATAACCTCCGTTCGATTTTCTAATACCGGATAATTAAAGTCAGTAAGTATGAAATTATCTAAAAGCCTATTAAGATGTGTTTTTCCAGCAAGTTGATAATTGGCAGAGTTTAAATAGTTAGCAGTTGTATCATTTAATAATATGGTAGGTACAGCAAAGTTGGTCAAATGAAAAAAATCGCAAACCGCTGCTCTATTATTTACTAAACTAGATTCTACAGTCCAGCTGCCGTAATCTAAATCATTAAACTTCCAGTAGGAGCAGTTATATTCGAAGGACTGTTTATGCTTGGTTTTCAAAAAATATACGCGTAACGGTCCCTTGAACTGTTCGTAAAAATCAGGAAGCAGTACACCGAAAACTACGTCAGACACTGGAGATGATTCTTCTATGTCAACGAATAGTTCGGAGCCATAATATATTGAAACCACCAGCTTTGGGACATAGCTTGAATTACTTTCACTGTACTTAAGTATTTGATTAAACAAGGTATTCGACAGTTTTACCATTGAATAAACACTGTCATTTAAATGTAAGGTATCGTCGTAAAGTTGGACCGAGTCGTTAATAGTTTGAATACTAAAGTTTTCTAAATTTTCCGAACAGTTTTCTAAATATATCCCTTTATAGTTATTTTTAACGTTCAAACATCTAATAACGAACTTCTCTGTGTCATATTCTCCACACTCGCCGTTTTTTAAGGAATCCTCTATGGTGTTGAGTAGGATGTCTGCAAAATTAAACTTCTGCTGTGTATTGTAGAGGATTGATCTGGGCACATGCATCAAATTATTTACAATACCTAAAAAAAATTAAATGTTTTTAGTCTCCGACTTTTTCCAATTAGAAAAACAGTGGCATAGCTACACATTTGAAGGAAGTGATTTGGCCACTATCATAATAATGAGATGCAACAAAACATCAAATAAGTCTCAACACACGATAAATGGTCATGACTAGGCTTAGGATAACTGTGCATTCAAAAATCTAAAGACATGCATGCAAATATGCTTGGAAACAAGGGCAAATATGCCACTAAAAATGCATTTATTATCGGATCAAAAAAACAGAAATAAAGCAAAAGTATAGCAATTAAAATATTATATTATTTTCGCTTCAAGGTATCCTTAAGGCACTATTTTAACCAGTAATTATTACATTAATATAATTATATAATAAAAGTATTTTTTTAAATAAAATTTTAATATATAGCTAACTAAACAAACTAACTAAAGAATAAAAAAGAATAAATAATTCAACAAGTTGCGGTTACATTTTATGACTATATGATGTAACAAATTATCAAATTCAAATTTTCTTCTATTATCTGACAATAGTGGATCGTGGATAAAAAGCACGAACTTGTTCTGCAACTCGATGAAGTTCATGGGCAAGGCATGTGGCATGTATCATTTTAGACCAGGGGTGCTCAAACTTGAACTGCTGGCGATCTACCTCAATATTTTTAGACTACTTATGATCGACTCTGAGAGGCTGCAAGTTTGTGTAATGCAGGGTTGTCGTACATACACGATACGTACACCCTACCTACCTACCTACCTACCTAGGTAGGGTGTACCGTAGCATATATAGATATTAGCTTTCCGCACAATATACATTATTTTAGTTAAGGTTTGGGTTAGGTTTAGTTAGGTAAAAAACTCATAGTTATTCAAAATTGCGAGTTTATTGGTTGTTACAAAACAAAAGAGTTACATATGGTGTTAAACTTAACTAAGGAGTGACTTTGGATGTTGAAGCGTGGCACTGCATGTCCTCAGCATACTTTTCATAAGATGGTACGTAACCACTGAGTGCTAATCGCAAGCATGATGACATATGATCGTCAGTTAGTCGATTGCGATATTTTGACTTAATTATCTTCATTTCAGAAAATACAGACTCGCATAAGTAAGTTGACCCAAACATTGCTGTCAGTTGAAGGGCGATTTGCCTTTGATTCGGATATTTATCTTCAGATATAAAACACCAGAAATTTGTATCAGATGCTGTAGCTTTGAGATGTATATCTGATATAATCTGCACCAACTCATTTTCAACAGAACATGACTTGCTAGTTCAGTAGCTAATTCCTCAATGTTTTTACATGAAAAAGGATAACTCATAAATGATGCTACATTTCCCAATTTACTACAATCATAAAAACGTATTTCGAATTGTCCCAAAATATTTAATAATTCAGCCTCAGATGTATCATAATTCAACTGAGGAATCCTTGCTTTCAAAGACGGAAAATGTTTCAGATCCTTTCTTTTCAGTTGATCTATCATAAGTTGCAATTTAATTTTGAATGCGTTTACTGCGCTAATCATCTCAATAACAGCTTTTCCTTTACCTTAAAGCTCCAAGTTAATGGTGTTTAAGTGCATTGTGATGTCAGACAAAAATGCCAAATCAGTCAGCCATTTTTCGTTTTTCAACATCTGAGTGTCATCACCTCTTTCGTCTAGAAAAGCTGTTATTTCGGGTAATAATTCTTGAAACCGTTCTAGGAATTTTCCGCGACTCAACCACCTGACGTCCATGTGAAGAACTAAATCAGTGTGTTCAGCTGACTCCCTATCTTCCAACTGCAACTTAAAGAGCCGCCGTTGCAAGCTACGTGCACGGATGGAACTCACAATTTTTGTTGCAATGCCCATAGTTTCCTCCGTGTTTAAAACTTTTGAACACAAAACTTGTTGATGTATAATGCAATGGATTGAAAAAAAATGAAGGTAATTCTTCATTAGCTCGACACAATGCCACAAAACCGTTTTTGTTTCCAGTCATTGCTGGTGCTCCATCGGTTGTAATGCATACTAATTTATATATTGGTAGCTTGTAGTTTTTTACAAATTGAAGAATACGTCATATATATCTTCGCCACGGGTCTTCTCCTTCAGAGGAATGATCAAAATGTCAAAAATTCTTCCTTAGCCAACATGTCATTGAATGCCATCCGAATAAAAATACACAGCTGGGCAGTGTCTGTCATATCGGTGGATTCGTCGAACTGTAAAGAAAGGTATGTACATTCCATGATATCATTTTTTAGTTTATTTGCCATGTCCTGACTCATGACTACGCCTTGTGACAGTCGGACGAGATAACTGAAGTTCTCTAACAGCAGACATGATTTCTGTTTTATTTTTAAAATCTCTAAATAAATGCTTCCTTCACAACCGATCCGTCTTCGAATGGTTTCTTGTGTTTCGCCAATATATGAGATATTTTAAATAACGCGATCGTAGCAGCTTTTGATTGTTTAGCTGGTCTTGTGAACATGGTTTGTTCTTTTTTGAAATAAGATATCAAATCACGTACTTTTTGTTTTCTTAATTCACTCTGTGGCGGAAAATCCTTTTCATAGTTTTTATGAACCGTTTTATGATGCCTCTCTAAGTTACCAGGCTTAGGTATTGCAACTGACGCACGACAAATAAGACAAATGCACTTATCCTTCACCATACAAAACAAAAATTCTTCCTCCCAATCGTTATTAAAAAATACGTTTTAGATTTCTTCGCTGCACTCATTTTGTACTATTTAATAATAAACTTTGTATCGACGTAGTATTATTGCCTTCAAGTTGCAATTCAGAATGACTCCAATTCCTGCAGGCGCAACATTTATATCGGCGTGAACGAAAGTCTCGAGTGTTCCCGTCAAACGCGCCGTCCCGAAATTTCTAGAAAAGCGGCAAGAATAAACAATGCAGCTTTTCTTTGACAAGAACCGCGCGTTCCTTTGATAAAGCCGTTTTTTGCCGCTAGCAGAGTGTTATTTTATTACGTAATACATTTTTGTAGTTTAGTTAAGTACCTACTTATTAAAAAAAAATTTTTTCTTGAGATCTACTCAAAAAACACTCGCGATCGACCGTTTAAGCACCCCTGTTTTAGAGTATAATATTTGTAGACCACTCATTGCTTTAGACATGTGTGGGGCAGCATCTGTAATTGCCGCTAACACTCTATCACATCACCGGGCCATAAAAGAGTGAGAGAGACATTGAAAAATCCAGCAGCAGTTGAATGATTTACTTTGTCTAAGGTTTTCATTGCAAGTAAATATGATTTATCCCTTTCTGCTTCTACACCCAACACACCAAAAACAAAATTAGCAACACATCTCTGTTCCACATCAGTTGTTTCATCTAGAGACACCCACATACTTGTATCTTCTACTTTTTTCCGCAATTCGGTAACTGTCTTATTGAATAAATCTGGAACATAGTTTTTCCTTAATGTGGATTCATGTGGAATTGATGTCCTTGTGTACTGCTCTAAAAATGACTTCAGGGCAGGATTACTTAATTTATTCAGTGAGATATCCGCACTAATAAACGCTTTACACAAATCCTCATTGAACTTTGATCGTTTGGGTTCCGGTCCTGATGAAAATGCTGTGGTGATTAAAACTTGTTTCTGAGCACACTTTTTACTTTTTTGGATCTGATGCTTTGTAGTTCCTATGATAATAATAATAATAAACGTCTTTATTAGAGAAACAACAAAAAAAAAAATTGTGTACAATATAAATTTATAATAAATAAAATAAATTTAATTAATAGGCAGCAGCACTGAAGGCGAAGTTTAGCCCAGGGCTATTCTTACACTTAACCCTCAATACAGTGCCACTAATATATACTTAATGATAACAAAATACATTGAGATAAAAATAAGTGTCACAATCGAAGACAAAACGCTAAGTAATTGAAACATATGTTATACATAACTAAACCTACAAATAAAACGAGAGGAAAGGAAACAACAAACGACCTACAAATCCAGTGTAAGTGAGAATAAAACCCAACCAGCAATAACCACACAAACAATTGTTAGTATTACTGTTGATTTAGCAAAAATGCTTTATATTTTCTTTTAAATAATTCGACATTGAAGATGTTTTTAAAATGGTCTGATAATTTATTAAAGACGTGAGCAGCCTGATATGCAAACCCCCTCCGAAAAAGGGCAGTCACGTGCCTAGGAATAAGCAAAAGCTCTCTATATCTAGTAATTCGTTCGTGAATACTACTTCTTACTATAAGTTTTTCCCTAAGATAGGCTGGTATAGAGGTAAGCATAATTCGACGGACAAAGACCGCGAAATGGAGATTCCTTCGGTTGTTCATGTTGAGCCAGCGAAGTTCTTTAAATTGGGGTGATATGTGATCAAACTTTCGAAGACCGAAAATAAAACGGACACAAGAGTTTTGTACTTTTTGAATTTTTTGTTGTTCCTTGGTGTTGAGAAAAGGGCCATATACAAAGTTACAATAGTTAAAATGAGACAAGACAAGAGACTCTACTAAAATCTTTCTTAGATTAGTTGATAAGATATGCTTACTTGAGTACAATAATCTTAAATTTAAAAATGATTTCTTCATCAGTGAACTAACATGATCCACAAATTTAAGATCTCTATCCACCAGAACACCAAGCGACTTAGCCGAATTTAAGACTGGCACCTTAACGCCCCCTACATGCAATGCAAGGGTCTTCTCTGCCCCCCGTGCACGTGCACCTCCAAAAACCACAACCGCAGACTTATCAGGATTAAGTTTTAAGTTATGTAAATATGAAAGTCGATAAATCTCGGCGAGCTCCCCATTTACAATGTATTCCGCAGCATGAAGTTCCTGTGGATAAAAAGCAAATCTCATTTGTGTGTCGTCTGCAAATGCGTTGTAAGAGCATAGTTTAATATTATTTAAAATATCCGCGGTATACACAATGAAAAGAAGGGGACCCAAGATCGACCCCTGAGGAACACCGGACTTAACAGGTGTAACAGACGAGACCATGTCTCCAATCACCACCCTCTGCGATCTGCCAGAGAGATAAGAACGCACAAACTGCAATGCATCCTCCGAAAAACCATAATATTTCAGTTTAGCACACAGCAAAGCGTGATTTATCGTATCGAAAGCCTTTGAGAAGTCCAGCAACAACAGCAAGGATAATTTCCCAGAGTCTAAGTCTCCCACAACATCATTCAGAACGCTGGAAAGTACCGCCGCCGTACCAAAACCCTTTCTAAACCCAGATTGATTCTGGGGTATAATTTTGTTACGGGACACATATTCGGCGACTTGCCGATAAACAACTGTCTCCAGTATCTTGGACAAGACAGGCAGCAGGCTAATAGGACGAAGATCGCTATGGGTCTCAGGCGCATTAGTTTTTGGGATCGGCTGAATTATCGACAACTTCCATCCATCTGGAAAGGTTGCACTCTCCAGACACACATTTACTAAATGAGTTATAAAAGGGTCTATAAACGGACTGCAATACTTAAGCATTTGCAGAGAAATTTTGTCGCAACCAAATGCATTTGATTTGATGCTAAGAAGGGCCTGATGAACGGATTCAATTGTTTCCATCGTAAAAGAAAAGCTCGTGTCAGAATTTGAATCTAGTGCGTTATAGTAATTAATAAGGTCTTTACAGTTTCTATCAAGGAAAACAGAGGAAAAGTATTTGTTGATTTGTTCAGTATCAACTAAATGTTCTGGTATCGCACCTTTACTATTATGTTTAACATTTAAGTCTGATAGTGTTTTCCATGTCTTTTTGCTGTTATTTTCTTTTGCGATATTACTGATATAATTCTTTTTAGCTCTCCTAATCAGAGACAAGGTAGAATTTCGCAAAAGTTTGTAACGAGCATGATCGTTCACAGATTTACTAACCCTGAATCTGGCCAACGCTGCGTCCCTCTCCCTCATAGCATACTTAATGCCCTCGGTAAGCCAAGGAGCCTTAGGCTTAGTAACCCGGGCTGTTTTTATTGGAGCGTGTCGATCAAATAAAGAATATATCATTGTTGTAAATCGTTCTACTTTTTTATTTATAGATGGTTCATGGATAATATTTATCCAGGGAAGTGAAGACAAATCCTGATAAAAATAGTTAAAATCAAAGCGCCTGAAATCTCTATAACAAATAATTTTAGGTTGAAATTTGTTTATTTTAACCTTTATCTCACAAAAAACAAGATGATGGTCAGACACGGCACTTGCATCCAATACGCCCGAGTCTCCAACAATCGCAAAGTCGGAGACAAAAATGGGATCCAAGAGAGTAGCTGAAAGTCCAGTGACACGTGTTGGTTCATCAATAACCTGCTGAAAACCAAATGCACTGAAACATTCGCTAACAGGGTTGCAGAGGCTTAAAAGATTTACAT
The DNA here is from genome assembly GCA_030620095.1 of Kuschelorhynchus macadamiae. Lineage (NCBI taxonomy): Eukaryota > Metazoa > Arthropoda > Insecta > Coleoptera > Curculionidae > Kuschelorhynchus > Kuschelorhynchus macadamiae. The sequence continues at coordinate 2,145,316 of JAUTXW010001340.1, read as the reverse complement.
TAATGTCACCTAGACAGATAACATAATCGACGGAGGGCAGAACAAAGGACACCACGTCGCCCAGTTGTTCTAGTGCACTGCGAATATTTGTTCTCGGAGGTCTGTAGAAAACCGCAAAAGCAAAGGTTCTAGAATAAAATTTCACCTTTATCCAAAGTTGTTCGATGGATGACTGATCGCAGGTAATGTCGATAAGTTCAGGTTTATATTTTGAATTTACATAAATGTGCATACTATGTGTTGTGTCACTTGGAATTTCTTGTTCGCAGTCACAGGAACATCACAATACTTACAAAACAGCACAAACCCGTCAATCGTAAAATCAGGAAAATGTTTCACGAATTTATTTAATACCGCACTTAATGAACGCGTTTCTTTCGGTATATTGGACAATATTCACGTCACACTGTGTAAACTAAAATGAATTGAAAAATTTATTAACTTTCTTAAAACGGGCGTATTTATGATCGTAAATCCGTGGTAAATCCATATTTTTTAAAGCACAGATGTTTTACTGGGTACCTACAACAATTTTAAGAAAGGATGGGTAAAACCCTTGGGCTGCCAGCAACTAGACATTTTTTATTATTTTCGCAAATTATTCTTGGTCTGTTTTCTAGCCATGAAAGCTCGCTTCAAATTAGATTTTTTGGCTTCAAAAGTAGCAGTTTTTGATGTAGATAGGCTATAGCATAATTACTTGGCCAAAAAATATCTTTTATAGGATAATTGAACCTCCAACTTTTTTTTTGTAATATTGGATGGCCAAAAACTAGAAATATCTGTCAATTTTGTTGCCACAATATAAACAGATATTTTCTAGTAAGTACTGAAGTTAAATTATAGCAAGCATAGCTGTTTAAAATGCCAGAATATGACATTTTTAATCTATAGAAATCGAGGTCAGAATATAATCAATAAGTACGAATTTTTACCAAATGCCAACCAGACATATTTTAGTAAGTATTTAAGTTTAATTATAGTAATAATAAGTATATAAGAATGCCAGATTATGACATTTGAAATGTTCAAATTCAATTCACAATTAAACTAAAATTGGGTAGTTTTATTTCGATTATTTTTGCTTTAATATTGCCAAAAAATGCCACATTTTCAAATTTACGTTTATAACCTATAAAACTATATCTAATCAAACTGAAGATTTATTTAGAAAAACGAAATATAAATTATTTACCAAACAACATGTCTAATAAAAAGATTCAATATTTCACTACATATTATAGAAAAACGCCGGGTCTTAAATTAGCAATTTTTAGCGAGTACTAAAGGCAAACCAAATAGGCATTTTTATTGGCATAATTTTAATAAATGTTGCTACATTTGAAAATTATTCCCATTTGATAAATATTTGCTTACAAGGTAGCCAATTTCAAAGAATATTTGCTCAAAAAATAACCCAAAGCTTTTTATGATCCGCCATGACTGAAATTAAAATTAAACTAATTTCCTAGCAGTCATTACTTGACCACTTTAAACAAACATATTCTTTCTACCAATAATAACGGATTTTCATGCATGTTTTTTTACGTTAGGGACTCTTTAATGAATTTTCTTAGTAAACTACATCTCAAAAAAAAATTGTAGAAAACGAAATGTTTAGTTTTAAGAAGGGGCGCGTGTTCTACATGCCTATCTTAGATTATTTTAACAGTAAAAGTTCCTAGGCAAGTGTTTTTTGTTCCCACCAACCGTTGAATGAATATTTTACCCAATAAGTCGTATTTCTACGAAACCATGATTTGTTGTTTGCATTTCCTCTTGGCTCATAAATTCTTACACTGATTGGCTCTGTTAATACTATTTCTACATAATATGAAACAACTGATGATTTATCATATAAAAGAAAAAAAGGCAAAAAATGAGAATTTATTTAGGTAAATTTCGGAAAAAATGTTACTCAAATTTCGGCAAAAAAACAAATTGGAATTCAGCTAAAAAAGCTCGATTTTAAAGTCAAAAAGTAGCTAATAAACCCAACCATAAAATCAAAAGAGTGGGTCGTAAAATTGCCAATTGGCAATTTTTACCCCATTATAGCCAAATTATTATTCCCCACTTTAGCCATATTTCCGTCTTTATACTATAATAGAACTGTTATTTTGGCTAGCAATTTTAGCTAATTAGCTAGAGATATTAGCAAATATCACACCATTTTAAACCATATACGATTATATGTGCTACTTGGGCTGGTACACAGGGTAGGCCATTTCCTGTTAACAGGTCGAGTAAAACATATATTATGTTATACAGGAGAGGTGATAACTTTGAACTCCCTAAATTTTTTATATACGAGTTTCATCGTTCCATGTAACTTTAAGTGTCGTAATTTATTAAACAAATATATATTTTTTGACAGCTGTCATAGATATTAATCAAATCGTATATAGCCGAAACATAAAAACTAAGACAATATCGGGAGTTTATAATTAAAACAGCCGTACGAAAAAATGGTTAAAATTGGTTTTATCCTATAATAAATATTATCTTATAAGTGTCAGAGCTTGAGCCCCCCCAAAAGTCGATGTCTAGTTGCTCCACTGTGTAAATGCCTTACAGTATATGGAAGCTGATGGGTGACATAGTCTTCAAAGAAGGAACAAACCTCATTGGCACCCTTTTCGGCAGTTTCTTCTGAATACCTATAAAAAATGGAGTGGTTATTGGATAGTCTGTGAATATTAAAAGAATAAAAGGATAATTGTCGGTTATAATACACGTCATTGGTGTGCATATTTGGAACTGGTAGATTTTTCTGAAAGCACGTAGCTACTGCTTTGGTATTCAAAACTTTTCTACTGTAGCTGCACTTTTTCTGGAATAAAAAACTTCAGCTTTTCTTTTGTGAACTAGAGACCTGTTCTTTTTCATCTTCACTAAAATTCCCAGATGAAAGTTTAAAATTCAAGGACTTGATATTAGCTTCAAAGTGGTCGCCGCTACTACATGTGTCCAGTAGAACGGTCTACTTGTGGAACTCTCTTGATGAAGATACTATCCAGGCATCCAGCATCAACTCTTTCAAAAACAGATTGGATACACAATTTGGCGAGCTAAACAGCACACTTGTGCACTATATGTGAATTTACCTACTGTCGAAATAAATAATAAAATAATAATATACCACCTAACAGCAATATTGTCATGGAAAATGCATCTTATAATAGTCGCCAAGTCCAACCAGTATAAAAAGGGATACACAAGCCACGAACGTGGCATATATTTCCATGAAAGTTATAATATTAAACAACTGTTAGAAGTAAAGCTATATGTGATAAGTTTGCAAAGGAAGCAGTTCATGAAATGATTCGGCTTCCACCATATTATTGTATCTTTAATGCGATCAACTTTCTTATGACAATTACATTTTAAACCTAATAATTATTCAATCACGTATAGTCCGGCCCAATATCTCTTAGATCTTGATAAATACAATACACTACCCACTATTAAGAAAATGTGATCTCAAAATCAGGACTAAAAAAAACAGACAAAATAGTCTTTCTATTTCTTTGGGTTCCATTTTCCATTAAACACAATCGCCTTCCCCCCTTCCGCACTGTGGGTTCTAGTGGGGGTGTAGCTACGCCACTGTAGAGAAATATAAACTGATATAAAATTTTTGTAATGACTCCGAATCCTGTTCTAATTTTTTACCCATAAAAATATTTGCTACTTGTTGTGATAACTTAATCAAAGCATCAAACTAAGTCTTTTATTATGACCAACCTATAAAGATCATGATCTACCTAAAATCTACAAATATTCCAAGCCAATCAGATCAGGCTGTAACCCTGGTTGCGCTACAGCCTCAGATAAAACCAGACCAGATGCGAAAACTCCCGTATAGCCTCTTCTCCATGCGACGGCGAACAAAGTTGATGGTTATAAAGTTTCACGGCCGTCTCGGTCATGTGTCTTCCAACTGCCGTGTAGTACGGGTGTTTTTGTTAGAGTTTGGATGTTTTTAATTTATTTTATTTGTAATTATCTGGGAATGTAAAAAAAATATTTAATCGTGTGTACAATATCATTATACCTACGTACAAAGATGTTTTACTTTGCTAGAGCGAAAATGCCTGGTTATAATGTCTTTACTTATTATGTTCTAACGAAGATAGTGGAGGAAAAACTTTACTCAAGTGCCCTAAAATCGTCAAAAGTAAGTATATCTAAACGCATATCGTAGATTTAACCAAGTAATCTTGATTTTGTTGTTAATAAGTCCCAATAAATGTTTCAGAGCAATGACGTGGCTTGAGGCTGCCGTAAGAGCAGATCTTTTAGAAAAGAACTATAATAATTACAAACTGTGCGAGGGTCATTTTGAAAGAAAATTTCTTTCTACGTCTTCAACAAACATCAAAAGGCTATACAATGATGCTATCCCATCAATTTTCTGTGGTCCAAAACGTGACGTAGGATCTAAAAAATCTTTATATTATGTCCACATCTCCAAGACATGGGGTATAGTATAGTAGATAGTATCAAAACGTGTAAAAAACATTATTTCGGTGAAAAAAAATCTGGGCGTCGGTTTGTTAGTTTACGCGATACATTTCATAGTCAAAGTCACTAAACCTCGGGCCACTTGGATTACACCTAACGTTAAACTCTATATGAAACAAATGGAACGCGCCTTGAATGATTTTAATAGGACCCGGTCAGTTGAGGAGTGGGAGAATTTTAAACGCTTGAGAAATTTCACTGTGTCTTTAGTACGAAGGGAAAAGCGTCAATATTTGAATTCTGTTTTTATAGAAAGAGACCCTAGAAAACTTGGAAATCTCTAGGATCATTCAATTTATGCTCTGGTAAGCAATCTAGTATTCCCATAAATTTGTCGGATCCAAATGAAATCAGCGCATATTTTGATAAGTTTCTTCAAGATGTCTCCGAATGTACCGCAAAAAAATGTGTTATAAAAATAATTCTTATTTAAACAATAATACTCAATTTAGTTTTCAATTGACAGAAACATCGGAAGTTCACAAGATAATTCAAGATATACGTGCGGATGCATTAGGCGCGGATAATATTAATATCAAAATGTCAAAATACTGCACTCCATTTATAGGTAAATATGTCACACACATTATTAACTGCTGCATAGAGTCAAATTATTTTCCAGATCAATGGAAAATTTCCATTGGAAAACCCTTACCAAAGAATAAAAATTCAATAAATTTTAATGATCTTAGAATTATCAGCATTCTACCGGTTCTTTCTAAAATTTTCGAAAAAAATTTGTATAAACAGTTATTTCACTATTGTATTATTAATAATATTATACCAGAAAGTCAGTGTGGTTTTAGAAAAGATTTCAGTACATCGGTGGCTTTGGTAGGTTTAACAGACGATATAATTTGCGCTATTGATAAAAAACTGTATACTGTATTAATTCTCCTAGACTTTTCGAAGGCTTTTTATACGGTTAATCACGCACTCTTGTTAGCAAAGCTTAAATATTATGGATTTTCTCAAGCATAGATTGATCTAGTTGAATCATATTTTTTAAATAGATCTCAAAAAATTGTTTGCAATGACGCATTTTCAGAACAAGTTCAGATATACTCAGGTTTACCACAGGGCTCCATTCTTGGGCCTCTGTTTTTTATTATCTATACAGCTGATATTTTGCGTTCATTGAAACATTGTAAAGTTCAAGCCTACGCTGATGATACCCAAATATATTTTCACTTTAAACTTTTTGATTACGAAGATGCATGCAATTTAATAAATGAAGATTTAAACTTATTAAAACAACTTTCTTTGGAGCACAACTTAAAATTAAATCCTTTGAAATCTTCACTAATGCTTTTCGGGCCAAAAAGCAATAAGCAGTTTTTGAATGAGAATCTAAATATTTGTCTCGATGGGGTCAGGCTCCCAATGGTTAACTCTGCCAAAAACCTGGGTATTATATTGGATACTGAATTGCGTTTTAAGGAATATATTAAATCTCTAATTCAGAAGTCATACTTATCTTTAAAAATATTATACAATAGTAGACATATACTTGATTTCTCTTTACGCAAAATGCTTTGTGAATCACTTGTTCTATCTAATTTTAACTACTGTGATTTTGTGTATGGACCCTGTCTTGATTCAACGAACAAAAGTCGAATGCAGAAAGTTCAAAATACCTGTTCACGTCTTATTTTAGATCTAAGAAAATATGACCATATCTCTCATACATTTAAGGAGCTGAATTGCTTGAAAATGGAGAACCGCCGAACACGTCACTTGGGTAATTTTGCTATGAAGATCTTAAAAAACCCTGTATTACCTTTGTCTATAAGAAACAAGTTTATATTTCGTGTAAATGTTCATTCAAGAAATGTCAGATCTATTAATAAGAAAACAGTACCCCGTCACCAGACTGCCATGTTTCAGAGGTCATTTACTTACAATGGTATTAAACTTTATAACTCTTTACCAAATGAACTTACTTGTCTTGAAGAAACAGTATTTAAAAAACGTTATAAAAGTTATTTATTTACGGCTCAGTGCCAACACCAGTAAATATTTTATATTATTTTGCTTTTTCACACCCTTATATAACGAAACTTCGTCGTTCTGGTAAATTATATTATGTACGTATATTCTTATTGTTTTATATAGTGTTTTGTAGAATCAATTTTGTTTTAAGAAATTAATTTATTGTAACATTGATTGACATCTGCTCTCTGTAATAATATATAATTTAGGCAAGTATATATTTTTTTTGTAACACGGTGAGTTAAGGTTCAGTAGAGTAACCTCAGACTAGACTGCGCCTTGGTTCTACCGTAGTTTTTGATATTGTTTTGTAACATAAGTGTTGAATTTATTAATAAAAGACATTTATTATTATTATTATCTCTTGACTTGAAATTTGGTACACAGGGAGTGGTCAACACGAGAACGGTTCGGATTGCTTTAGGGCAAAATCGGTTGAGAGGAAGGGGTTGAAACGGGGCGTTAATTGGTAAAAAATAGGGATTTTTTGTAAATGACAGTGTATTATGTCCTTTCTCATGGGTCTTTGGTTATATACATTTTAATAATAAGCCCTCTTTGATACCTCTGTCGAAAGTAAAAGTTTAGGGAAACTGTTATCTCTTTTATGATATACAGTGGTTTAAATTTAAGGTTTTCAGAAATGACACATGATTTTTAAGATTTGTATTAGTAATGCCAAAAAAACTTGCTTGTAATTTAGACAGCTTTTTAATAAGCATATCCGTATGTATTTTTGCATTTATAGTTGTAATCTTCGGTTTATTTGCCTAGAACAATATTGCATCAATAATAAATTATTTGTTTCAGTTATCAATAAATGACATATTTATTATAAAATGAGTGTTTTATTTTTGCTACAATCTTACAAACTTAACACTATTTAAATAGAACTGCATTGGTGCGGGCAATTTTCTAACACACGTTGCAATAACTATTAAGACATGATGGTGCAGACCGCTTAAATCTGACGCGTCAAGGTCATTGAAACTAAACGATAAATTTGACAGTCTTTCGCGTCTGGTCTGGTTTTATCTGGGCTACAATAATCATACCTGTCGTAAACATCATTGACATTGGCTCGAAAGTACTATCCTTAGATTAAGTATACAGGAAGATACATAACAAAACAATAAAACGTGACTGAGTGATTAATTTCCCACAGACCGCCCCGCAAACATACGTTTGTTTCAAAAAATCTCTCTTTGTTTTTATATATCATTGCCTCCCGGTGCTAAATTAGTTTGAAATGTACGATGACAATCAATTGAAATAGCATGGCGGCAATGTCACTAATGTCAGTCATATTGATTCGTTTTGCGTGTTTTCTAGTGTATGGTTTTTGTGGACTTGATCCTAGAAAAAAATATTTAATCAGATTATTACTCACTTACCAGCTAATTTCAACATATCTACGCTTTTGTCAGAAATTGCCTTCAAAGAGGACACTACACACAAGAGTTCTACCTCATCTATGGAGTTGTAATCGCCCGTGAGTGTAAGAATCATGTCCAAGATCAAATCATTAGTATCGTCATCTAATAATGCAATCATTTTCTTCATCTCTGCAGGTAATTCATATTCGGTACAGTTGTCTAATTTGTCATAAATATAAGCTTTATCTGTGAAGTTTCGAAAGCAGTTTGTTGATAAAATCGTCGAGTCCTTGGTAATACAAAACTCGTTTAAGGGGGTAGGAAGATTCATGAGAGTACACAGTTGACCACTTTGATAGGTAGCAGAACATTTTTGATTGAACTCGTCATCCGCAACACACATTTCCGTTTGTTCATAATCTCTTGCATTGTCCTCTGTTTGACTTTCCAAATTTTCTTCGTCTGAGAGCGTTGTTGGTATTGCGAAATTGGTGATATGATAAAATTCACACACTATCGCCTCATTAGGTTCTCCAGTGTCTTCAATATTCCAGGAGCCTGAATTCTGTTCACTAAACTGCCAGTAGGAACAGTTATATTCCAACAAACGATTCGCCACGTTGTAGTAGTATACAAAAACTGGCCCATTGAATTCTTGTGGAAATTCCGGTAATAATACCCCAAAAACGAGATTGGATGATTTTGAATTTTCTAGCTGTACAAAAAGCTGTGACCCATAATACACCGACACCGTCAGTTTGGGGATGTAGGATTCATTTGAGGTGCTGTAGCTTATTATTTGTTCGTACAGTTCCGCAGACAAACCCACCGCTGCTTCTGTAGTTACTATAGCGGAAAGAGTCTGTTCAAAAAGGATGCTGGAATTTGTAACCGGTACTAAATCACAGTTACTGTTGTTGGTACAGTTGTTAAGTTGAAAGCCAAAAATTTCTTCTTCTTTGATATTCACGGATATGGTGGCAAAATTGGACTTTTTATACTCTCCCAGTTCTCCATTTTCTAGAATTTTGTCGACTGCAATCAGAAGTTTATCGGTTGCTTTAAAATTTAACTGGGCGCTGAGCAATACCGGTCTTGGTATCATCATTAAGTTGCTTACTATTCCTAAAATTAAAAAAAAATCTATGAGTAAAGGCTTTTCTAATGCAAACATATTTTGAAAACATTTTCGACTATGTTTTAATATTCTTAACTGCGAAACAGTATAAAAGTAAACAATCTTCCTTCAAGATTTTTGCGTTTTAAGATCTTTAAATACAGAAAAACAATTATTTCCTTTTCACCGAGCGGCGAAGCTTAGAAACCTACCCCATTGACTTCAAATGTTACTAAAAAATTAAGGATCATATAAGGATAAAGTGCGGGACACGAAAGAAAACCGGGCGGAGTCAATCGGTTTAGGAAGGTCGGCCAAGAAATCTCCTTAAACCAGTAGTGTCCTATCGTTCTTTAAATAATATGGCACTCCTTTTTGACTATACGCACTTCAGATAATTAAAAAATGTAACTATGCTTAATGAACCTTTATCTATATTTGTCTGTTTTCTTTCGTGTACCGCACTTCTATATCTCTTTTGTGTTGCAAAAACGGCGAACTTTCGAATTTTAAAATGATTCAATTTTGATTTTTCTTGATTGATTTACCTATAAATATATTTTTTCTTGAGTTCTGTCATTAACGGTTCCCGGGCTACTGCCTACATCCACTATTATTGGACCACCCAGTATAGTGATACTCGATTTACAAGTCCAGATTTTACAAGGGCAGCCAGCATCAGATGCAGTGAAGGAGATTTATCAAAATTTTATGGGCGACTATGGGCTACTCGGGTATGCCAAAAGTGGCCGTCTGTCTCCGTTTGTCATATTACTTTATACAGGGGCCGTCATTGTGAAGTACTATACAGAGTGTTTCCTAATTACGTGCTGATGTTAAAGAGGGTGTTTTTATGTCCTAAAAGTCTTAACTTTTGAGATACAGGATGGCCACTGGTAGAAATTTCAAAAATTGATTGTTAATAAAAAATGCCCTTTCATGTATAAAAGACGTGTATCAAATTTCATATAGTTATTTATCTATAGTAGCATCAGAATTAGGATTTAAAAAAAATGTTTTGCAATATTAGTTCTTTTACACATTTCGTCCTTGTTTATTACTGGTGTCCAACCATGTTTTTACAACACTCCATGTCTCTTTTTTTAAGCTTTCTAGCTCGGTTGTCCATTTCTGCTAAAACAAATAGATATTCTACATAAACTGTACAGGGTTCTCCAAATTCTATGATATAATATTGACTTTCAAAAATCGTAAGAGATACAAAGTTGTTTGAATTAGACCAAACCTGCGAAATTCAACGCTGAATTAATATATCGTTGATTCCGACAGGGACGTTGGAAGTAGTCGTTCATTTCGAAGAAGAGGAAATTAACAAACTAAAATATTTTGGTCGATATATTTTGTTATAAGAACTTCTATTAAAAATGAGTATTATGAAATACTGGGGTCTTTTATTATTAATTACAATACATATCTAACAAGAAAACAACAAAAACCGCGTGAAATTCTGAAATTTTTAATAATTTTACTTGTTTTTAATAAATTTGTAAGAATAAAAATATTTATTGGTAAATAATAAACATATCAAATTTTAAGTCTTTTAATCAAATAAAAGGTCTGAAAACTGCAAATTACAATCAAAAACTAAACTGCTGTGCTGACCAAAAATAGTGCATCAAGATTTTTTTTATCAAAGTTTAAAGAATAATATTTCAGATATTTTAATTGCGAAACTCAATATCGATCTGTTGAGAATGTGGTTTTACTTGCTGATGCACATGCGTATAAAAAATAGTTAATACACATGTCAAAGTCAAAATACAAAAACAAGAATTTTAGTTCAATCTTTTCCCACGAATATTTTGACAAAATCCGTTGAACACAAGTAGCATTTTGAAAAAAATACAAACATTCTCTGTGAGAGGCGGTTTTGTTGTCCTCTTAAGCTGGTATAAGACAGATAAAATGTAATTTTTTTAAAAAGCGGAAAAAACAATGTGACAACTTAGAACAACTCCCTTCCTCTATGAATAATACAACTGGGGGGGGGGCGCTTCTCCGACGTGCCTGACTCCCGAAGATATCCGTGAAAAAAAGATAATAGTTATTTTCCTTATTATTTTTTTTTCTACTGGCATTTTCAGTCTTTGAGTTCTTATCATTAACTTAATTTTATTAAAGTCTACATGGATTTTTAATTCTGTTTTAACAAGCCGTTAACCTCAGTGATGTAATGGACATACACTCACACATATAGTGTAACTGAAATTCTTTTTTGTGAATTTGACATACGCTTGTTAAAATAAAATGAAAAATTCAGGTTCATATTTTAAAAAATTAAGTTGATGATGAGACCCCGAGGACGAAACGTCAGATTTTAAATCCTAGTACGTTATCTTGTAAAAGAGGAAAAGTGGCTTTAACGATTTAAAATTTATTTTGTAATATCTTTCCAAATGCACCTTGAGATGAATAAAAAGAAAATAATGTTTTTCATTTGTTTTGCGGATATCTCCGGAAGTAGTTACACCTGGTATACTATATAAATACTAGAAATTTGAGTCGTATTTCGAATATCCAAACCGATGGTGATCTTCAGCAGCAAAAATAAATAAATCCAAATTATCTTCTTTAGGCTTGGTTCAACCCATTTAAACACAAACTGTACTCTAATCTAAGAGTAAAGCAACCTAATAAATATAAAAACCTGATGTCTTATGTGTGTGTACTATTTCAAACCTTTTGCGATTACTATGTAGTGGCAAAAAATTAGGATAACAAACTGAAGAAATAATAAAATTGTTAAGAAAAGCCTGTTTAGTTTTTGGCTTACTCTGTATGTGATCAACATAAAAATATTAATTTGCCATAAAAATTAATATTTGAAAATCAACCTAAATTGAAATTTAAATATAGCATATTGTAAATGTTTGCGCTACCCTGTATATTATCAACATGAAAATAGTCGATCATCATCAAAATTAAGTACCTAGTTAGGTATAATCCCCAAAAAAAAGTCAAGTTGCATCCAAAATTATTATATTTTATTCGGAGCAGCCTATATTTTTGGGATACCCAGATACATTTTAAAATACCATACTGAATATTAATTTAATATCAAAATTACGTAAATTGAAAACAAATATCTGGAAGTAACTCAGATTAATTGTGATTTTAGATGAAGTAACCTATTATAGCTATATTTAAGTCACCCTCTGCACTGTGTACAAACTACAAACATAACCCAATTATTATATGTATTTTCAAAGTAACCTCGTACGTGATCAACTAACAAATAGCAATTACAGCACGGTAATTGCTAATAGGTACTATTCTAATAAGCTTGATAAATGAGAACGCTTCAGTGGACGATCAGTGTAAACTAGAAATAGGCAGTACGAAAATGTAATATAATTTTGGTAGCAATTAGATCTATATATATAATATAATATACTGTTTTTATTTATTTCCTTCTAGCTATAATTCTTTGGTAATGGTTCCATTTTTTTAAACAATACTTACAATATTATTGCATTCAATACACAGTACGCGGCTAACATAGTAACATAACAAAAAAGGCATACATAACTAGCCTGCCTGCCGTTCCAGCTGTATCCTTGGTTGCTTGCCTCTAGAGGGTGTTTACCTACTGCTTATAATCCGAGCGTAGCCGAAACTATGTTGAGTTTTCTAGCACGTCTGCTGTTACTGAATATGCCACCCGGTATTGAACAGAAAATTAATTATTTTGAAGCAGTTTATTGACAGCTACTTTATGAACAACTATAACAAAATATATGAAATGAAAAAAAATACAAAATGCACGCGGCGACCCGAGATCTTTAAAAGCAAGAAGGCGACTAACTTACAAAAACAAACTTATGAAACTTAAGCTGATTAGCTTTACATTATGTGTTCTCGGAATATCGCTCGCTGCTTTCAAAACAAAAGTTATCAATACTTACTAGGCGGCATTTGTTTATAGAGACGCAGCAATATAATAATACCTGCTATTGCAATAGCATTTTGAATATTATTTATTTCAACATTCCCTCTTATTCCAAATGCTACTCAATATTCATCATTTTAACAATATTGTAAAATACACTTTTCTGTAAAGGTTTGGTAAGAATATCAGCTACCTGATTTTTACCTTCCACAAACACTATATCGATTTCACCACGATTCACTAAGTCCCGAATAAAATGAAATCGCACATCAATATGCTTCGTTCTTTTGTGAAATTCAGGATTTCTTGCCAACTTGATTGCGGATTGGTTGTCCACTCGCATAGTAATTGTTTCTTGGTGGATTCCCAATTCATTGAGGAATGATTTTAACCATACTGCTTCTTTTCCGCCTAGAGCTAGAGAAACATACTCTGCTTCGGTCGTTGATTGAGCAATAATGCTCTGTCTTTGACTTGTCCAAGTGATTGGACCATCTGCCAATATAAATATATATCCACTTGTAGATTTTCGTGTCTGCTGACAACCAGCGTAATCAGCATCTGTGTAACCAATTACGTCAACATTGTCTGTCTTTTTATATACAATTCTATAATCAATCGTATACTTAAGATAGCGCATAATTTTCTTAACTGCTAACCAATGTTGCTGATTCCAATTGTTCACAAAACGACTAACTTGGCTAACGCTGTAAGCAATATCTGGTCTACTTACGGTTGCTAAAAATATAAGAGAACCAACTGCTTCACGATATGGTTCACTTCTTATGTCAGAATTGTCTGATGGAGATTGAAGACTAACACCAGGTTCAGCTGGAATACTCGACGATTTTGCATCTTCCATATTAAATTTAGTCAAAATACTCTTGATGTACTGTTTTTGACTAATGGAAATTGTCTTGTTTTCGTAATCGCGCACTATTTCTAGTCCAACAAATTGTCTTGCATCCTCCACCGTAATACTAAAGTCCTTTTTTAAGTTTGTTATCAAATCGTCAATCGCATCTTGAGAATTTGACAACACAAGTCGATCATCAACACACAGAGCTAAATAGATCAAATGTTCTCCAAACTGTCCAGTAAACACGCACTGATCACTCTCTAATTGTTTAAAATTAAACAATTGTAAAAAGTTCACAAACTTAAACAACAACGAGACGCTTGTTTGAGTCCATATAGACTTTTCTTTAACTCACATACATAGTCCGGTTTAATTTTATCTTCAAAACCACACGGTTGCTTCATATAAATCGTCTCCTTTAAATCACCATTCAAAAATGCTGTTTGAACGTCAAAATGTACCAATTTTAGGTCTTTTTCAGCTGCTAACGCGAGTAAAATGCGAATTGAATCGTAGCGCACTGCCGGCGAAAAAGTCTCGTCATAGTCTATACCTTTTTGTTGAGTATACCCTTTTGCTACTAAACGCGCTTTAAAACGAACACCTTCAGGGTTAGTTTTTACAGTATATACCCATTTATTATCAATAACTGAGGAGTCAATTGGTTTTGGCACTAAAATCCAAGTATTATTTTTATTTAAAGCTTCAAATTCCTTTTCCATTGCTGCTTTCCATTCCATATTCTCTTCACATCGAATGGCTTCTTGGTAGGTTTGTGGATTCAAAGTTGAACAATATACAGAAGGGCCATAATAATCAGGACGTTTTAGATTATTTCTGTCTCGAAGAATTCTGTTATTTTCGTTTGCATTCTCTTCGGTGGCTTCTTCAGCAGCCTGCTGATGTTCTTGCACTACTTCTTGTTCGATTTCTTCTGTGATATCATCTTCAAATTCACATGTCAATGGAATGTAATTTTGTTTTATTTCTGAAGTATCATTTTCGTTGGTTTCATCAAAATTTACATCACAACTGATATAAATCCTCCTTTTATTTGGATCCCATAATCTAAAATTATTTGAAATTCCATCATATCCTACGAATAACAGTTTTCTACTCTTGTTATCCCATTTTGTACGGAGCTGCGCTGGTACCATCATGTATGCAACACTTCCAAATATTTTTGTATGCTTTATATCAGATTTAATGCCTAAAAAGGCTTCAATAGGCGCCATGTTTGTTGTACGATTTATTGTGGCTCTATTTAATATGTATACAGCAGTGTTCACTGCTTCAGACCACAATTCAGTTGCAATCTTTTTATTACACAACATCGAACGTGCAGATTCGACTATAGTTCGTATTTCCCTCTCTGCTGTGCCATTTTGCTGAGGAGTATACGGTGCTGATTTTTCGTGCAAAATTCCCTCTGCTTTAAAATATTGTTGAAAACTTTCATTTACATATTCAGTTCCATTATCACTTTTAAACACTTTTAATTTGTTGCCTGTTTGTTTCTCTATAAAAGCCTTATATTCTTTAAATCGTGCAAAAACTTCCGACTTATGTTTTAAAAAATAAACACTTCTATAGTCAGTACAATTATCTTTAAATATTACGAAGTAACGTGATCCGCTGGGTGACGAAACATTCATAGGTCCACAAACATCACTGTGTATCTTTTCTCCAGGCTTATCGGTTTTTATTTTATAAACATTTTGTTTATGAGGTTTTCGAGACTGCTTACCCAGCTGACATGCCTCACAAAAATATTCGTCCTTAGTATCGAAATTGAGACCCTTGAAATGTATATGACCTAATCTTTCCTGCCATAGTTTTAATGAATCGGCCTCGCATTACACTGCATATCAGGTTTTATTCGTAGTAGCATATACCACAGGTTGTTATTTCTAATACCGACACACGATAAATTGCCATCTGAATCTCGAAACTCGCATTTATGCTGATTGGCATGATGTGAAAAATTTTTATCAGTCATAACACCGACGGAAAATAAATTTCTTTTTAAATCAGGGACATAAAGAACGTTGTCCATTGTTCTGTTATGCCATTGATTATTTACTTTAGCTTGTAAATTTATTGTGCCTTTTCCTGTAGCGAATATTATTTTATTATTTGCAATTTTTACTGATAAAGGATTTTCTAGATGCTCTAATTTTGAAAACCACTTTAATTGGCTGGTCATGTGCATACTCGCACCTGAATCACATATCCATTTTTGTTGATCATTATCTGAACTAGCTGAATATAACGACGATAAATTACAAATATAAGCTGAACTAGAGTTACCTTGGTGATTGCTTTTCTTCTGCGCATCAGATATTCGCTTTCTGCACTCTCTGGCCCAATGTCCTTTTCTTTTACAATAGTTGCATAAAGTCTTTTTCTTTAGTTCAGCTATATGTCTTGTTTTGGATCCGCTTTCTTGACCGTCGAACTTAACTTGTTTGTCTAATTTTTCTTGTAAAACTTTCACTTGCAATGCTAATTGATTTGTTTCATTTTCCGAGCTTGACATTCTCAATTCTTCTTTCATAAGACGAGCAGTTAAATTGGTGAATGTCTGTTCTTGTGGTGTCACAGAATCCCATGCTGTTTTAAAGTTGCTGTATTTTTGCGGTAAACTGCTTAGCATTTTTGAACAAACTGCACTTTCACTAATAACTTCCTTAACGTCGTGAAGATTCCTGATCATACTTTCCATTTTTGCAATATGACCTGCAATTGAGTCACCCTCCTTCATTCTATATTCATAGAATTTTTGCCATAAAAGCTCCTTGGATACTTCGGTTCTTTGCTTATGAATTGACATAAGTTTAACCCATATTTCTGCAGCATTTTTGCAATTCACCAAACATTCTAATTGGTGCTGCGCTATGGAGGTGAGGAGTATCACTTCCGCCCTGGAATTCTTGTCGTCCCAAGATTTCCATTCTGCTGATGAGGTGTCTTGTGGTTGGGAAACACTTCCATCCACAATATCAAGGAGTTTCTTCGACTTTAAAATAATGGATACACTAAATTTCCATAACTGAAAATTTAACCCATCAAATTTTACAATGTCGGCGCTTGTATATCCGGTTGCCATTTTTCTGTTGGTACACTTTGTCTTTAAACACACTAATTTCTTTAACACTTCACTACTATACTGTCAATTACGCGAACTACTTAACGATTTTTAATTATTGTTCTTCACTGTATGGGTGCCAGGGCCCATAACCTGTTGGATTTCAATAAAACACTCCCATAACTTGTTGGATTTCAATAAAACACTCTCGAAAAGTAAATAAAAATGTAATTAGACAAAAAGTAAATGTGAAAATACAAAATGCACGCGGCGACCCGAGATCTTTAAAAGCAAGAAGGCGACTAACTTACAAAAACAAACTTATGAAACTTAAGCTGATTAGCTTTACATTATGTGTTCTCGGAATATCGCTCGCTGCTTTCAAAACAAAAGTTATCAATACTTACTAGGCGGCATTTGTTTATAGAGACGCAGCAATATAATAATACCTGCTATTGAAATAGCATTTTGAATATTATTTATTTCAACAAAGACGCATTATCCATTACCACGACTGATTTTGGAGGAATGTTAGGTAGAAGCTTCTCGAGCAACCACTTTTCAAAGTTATCTCTATTCATCTATCCATGATAGTCTCCAGTTGTTAGTCCCGAGCGAAAAACTAAAGCAGCACCTGGAACAAATCCGGCTTCTGAACCAGCATAAACTATAATAAAGCGACTACTAGAGCGGATTCCCTGAACATCACATGTAACACTTTCACTTTGCCAGCATTTGTTCACTGTCATATCATTATCTACCCAGGTTTCGTCTAGATACACCATATTGCGTCCCTCTTGCCTATATTGCCTTACAGTTAATAGTATTTCACCCGCCAGTGAAAAATATTTGGTCTCTCAATGAGCAATTTTCGTTTATTTTGGTACGTGCGCCAAACAAAACCATTTGATCGTAAAAGCCGATTTAAGTTTTCATACCCGTACGAAAAATCAATTTTGTTCTTTACAGCACGAAGTAGGGGTTTGCAGGTCGGAACCTTCTTTAAGTTCTTATAAAAATCCTCTATTGTCCGTCGAATTACTTGAAAATCACCATCGTCAATTTTATCTTTGTATGACATTGGGGTCTTTTTTTACCAGGAGATTTTAAAGGTGAAATAGAACATGAGCGATCATTATGTTCTCTTTAAATTTTTGTTACACTACTTTCCGAAACACCAGTGTAAAATGCAGCGCGTTCTGTTCGATTTTGAATTGGAATAGTCAAATTATTATTTTCAGCTTCTCTAGTACGGGCCTCTATAACGCTCGCAATAACTTCACGTGCACCGCTTCGAATTGTTTTTCCTCTTTTGTTCGTCATCGTTACTTCGAAATAATAATTCAAATTCAACGCAACGCATTTATATAGAAATGAAAACAAATGCTCGAAATGTATAGGCGCCACTGGAAATAGCTAGAACCTTCTAGCGGCAAGTGCATGGAGACTCTAGGCACATCCCAATTACAAGTGGACCAGTGCGAAATTTACTAAATCCTCGATTAATTTTTCGTATCGCTTAGCTAGGACATTTTATAGGTGAAGCGGCAAACTATTACAACAAATAAAATAACATACAATTTATTTGCGTACACAAATTTTACTTTTCCGCTTGCTTAAGACTATGAACCTTTATTTTAAGGACCTCCCGGTTTTTTTCGTGTCCCGCACTTTAAAATTGTAACCATTTTGGCAAGAACTTAATATTGCGGGATAAAATGGTGACCTAATATAATAAATATTAGTACAAAAAATACTTATCGGACATCAAGTTTTTTACAGAGTTATCTAACGAGGATTAGACAAGTCGGTTTTCCTCGTCACGGGCGTCTTGATTTGGAAAACCAAAACAGTCATCTATACTAATATATAAAAGACTTAGTTAACTGACTCACTCGTCACGCTCCAGCTTAAACCGCTTGAGGTAAAAGGCTGAATTTTGGCATAAGAAAGGATTTTTTAAAACTCAAATTCCAAGGGGGTGAAACCACCCCTTAAATATTAAAATATTTTTTATTTAAAAACGATCAGTTTTTCGGAAAAACGGTTGAACATGTATTTTTTAATTTATTTTTTTCATATCCTAGGATTTTTTAAAAATTCATACAGGGTGTTCAAAGCGGTGAAACCACCACTTAAATAATACAATATTTTTCTATTTAAAAACCGTTGATTTTTCGAAAAAAACGTTTGAACAAGTGTTTTTTAATTTATTTTTTACATGTTTTAGGATTTTTAAAAAATTCATACAATGTGTCCAAAGGGGTAAAATCATCTCTTAAATAATATAATATATTTTATTTAAAAAACTGTTAGTTATTCGGAAAACGCTTGAACATAATATGCTTTATACTTAATTTTTTTACATATTTTAAATTTTTTTAAAAATCCACACAGGGTGTCCAAGGTGCTGAAATCACCCCCTTAATATTATATTTTGTATTTAAAAAAAAAACGGTTAGTTATTCGGAAAAAACACTTGAACACGTGCTTTTTATTTTATTTTATTACATATTTTAAGATTTTTTTTTAAATTTATACAGGGATTTTGAAAAAATCGGGACATTGATTAATTTTTGCGATGATCTGTTTCAAACCGTTTGCCGTAGGATGCTGAGATTGTGCAAACAGCTTGATTTTATAGTGCAGAGGTTCGATAAGAAGGGATTCTTGAAACTCAGTTTCCAAGGGGATGAAACTTCCCCTTAAATATTTGTAGTGGACTCGAAAGTTGCCAGAATAAAACCGCTTCTTTGTTTAAAAAACGAGCTATATTAACTCCACAAAATAGCACAACAGATGAAATAAATCTAGCTTTATTGGAAAAAATTACAGCTCCACAATTAACATACTACTCAATAGATGTAGTTATGGACCAAGAAAATGCGGTTAATTATCCTGGCGAGTTCCTACACTCTCTAAACCTTTCAGGAATCCCTCCTCATGAGTTAATTTTAAAAGTGGGAGCACCAGTGATGCTTATTAGAAATTTAGTTCCACCAAAATTGTGTAATGGAACTCGGCTATGGAAGACAATTTGAATACTTGAGGAGACATTAAATAATATTTTTTGTTCAAAATCGCTCCTTTTCAGGGCCACAGTATGCAAAAAGATTCTCGAACTTAAACAAAAACAGTCATTTTGATAGTGGTTTTAGTTAAAAATAAATATTTCTAAGAATTAATTTTTTATTGTACCGGGTGGTCGAAATTGGTCTGTTTTAACAGAGAAAACCTATTTCCTGACTAGATAGAGCAAAACTGACTTAGGTGTCATGAGCTCGATTTCTGAGAAATGTTTAATGGCAAAAACCGCCTGCCGATATTTTCACTGCCAACTGAGATATAGGGCGTTTTTCAATTTTCGGCCATTTTGAAAATTGTCCATAACTTTTTTATTTTGCGGAATATTAACATTCTGCAAAGACATTCTAAAGGCACTTTTTTATGTGCAATCCAGTGGCGTACTCAGATTTTTTCTATAGTTGTCCGTTTTATCATAAATAGGCAAAACTTTTTTTTTTCAAATGGAAATCATAGTTGGCTATAAATTATAAAAAATGCTCGCGTTTAGCCCTTTTCAGTGATATAAAGTTGTAGGTACTTATTTTCAAAAATAACGAAAATATTAGGTGTTTTTGGTTTACATCGAAGTAGGCCTTGGAATAATGACGCGCGTTCAATATTTTGAATATATTGCTGTCAGATTACTGTAGTCTGGTGTAATTATTGCGTTTTGGTGTTATCTTTATAAAGTTGTGTTAAGTTGCTGACAAAATATGTTTGAGAATTATGAAAAGTATGATATGTTAAAATGTTACATATTATCTAACGAAGTTCCTGAAGCAGCTAGTGAATTATATTTTAATACATTTCCCGAGCGACGTCAACCGGATAACCGAATTTATCGAACATTAAAAAGTAATTTAGTAAATTACGGAAGTTTTAAAAAGTTAAGAACAAGACATTATGAACTAAAGGAAGAAAAGGAAATCCAGCAGTAAATATAATTGGTGAGGTATTAGATCATCCTGGCACCTCCTCTCGAACATTGGCTAATATAACGAATGTTCCAAAGACCACCGTTTTAAAAATACTCAAAAAACATAAATTCAAACCGTACAGAACGAGAAGAGTTCATCAACTCCGTGAAGGGGACGCCGCTAGAAGATTGAGATTTTGTCAGTGGTATGAGCAAAAATTCATGGAGAATGAGAATTTTCCATTAAATATTATTTGGAGTGATGAATCCAGAGTAGATACTTCTGGTATATTTAATAGATACAATTCATATCACTGGTCCACTTAAAATCCACACGTAGTTGTGCAACAAGACCGGCAAGGTCGGTGTGGATTCAATATATGGGTGGGGATATTCGAGGAAGATTTGTGGGACCTTATTTTTACGATGGAAATTTAACTGCAGATGATTATGTAAATATTTTGCGCACATATATTGTCCCTTTGTTGGAAGACATACCTTTAGCTGATGCCAGAAATATCTACTATCAACAAGATGGTTGTCCCCCGCACAATGCAAGGATCACAACTGATCTTTTAAACTTCGAATTTCGAGAAAATTGGATTGGTACGTGGGGCCCCATACCTTGGCCTGCTAGGTCCTGTGACTTAACTCCCTTAGATTTTTTTTTGTGGGGAAGATTGAAGGACTTGATATTTAAAGGAAGAACCTTTCACACAAAAGAAGAATTGCAAGAGGCCACTAGGCAAGCTTTTGCATCTATTAGCCCAGTTGAACTAATAAATAGTTGCAACTCGGTACGAAAAATATGCTTAGTTTGTATTCAACAGGGAGGGGCTCAATTTGAACAACTTCTCTAAATATATTTATCAGAAACCTATCTAACTAAATACCTAGATTTTCATAATTATTTTTTATTCACTTGTAGCTGTAAATAGTAGTTTAGTTTGTTAATTTTGTTCAACTTTGCTATGTAAACAAAAAAAAAATAAAAAAAATTAATAATAAATAATTAAAATAACGTTAGCTAGTGTTATTTAAAGTTGTGTTTAAGTTGCTAACAAACTATAAATCTTAACAATACATAATTGAGATATTGTCATCACAAATCAAAGCCTACTTCGATGTAAACCAAAAACACCTAATATTTTCGTTATTTTTGAAAATAAGTACCTACAACTTTATATCACTGAAAAGGGCTAAACGCGAGCATTTTTTATAATTTATAGCCAACTATGATTTCCATTTGAAAAAAAAAAGTTTTGCCTATTTATGATAAAACGGACAACTATAGAAAAAATCTGAGTATGCCACTGGATTGCACATAAAAAAGTGCCTTTAGAATGTCTTTGCAGAATGTTAATATTCCGCAAAATAAAAAAGTTATGGACAATTTTCAAAATGGCCGAAAATTGAAAAACGCCCTATATCTCAGTTGGCAGTGAAAATATCGGCAGGCGGTTTTTGCCATTAAACATTTCTCAGAAATCGAGCCCATGACACCTAAGTCAGTTTTGCTCTATCTAGTCAGGAAATAGGTTTTCTCTGTTAAAACAGACCAATTTCGACCACCCTGATGTGAATATTTTAAAAAACTTTTTACGTAAATTATGAGTAAAGTATGAATAAAGATAGTTACAAATAAACGCAACAACATAAGCCTAGATGCCCCAAGACTGTTCGTAAGACAAAGGTTATTTATAAGAATGAAATATTCAAACGAACTGGCGAAGGAAAAAAAGTTAAAAAAGGAAGCATTCTGAAGTGGACTCCACGCAAAGTTGTTTTTGTTAATTTGTTACCGTTTAAGCATACATTATGTGCTGTATTATTTCCTATTATTAAAAAAGATGTTTGAACAGTTAAATAATTAAGTTTACTGTAAATAGCATACCTGCAGTTAATACAATATGACAAATACTTATAATATACATAAGGCGTCCCCATAGCGTGTTCTCGGTTGATATCTTGGTACCGGTTAGAAATAGAGAAGAAATTTATGGTAGACTATTAAAAACTAAATCAGGAAAGTGCAAACAGCTTTGTTCTAATTTGAACCGTTTAGAATCCCAAGTTTTTAAATATTAATATCTGGAAAACAATTAAATTTAGGCCTATGGACAAAACATGAAGTAGACGTAGAATTTTAGATACAAAAAAATGCAATAAAATATAGGGTTTTTCGTATATGTAAAACTTTTAGATATATACAATTCAAAAATGCAATAAAATATAGGGTGTTTCGTATATGAAAAACTATTTAAGTAGGTTAGGTTAGGTAAAATTATAATAACTTATATCTTGAAGGCTGCATTTTATTATAATAAAAAAGTTTTAGTTTTGAAAAAAAAAGATTAATATATGCAACTAAACGCACACAGAAGAGATATTGACAATGCCGTGCTAAAGCAAGCCGGTCGATGAGTGACTTAGACCGAGTTGGGATAGGTCAAGATCCCTGGAGGCAGCCTATAGAGTTAATGGGCCTTGGTGACAATTTAAGATGGCGAAACGAAATAGTGGCCAAATAATTTTTTAAAAAAATAGTCGTAAAGAAATTTTATTCAATTGTCTTTAAATTTTGCAGAAAAATTAAAGTGCAAACTCAATAATTTTTTTCTAAAGTTATTATTTATACTTTTGAAATTCCCTGGTAGATAAAAATTCGTAGCGCGAAGCCAAACTACTTTTAAACAGCTCGGTAATAGGAGGCAGTATCGATGGGGTTTGAAACTAGACGGCTCGCCGATTTTCAAAGTGCCGACGGCCCAGTTCTGCAACTTATATTTTTATTCAGTAAACAATTCCCAAGAATTTTACTGATGCGGTAATATCCTTTGACAGAAATCAGCGGCGGCTCGTCAGATGAGGCAACTGAGACGCCGCCTCACTCGCTTTCCTATAAATATACATTTTTATTTTCAAAATTAATTCTTTCCAAGTTGATACATTTTTCTCTGAAAATTGTCTCAAACACTATAAAAATTTCATCAAATATGCGTAAATCATAAATAAACACTTTACTTTACTAACCAACAGTACAATGTCCAATAACTGCAAACCTATACGCGGCGATGCGAATTGCGCCTCGGACACTTGAATGGTATTTGGATTTTTAATAAGTCTGAGAAAGAGGGAAAGGGTCGTGTTGCATATGTAGATTCATTCCATCTCTTTTTATTGAATTTGAGGCGATGAAAACTTCGCTTAATGATTGAGACGTTGCCATTTAATGTTAGCACAGATTGAATATAAATGGAAATAATTATTATTTATCGGTAAATGACAATCGCGCATCCGGCTGCCAAATGCAAGCCGTTTTTGTTTTTGTTGATATTTGCGTGGGCGTCAATGGCCACCGAAAACGCTTTTGCAGAGTTACAAAGACAGTCATTTACAATAGAAAATGCATTAAAAAGAATTTTTAAAGTTTGTCACACTTGTAGGACACATAATGGTATTTGTATTTGACTGTTACCGGTAACGGTTTGAGATTGAGCGGGAAGTGGGTGGATACTGAGATTATTCGGCAATCATTTGGTGTTTGTTTTATAGTATTATTTCGTGAATGTCGCGAATATCTAAAGTATTTTTGACGTTGCGTTAGTTTAATTATTGAGTAGATAGACTGATAGAGTAGTTTATGTGAATTAGTGATTAAAATTTAAAATAAACGAAACGTGTGAACTATGAATCCAGTCCACGATATCGTTATGTCACTATTGACAACGGAATTTTCCAGGCGTCCCGAGGATGAGAAAAAAGAAATTCTTCGCGGAGATAGACCCATGCCGAAGATAAGTACCTTAAGTAGTGATAAAAAAGACGGTCGACAATATAAATGATCATTTCAAACGTCATGGTATCAAACACACACTTGGATTTGTGGAAGTGTTTTTAAGCAGCGTTTATATTGTTGGCCTTGCTTAATACTGGGAAAAACAAAAACAGTATGGACTTCTGATGGATATGTTGATTTTAAAAATTTTTCTAGAGCGGTTAAAATGCATGAAGGGTCTAAAGACCATATTCAAAATACCTTAGGTTTTGTACGTTTGTCTCAAAATATAACTACAATTAAAGATGCACTAATCGAAAATGCTCGTTTATCTAAATTATTGTACAATGAAGATGTTAGGAAAAACCGCTTGCTTTTGACATACCTTATAGATACGACTATATTACTGGGAAAACAAGAACTGGCATTTAGGGGGCATGACAAATCCGAATGTTCTTTTAACAAAGGGAATTTTAAGGAAGTTTTTAATTGTTTAATTAAACGTAACACCGAACTTGTAAAGCATTTAGAAGAGAAAAGTGTATTTACGGGACAATCGAAAACTATTCAAAATGAATTAATATTTTGTATTGACGAACATATGAGAGACTTTATTAAACAAGAAATATTGGAGGCTACATTTTTCTCATTAATTGTAGATGATACGACGGATATAGTTGCAAAAGCCCAATGTTGTGTAACTGTTAGGTATGTAAATAAATTAGCCGAAATAAAAGAACGTTTTTTAGGCTTTTTTGATATAAGTGAGGATTCTAGAGCTAATGCACTCTATAACTTAATTGTAAGAATCTTGGAACCTTTAAATTTTAAACGGAAATTAGTACCACAATGTTATGATGGAGCTGCGGTTATGGCCGGAGAATTGAGCGGTCTACAAACACGAATAAGATCAGATGCCCCACAAGCAATGTACACTCATTGTGCTGCTCATCGTCTCAATTTAATTTTACACCAGGGTTCAAATTATATTAAGGAAAGCAGAATCTTTTTCGCAACTTTGAAAAGTTTGCCTGCTTTTTTCCATAAATCGTACAAACGCACATCTATATTGGACAAAATAATAAAAAAACGAGTTCCGCAAGCAAGTGATACAAGGTGGTATTCTCGATCAAAAATTCTAATTTTTGTTGCAAATAATTGGGAAGGACGAACCTTAGTTTTTCAGGACATGATTGAAAATCCAGAATTAGACTCAGATACTATACACATGGCCAAGGGGTATCTAAAAGACCTTTCCGATTTTGAATTTGCTTTTAAAGAAATTTTTTTTGTTACTGTAACGTTACACTTTTACGGTAACTAATTATGATTTTGCTAATTATATTTTGTCATTTACCAAGATGTCAGGAACTAAGTTTTTGGAAGTTATTTAGATTCTTTGACTATTTTCATTATTATAAGTACTTAATATTGTATGACTGACAGCTTGGTATATTATATACATTTTATGTTTTATATTTACAGATGCTGAGGGTCTGGTTGTTGAAGCTTTCTTTAATGCCCACATATAAAAGGGCCATATTTTTATAAGAATTTCATTATTAGATTTTCATTCACCTATAGTTTTCTATTATCTTACCTTGACATAATTTTGATCAGAAACAAATCCGTTATAAAAAACCTAGTTGGCTATGAGCTGTTGTAATACAAACTAAACAAGATATTTCCAATATTTCCATTGTAGCCTGGTAACGCTACGTAAATTAGAAACATTTGGTATATACCTCCGATTTCGTTTGTCGCCTTTTAAATCTCGTTCAGTTCATTAAATGATTTGTCCTTTTGATAAAATGTAGTTTAAGATGTTACCTATATTGTTAAATGTCCGGTAAACACATGTCATGTTTCATTAAACAAGGGTTTGTGTTATTTATTTAAGTAGTTCTCCAAATGGTTGGTTTAAAAAGCCTTGTTTATTTTCGTTTTATAAATTGGGTTAAGTGACAACAAAGTTTGACGTTTACTGTGTGCGGCGACGCTAAAATCCTTGCTTTGACCTTTTCCATGAATGACTAAAAGCCATACGATTCCGTCCGACCACTTTACTTTCATTTTTATAAAAACCTAACATTTTAAAGATTTAATTATTTAGGACGAGGCTTACGTAAAGATTAGAGGAAAATATTAAAAAATAACAACATAAATTATTCAAAAATAAATATTTAAATTGAATGTATATTAAGATTTATTGTAATAAATAATGTATTCTGAGTTGCCTGTCCTTTTAAAAATCTTTTATTTTTGTCAAATAAATAAGGGGGAAAGAGACAAAATATAGGGACATTAAAATCAAGTTTTGCATGGAGCACTTTCAACAGTTTAGTTTTTTGGCCAAATTCCTACCTTTTTTTTAAACCTTTTTTTTCTTACTAAACCTTAGCTGAAAATCGTCTTGGAACGAGTTCGAGCTATTTCGTTTTGACTGTGGCCGTAAAACTACCTTTAAAAAGGCTGGTCCTGTTTTATAGTTATTTTAAATTTTGTGTTAAACAGTGGTCAAATAACAGCCAGGTAATTATTATTTTAATTTATTTAGCAAGGTTCTTTCATTTAATTTTAATTTAAACAATAGGTTACAATGGATTTTTTCTCCTTTTTACAGCTCAGCGGCCACATAGCAAATAGCACATTTTAGTGCACATTGAACTTATTAGCACATAGCACATTGCTATTAAACCCTTGCATCTTAGCGCACGTTTGCTTTTTATAGCCTTTAAAGCATTTTGAACATTTTTGCACCCTCATGATTGTGAGGTACTTTTCACGAGAAACAATTGGTTGAAGCAAATAACCCTAAAGGTTTAGGTTACCTTTGAAGTTGAAGCAATAATTCTACATTAAGAAAGAGCCCCCTCTTTACCGAAGAGGTGTTGGAATTTTACCTCTAGCCCAACAACCAGGCCCCAGTAACTCCAGTTTTCCTGCCAGTTGGTGAGATTTTTAAAAAAGCTTTATATTACAGTAGTACCTTTTATTGATCAATTTATCTTTTTCAAATTACCACACATATTTCTATTTATAAACAATTTAAACTACATTCTCTCATAAACAGGTTTTTTTTTTAAATAAAGCAAATCATAATATTAAATAGTGTTTTACTGGTTGTTTCAGTACCTTTACGAACACACGGGTAAGGGGTGTATGAAGGCGGTGCAGTAAGTTCTGTTTTATGTGTGTTGGCGCCCTTCTTTCATATTTATAATTTTCACTTGCCTCCTTCATACACCAAGGAAAAGGATTGAAAATTTTGAACTCCCCCAAAGCCGAACTACCGTATAAGCTAGCCAACGGGTCGTAAGTGCAAACTTTTATTATTGCACTTACGTAAGAACTCTTTATAACGTGGGTTTTATAACACCAGAGTTTACGTTATATTACTGATATCATATTTAAAGTTTTTCAGTTAAGTAACCTAGAAATTGATTTCTGCATTTCACAATTGAACATTGCCGTCAAACGATTAAATGAGCTGCACGCTGAAAATTTCCTTAAATCCATTTTTGAAAAAGCAAAATCACTTACCGGACTGCCATGTAGTAGACAAACCCGTAGCATGAGCGAATCAGATTTAATGGAAAAATATAAAAATCTGTTTTATGAAATTTTAGACTGTATAATTTTTCAAATTAACATCAGGTTTGAAGATTTACACAAATTGGAATTTGTGAAACTTCTTAATACATCAAAATACAAAGACTTTGCCACAGAATTCCCTATTAGTCTATTAAATTCGTTAGAAAAAACGTAACCAAAAATTTTTGACAAAGACCGCCTCAAAAATGAGCTAAGCATAATTTACCGAGATGAACAATTTTATAAAGTCAATATTCAAGAACTCCTTAAACAAATTAATAGTTTAGAATTAATTTCAGTATTTTGTGAAGTATATCGACTTGCGACATTAATTTTGACAATCCTCTTAACAAGTGTACAGGCCGAAAGAGATTTTTCGGGCTTAAAGCGAATAAAGACCTACTTACGAAATAGTATATCTCAAGATAGGCTCTCAGCCCTGTCGATCATAGCAATAGAAAAAGAGTTATTAGTTAAACTTTCTGAATGTAATGGTGACTTTTATGACAAAATCATTGAGAAATTTGCTTCTTTAAAAGACAGGCGCATTAATTTAATTTACAAAAAGTGACTTAACTGCACCATCCACATACCTATTTGCTTAAACAGTTTTGGTTTTTTATAAAAAAATTACTGTCCACACCATATTAGATTATTACAGGTTTATTACACATTAAACTCGATTCTGACTATTTTGATTAAGTATTTTAAATATTTTTTATAAAAAAATCCAATGATGAAAAATGTGTATATTATATATCTGAGGATAAAATGACATATATCTGAGGATAAAATGAACTACATGAAAATTGAATGAATATCTTAAAGATTATTATTTTATTTTTATATCTAATTGGAAAAATTGGGCATATATCTTGCATGTGGCAGCCCAAAAATTTTTCGCTTGCGGCGCTGCCTGCGGCGCCATCTACCTATTATAAGTAACAAACCTTTTCTCGCCTTACTAGTTTTAGACACCACGAGCCGCCACTGACAGAAATGGAAAGTCGAGACGAGACTAGACGAGACCCGAGAGTGCAAATTTTACCTCGTCTCGCGGCATTACTAATAAGAATTTATGTATAATAATGATAATATATAATTTAATAATCAATAATTACCTGCAATGGTATCTAGGTCTGGCTTTTTCTCCGCAATATCCATAATAAAGTTCGCAGTAAGAACAAAGTCGAGCGTGTTAAAGCTATCGAATTCTTCAGATATCTCGAGCAGTTCAGCCAATACCGATTCGAATTCATCATCACCAGTTCTACCCGAAATATCAACGAGGTTATCTGTCAGAGGCGATTCGGCGTAGAACTGACAAAAGTCGTCGATATCAGACCAATACAGTCCATCAACAAAATTCCCAATGCAAGATCTCCGAACAAGGGTAACATTTTCAGTTACACAGTGTCCATTAAGTGGATAAGTAGTTTGATTTCTAGTCATGAGCGGCCATACGATTGTTTGTCCTCCATGTTGGGTCGTGCTACTGGGACAGTAATGGACGTTTCGAAATTCCAGAAATTCAAACAAAGTCTGCTCTATGCAAACGTCTTTTAGTCTGTTGAACTCTTCTTCGGTGTTGGTCCCTTCTGCCGAGGTCAGATGGAAGGTTATATTAATGTCCTTCTTTTCTTCGTCGATGCCGTTTATTTTGAAAATTCTCGGATAAAAAGAGAAAGCGTTTGATAATTCGTTCCTGAAGAGGTTCTGGAGCGTCTCCAGATTCTCCGGAGTGAGGGGGTAGGACGAAAGTCTCTCTTCGTAATTTTTCAGTCTGAAAAGAACCACGTATTCTGCTGTATAGTTTTTGATAATTTTGACATCTGATTGAATCAGCGTTATGTTGGGATATAAAAACGCTTGGCACCAATAGTGTCCTGGCCCTGACTGATCCAAGTTGATCGCAGGAAACTTCATTAAGAAGTGAGTCTCGTTTTTAATTTCTTCAGTAAAATTGGTTATACGATAAATTATACTTTTTGCGTCTGCGTCCGTGAAACAATGAACCACCGGAAAACTATTGTTTTTCGAAACGAAATTCGAGTAGTTGATAATCAACAGGTTGTAGGAATTTTCTTCGATTTCTAGAGTCAGATTTCCTTTAGTTTCGGGAATGTCGACTTGATATATTGAACATTCCGAATCTGAAATTTCGTCGCTCAAGAACCAACCTTCATTGGTCAGGAAGCCGTATTGCTTACTGAAGTCTACATCTGGCGCCCAGTTGGTGTAATTTAGTACAATTTGGGAACTTGCCCATTGAAAAGGGACATTTGATTCGGACAGGGTGTTTCTTAGTCCGATTCGACATGAGCTGTCCGTGAACAACAGGTTCTGGTAGGGTAACAGGAATTCTGCCAGGACGGATTCCCCCACTTCAGAACTCGTTGCTAAAAAATAATAATATAAATATGTAACTTGGAAAAGTATAAAAAATGTTGAGAAAAAAGAAATATATTAGACTGACGAATCAAGTTCACTCTAGTTTGTTCAATATATTAATAGTTTTTCGGCCATTGTATTCGAATATGAAATTTAAAAAATCAGTTGGTTTATAAATTAAAAAATTTGATTTGAATATGTTTTTTAACTTAATTTTTTTTTGTAAAGCTGTATAGCAGAGACTTTTTTATAGCTATAAGCATAAAAAAGAATTTACCTATAACGTATCTCAGTGGTAAATTGGGAAATAACCCTTAAGATGAATAAGATGGCAACATTGTGCTGTTCGTGCCGCACCTCTTAAATCTAGTACTAGAAAAATATGAGCAAATTCTCCATTTTTTCAAAAAAATTACAGCTTTTAATGTCAAGAAGCAGCTTCAAAACTTTTTTCTTTATGGAAGGGGGGGGGTCAAGAGACACATGCCTTAAAAGGATTTTTTATTCTTAATTCAA
The DNA here is from genome assembly GCA_030620095.1 of Kuschelorhynchus macadamiae. Classification (NCBI taxonomy): domain Eukaryota; kingdom Metazoa; phylum Arthropoda; class Insecta; order Coleoptera; family Curculionidae; genus Kuschelorhynchus; species Kuschelorhynchus macadamiae. Next base: position 2,114,186 of record JAUTXW010001340.1, on the reverse strand, counting down.
CTCCCGATTTTGAATACCTTTGATTCAGCAATTCTCAAATTTTCAAATTTATTTATTTGTCAAGGTAGTAATTACAACATTATTTATATAAATTGATTACATAGCTAGCAGTTGACAAAAGCGCATTGCACAGCGATTATAAAAAACCGATGTCAATAGCCCGAGATAGGGCTAATGTTGTGTAAGCGCGTGATATTTAATAAAAATAATTAGATATGGAGTACTAGAAAAACCCTAAAAAAATTACTAATAACATAGTTTTAGCCCATTAGAGAAAAAAATATTTTAAAAATATAAATTAATTACTAATAGATCCGCCCGCGCATCAGCATCATTTTAAAAGATTTGTTTTTAACAACTTTTTATGTATAAGTGGCAGCAACCAAAAATAAAAATCACAGGAGGCATCCCAGACTACAATATATATAACATACACATGCACCGATGTTCGCTGCATTTCTATTTCATTTATATACTGCTTTCAATTCCGCGTTGCTCAATCAAAAGTTTACATTTAATATGCTCTTTAAATTTACTATAAGAGAACTCTTTTACATTGTTAGGTAGCTCATTCCAAAGATTAACAGCACGAACTGAGAATGATTTTTGAAATTTGGAAGTTTGGTGCTTAGGTATGCTAAATTTGTTGATGTTTCTTGTGTTGTAGGAATGGAGAATATTATTAAAAATTGTTCTCAGGTAAGGCAGTTGACCAGTTTTTAAAACTCTATATAAAAAATTGTACATATGATATTTTCTACGATTCTTCATCGGGCGTTGAATTAAAAATAAAAATACCTTTAAAACAGTTTTCACTCGACCCCGCTTCCATAAAAACAGTTTCGAAACTAGCTGTTCTCTTGACATTTAAAGCTGTCATTTTTTCAAAAATGGACACACACATTTTGGTGCCTGCGATTTTTTAACTGTTTCTGGGTAATTTTTGGATGCAGAATGTAAAAAAGTTCTCAGATTTTGTCTATCCGATCTAGTTTTTTATCTTTAAAAAAAAAAAAAAAACTTGTGTATATATTTTACGTTATAACTGTTATAATATATAATATTACTATTGCCAGTTAAAAAAACAAAGACACATGGATTTAAGTATTTATTGCAAAAACTTAAATTACATAATTACATTAGTAACTAATCACATGACAATTTTCTTTTATACGACTTTCTAGAATGGAGTTTACTAGGGCAGTCTCGCTGAATGCTCCAGCAGTAGTCCGCCATGATGTGGCTATCCCATCGTCCTTGATAACGATCGTCCATAGTTTTAATATCCTGATGGAATCTTTTCCCCTGTTCTTCACTACAATCACCTAAGTTTTCTGGAAAACGATTTAGGTGGCTGTGGAGGTAGTGAACTTTTATACTCATGTTACAGCCGAGAATATTAAAATTTGAAAGCATAGTTTCCACTAATTCTACGTAATTCTCTGCTTTATGATTGCCAAGAAAATTTTGTGCTACTTGAACAAATGAACACCAAGCGTTAGATTCAGTTTCGTTCATTGATGTGGTGAATTGTGGATCTTTAACAAGTTGGCTTATTTGAGGACCATCAAATATACCAGCTTTTAGTTTTTGCGTGCTAATGCCAGGAAATTTAAGTGACAAATACCCAAAAAAATTTCCGTCTCGATTTAAAGCCTTCACAAATTGCTTCATTAGGCCTAGCTTGATATGCAAGGGCGGAAGTAAGATTTTTTCTCTTGAACCCAAAGGTTCGTTGATCACGTTTTGTTTTCCTTGAATCATGACATATCTTGAAGGCCAATTTTTGTTAACCCAGTGCTCATTTTTAGCTCTGCTGTCCCAAAGGCACAAAAAACAAGGATATTTTGTATAACCACTCTGCTGTCCAAGCAGGGAAGTTAACCATTTTTAAATCAACACAAATTGCCCACTGATGTTCTTCGTATTTAATTTTTCTCAAAACTAATGCAATTGTTTCATATTCTTCCTTCATGGTAGTAGAATGACCAATAGGAATTGAGCCATATTTGTTACAGTTATGTAAAAGAACATATTTTAAACTACGTTTTGAACTGTCAATAAAAAGGCGCAAATCATCTGGAGTGTATTCAGGCAAACCCATTTTTTCTAAGAGCCCTTTTATATTGTTACAGAATCCTTATCTCTTTTACGATAAAATGTAATATTAGTACCTGGACAAAGTAGATTTTTTTCTTTTAATCTGGATGCAAGTAATTCAGCGGAGTTGAGAGATTCAGGTCTCTTATAAGATCGTTTAGTTCTTCTTGATTAAAACACTGCGGAGTTGCTAAATCTGCTTCAAATTCGTTGTCGTTTTCTGATTGAATTCTTTGAACTTCGTCAGACGTTGATGTTTCTGTATCATCTTCTGTCAGTTCGGGTAGACTGCTGAATGATGGAACGGGTATTTCTTCCGAATGCGCTACAGGCTTTCTTGCAGAATCTAGATCAGGATATGTCCATTTGTGTCTATTGTTTCAAATGTTCAACACATGTTTTACATATGAAATGGGGGTCCAAGATTTATCTTGATCTCCTAAATGAACGCCAAAATAGGCAAGATAAGCTCTTTTCACAAAGTCAGAAATCGTTTTTCTGCTCTCTTTCAAAGTGTATTCACCACACACATAACAGAAAACATCGGGATGATTTACACAGGTACGTCTGCTTGTGGATGCCATTGTTTCAGTTTAGTGTCTTGATACTACAAAACGACCAAAATTTACACTAAATGATAGCACAACTTTACTTAGGAAAACTCAGTGATATACTAAATCGAGTACAGCCAAGCAGGTATAGAAGGATCGGGTCATAGCAATTACAGGTATAAAAGTAATTAAGAGCAGTGTATTGAGTACTTCCTAGTATAGGAACATTGGGTCAGGGACAATTTCAGGTATCCATTTGGTAAATTAGATCCTGGGAAATTTCTATTTTGACGATTAAGTACATATTTATCTCTTTATTTGTTGTCCTTTATCAGAAAAAAATATCAATTAACCTGTACCCTGTATCTCAAAAACTAGAGCTGATAGAAAAAATCTCGTGGCATTTTTGGAATCAGCACTTTAAAAACATCTAAAATCAGATGTTAGATTTCCGGCACCAAATTTTTGTTTTCATTTTGTTACCCTGTGTTGTCATTCTAAATTTCGCTGCAATATATCAAGCGATTCAAAAGTTAGACGGGAATATTAATAGCAAGTGTGAACATAAAAAATGCAATTTTCTCAATCCTGAATATTCCAACTCGGTCAAGATTGGAGGGGCGCGTCCCCCTATACACCCCTCAGCGAAACCTCTGCTCCAAATCTTTCTTGTGGATAAATAGAGTAATAACTTACTTTCACAAAAGCAAACCGAATCTTCCTGGTAACCTCCTTTTTTACATGACGTATGGGTTCTGTGAGTCTGTTCGCACAAACTGCTTTGTTGATAAGGTAGGGCGTCATACATACAAACGGCGGAATATTCGGCATCGCAACTGACAGCTTCCACGTGGGTGCTGTTATGATACACCAGGCATTCCTTGTCGAGGAAGGTGTTTTGATAGAAAAAAGTCCGGCAACTTTGCGTGCAAATTTGAAATGGAGTTTTGTATTTGGAAGAAAACTCGATGAAACGGAAAACGTCTGAAAGCAAAAATAAAAAGAAAAAAATTGTACTACATTATCTTTCATGTATATAGATAGGTACTAATATATAAATTGGCATAACATTAAAAAATGTCAAAGAGAACTTGAATGTACAGGGTTATTTTTTATAATTTGTCACCCCTGAGAGGCTTATTTTTTTTAAGATACAAAGAAATGGTTCCTATGAAAGTTATAGAGAATTTCCTAAAGATTTGCAATTTTAGAAACACGATCGGAAAATTGCTAAATCACCATTAACTTCGGTATTTTAAATGGGACACTGTATTTTTTGACATTTTTGGATTATCCTTATTCTTCCCTTTCCAAAAATATACCGGGTGTCAACGATATCGTTTTACACGATGCCATTCAATTGCTTTTTAGGTTAGGATTTTTTATTTGGGTTAACGAAATATGGTATTAAGACACATATTTTTCATGAAAAAACAATTGAATATTACTGCCAGTTTTTCCGATATCAGAACCAAGTTAAGAATTTCAAATGGAACCCTGTATATTATTTTACATAGTTTGATAGAGCTTAGAATTACCTTTTCAATGACATATCACACGTTATATTTTTTTTCAAAATGGCGGACCAGGAAGCGCTTTTTCAAAATTCAATATGGCGGTCGTTTCCCGATACCGATGAAATTTTTGTTTAACAAATTATTAAAATATTAAACAAAATCGGGTTTTCAATGGATTTTAATCAAATTTTTAATTTATGGGATAAGTTTAATTTTTTCTCTAAAATGTGAACTTTTTCTTAAATTTTCTCAAAGATTTTAGATAGAAAGTTGTATTTATTAAATATTAGTATTAAAGTATATCTTATTAGCTACACGAAACCGCATAACAAGCCGTATTTTTGCTTTTTGTTTCAGAAAAAATTGACAAAACCTTGCCGATATACATTTTTCCTAATACATAACATGAAACAAACACACACATATTATTAATCAGAAAATCCTGGAATATTTTTTATTGTTTATTGATAAGTAATTTTGTATTATTTTGACATTTTATGACTGTTGCCTTATTTTAGGAAAGCGAGAAAAAATCACAAGTAGTATTCATTTTATTTTACCGGTAGATACGGTGCAGTAACATGAAAGATGACTTAACTAAGATAAGTAGACCTTGGAAACAATTGCATAGGGATGCCATTATAATTTTCATTAGATTTAACCAGAAACGTCAAAAGTACTGTTTTGTATCGACATTTCTGATAACTTTCGTTACATTTTTACAGTGAGAAGTGGTTCTAGTTAGTTTTAAAAATAAATATTATGGTTTATTCAAGAGAACATCAAATTGACATGCTCCTTATTTATGGGGAATGTCGCAAAAATTCAAGGGACACAGAGAGATTATACCAGGAACGCTTTCCGAATCGTGACGCTCCTTCACATGCATATTATCCTTGGCTAGTACAACATTTAAAAAATGAAAATAATGGTGGTGTCCATGCTAATGGCAATGATGGTTTCGTAGTAAGCGAAGAAGTGGAAACAAACGTTTTAGCGTACATCGAGTATGACCGTACAGCTTCCCTTCGTGAATTAGGCAAACAGTGCAATACGTCCCATGAAAGCGCCAGAAAAATTTTAAAGAAACACGGGTTTAAATCGTTTAAGTATCAAATTCACCACCACCTATTTGAAAATGACTTCCAAAGACGACATATTTATTGCAATTGGTTTTTAGATAATTATAGAATAAGTCCTGTGTATCATCATAAGATTATTTTTTCGGACGAATCAAGGTTTACTAATCTAGGGATGTTTAATAGAAATAATTTTCGTTATCGGGCATCAAAGATTAGTAAGAGAAGGTGCCTTCCAGGAACGTTTTGGAGTTAATGTTTGGTTAGGCGTTGTAGGACTAAATTGGTCCAATATTATTCCATCAGTCTTTAACTGGCGAGATGTATTTGGACTTTCTCGAAAATGAAATTGAACATTTTATAAATAATTTGCAGCAAAATGATGATTTAGTTTACCAACAAGATGGCGCCCCTGCTCATAATTCAAGAATTGTTGCAAATTACTTGAATGAACGATTTGGTGAGAACTGGTTGGGAACCAATGGACCAATTCGATGGCCAGCGAGGTCGCCTGATAACCCCGCTTGATTTTTCTATATGGGGTCATCTGAAAGAAAAAGTGTATGCAACTCCTGTAATATCGTTGGAAATGTTAGAAAATAGAATAAGACGAGCCGTTGAGAGTATCTCAGAACAGCATTTACGAAACCTGCTCGCGGAAAATGTTGAGAGAGTTACACTATGCCAAGAACAAGGCGGACAGCGCATAGAACATTTAATTGAGTGACTTTTATATTAATTGTGAAAGTTTGATTTTAAATTAGCATTAAACCCAATAAAAGCCTCCATATTTGTTTATTATTTCTACCTATAATTCAAAAATATCTTCGGTGTTAGAAAATGGCCGCCATATTGAATTTTGAACAAAAGCTTCCTGGTCCTCCATTTCGAAAAAAAATCAACTTGTGATATGTCAATGTAAAGGGAATTCTAAGTTCTATCAAACTGTGTGAAAAAATATACAGGGTTCTTTTTAAACTTCTTGACTTAGGTCTAGGTATTTCCGGAAAAACCGAAAGCCTGCCGGTAAAATAAAATTAATACTACTTGTGAATTTTTCTCGATTTCCTAAAATAAGACAGCAAAAATCATAAAATGTCAAAATAATACAAAATTGCTTATCAATAAAAAATGTTCCGAAATTTACTGATTAATAATATGTGTGTGTGGGTGTGCGTGTTTCATGTTATGTATTACGAAAAATGTATATCGGCAGAGTTTCGTCAATTTTTTCTCAAACAAAAAGCAAAAATACGGTTTGTTATGCGGTTTTGTTTATTTTTTTTGTTTTTCTCAGTATAAAAATGTAACGAAAGTTATCAGAAATGTCGATACAAAACAGTACTTTTGACGTTTCTAGTTAAATCTAATGAAAATTATAATGGCATCCCTATGCAATTGTTTCCAAGGCCTACTTATCTTAGTTAACTCATCTTTCATGTTACTGCACCGTATCTACCGGTAAAATAAAATTAATACTACTTGTGATTTTTTCTCGCTTTCCTAAAATAAGACAACAGTCATAAAATGTCAAAATAATACAAAATTACTTATCAATAAACAATAAAAAATATTCCAGGATTTTCTGATTAATAATATGTGTGTGTTTGTTTCATGTTATGTATTAGGAAAAATGTATATCGGCAAGGTTTTGTCAATTTTTTCTGAAACAAAAAGCAAAAATACGGCTTGTTATGCGGTTTCGTGTAGCTAATAAGATATACTTTAATACTAATATTTAATAAATACAACTTTCTATTTAAAATCTTTGAGAAAATTTAAGAAAAAGTTCACATTTTAGAGAAAAAATTAAACTTATCCCATTTTGTGATAAATTAAAAATTTGATTTTAAATTTGATTAAAATCCATTGAAAACCCGATTTTGTTTAATATTTTAATAATTTGTTAAACAAAAATTTCATCGATATCGGGAAACGACCGCCATATTGAATTTTGAAAAAGCGCTTCCTGGTCCGCCATTTTGAAAAAAAATATAGCGTGTGATATGTCATTGAAAAGGTAATTCTAAGCTCTATCAAACTATGTAAAATAATATACAGGGTTCCATTTGAATTTCTTAACTTGGTTCTGATATCGGAAAAACTGGCGGTAATATTCAATTTTTTTTTCATGAAAAGTATGTGTCTTAATACCATATTTCGTTAACCCAAATAAAAAAATCCTAACCTAAAAAGCAATTGAATGGTATCGTGTAAAACGATATCGTTGACACCCGGTATAATTTGTCTATATTCGGAACAGTAGTTTTTGACTTATTCCACTTTAAAGTTACTACATATGACAATTTCACAGATATGCAGCCATACTTAAATCGCGGTACCTATGAAATGATGAAATCGCTTTGCCCATGGAATGTCACCAACAAAAACAAAACACTTATTTTTATTCGTAAGTAAAATATTTTATTGATTTTACGGAAAACAAATTTAATAAAACGTAAAATGCAATTTACCGAAGAAGAAAAACTAAATATTCTTCAACTTTATTTCGCAAATGCTAATAATGCGTCAATTGCAGTGCGACAATACAGACTGCTATATCCTAGTGCAACAGTTCCCTCAAGAAAAACTGTTGCGTGTATAGTAAAAAACCAGGCACAAAGAAAATCCTTGCAGAGGCAAAGAAAGCGAGCAAATTTTTACTTGGACGAGGAATTATCCATATTTCTTTAGGTATCTAAAAGTTAAATTAAAACTAATTTTTAGAAAATCCAAGCAGATCGATTCCAGACGTCTTTCGGATAATCGGAAAATCGAGGCTCTACATTCGTTCAGTGCTAAAAAAAATCGATACCGCCCGTATAAAATTAGACCAGTGCAACTATTAACCAACGCCTCCACTTCTGTGAGGATATACTGACCAAACTGAGGAAAGATATGCTGTTATTCAGAAGGATTTTGTGGTCTGATGAGGCTTGTTTTACCACAGCTGGAATGTTTAATAGAAAAAACAAGCAATTGGGCAACAAGAAATATATATATATATTTGAAGAGCGAAAGAGACAAGGGCGGAAGTCAATAAATGTAGGGTGCAGCATCTTGGGAAACCAAATTATTGGTCCGATATTTAATAATAATAATAATAATAATAATTAGAGTCCGGATTAAAAAGCATGTAATTTTTTACAAAAAAAGCATGAAATATGCATAAAAAAGGCAAAAAAATTAAATACAAATTTATTGTTTATCTAAAAAAAATGTAATATAAAATATAATGGATAAACATTAAAATAAACAGAGCCTCTAATAAACAACAAAACAAAATAAAAAAATTAGTTTTTGTAGAAACAAGCAATAATTAAATGCTGATTTAAATGTTCCATAGTAAAGTTCTGTCTTCTATCACTTTAAATGTTTTTATAGTTGGAAAAACTTCTTTCTACGTCAACACTCGTTATGGGTGCATATTTAAATTTTGCAACCACATCTGGGTTCATCTGTAAGTCTGGGTCAGTACTCCCTGCCAATACCAAAGCAATTTTTTTTAATTTCTGAAAACCTTCATTTTTAGACAGTGTGTCTTTCAACTTTTTTTGTACTATTTGGCCAGTTGCTCTAGGAACATTGTCAATGGCTGTTTCAAAATTATTAATTATTTTAATGGAAGTATTTAATGTCATTCCTTGTTTCTCGAGGGACTTTATGGTGGAACTGACAAAACTAAAATTAGTTTTTAAATAGGATAAATTGTTTATTAATTCATTTTCATTTAGGACCGTTTGACAATCTTTAATTGCTTTGCTGGCTGTATCCGGTAGCTCAAATATAACTTTTTTAAAATTTTCAAAATTATCTGCATAATATAATGCGGCATCTAACCAAGTACCCCATCTTGTTAAAACTGGTTCAGGTGGTAATGGAATATTGGGAAGTCTTTCTTTAAAAAGTTGTACCCGCAAAGGCGCTTTAACAAAAACCTTTTTTCCATTTTTTATAAGTTCGTTGAGAAGAGGAAATTGTTGCCTTATAGTTTCAGCAACTCTATTTAAGCCGTGAGCTAAGCAGGTACAGTGGCATAAATTTGGATAAAACACTTTTAAATTTGTAGCCGTTTTAACCATATACGCTGCCGCATCAGAAAGCATGAGTAACACTTTGCTACGGGGAACTGCTTCTGGCAAGTAAAAGCTTGTTAGTGCCTCATTTACAAATCTTGCCACTGTGTTGCTGTTTGTGGCTTCTAGTTCCTTGGAACATATTAAATATCCTGTGGGTGATATTTCTTTATCAAGGACCCCGATAATTAAATTCGCAACATATCTTCCACAAGCATCCGTGGTTTCATCCACTGTAAACCAAATATAGTGACTTCCAATTAGTTCCTTTATTTTTTGAATTGTTTCATTGTATATAGCGGTGACATAATTTTTTCTAAGGGTACTTTCGTCTGGTATACGCATCTTACAATATTTTTCCAAAAATGACCTTAATCCCTCATTTTGTAATTTATTCAAAGGTATATTGGATTGTACCATAGCTCTGCATAAATCAAGATTAAATTTCCTTTGATCGCTCTGTCCTGAAGTTGATTCTAACGATTCAGCAATTGTCGATTGTTTCGGTCTATTCGCAAATTTTTTCAGAAATTCTTGATGTAACTGTGTCTTAATGTGTTGAATTATATTGTATTTTTTATCGCATTGTATCTATAATAAAAAAAAAAAAACGTAAGAAACTAGCTAGATCCTCAAACCATTTTTTAAATTAAATTAATTTTCTTAAAAATGTATCATTTAGAAGCCACGCCAAGAAATAAACTGATGATTTTTTTGTCCAGTGGGGTAAAAAATAAATTAATTAATACTCTTAAACATTTGAGTATTTTTAAGTTTTTGGACAAGCAGTCAAAATTGTTTCAGTAAAAGTATGCATAAGTAAAGTACTGTGAAAAATTTTTAGATAAAAAAACTTACCGTTTTAACACAAGCTCTGCAAAACAATCGACCACCCTCGTATGTTAATTCTTTATAGTCTTTAATTAGCTCATTTATAGAAGGTTTTACTTTCGGCATTTTAAAACATTAAAGAAAATCATAACGTTACGCCAAATACCGACGATGCAAAATGAAAACATTTCATTCCTTTTCTCTTTCGATACGTAGAAAAAACAGCTGATGCAAGACGCAACTAATACCATAAAATCTATTTTTGGACTGGGGTTTCACGCGTATTATCGATTTAAAAAGAAGAAACTGCAAGCGAGACAGAAGTTTGTTTATTTTAATTCGCGTTGATAAAAGTGTGCCTGTGCAATAATATTATTTTACCTACATTTGCAGTACTTACTACAAGAAATCTAAAAAAAAGCTTTAAAAAAGCACAAACCATAAAATAAGCATAAAAGTTGAAAAAAAGCAAAATAAGCATTAAAAACAGTGCCTTTTCGGCAATCTAATGTTTGCCTGTAATATTTACAAAAAGCATATTGCCTTAAAATCCGGACTCTAATAATAATACATTTATATTGCACTCCAAAATTATTACAAAGGTACCATTTATATTACAACTCAATAATGAATACAAAAAAGGGGCTGAAAACAATTTGCAAAAGTTCAAGTTCAACCCCAGTAATAAAAAATTGGAAAAAAAGATTATTGTTTATGTCGTTCGTAAAAAGTAGCCGGAAAAAAGTTCGTTAAAAAAATCTATAACATAATGAAGAGAATAACCGAGGGTCTCTGTCCAAGCACTGCATGGAAAAATCATTCTGCCAAAATTCTTTTTTTGCATACCCTTTTGAAGGCCGGTACGGACGATTCTTTATCTTCGTGAGGAATTCCATTATACAAGAGATATATGTTGTAAGTGAAGCAACGCTGAAACACGGCTGTTCTATGATATGAAGGCGAGATCAAACCTTTAAAATGCAAATTGAGATTATGTACGTTTGTTCAGTAGGTAATTTTATTTAATAAGTAAGGTGGTAACCGATTTTTTATTATCTTGTGATATAAAACCAAGGAATGAATCTTTCCATGTTAAACCAGCCACCTGTCTTTAGCTTATGTGATACAGGATCAAATTTTCGTATTCCATAAATATATCTAAGGCATGACCTTTGAACCCGTTCTATTTTTATTTTATCTTCCACATCTAGACATGGTGAGTACAAGACGTCACAAAAATTAAAACGACATAAAACCAAGGCCTCAGTTAATTTAATTTTTAGGTTTTAATTGAGAAGATGACGATGTGGATATAGTATTTTTAAATTAGTGTAGGCTCTCTGTAAACAGCTTTTGATGTGAGTTTTAAAACGTAAGTCAGTGTCTAAGTAGAGACCCAGATTCTTTGCTACTTTTTTATAAGGTAATGTGTCGTTACCTATTCTTATTGTCAAAACAGATTCAATGTAGTCTTTGTTTTTGCCAAATACCAAAACCGATGACTTTTGTGGATTAATTTGCAAGTTATGGCGCCCAGAATATAACAATAAATTATCGATGTCATTTTCCAAAGCCCTATTTGCCTCGGGCCAGTCGGACGGAAAAAAAGAATAGTATAATTGAGTGTCATCAGCGTATTCATGCACATTACAATATTTCAAGCAGGATGTTATATTAATTGTATAAATACTAAACAATAAAGGACCTAATATTGACCCTTGCGGGATTCCGCAGCAGACACTACCCTCATTTGACCGACCGGCAGAGGTTTCGACAAACTGAAGCCTGTTAAGAAGATAATTCTGCATTAAGTTTATAGCAGGTACTGAAAATCCTATAAATTTTAAAATGGATAAGAGCAGCTCATGACTTATTTTATCAAATGCTTTCGATTAATCCAATAGAAGAAGAACAGTACATTTACTTGCATCTGTAGCCTTAATGATATCGTCAGTGATATTTAACAGAGCTGTAGTACAACTAAAACCTGGACGAAAGCCGGATTGACAAGATGGAAGCAGATTATACATTTTTAGGTGTCCAGAAATTTGCCTATGCATTATATTTTCTAGTACTTTTGATAGTGTTGTAAGTATACTAATAGGACGTAAGTCGCTAAACTCTGATACATTACCACTTTTAGGAATAGGAATTACTCGTGAAAGCCTCCATGGATCGGGAAAAGTAGACTGTAATAGACAAGAGTTGATTATATTAGTTAGATAAGGTAGTATTGTGGGGCAACATAACAGTAACATCTCTAGATTAATGAAATCGGGGCCTGTGGACATTGATTTTATATTATAAAGACACTGTTTTACATCTTCGACAGTGACAGTCGTAAAATGAAATAAATCCTGGAAATCGCATTTTTTTCTTTGCCGGTAGCTTTGAACTAAAAGCTGGTCAGAAGCCACTTGTTTCCCTGAAAACTGAAAAAAATACGAATTTAAATCATTAGGTCTGTTTAAACTATCGGGTATAGATACAGAAGGTTTATTATAAATATTAAGATCGTTCAGTTTTTTCCATAATAATTTAGGATTTTGATTATAAGTATGAACAAAGTACTCCAAGCTTTGTTTTTTCTCATTAGCTATAACAATATTGGTCTGATTTCTAATTTGTTTAAAATATTCCCAATGTACCTGACTACGCGTCCTTTTAAATCTTTTATAGGCTTTATTTTTTAGGTTTATCATAGCCTGTACATTGTCTGTTAGCCATAAAGGTTTAGGTTTTTTAAAAACATTCTTTTATATGGGGCCAAAACATCAAAAATGTTTAATACAATTTCATTGAAGAGGAATACTTTTCCGTTAATATCTTGAATGTTTATTATGTCCTGAAAAGGAGCCTGGAGAAGAAAATTACTAAGTAGTTCTTTATCAATTCTTTTAAAACTTCTTGTATTAGTAATTTTCTCTTTTACTTGTGATAAAGGGTAGCATAAAGAACAACAGGCATCTTCTACATCCACTGATGTGGGGTGACTTTCATCTGACACAATTATCACATCAAGCAAACTATTAGTAGAATTAAAGACTCTTGTTGGGTTATTAATTATTTGTTTTAAATTAAAAGAATGAATGCTATCTATAAGTGTAGAGGAATATGTGGATTCCAGATCTAAAAGATTTGTATTTAAATCGCCGCCGCAAATTATTTCATCGGAAGACATGGAAAACTGAGACAAGGTATCCTTAAAGGTATTTATAAAGTCAGCAAAATTTTTATTGGGCGGTCTGTACAGTGAACCTAGCATAATTATACGTTTATTCAAATTTAATTCAACTCATATTTGCTCTAAGCCTTCATGAAAAGGTGAGTCCAACACATTAAATTTAAATAAATCTCTGATAAAGATACCAACACCTCCATCCCTTGAGCCCCTGTCCCTTCTTACAAAATTGTAACCATCAACGGAAATTATATTAGATGGTATGTTAACAGACAGCCATGTTTCCGATATTCCCAAGACATCATATTGTTCTCGATTCAGCAAATTTTTGACCTGCGCAAAGTGATTGGACAGAGAAAGCACATTTAGGAAAGCCACTCATTGAATCTAAAAGTAAACGAGCTAAACTCTCGTAGAAAGACCGGCTTCCCCTTACGCACTACAACAAAGTTCACAATTCAGTTATTAACTTAAGAAATATAAGACGAAAAACAAGAACTAATAATCTAGGCTAAGTTTATCTAATTTAGAAAAAAAAATCAAATAAGTAAAAAAGAAAAAAAATTAAGCTTAAATCTAAAATTACGCAGACCATTTGCACCACTCATCCAGTATCATGCTAATTTGAAAAATTCGTGACATCCTCTTCAGACTTCAATAGAATTTTTTTTCCACCATTCTTGACAAAAATTTTACCTTCCATGGACCAGACCTTCTCCTTTCCCAATCTTTCCTTTGCAAAATTTAAAAGGGTATTATTATTATTATTTATTGAGGTTATATTAACAAGGGAACTAATTAACAAGGGAACGATATTTTAATCTATTAAATAACGAAATTCAGCATTTTTTGGAGCACCCTTTAAACACTTATAACCAAATAATTTGGCACCAAGATGGCGCACCACCACACAACATTCGAGAGGTGCCAGATTTTTTAAATGCTCGATATAATTTATCCCGCGAACAGTCCCGATCTTACACCTTTGGACAACTTTTTGTGGGGATACCTAAAGGATAAAGTGTATCATAACAAAACGGACAGTGTTGACGAGTTGCGACAAAAAATAGTGTATGATATTAGGGTTTTAAATACAAAATGTCCCACCTTCATTACCCAAGCAATGAGGAAACTGGAAAGAGTGTTTCAAAATTGCTTGGATAATGGAGGGGGTCACGTAAATAGGCTGTAAAAATATTAGTTCCTAGTTCTTGTTTTGTTTTTGTTTGTTCGTTTGTTTGTTATATTTTTTTACAAATTACTGTTTTGTTTTTGATGGCGACATCCATGGGTAATGCGATTTTAGTATCTGTGGATTGCGTCCAACAGGGCTCCTTTGTTTTAAGTTGACATTTCATCATTTCATGGGTACCGCTATTTAGGTATGGCTGCATATCTGTGAAATTGTCATTGTGTTCCGAATTTAGACAAATTATATATTTTTGGAAAGGGGAAAATGAGGAGAATCCAAAAATGTCAAAAAATACAGGGTGTCCCATTTAAAATAACAAAGTTGATGGTGATTTAGTGATTTTCCGATCGTCTTTTGTTTTTAAAATTGCCGCCATGTAAATTTTTGGGAAATTCGATTTTTCCTACTTTCGTAGGACTTTGTCCCCTCAGGGGGCCTAGAACGTTGTTCTAGGTTACGGGAATTGACGCCCCCGAGGCACCTGAGTCATGTTGTGCTGTCCTGTGATGTTTTTATATGTACGGTAATCTTTCGGTGTAGAAGCCGTGCCTAGAGGATGAATGGCCCAGCCAAATGGGTCTCGAACGGCTCCATTCGGAAACCGGGCGAAATCCGGATGTAACCTAGCCTTGCTATGGCAAACCGGGCTCTGCCATAGTTGACCGTTTTTCCCAGGATACTCGTGGGATCTATATGCACAGATCTAACTCAAATTTTCCTCCTTTAAGCGGGTCAAAACGACCCAGAACTGAGTCACCCCCAATTATAACAACCAAAGTATACGATCGTTTTTTTATAATCAAAAGATTAAATGAAGAGTCCTTTAAAACCGAATCACCTTTTCTTATTCAGAAAGCTTTAGTTAATTATTTTGGTACACTAGCTGATACTAAGAAACTGAATGATGGAACGCTTTTAATTGAGGTCAAATCCGAAAATCAATCAATTCAAGCTCAAAACCTTACCAAACTCCAAGAATTTGAAGTCTCCACTTCCCCACATAAGTCTTTGAATATAATAAAGGGTATTGTCACCTGTGGTGACCTATCAAACTGTTCAGATGAGGAGATATTGGAGAACCTGAAAGACCAGGGCGTCTTCTCTATTTTCCGATTCTCGACAAAGGCTAATTCTTCCAAACCCTCATCCACTTTTATTCTTTCATTTAAAACTCATTCGCTGCCGACTCACATCAAAGCAGGGTGGTATTCTCTGAGAGTACGACCCTATTTCCCGGCTCCAATGAGATGCTTCTCGTGCCAAAAATTTGGCCATACAGCCTCACGTTGTTCTCTCACCAAAATCTGCGCCTCGTGCGGCCACGACCTACACGAAGGTGAATGCTGCACGCACCAAAATGTACAAACTGCGCTGGAAATCACTCCCCTAGGGATAAAAGCTGTCCAACCTACAAAAAAGAATTTGAGATACAAAAGATACGCACATTAGAAAAGCTCTCATATCCTGAAGCTAAACGCAGATACTTGACACTTAACCCTACTTTCATTACAACTTACAGCACAGTCTCCAAAAGAAACCCTCCAACTATATCTGTAAGTATTCAATGTGACCTACCTACTCCCCTACCAACTCTAACCCTCCAACCTAATCCTATCCAAATTCCCTTATCCAAACCCCTCCCACAAAATCCTACCACAACTTCCCTTTCTAAACCCCCCACCCAATCCACCAAACCCTCCAGAAATTCTACCACCAATACCCAAAACACTCCCTTCATTTCTAAAACCTCTCCCTCACACTCCAAAACAACTGAGAAAAACTATACTACCTCCGGTAAGGAAAAACCTCCCGACCCTCCTCGCAAAGAGAGATCTAGTTCCTCACCGAGGAATTCCTCGTCAAAAAGAACCCCCAAATCATCCCCTCACTCGTCTAAAACTACCTCCCTTGAAGACATGGACATAGATCAAGATCCTCGACATCATCCTTCCTCGTTAACCCGTAAATAATTAAAATCTTTATTTATATTCAATCCAATAATACACTGGAATGCAAACGGTCTCAAATCAAAATCAGAGGATCTTAAACTATTAATCTCGAAATATAAACCATCTGTAGTTTGCGTCCAAGAGACAAATTTCAAAGTCAACAACTTCTATACACCAAAAAACTATAACATAGCACAATCATGTAGAATTGCTCCACCTATGCAACCACCGTGCTCTGACAGAGCTCACGGTGGAGTTGCCACTTTTATACACAACCTCCTTGATTACAGACAAATTAACCTTAACACGAACATTGAAGCTATTGCCACCCAGGTCCGACTTGAGGTCCTAACTACCATATGCAATATATATTTACCACCATCTCAAAACATTTCACTACATGACCTGGAATCCATCATATCCCAACTCCCTCCTCCATTCCTTATCATTGGCGACTTCAATGCCCATAGCCCTACCTGGGGTTCTAAATCTACATCAGCCCGAGGAAAAATCATAGAAAACCTCATTTCAAATTCAAACATTACTCTTTTAAACCACGATGACCCAACATTTATATGCTCCTCTACAGGCACCCTCTCAAACCTAGACCTTTCGCTCTGCAGCACATCCATTCTGCATCAATTCGATTGGGAGCTAACTGACGACACATATGGCAGCGACCACTATCCCATAATTATCCGATCTACTAAGACTCTTTCCCCTGTTCCTTCCACCTTCCCTACCCGATGGAACTTCGAAAAGGCTAACTGGGACCTATACACCATCTCAGTGACCCCCCCAGATTCACCCTATCACCACCCTGATAACTATCTACAAGAACTCACCCCAAACATCTTACAAGCGGCCACACTCTCTATCCCCAAATTCACCCTTACAGGCAACAAACCCCCTGTCCCCTGGTGGTCGGACAGATGCGCCAAAGCCATTAAGGATAGGAAAACAGCTTTGAACCGGTTCAAAAGACAGCCCTCTACTGATAACCTAATTAACTTCAAAAAAGCCCGGGCTTTATCAAAAAGAATAGTGAAGGAAGAAAAGAAAAAATCCTGGAACTCTTTTGTTGGAAAAATTAACATAAAAGCATCATCAAGGGATCTTTGGCGCAGCTACCAAAAAATGAAGGGATATCAACCAAATGGTATTCCCCACCTGGAAATTAACAACACCCTAATCACTGAGCCCTCGGAAATCCCAGACGTCCTAGCCAATTACTATCAAACTAAATTCACAGCCATTCTTCCAAACACCCTCCCTGAGCACCATCTGGAGGATTTCGACACACACACTGAACAAAGCTACAATATTCCCTTCTCCATACAAGAGTTACAAAATTCCATTCATTACATGCCCAAAACCTCACCTGGACCAGATGGACTATATCCTGTGATGATCTCTCATCTTCCCCTGAACATTAAAAATTCTTTACTAAACCTATACAACTATATCTGGATTAATAACGCATTTCCTTCTTCTTGGCTGGACTCGGTTATCATTCCCATCCATAAGCCTGGAAAACCTGGAATTAATCCTTCAAGTTATCGTCCCATATCCCTAACTAATCACCTCTGCAAGATTTTGGAAAGGATGATTAAGGAACGTCTAAACTGGATACTAGAAACCAAAAAACTCCTCTCTCCATATCAAAACGGTTTTCGACGTCACAGATCAACCATAGATCACCTAGCGGCCCTTGAAACTGACATTAGATGCAGCATGCTTTCCAAACAACACCTTATAGCTATCTCTCTTGATTTGACCAATGCATTCGACATCACAAATAAAAACCTCATAATATCACAGCTGTTGGAGATGGGTTTTGAAGGAAACCTTATTAAATTTGTTCACAACTTCCTTCAACCTCGCACTTTTAGAGTTAGGTCAAACAAACATCTCTCCGCACCCTTCTCACAACAAATAGGCCTACCTCAAGGCTCAGTTCTTAGCCCTATTCTCTTTCTTATCGCCATTCAATCTATCACCAAAATAATACCAACAGCAGTCAAATACAGATTCTTTGCTGATGATGTGCTTATTTATCATTCGTCCTCCTCTCCATCACACAGCATCAAAACACTACAACATACTATTCATAAACTTCAAAATTGGGCTGACTCCTATGGTTTTCTTTTCTCTCCGTCGAAATCATCCACTATCCATTTTTGCAACCTTAAAAACTGTCCCAGATTATCCTATTTAAACTTATGTGACTCAAATATACCCCCAAATCCAACTATAAAGTTTCTAGGCATGATATTGGACGAAAAATTGAACTGGAAAGCACATTTTGCCTATCTGAAAACGTCTACTTCTAGAGATTTGAACCTACTGAAATCCCTCTCCGGTACAAACTGGGGTGCTGATACCAATTCATTAACAAAAATTTATAACACTACCATCCTTTCCAAACTAAAATACGGAGACTTTATATACGACTCAGCCAGGACATCATACAAAAACACACTAGAAGTTATACAAAACCAAGCTCTCAGATTGATCTCTGGAGCTTACCGCACTACTCCCATTCCTAGCTTAAATTGCATGACTTCAATCCCTCCATTGGCCCTTACAAGACAACAGTCACTACTCTCATACCATATTTTATCTCTTAATAAAAAAAATATTAAATATCCAATTCATAACACAAATCCTAGATTAATACCCAACAGAATTAAAAACTTTCTACGAACACATAACCTCACACTCCCACCTCCTGACTACCCCAGCTTCCCTTCTTTTCCTCCATGGAAATCTCTTCTTCCCAAAATAAATCTAAATCTTAGAACTTATGATAAGTCAAATACCCCAAATGTTCTAATCACTAAAGCTTTTCACCATCAAATAAATCAGTATTATTCCGAATACACCAAAATATATACTGATGGATCCAAATCCGAAAAAGGAGTCGGTGCCGCTTTCATATTCAATAACAAACCGTATAAATTTAAGTTAAACCAATTTACCTCTATATACACGGCCGAACTATTTGCCATTAAAGAGGGAATCCGCACTGCCATAACCTCTAAACGAGGCCACAAATATCTCATCATTTCGGATTCCTTAAGCGCTCTAACATCTTTATCCACTTTAAACCACAAAATGCCCCATAGACAGCAAATTAGCGACCTTCTATTTATAGCTAATCAGAGAAACATCACTTTCTCCTTTCTTTGGGTCCCTAGCCACGCGGGTATAAAGGGTAATGAGCAAGTAGACTTATTAGCTAAACAAGCCATTCTGACAGGAACCCAAATTCCTTTAATAAGTCACCCAAGAGATGTTTTGTCTCATATTAAGAGCATATTCCGTAACCTATTCCAACTTAAATGGGACCTTCATGAAAACGAAAATAAACTATGGGAAGTAAAACCTTTAGTTTTTCCTCCTCTCTACTTACCTAATCTCAACAGAAGAGCAGATACTATTATTAGAAGATTATCAGCAGGTCATTCCTTCCTGACTCACTCCCACCTACTGAAAAATAAACCTCCACCAACCTGCCAATCATGCCAAAGAACCCTCACAATCAAACATATCTTCACATGCCATTCACACGCCTACATTATCAACAAATATAACCTACCAAGTTCCTTACCCGAACTACTCAATCCAGATACTGGGAACATAGATAAAATTCTTAAAGTACTTAAGGAACTAAATATATATCATTTGATTTAATATTACAACTGTTAGGCGCTAAATGATCATGCTATCGATGCGCCTTAATTCAAAATCCATCCATCCATCCATCGTAGGACTTTGTATCCCGAAAAAATAAGCCTCCCAGGGGGTATCAAATTATAAAAAATAACCCTGTATATTTTATATAAATACTGTTAGCATAAGCATGTATTTTATAATAACATAAATACTTTGCAATGCCGGATACAGACGGTCTATCAGAAAAAATAAATCACATCTTGTCTAAACACGACATAACTGTCTGTCATAATGAAATTGTACATTTGATAAAGTTATAGGGTGTCCCATTTAAAAAAACGGACTTTAGCGGCTTTGAAAATGTGAATGTTTCCCGCTGAATTTAGGACACCCTGTATAAAAATAGACAAATTCAATAAAAAAAAATAGAAACCTAAGAGTATTTACCGATCGTCTGCAAAATATGAAAATTATATCTGCAAAACTTACAAAAATATGAGATCTTAAAATTTGGTACCCCGAAGGCTGATTTTTGGTTCAAGGTCAAGTATCTTAAGAACGCTTGAACCTAGGTATAGGGCATGCTACATAAAATAGCATTAAAATTATCCGTAGAATCCAAAAATATCATAAAATACAGGGTGTCCCATTTAAAATAAGCTACTTGATACCAACTTCCGGTTAACCCGGAAGTGACAGGAAGTTGAAAATATTTTGACATTTTTAACTAAATGGCATCATCAAAAACTTTTAACGAACGGGTTGCGTGAATAACCCTGTATATATAAATATATATATATATATATATATATATATATATATATATATATATATATATATATATATATAATATATATATATGTATATATATATATACATATATATATATATATATATATATTTATAAATATATATATATATATATATATATATATATATATATATATATAATATATATTTATATATTTATATATTATATTTAAATATAAAATATACATACCAATTCCATGGGTCTCTGTATCAATCCTTTTTATTGGCATCCAAAATGGCTTGTCAGTAAAAAGATCCAAATTTGCGTATTCGTCCCATCCTAGTGGTTCTCGATATGGACAGTTTGGTGGAAATGTAGTAGCTTCTATTACGGTGTAGCAGTAACGACCATCAATAGATGTTAAATCTGAAGGACATGGATTGATAGGTTGTTGAATCTTTGAGCAAGTTGGGGCGTCTTCCCACTCATCTACATTATTACGAAAGATCAATAGCTGCTCAAATTTTATCACTGCTGTTAGTTAAAGAGAAAGACCTTATGTTGTAGTACAAGTGGTAATATTTAACCATTTAGAAGTTTCAACAAATATCTATACACATTTAAAATATCTTATTATGACCATTTTGTTTGGGTTTTTTGTAAATGCTGTTGTATTTATTTAACTTACCATCACAATGCCTCTTTATTATTTTAAGCGTTTCATCCAAGCAAAGTGGATCTGAGACGGCTTCTTGTTCTTTTTCAGTGACCGGCCAAACAATTGTTTGATCATTTAGAGACAGTTGGGTTTCTTCTTGACATTGCTGAAAAAATTTAAATGTCTAAATTACTAAAACTTTTAATCAAGATCAATCAAAAAACACTAAGGAAAATGACGCAGTTTCATACTAAAAATCTCAAGGTACATAAATACATATTTAGTTTTTTTAAGTTGGCGTGAAGAATTTTGTAAACTCGAAGTTGATAACATTCACGACCTCTAAGACTCTTTTTTGGTATCGATAAAAGCATCTAAAACCTAGGTTGCCCTTATTTTCTAGATAAACAGATATCGGCAAATGCTTCGTTTTCGAAATACAGGGTGTTAAAGTTTTAAGAAAAAAATTGTTATTTAGTCATAACTTTTTTAGTACTTGAGATATTGTTATTAAATTTGGTAACCAGCATTTGAGTAACAAAAGGCATTTTTTGATTTGAAATATTTTTTAATTCTTTATCAGTGGCGTCCGTACAGGATTTTTTATTGAATATTCTTGAAGAAAAAAATGGTACGCTACTGCTTTTTCTGAAAACAAAAATCATTCCTAAAATCCCCACTCAGTTTGGAGCAAATTTGATCCCTTGCCTTTTTTTCGTGCGATGCAAGGATGTCGAGTTAAAAACTAAAAACTATTTTTATGTATGGCGTAGTTAAAATTTCCATTATTGTTAATTATTTCAGTGGCAAAACCTTTAACATTCTTGGTATGCCATGATTGCATTTTTGTGACAATTGAACAATTGCTAGTTTCGTCTTTAAAGTGTGACATTTGAGTTTTTAGAGTAAATAAATGTCAGGTACATTACAGTTTATACAAAAAGGTAATTATCAGTCTAACTAGTGATTTCAAAATGGTGTTATTCAGTAACTTTGAGTATGCTGATATTCATTTCGTTTATGGTTTCTGTAATGGAAATGCAAATGCAGCAGTACGGGAATACCAACGAAGATTTCCAAATAGAAGATTACCTTGCAAACAAGTTTTCCTTAAAACGCATTTAATGTTTAGGAATTTTGGACTCAAAAAGAATCCGAGAAACGAAGGTAGGAGAAATGAACAATATCGAAACGTAATTTTAAATAAGTTTGACAGTGCAGTTTTTGTTTCTAAAAAGAAGGTTCATCGCGTTTTGAGGAAAGATCACAGGAAGCCATTTCAGATGCAGCCAGTTCAAAACTTACAACCTGGTGATGCCGAAAAACGTGTCAGTTTTTGCAATTGGTTTTTGCTCCAAATAGAGGAAGACGAGAACTTCTCAAAAAAAATTTTATGGACTGATGAAGCCACATTTACCCGAAGCGGCTCAGCAAATTTCCATGATAATCCACGTGTTGTACGAACTAGAGCATTTTAGCAAGAATTTTCTGTTAATGTTTGGTGTGGTGTAATAAATGAAATTTTTTGCGGGCCCCATATTCAATCACCACGCCTAGATGGACAGTTATTTAATGATTTTCTGCAAAATGAGTTATTTCAATATCTAGAAAATATTCCTCTAAATCTTAGAAACGAATTCTGGATTCAAATGGACGGGGCTTCTGCGCATTTTGCACTTGTAAATCGCGAGTGGTTAAATAATAATTATCCAGAACGGTGGATTGGACGATTAGGAGCTACAGCCTGGCCACCACGTTCCCCTGACCTCACACCTGTCGACTTCTTTGTGTGGGGTTATTTGAAAAATTTAGTTTATTCCAGACCAGTTCATACAAGAGAAGAACTGATTCTAAGGATAGAGCAAGCCTGTGAAACTTTGCGAGCCAATACGAATTTTATACGCCATGCCACTGACACAGTTAAGAGCAGATGCCGAAAATGTGTCGAAGTTAGAGGAGCTCATTTTGAGCTATTATTGTGAATTTTAAGGCCCAGATTAATCCTTAATGATATTTAAAATGCTCTACAAATTTTTTTCACGATCTAAGTTAATATAAGTTATGAATTCTAGTTTTTGTAAAATTAATTACGAACTTAGTTAATAAAGAGTAGTTTCTGTAAAATGAAGTATCATCTTTAAAATTGAATTAATTCTAATTACCGTTTTACAAAATGAATCGACGATTTTAGAATTATAAAGTCATCTGTCATATTTTAAAGACAAACCTAGCAATTGTTCAATTATCACAAAAATGCAATCATGACATACCAGGAGTCGACAATGAAAGAATGATGGTAAGTATCAAGAACATTAGATTTTAATAGGTTGCCTGCTAACTTCTGCGATGTCACCCTGATAACCCAAACATAATGCAAATCTCCATTACAACGGGTCGATGACGTCATCTCTCCTTAGTTGTCAGACAAGCTTTTATTTTAGAAACCCTACATACGATGTTCAGAAATTATGAACTCACCCGGTATGCATGAAATAAATATCGGAAACCAAATAATTTTAAAAACTTGCTGTTACAATCCCACCTTAAAAGTTTTGCTACTGAAATTAACAATAATGGAAATTTTAACTATGCCATACATAAAAATGGTTTTTAGTTTTTTACTCGAAATCCTTACACCGCACGAAAAAAAGACAAGGGATCAAATTTGCTCCAAACTGAGTGGGGATTTTAGGAATGATTTTTGTTTTCAGAAAAAGCAATAGAGTACCATTTTTTCTTCAAGAATATTCAATAAAAAATCCCGTACGGACGCCACTGATGAAAAATTAAAAAATATTTTAAATCAAAAAATGCATTTTGTTATTCCCTGTTGCTGTTTACCAAATTCAATAACAATATCTCAAGTAATAAAAAAGTTATGACTAAAAAACAATTTTTTTCTTAAAACTTTAACACTCTGTATTTCGAAAACGAAGCATTTGCCGATATATGTTTATATAGAAAATTAGGGCTTATTTTGAATGCAGAATGCGCTGTTAAAGTTTGGACATTGCAATTCGGGACACCCTGTATATGGATCGATACTTATCGATTTTTGAACGATATATGCACTTTTTTCTTTAAAGCGAAATTTCACAAACTTTATTTAGAGGAAAATGTTATTAGAGCTTTTTGTCGAGTGTGATAATTTTCGAATTGATTCCCTTTACTATTAACATAACCTTTACGGTTGTTTTGATTAACAAACGTCCGCTAATTTGATACATCCTGTTCAGACCTTAAGTAAAAAATATACGTTGTGCATAAGTTTGCTACAAATGCCAAATAAAACGTCAAATAAGTCTAAATTATCGTAACCAAAAATAACATTAAAACTAAGTGTGGTTTTGTTTCAGTGTAAAAAATACAAATTAGATATAATATAATTGAATCTAAAGTTTAGAGTAAATACTTATTTATAAATTCATATACATAAGTACTCGTTTTCTATTTTCATATAAGATTTAACAAATAAAGTTGCAAGCCGCCTATGCAAAACTCTTAATCTATAAACTAATTTTTCTAGATTTTTTATCCAAATCTCTTCAATACGGAAGCGTAGAAGGGGCACAATTTTTTTTATTTTTCAATTCTGAGTTTAAAGTCGGAATTTAACAAAATTCTGAGTTTAAAGTCAGAATTTAACAAAATTCTGAGTTCAAAGTCGGAATTTAATAAAATTCTGAGTTTAAAGTCGGAATTTAACAAAATTCTGAGTTCAAAGTCGGAATTTAATAAAATTCTGAGTTTAAAGTCGGAATTTAACTAAATTCTGAGTTCAAAGTCGGAATTTAATAAAATTCTGTTTAAAGTCAGAATTTAACAAAATTCTGAGTTTAAAGTAGGAATTTAACAAAATTCTGAGTTTAAAGTCAGAATTTTGAAAATACTGAGTTTAAAGTCAGAATTTAGTCCGTACGATTGTATAACAGACTGGAACCAAAAAAACAAGTTAAATATTCTTGTTTGAATAATGGCAAATGCGCTATGAATTGTTCCACCAAACTAAAGATAGTTAAAAAAATGATAAAAGGGGAGGAGGGTACAAAATAAAAGTTTTCTATTTTGATTTTTGAGTGTTCATTTTACATATTTTTATTTATTTCTATTGCTGAAAAAAAAGCCAACATGAATACAAGAAAACATATACATTAAAAGGTTCACAAAATAAAAAAGATAATACAAAACGATAAATAAGTCTTAAGAAATGGTTCATATATGTTTCAACGATGTAAGGGTGTCTCGCGAAACATACTGACAGATCTCCCCCTCTGTTTCAGGGTGATTCAAGTTGAGTGTCCTATTAGAAATATCTGGAGAACCAACGAATAGCATGTTTTGAGAATTTGGCTTTGGCCATAGATGAACATAATATACTCTCGTTATAAAATATTTTAAATTGCGCGGTGTTGCCGCTTCCGGAGGCATCATCTGTTTTTTAAATGAAATGCCCTATATTTTAATAAATTTTTATATTTTTCTAAAAAATCCAAGCACTTATTGAGTTACTTTTCTCATGCCTAAATTATGTGTTTTCGAGAAAATGGCGCTCGAACAATGACAATTTTGACCCTTTGAAGCTCGGTAAATCTCAAACGAGTTTACTTGCAACGAAATGGATTTCACTTATCTGTCTTAATATTTAATTATCCATCTCCTGACACCAATTTCAGGTTTGGCAGGAGACGTCAAAAATGCATTTTGTTAAATTCTGACTTTAAACTCAGAATTTAATTAAATTCTGACTTTAAACTCAGAATTTAGTTAATTTCTGACTTTAAATTCAGAATTTAGTTAAATTTCGACTTTAAACTCAGAATTTTTTAAATTCTGACTTTAAACTCAGAATCTAGTTAAATTCCGACTTTAAACTCAGAATTTACTTAGTCTCTGACTTTAAACTAAAAATTTAGTTAAATTTCGACTTTAAACTCAGAATTTTGTTAGATTCTGACTTTAAACTCAGAATTTTGTTAAATTCTGACTTTAAACTCAGAATTTTGTTAAATTCCGACTTCAAAGTCAGAATTTAAAAATAAAAAAAATTGTGGCCCTTATACGCTTCCGTACTTCAATTCATATTGCATACCGAAATAATTCACTAGGAAAAGAATTACAGCTTTTAAATTAAAATTTCTAAAGAAGGAAAATGTCCTACTGCCCCTGTTTAACAATATATGCTATACTTCTGTACTAAAAACTTGTGACTGGGACAAAAATTCAATCAATCAATCAAACCTACCTATTACCTATAACTGATAGTGCCAATGTTTCTTAAAAATCTTAAAAAAATACCAGGAAAGAAAATTAAAAAAATCGCAGCTGCGGAATCAAAATACTTTAATTAATGTCTTGTACCGAAATGTTTCACTAAGAAAAAAACACATTTTCTAAAAAAATGTCCTACCTACTGACCCTATATAAAATAATATAAACGTTACTAATTTTTCGAACAGTATCATATTGAACTTCAGTGGCGTCTCTTCCATAGGGTCATTTGGCTAATGACCCTATGGAATATTTAATATATAATAATATTTCAGAAAATAAATTATTCGTTTGACCGTCCCTCCTAATAGTTGTAATAAAACGCGAACCTTGGGAAAAGTTAAATACGCTACACTATTTCGAATGGTCTCGTTGCGTTCTTTAGGCATAATAAAATACGCTATACTAAGCTGGGCTGGGCAGTCCAAATTTCCCTGATGACCTTAAAGCTTGACGAAAGTATCCGAAGATTTCACAGCTCCCGAGCGGCAGCCGAACGTGATAGCAAATGGAATATGAAATCGCGATTTGGGTCATCAGCCTTCTCATAATTCGATAGATCGGTCGCGGCATCACGTCGGCACGCGGAAGTTCAATTGTTTAGAGGTCGCGCGGTCAATATTCTAACCCGATATTGTTTCGGACGTTTTTAATCAATGAAAATTGATTTATATACTGTTTTTTGTAATATATATTTTTTTATTTTTATGATCCATGTGTGAGTTGAAAATATACTGAACTGTTGAGAAAAGCAGGTGAATTAAAGAATGCAGGTTTCAAGTTTGTATGGTGCAAAGACGACAACATTCTCGCTAGGAAGGCTGAAGGTGAACCTGCAACACAGCACAAGTGGATAGTCTAAAAAAAAACTGTAAATGGTATATATATTTTTTTCTAAACCATAATGGCTATTCTACGTAGAAATGCCCTAAGGAACTTGGATAAACTTAATATAGCTCATATAAATATTAGATCCATAATTTCAAAGATGACTAAAATTAGAGATTATATAATATAGATATTTTGGCAGTTTCTGAATCCTGGCTTACGTACTTAATTTCTGATGACGTAATAAGTATTCAGGGTTTCAAACTCGTGAGAAAGGATCGAGCAAATGACCGTGGTGGTGGTGTACTTTTATTCATTAGGAACCCTATTAGTTTTCTCGAAATAGCTAACGTCAATGCTAATCATGCTGAACAAATCTGGGTAGAGTTTAAGATTAATAAAGTAAAAACTGTATTTGGTGTATTATACAGGAGTCCTGGGTTTGACAATAAGTGCGATGTTTTCAGCGAGTTTGAGGAAAATATTTGTGGGCGATTGCTTGAGTGTGACAACTTTGTATGCGCAGGCGACTTTAACATAAATATTTTAAACCTAAGCTCTACCTATACACAGCGTTTTTTAATGCTTTTGTCTGCATACAATTTGTCCCAGCTCATTGATGAACCTACTAGGCAGGGAAATAATAGTGCAACGCTTATTGATATTATATTGTGGTCAAATAAAGATTTAGTTTTGGATTCTGGGGTTGATGTCACATTCGATGCGTCTGATCACTTTCTAATTAAATGTCAGTTAAAACTTAAAATTTTTAAACCTAAACCATTCTTTGCAACATATCGAGATTATAAAAATTTTGATCATGTGGCTTTTTGTCGAGATCTGCAGAATATGCCTTTTAATGATATCTATTACTTACCTAACATTGATCTTAAAATTGATACATTTAATTTCTTTTTGGCGGAACTATTCAATGTTCACGCGCCAATGAGAACGAAATAAAGCTTTGTCAAAATACAAAAAAAGAAAAACTCCGGAAAACTGGGCATCTTATAGGCAGCTTAGAAATTTTGTTAGCGCATCGGTGGCAATGGAAAAGAAAGCGTACCTTGAGAGCAGGACCCGTAGAGATGGCCCAAAAAATATTTGGAAACTTATGAAGAAAATGGATATTTACTCAAGAAATAAGAATATAATTTGTGACCACCTAGGTAGCGCGGATGACATAAATATTTTTTTGCAGGTGCAGCACAGTCCGGCGAACCTGATCCTGACGTTTTGAATTTCCGTTGTAGCCATAAAAAGGCCAATGTTGATGAATTTCAGTTTAAATTAGCAACCGTCGAAGAGGTAACAAACGCTTTATTCTCAATTAAGACGGAGGCTGTTGGTTATGATGGTATTGGGTTAGCAATATTGATTCATTGTTGCCCTCACATCGTTCCAGTAATTGTTCATTTAATTAATTTTTGCGTTGAAAATAACACATTTCCTAAAACTTGGAAAATATCACATATTCTGCCCACTCTTTCGAAAGTAATCGAGAGAGTGATGGATATCCAAATAAGAGAATATGTCGCCCAATTTAACATAATGCCCACAGTCCAGCCAGGATTCCGTAAAGACTACAGTTGTACTACTGCTCTACTTAAAGTGACAGACGATATCTTGGAGGCAGCAGAACGTGATGAGCTAACAGCGTTGTTCCTTTTGGGCTACTCAAAATACTT
The DNA here is from genome assembly GCA_030620095.1 of Kuschelorhynchus macadamiae. Classification (NCBI taxonomy): domain Eukaryota; kingdom Metazoa; phylum Arthropoda; class Insecta; order Coleoptera; family Curculionidae; genus Kuschelorhynchus; species Kuschelorhynchus macadamiae. The sequence continues at coordinate 2,084,839 of JAUTXW010001340.1, read as the reverse complement.
TGACCGTCTAAACCATACCCTTCTCCTAGGCATTCTTAATTATATTGGTTTCAGTGACAGCGCTCAGCTTCTTATTAAAGCATATCTTCATGGTAGAAGCCAGATGGTTAAATCCATTGGTAAGTTTTCTGGATCTTTGGAGGTTCTCTGTGGTGTGCCCCAAGGCTCGATACTGGGTCCATTGCTTTTCACTCTTTACACATCACAACTTATAACATATTTACGGTATAGTTCTGCGCATTTCTATGCAGATGACACTCAATTGTATTTTTCTTTTAAACCTAGTGGGATCTTGGAGGCTAATGATAAATTGACGCATGATCTAAATGTTCTTATGAGACCGTCAAGGGCGCGTTGCTTGGAAATAAATCCAGCAAAATCACAAATTTTGTTGTTTGGTCGGACACAGTCACGAGGTCAAACCCAGAATCTTCTTAAAATTAGCTTAAATGGTAAGATCTTGAATACTTGTAATACTGCTAAAAATTTAGGTCTCCTAATGGACACTAATCTTAGGTTCTCGGAGCATATATATATGTGTGTTAAGAGGGCACTTGCTAATCTTAAACTGATTTTCAACCAACGCGCCCTCCTTACTGATAGTGCTAAAAAGTTACTTTGTGATTCCATCGTCTTATCGCACTTTAACTACTGCGATGTGCTGTATGGACCCTGCCTTTTGGACTGTGATGTCAAAAGAATCCAGCTTATGCAGAATTCGTGTGTACGTCTGATTTATGGTATTCGGGGTCGTGAAAGGGGTGTTAGTGCAAAATTGCGGGAAATTCACTGGTTGAGAGTGAATGAAAGACGAGTGGTGCATAGTCTAGTTTTATATAATAAGATAATTTGTAATAAATGTCCTTGTTATTTATATAGCAAAGTAAAATTCAGGTACGATGCACATAACTTAGACCTGAGGCATAAAAACACCTTGACTGCACCTATACATTGTACTTCGATATATGAGCGGTCCTTTTGTTACCAAATATCAAAGATGTACAATAAAGTACCTGCTTATTTAAAAAAGCAGTTAGAACAATAATTCATAATTTCTGTTAAACTTATTTTTAAATTTCTTATTATAATTTTTGCTTTTGTTTGTCTTTCTCTGCCCTCCTAGAGGGGTTGTTTTGCAGGTTGTGAGCTAATTATATTCAATTAGAAAACCTTATTGATGACCTGTATTCTTTATATGTTTGACATTTTAGTCACTTAGATAAAACAATATCTTGTATAATAATGCATGTATACATGTACCTGCTGGTTGAGATAGGAAGCTTGGCTTCAACTCCAATTGTAATTTAAATCTTCTTAAAATTACAATAAAGCCATATTTATTTATTTATTTTATTTATTTAAAATGAGGGTAGTGACTAGTCCAAACTGCCGCACTGCTGAACTTTATTACATTTCCTATGCTATACATATAAACTCTATGGTGTATCCTAAAAAACCTCTTGAAAAACTTATTAGACTATGTACTAAAAAATGCCTCTATCCCGTATCCAATTAAATGCAAGTATTTTGCTGCTCTAACTGAAAAACGATAATCGAATAGCACGTTTATTAAACGAGTATCGATGTAATGCATGCAATCGAGAATAACAGCTAATTTTCTTAGAGACATTTTATAAAATTGGGGAAAATATTATCCTTGAAATTGTAGCTACCTACTAAAAAACATTTAAATTTTATGCTGCCAATTATAAAAATACCCAAGAAATCCTTTCTGAGTCTCTAAAATTAAATAATTTTTACTTATATATTTATTCAATTACACTTTTGACAGCGACGAGAGTCATGGATGAGTGGATATTTTGAAATTATTGATCATCTCAGAGAAACCTAGAAATTGTGCCCAAAAGCGTGCACTTCTTCCTTTAAATCGAATTTTCACCTATTTCCCCAGTAGCTAGAAGAGAATATTGTAGAGGTTTTTGTAGCCAAATCAACACTCCATCCTTCTGTCAGAAAATAATTTCGATTTCTGTTGAAGTGAAACCCAAAGTGAGATTAAATTTGGACTTTAAAGTTTCAAATTTGAAAAATGGCAGTAATTTAACCGTGTACGCTAAAATTTTGAAATTTGGCCACAATCTACCTACCATTATCTAGTTTGGTTTAAAAAATACCCCACGCCCTAAGTGTATTAGCTTTCTTGTACAGGGTAATGTGGAAAAATGTACCTACGCATTTTTGGGAAACTACAAATTTTGTCTAGTAATTCCACCCGTTGTACATACTCAGAATCCTTTACAGATATTCCATTTTGCGTATATTTTTAAGCCCTTTGCGATGCCGTAATCAGTTTTCTGACAGGACGCCTGCTTTTTTCTATAAAAAACAAAATGTATCAAAAAAAACTTTTTTTTCGGAAAAATTCAGTTTTTTTTAAATATATACTTTCCGGTCATTTTTCCGACAGAGATGTATTTAAGTTTTTGTTCTCCTCTATATTTCCAATGAAAAATGTCTTTTACAAAATTTCGCTAGGACACACCCAGTTCGAGCTATAAGCGTCACAAAACACCTTTCTTTTGAAAGAAAAAAAATCGTAAAATCACGAAACGGGTTCGAAGCTCAACCAAAAACAACAGGGTTCTGTAGGACCTGAAGTGACACCGGTTCAGAAAGTTTCGACAAAAAAAATCAAAAATTGCGACCTGAACCGAAGTTGACTTTTTTCGTCGACTTTGCGGTACCACATCTCGGGTACCAAATGTGGTACAGACAAATATGCAAACGAATCGTGTAGATGTACGTCTTCTCTAAAACCACATGCTAAATTCATCAACCTATTTCTAATAGCTTCCGAAATATACCCGCCGAAAGGTCGAAAAACACGGTTTTCTGAAACGACACGACCCACATCAAGATTTCGTCCCAGAGTGTGAGAGCCATAGTAGCAAACGGGCTTCGCGGTCGTTTGTTAACAAGAAGATGCAGGGAATTGTGAATTCAATATACTCTCCTAGTGTATCTTTTATAAGGCATCTGGAATAATCTAGATTTTATGAATATATTGTCTTCATTACTTGTTAGTCGTAAATAAATTAGTGATTGCCTGTATGATACATCTAAAATGACAGATGGTTTGATAAAAAAAACGATATAACGTAATTAGTAAGATAAGCAAATAAGAGGAAGCTATCACATAGATTGGCGAATCGATATCGATGCATCATAATGTTTATTTAAAAAAAGCGTTACTTATTTAGGTTAAAAAATGCTTTTAATAGTTCCGGTAAGCATATTTACACATTACACGAGGAGCTGCTTTTACAGATGTTCCCTCATTTGTATTATTAAAAAAATTCTTGATTTCACTTTGCTATGTGCATATAAGTATACAAAGTGGCGTTTTGAGTCCCATACATCCATAACTTTTTTCTTCAATGTTATGAGTTTTTTATTTTAACTTTTCATATTTTCAGACTTGTGAAGCTAGCTTAAAAATATTAAATTCCAATATAGAACGAAAGCTTTCACGGCTGTGGTCAATTAAGAAATAATGGTTCTTGGGATTAGACCGTGTCAAAATGGAATCACTTTCCGACGTTTCGCCTTCGATTGCACGAGGCATCTTCAGGGATCTTCACTTCACGAGATCGGAACACTGAATGAGCTCGGAGCGAGACTCGGTGTAACGATTGGTTTCCACGTATCAGGGGCGTAGTCACCAGTGTTCCGCGTGTTCCGCGAAACACGGGCCCGGTACTTCAAGAGGCCCGGTTCTACATATCAAAGATTCCTATTAAGTAAAAAAAAATATTTAACTTTAATACGGTATTTTTCTGTTTTAGAATGAGCACCTATAAGCATAAATCTGGTGCGCAAAAGCGTAAAGAACGCGATGCATTACAAGAAAAAAGCAAAAAACTCCTTAGAATAACAAACTTTTTTAGTGTCTCGACATCAAAAAAAGGTAAGTCTGTTTTCTTTTAAATAAAAAAGCCCTTACATTTTTTTAAATTATTGTAGTTGACAATAGTGACAACTTAACCGAGAGTTATCAGTTAGAAACGATGCCGACGTCGGAAATGCACACTCATACACAAGAATCACAAGAGCCATGCACTGAGTAATCCAAGCACATTTCTTCGATTAGTTCTGATACAAATATTAATGCTGATCAGAGTATTGACTCTACTTTAGACTCGTTGGTAAGTGAATCAGACGCTATTATTAATGTAATAGACGAAATCCAGACTGATAAAGGATATTATACACGAGAATTAACAAGTGATCAAAAACGAATTATTATTGACAATAAGCCATCACGACCATTAGGACCATTCATTCGAGACGAGAAAGGTAGAAGTTTCTCTACATTTTTTTATACTAAAATTAATAAATCTGGAATAAAAACCGAACGTCTCTGGTTATGTTTTTCGCCCATTTTAAACCAATGCTACTGCCAACCTTGCTGGTTGTTTTCTAGAGAAAAAGATAGTATTTCTAATGGATTTAATGACTGGTTCCACCTAAATCAGGCAATTACTAGGCACGAGCAGAAGCAAAGCCATAACGAATCTTGTGCAGTTTATGACCGATGGAGAAGGAATGATACAATGGACCATGAGCTTGAGTCAAAAATTTTACAGGAAGTATCCGTATGGCGACAAATTTTAGAACGTGTTATTAAAGTTACACTTACGTTGGCTTCTAGTAATATGCCATTCAGAGGACATGACGAAAGTTTGGATTCCTCAAATCCAGGACCATTTTTATCTATTATAAATTTGCTTTCTGAATACGATTTGGTTTTAAAAACTTTATTAGAGAATAAGAAAAAAAAATCAGTTACATATTTAAGTCCTACAAGACAAAATGAAATAATTGGACTATTAAGTACTGCTGTAAAAAATGAAATAATTGATCAAATAAAAAAAGCATCGTTTTATTCAATTATAATGGATACCACGCAAGATATTTCAAAAATTGATCAGTTAAGTGTTGTTATCCGCTTTGTTACGGTTGAGTACGTAGACGAGAAGCCAACGAAAATATTAATAAATGAGTCATTTTTAGGATTTATACCAGTTGAGAGTCAAACTGGAACGGCTTTATCCAATACTATTTTAAGAATATTAACAGAAAACGATATACCTTTAGAAAAACTTCGCGGTCAGGGATACGACGGAGCTGCAAACATGAGTGGGTTATACAAAGGTGTACAAGCTCAAATATCAGCAATTGTTTCTAATGCAGTATATGTACATTGTGCGGCTCATAACCTAAATTTAATAATTAATGACTCCGTTAAGTCTGTTAATGAAATTCGAAATTTTTACGGTTTGGTTGAAAGTATTTACATTTTTTTTGGACACAGCATAAAAAGGTGGGCCCTCTTAAGTAAATGTTTTGATAACTCTGTCAGTAAAAATAAGACGACCCTAAAAAAATTAAACCCAACACGTTGGTCATCGAGACGCGATGCATTGGACGCCCTTAGGTTTAGGTTTGTGAATATCTTAAAAGTTTTATCGCAAATTATATTGACCTCTAATAATAAAAATGAAGTTGATGAAGCTAATTCTTTAAAAAACAAACTTGAATTATTTGAAACTGTCTTTTTAATAGTTCTCCAATCAAAAATGTTAAAGTTAACTGACGCTCTTTCAAAACTCTTGCAAAAGAAACAGCAAAACATTGAACATGCATCAAAAATGTTTCTTACTGCGCTTAAAAATATCAAAACGATAAGAAATAATTTTTTTCTTTATTTTGATGTATTAATTAGTGAATCCAGTAGTTTGGCTGCGGAATGGGGGATCAAAGCGGAATTTTCAAAAAAAGAATGACAAGGCCCAAACGGTTTTTTAATGAAAAGAAAAATCATTTTCAAATCGAATCTAACGAAGACTGGTTTAAAATAAATGTTTTTAATACAACGTTAGATATTATAATATCTCAATTACAAAATAGAACGGCCGAAATAAGCGAAATTTATAAAACTTTTCGCGGAATATCAGCGGAAGTTTTAGATAATAATTCAGTTTCTGATGATGAATTGTATGCGATGGGCCAGGAATTGTACGCCAAATATTCCGATGATATTGCCGATATAATTTCTTCACAACTAGTTTCTTTTAGAAGTTGTTTTAAGGGCGATTTAGGTAGAATCAAATCCATTAAAGATTTAATGGAGTTTATTTTAATTGAAAATTTTAGTTCCTGTAGTAGTTTTAGCGAAATTTTGACGGCTTGCTACATTTTCCTAAGTATCCCTGTATCGGTAGCAACACCCGAACGATCATTTTCTAAGTTGAAATTAATAAAAAATTTTCTCAGAAACACAATGGGACAGGAAAGACTTTCGGGGTTGTCAATTCTGTCAATTGAGAACCAAATTGCGAGGAAAATAGATATATCTTCCATTGTTTTGGGTTTTTGCAAATAACAAGGCGAGGAAAAAAAAATTTAATTAGATCAGTTATTTCATTTCTTTTTATATTTTTTGTTATGTTGCTTGTACTGATTTTAATTTTTTGTGATTTTGTTATGTTCGTTATATATTTTTTTAATAAACGTAAATAGATACTTCTTTTTTTATTCGGCAAAGGGCCCGGCGATTCCATCGAACACAGGCCCGAAGCGGCATCACTACGCCCCTGCCACGTATGATGTGGACTGAAGCCCGTATCTCTATTAAAATTGTTAGGATGCTTATAAATTTCAATAGATTCTCTAATTTTGCGTTTATAGAGTCCCGAAACCGATGCAAGAACTTTGGTTTCTTTTACATTTATGACATGCCCAGTAGAATGTTCAGATACAGCAGATTGTACAATTTGTTTCTTTCTGATACATCGTTCATGTTCCTTAAGCCTAGTCGATATGGATCGTCCAGTTTCTCCAATATAAACATCACCACAGGAACCAGGAATTGCATATACTCCTTCCGTTTGAAAAGGAATAATGTCCTTTGGCGATCTCAAACATTGTCCAATTTTCTTGTGTGTGTTGAGAAGTGTACGTATGTTGGACCGGCGAAGTAAGCTTGCAATCTTGTCTGTGGTTCCGTGTATAAATGGAAGAACTACATTTCCTATCGGTAATTCGTTATTAGTATCATTTCGTGGAGCAGGAGTATTATATTTTCTAATTGATCGTCTAATATCATCAGTGCAATATCCATTCCCTCTTAAAGCTTGAGTCAGTTTCCCTGTTTCCGATTGTAAAGAATTTTGGTCACAAATCGCGAGTGCTCTGTAAACCAATGAATTAATGACTGATTGTTTTTGTGCTCGATGATGATGGGAATTTGCACTTAAGTACCTGTTCGTATGCGTTGGTTGTCTGTATACAGAATGTCCTAAGGAACCATCCTCTTTCCTTTGTACAAGAACATCTAGAAAGGGAATCGTGCCTTCTGATTCAATTTCCATTGTACGGGTGTCCCATTTTCGTAGGTTTTACGGGGTTTCCAGCTTATGAGTAGAGATAGAGAGATGCGGTTTTCGCGACACCGTGCTACTTTTCGATGAAACTAAAGAGCCCGCAAACAGATTTGCCCTAACCATTTTAGTTTCCGTGCTACAGGGTGATTTTGAAAATTTGTCATTTTCGGACACCCCCTGTAACTCAGCTATCGTAAAATATATTTAAAATGTTTCAACTGGTATTTATAGATTTTTTCACGTAGAATTCAGTGGCATACTCAGATTTTTGCTGAGAGTCATAGTTTTTGACATATTGGCATAACCTACTATTTTTTAAATGGGAGACCCTATATATTATTTTTTCATCTTATTCTTCGTGTCGAGAGCTTTTCAAAAACATACCATAAGTCATATTTATTTTCATAAATAACATGAAAAAATGCATTTTTCTTTAAACGGATTTATGGCATAGCAGATCAATCGAAATAAGAGAAGGTGGCTGTGGTAGCCATGGCAACGCCAACAAAAATATGATCAGGCAGCCATTACTGCTGTCATTTTTGGCATTATTGCGTTTAAATTTTTCTTGACGTCTATTATAATTATTGTTTTTAATATGGCTCAGAATCAAAAATTTGAATATTTTGAGAAATATGATATGAACGCGTGTTTTATATTGTCTAATGAAGATGCAGATCAGGCGGCAGAGCTTTATCTGAACAGGTTAGTTCTTTTTTATCTTCCTGCATTTTGACTTTATTGGTTCGCTTTATTTTATCTTAGATATCCCGAGAGAAGACAACCAGAAAAAAGAATTTTTCAAAAAATTAAAAATAATCTTTGCCAATATGGATCTTTTAACAAGCCTCGATCGCGAACTTACAATAAAGACAACGAAGAATCTGAGGTCAACGTTTTAGCCCTCGTTCAGACAGCTCCTGAAACATCTTGCAGGAAAATAGACGAAGAGGCGGGTGTACCGAAAACCAAAGTGCAGAAAATTTTGAAAAAGCACAAATTCAAACCCTATAAATACAAACTTGTGCATCATCTGCATCCTGGTGATGCAGAGCGCAGATTGGAGTTCTGCAATTGGTTTATAAATATGAAGGCAGAAGATATCGATTTTGAAAAAAAGATTATTTGGTCAGACGAGGCACATTTTACTAGTTCAGGGATTTTAAATAGACACAACACGCGATTTTGGAGTTAAGAAAACAACCATGTTATTTTTCCTAGGGAGCGTCAGGGCAGATTTGGATTCAATGTCTCCTGTTTTATTTTCAACCGAAAAATAGTTTACCAAATATATGAAGGAAATCTGAATTCGATTGGTTACGTGCGAATCCTAGAAGACGCATTAGGAATTTTGGATGATGTTCCCTTGGCTCAACTAAATAGGATTTATTTCCAGCAAGACGGAGCTCCAGCCCACAATGCCAGAATAAGTCAAAACTGGCTTAACGACCATTTTCCTGGAAGATGGATAGGAACACACGGACCTGTTCGATGGCCACCACGATCCCCTGACCTCTCAGTTTTAGATTTCTTTTTGTGGGGTTATTTAGAAAACAAGGTTTATGTAAGGCGATACGAAAACTTAGAACAACTAAGAATGGCCACCGAAAACGCTTTTGCAGAGTTACAAAGACAGTCATTTACAATAGAAAATGCATTAAAAAGAATTTTTAAAGTTTGTCACACTTGTAGGACACATAATGGTCTACAATTTGAACAATATTTGTAGTTTTAATGAAATTATAATTATTACCTTTTACCTACTTCCTAATTTTTTCTGATGCTGTTACTTTGTTATTTCGTTAATAAATATTTGTTAACTTTTTCCATGGCTCCACAGCCACCTTCTCTTATTTCGATTGATCTGCTATGCCATAAATCCGTTTAAAGAAAAATGCATTTTTTCATGTTATTTATGAAAATAAATATGACTTATGGTATGTTTTTGAAAAGCTCTCGACACGAAGAATAAGATGAAAAAATAATATATAGGGTGTCCCGTTTAAAAAATAGTAGGTTATGCCAATATGTCAAAAACTATGACTCTCAGCAAAAATCTGAGTACGCCACTGAATTCTACGTGAAAAAATCTATAAATACCAGTTGAAACATTTTAAATATATTTTACGATAGCTGAGTTACAGGGGGTGTCCGAAAATGACAAATTTTCAAAATCACCCTGTAGCACGGAAACTAAAATGGTTAGGACAAATCTGTTTGCGGCCTCTTTAGTTTCATCGAAAAGTAGCACGGTGTCGCGAAAACCGCATCTCTCTATCTCTACTCATAAGCTGGAAACCCCGTAAAACCTACGAAAATGGGACACCCTGTACATTTTATGTTAGCATGTTGTTGATTCAGATGATCAAGAAACCCAGGGAGGTTTTCTGGACCATGTGGCCATATTACAAAAGTGTCATCTACATATCTGAACCATGATTTTGGTTTTAGTGGAGACGACTCTAAGGCTTCCTCCTCAAAAGCTTCCATGAATATATTGGTTACCACTGGTAACAGTGGAGATCCCATGGCTACTCCTGAGGTTTGCTCATAGAACGTTCCTTGAAAGACAAAATACGTTGAAATAAGTCTCATATTATGGAAATTGAATTGAAAGGTTACTTCGCCGGTCCAACATACGTACAATCTTCAACACACACAAGGAAATTGGACAATGTTTGAGATCGCCAAAGGACATTATTCCTTTTCAAACGGATGGAGTATATGCAATTCCTTGTTCCTGTGGTTAATTTAAAAACTAAAATTTTGAGAGATATATAATAAATATAGTTCGATGTTTGATTGTTTATTTTTCCTGGTGAAGTAGCACTTCACTTACTTCACCTGAAGAGCCGCCACGGTAATTATATGTTAGCCAGAAAAAATGAAGACTATGATTTTTTAACAAAATTTTATGGAGTGATGAGACGCTGCTTACTACAGCGGGCGTGTATAACAGAAGAAATACTCACGCATGCGCACCAGAAAATCCTCATGGATGTATTGAAATTAAAACTCAGGGGCGTATGTCGTTAAATGTTTGGTAAGGGATGCTTAGAAATCAAATAATTGGTCCGATAATTTTTAGAGATTCTTTAACAGGCATCAGATACCTACAGTTTCTAGAAAACGATATAGCTAATCTTTTTACAAATACGCGGATCTTGTGTGGCATCAAAATAATCCTGTTTATGTTAGAGAATACTTAAATGAACAGTATGACGAGTGAATAGGAGCTCATAGAACTATAAATTGGCCCCCGAATACTCCAGACTTGACGCCGTTAGATAGTTTTCTATGGGGGTATTTAAAGAATGAAGTTTATAAAGAAAGAAGTAATAATTTGGAGTATTTAAAGGAAATAATTGAAACTAGTATTAATTTTTTAAATGAGACTCCGCAAATTACTAGGAATGTTTTGCTTAAAATCGGTAATGTTTATAGAAAATGTGTTGAAAATGATGGCGGTCACATTCAACAATTGTAAAATGCATACAATAATTGTAAAATGTAATTTTCCAATAACTATTGGTAATTCTGTATTCGTGTGATCGTGTGGTTCTGTTTAATATCGTAGTGATTACCATAAATTGGTTTTATTGTCGCTTTGTTATATTTTGCTGTCATTTTTTAATGATGTAAATTATATAGACAAATATTAAATATTACTGTTTCTGTATAACCTATTTTACAGATAAAACTATTTCCTCTTGTCGGTTAAATAAGTTTTAATTAATATTAAAGACGTTTGAATCTTATGCTTTGTTTTGTTTTTTGTCCATGGCAACTGTGATTTCGTAAACCCAAATCTGATATTATCGCGATTTTTAAACGTAAATATTTCAAAAACTAGTGAACCAAACATAGACATATTATACGTTTTTGAAATGAGAAAAATATTCTCTATCGAAATATGATGTAATATATAGGGTGTACCATTTAAAAAATACAAAGTATGTTTTTTAGTAGCTTTGCGGAGTTCATTTGTTTTAATAAAAATTACTTCCTGGTGGTTTAGGACAATCACTACCAGTTTTGTATTTAACATTTTTTTCTGTCCGTTATAATAATGGGGACAAATTCATCATTTATCACCCTAGCATACTTTAGGAAAAACCCTGTGACACTGTATAATTATTTGATGGTACCAAAATAACCTTCTTACAAGTAAAAATCACAAACCATTTGGAGCCAATTTATATGGTCACGTGACAGTTCGCTGGTTGGTTCTTAATGGTTTGAAATTTATTTAATAAAATATATATATTCATTAATTTAAAACGTATTTGTCATATTTTCCTAATATTTTGGACCTAGAAGTACTTCAATTACAATTTTTATTTCACGTACTTTTAAAAGTATTTGATATACTCACAAAGTACTTGTATTTCAAATACTTTTTGTCAGTACTTGTGACAGTTCTGTCGAAGGACTCCACTTCAATGCAGTAGCATTATATGGTTTAGGCAACACTCACCGAAAGGATCCTCGGCGGAGGTGCTGTAGGGCACGAAGGGCCTATAGTTGAATCGGGAGGAGGATTGGGATGAATATTTTCGGTTGTATAAACTGGGTTACTATCGATGTTTTCTTCCGGATTAATCTCTTTATAGCTGTCGTATGGGTATGTCTGTACATTCAAGAAAATCTCGTTGATGTTGGTATTCACATTACCGAGGCAATCCAGGAAAAAACATCCAGACACAAGTAATCCAACGCGCAACAACAACCGCAAATTTATCATTGTTTCGAACGGCCAAATAATACTCTGTATTTAGAAGCGATTAATAGTGCCTTGACGCCCCCGTATTGTCGGCAATATCAGCAATATCAGATAATGCGCGAAATATAAAACAAATTTCCGAATGTTTGTCCAGATTATGCGTTCATTAGATAAAATGGAGAATAAATTAATTTTCGGCTGAAGAGTATTGTTTGATTTCGCGACAGGTAGAATGATGCTGTTTGCATTAGGCTCTTCAATAACTTCGTAATTACAAACAGGTGACACAAGTAGTTTCGGATAGATTTATAAGATGTATCTTTAATTAATAGGTCGATATAAAAACCATCGAGTAATTAATATACGCACTGGGTTAAGTTAAAGTAGCGCCTTTTTTACACCTTAATAACTTTTTTAGTTTTTACCCGGTTTAAATGATTTTTTGGTATATATATATATATATATATATATATATATATATATATATATATATATATATATATACAGGGTGTTCCTTAATGACATGCTAATATTTAAGGGGGTTATTCTTGGACCCATTTTAAGAAAAAATCTTCATATGAACTTATGTCCTAAACGTCTTAACTTTTGAGATACAGGGTGCTAACGTTTTCAGAAAAAAAATTATTTTTTTTAATAACTGTGATACTACTGTAGATATCTTTATGAAATTTGGTACACGTGTTCTATGCATCAAGATGCATTTTCTAATGTACAAGCAATTTTATTCTTTTTACCAGTGGCGTCCGTACGCGTTTTGCTTAGAATATTTTTGGAGAAAAAAATGGTACGCCACTGCTTTATCTTAAAATAAAAATTATTTTTGGAATTCTCATTTATTTCTGAGCAAAGTCGATCTCTTGATTTTCTTTCGGCCGACGCATAGTTTTCGCTTAAAAAAATAAAAATCGTTTTACTTCAGGGTCAAATCGTTAAAAATCGACTGTTGTGTGGAAAGCGTTTTTTTTCTTTTTTCGTGCTATTCAGTTGATTTAATAATAAATATTAATTAATTTAGAAATAAGTAATTGATTTACTTTACTTTAGGATTGATTACTTTAGGAAACAATGTTTAAAAAACTTTCATGTGCCAATAAATTACAGCGGGGATTTCAGCTTGCAGAAAACAAAGTTTACAGAAACGGCTTAATTTTATTAATTATTAACAATACTAACATTAATTATAAAAATTGTTGGAAGTGGCCACCTTCACTTAATATGCATGCTTCCGCCCGTCTACGCATGGAATTGCGCACTCGTTCAAATATTCCCGGCGTATTCCGTATAGTTTCACACGAGGCAACTATTCGCTCTCTCAAATCTTCTACAGTGTTAACGGGAGTTTTGTACACTAGAGTTTTAAGGTGCCCCCATAAAAAGAAATCCAAACTATTGAGATCGGGGGATCTTGCTGGCCATTGCTGAGGTCCTCCGCGACCTATCCAACGATCAGGATAAACTGTATCTAAATGATTTCGGACAATTACGCTGAAATGAGCCGGTGCTCCATCGTGCATGTACCATATGCGATGCCTTAACGCAACTGGTACATCTTCAAGCAACCCAGGTAGTTCTTCTTCGAGAAAATGCAAATAAGACCGTCCATCAAGACGTCCTGGTAGGAAAAATGGGCCTATGAGATGATTACTAATAATTCCTGCCCAAACATTAAGCGAAAATTGTTCTTGAAAATGGGTTTCGGTTATGGCATGCGGGTTTTCTTCCGCCCACACATGATTGTTATGGAAATTTTGAATAGCATTCCTAGAAAAAGTTGCTTCGTCTGTGAACAAAATTTGTGACCCAAACTGCGGATTTAGTGTAATACTCTGAAGATACCACTGAGAGAAGTTCACACGCTGTGGGAAATGCCTGGGGAGTAATGCCTGTACTCTTAGAATATGATATGGATATAACAAAAAGTCAACTAAAATACGCCAAACAATTTGGTGACAAATATTCAAAGCTCTAGCGATCTTCCTCGTACTCGTCTCAGGATGTTCGTCGATTTCTTGCAGCATCGCTTCCTCAACTTCAGGTGTTCTGACAGTTCGAGGTCTGCCTTCCGAAGTACCTTTATTGAAACTACCTGTTTCGCTAAGTCGGCGATGAATATTCGAAAAGGTTCGGCTATCTGGCAAGGCACGATTAGGATATTTTTCCTGATAAATGCGTCTGGCTTCTGTTGCATTACCATCTGCGAGGCCATATGCGTAATGCATTGCCGCCATTTCCGCATTCGTATAATTTACCATATTTAATGATATTATTCGAAAAGACGTCGAAAATAACTTCAATAACTTCAATGAAACACTAAAAACCAAAGAGATGACACACTGAGATGGTTTTGAACACCAACAGCTTACTTTAAGTCATTTGACATCGACGTTTGTAAAAACGTAATTTATTCCAGGACTACTAGATTTATGGGTTTAAAAATTATTATTAGTTGGTATTGAGATATTATGAAGCAATTTTAACTCAATTATTTAATCAAGAACGGACCATCAGACGAGAAAACTTTTTCGTTTATGAACACATTCGATGTCATAATTTTCTTTCACCCGATAAATAAGCGATTTCCACACAACAGTCACCCTATCAGATTTTTAACGATTTGACCCTGAAGTAAAACGATTTTTATTTTTTTAAGCGAAAACTATGCGTCGGACGAAAGAAAATCAAAAGATCGAATTTGCTCAGAAATGAATGAGAATTCCAAAAATAATTTTTAATTTAAGATAAAGCAGTGGCGTACCATTTTTTTCTCAAAAAATATTCTAAGCAAAACGCGTACGGACGCCACTAGTAAAAAGAATAAAATTGCTTGTACATTAGAAAATGCATCTTGATGCATAGAACACGTGTACCAAATTTCATAAAGATATCTACAGCAGTATCACAGTTATTAAAAAAAATAATTTTTTTTCTGAAAACTTTAGCACCCTGTATCTCAAAAGTTAAGACGTTTAGGACATACGTTCATAGGAAGATTTTTTCTTAAAATAGGTCCATGATCACCCCCTTAAATATTAGCATGTCATTAAGGAACACCCTGTATATATATATATATATATATATATATATATATATATATATATATATACAGGGTGGCCCATAAAACGTAAGGCATAACGGCCAGGGTAATTTTTTTTTCAAAAAATCCAAAAACACATCAATTTTGTTTGTGAACAACTTTTGCCCTTAAAATGATCGCAAAATTTTCAACCCTCTAAGCGGGGGTGTCATCCCCCAAACTTCTTCAAATGGGAAGAGTCAAGTGGTACCGCAATGAAAAGGGCTTTCTATTCTCTATACATTCCCGCTTTGGTTTTGAAAATCGGTCAAGTCATTTAGAAAATATGAAGGATTGAAATTTGAAAAATACATTTTTCAAAAAACGCATAAATTGAATTAAATAAAAAAAAACTTACCGTATTAATGAAGCAAATGCTGAAAATGTTGCCCGTCGACCTCCATACATCGTTCTCGAACATTCTGAAGAACTTGAGGGGTATAATATATAATGGGGCATGGATGTGTCTCCATATAAAGGAGTCAAGTACCGGGGAGGCCATATATCGTCCTATCCACCGCCCGGGAAAGTTAGTGTTTAAATAATTACGCACATTTTAAGAGTAATGTGGAGGTGCACCGTCTTGTTGAAATATCAGTTCCGCTTCAACGTATCCAGGATTATTTTCGATGATGTCAGTTAGGGCTGGGTCGATGGTATTTTCCAGTAAATCTAAGTACATATCACCTGTTAGAGTTCCAGGAAGAAAAAAGGGACCCACAATAGAATTTCCAAAAATACCAGCCCACACGTTCAATTTCTGAGGATGTTGTGTGTGCACCTCGTGAAATACCCTGGGGTTGTTCTCAGCCCAGTACCGACAGTTATGCCGATTAACTACACCGTTCAAAAAGAAAGTGCACTCACCCGAAAAACACACATTGAATAGAAAATTATTATTATTGGCCACTCGTTCACTAATAGTTTCACAAAATTGCAAGCGGCGATCAAAATCGTCTTCGTTGAGTTCTTGTACCAACTGAATTTTATACGGGTGGAAATGGTGTTTTTTCAATATTCTTTGGACACTTGTACGATTCACGCCGGTCTCATTGGCTAATTTTCTTGTACTCAGCGTACTATCCATGGCAACTTGGCCCAATACAAAGACCTCCATAGCTTCATTTATACAGGATTTTCCATCTGCCTCTTTTTATTTATAAGGGATCCAGTTTCGCGAAATTTTGCTACTAACTCGCGAACAATTTTGCCGGAAAGGTGTTTTTCAGGATGTCTTCCATTAAATATCTGCGCAACCCGATTGCCATATTATTTTTAATAAAGTATATTTCCATTTTTCTGCATATACACCATAATTATTGATAAAAAATTTAATGATATATATATATATATATATGTCAAATCACTAAAATCAGCAGTAAACATAGCGAATTGGTCGAAGGAATTTATCCTTATCATTTACTCTGATAATTTGTAAATAAACATTTTAAATTTCAATCCTTCATCTTTTCTAAATGACTTGACCGATTTTCAAAACCAAAGTGGGAATGTATAGAGAATAGAAAGCCCTTTTCATTGCGGTACCACTTGACCCCTCTTCCCAAAAAAGTTTGGGGGATGACACCCCCGCTTAGAGGGTTGAAAATTTTGCGATCATTTTAAGGGCAAAAATTGTCCCCCTCACAAACAAAATTGACGTGTTTTTGGATTTTTTGAAAAAAAAATTACCCTGGCCGTTATGCCTTGCGGTACGTTTTCGATGGGCGACCCTGTATATATATATATATATATATATATATATATATATATATATATATACAGGGTTATTCACGCAACCAGTTCATTAAAAATTTTTGATGATGCCATTTAGATAAAAATTTCAAATTTTGGGATTAAGGTAAGATCAAGGGGTACTTCTTTTTTGAAATATTTTCAACTTCCTGTCGGTTCTGGTTTAACCAGAAGTTGGTATCAACTTGTTTATTTTTAATAGAACACAATATATTTTATGATATTTTTGGATTCTACGGAGAATTTTAATGCTATTTGATGTAGCATGTCCTATATCTAGGTTCAAGCGTTTTTAAGATACTTGACCTTGAACCAAAAATGAGCCTTCGGTGTACCAAATTTTAAAATCTCATATTTTTGTAAGTTTTGAAGATATAATCTTCATATTTTGCAGACGATCGGTAAATAATCTTAGGTTTCTATTTTTTTTATTGAATTTGTCTATTTTTATACAGGGTGTCCTAAATCCAGCGGCAAACATTCTCATTTTCAAAGCCGCTAAAGACCGTTTTTTTTAAATGGGACATCCTATAACTTTATGCCCTATCAAATGTAGAATTTAATTTTCTATCGAACTGTATTAAGGTTCCCTATATCTATTCGTAACCATTTTCGAAATAATCAGGTTTTTATTAAACTATCATATGTATTTGCTAAATGCTTACACCTTCCCGTAGTAAGCCATGGAAAAACAATTGTTGTGCTTTTCTATTCAACATGACAGCTGATTTTAAAACTTTTAAATTAAAATAAAATAACACTCAAAAGTTGATATTCTCAATTTATTTTATATTCGCGGAGAATGTTACAAAATATTGGAGAGGACGTGCCATGTTTTAAATGAAAAACATCCTCATTTATCGCCAATGAAAAAGAGAAAATGGAAGAGGATTGAAACGAAATTTTTTCGTTTCGGAAAAGTTTAAATTATAAAAAATGTAATAAATTGTTTACATTATTTTTAGCCATATCTACTAAGTTCGAGACTGTTCTAAACTTGTTTTAGTGAACTTAAAAATTATAGCAATCTAACAATCAACAATAAATAAATAAAATAATAAAATTGAATTATAACAAATGTTCTATATGCTGTCCGTTCATTTGAAGACACATTTCAATTCTTCTTTGTACAGTTACTGTGGCCCGTTGAATTTGTCCGTTTTCTAATTCGGCAAAAGCTGTTCGTATCCTGTCCAGTAAATCTTGTTGGTTATTTACTGGGAAAGCAAAGACTTTACTTTTAATAAATCCCCATAAATAAAAGTCTAGGGGTGTTAAATCAGGCGATCGCGGGGGCTATCTCCAAGGGCCATTGGGACCAACCCCGTGATCTTCAAAAATTCGAGATAATTGGAGATAAACTGCAGCGGAATTATGTGCTGGTGCCCCATCTAATTGATACCAATAATTTTGCAGCTCACCAATAGAATTTCCAAATACTTATCACTGTTTAAATTGTCTTCTTAAATACAGTACCGCACCTGATCATTTAATACTATACCGAAAACATTGAAGCTAAACCTCTCTTGAGAACGCGTTTCGGGTAAAGCGTGCGGATTTTTTGCTGCCCAGAAATGTTCGTTTCTTCTATTTGTGATTCCTTCTCTAGAAAATTTCGCTTCATCGGTCCAAAATATTTTTGAAAGGAATTGAAGGTCCTCTTGAATTTTCAAAAACATGAATTCGCAAAATTCTACTCGTCGGACGTCATCACCAGGTCTCAAGGCTTGCACGTTTTGGAAGGAATAAGGGTGCATATGATGTTCGCTCAAGATTCTTTGGACAGATGAAGAAGAAATTCCCAAATCGTTTTCTGCAGACGGTATTGAACTTTGCGGGTTTGCGTGGAAATAAGCTAATGTGTTTATTACGTTATCCTCGGCATTTGTCACTGGTGTCGGAACATTTTTTGTAACTTTAACCTTGCCAAAACGCAAAAAGTTCGTTTCAATCCTCTTGAATTTTGACTTGTTCATTGGCGGCAAATCAGGGTGGCGTTCATTAAACACACGACACGTTCTCTCCAAAATTTTATAACATTCTCCATGAATATAAAATACAGTGAGAATATCAGCGTTTGAGTATTCTTCCATTTCGATTTAGAAGATTTAGTTTATCACTGACAGCTTTCAATAAATAACGCATACTAATCATCTCATATTGGATATTGGATCTCAATTGTTTTTCCATGGCTCACCATTGGAACATGTAAACATTTAAGCAAATACATACGATGTTTTTATAAAACCCAATTATTTCGAAAATGGTTACGAATAGGTATAGGGAACCTTAATACAGTTCGATAGAAAATGAAATTCTACATTCGATAGTGCATAAAGTTATAGGGTGTCCCTTTTAAAAAAACGGACTTTAACGGCTTTGAAAATGTGAATGTTTGCCGCTGAATTTAGGACACCCTCTATAAAATTAGACAAATTCAATAAACAAAATAGAAACTTAAGATTATTTACCGATCGTCTGCAAAATATGAAGATTATATCTTCAAAACTTACAAAAATATGAGATTTTAAAATTTGGTACCCCGAAGGCTCATTGTCGGTTCAGGGTCAAATATCTTAAGAACGCTTGAACCTAGGTATAGAACATGGTACATAAAATAACATTAAAATTCTCTGTCGAATCCAAAAACATCATAAAATACAGGGTGTTCCATTTAAAATAAGCAAGTTGATACCAACTTCCGGTTAAACCGGAAGTGACAGGAAGTTGAAAATATTTCAAAAAAGAAGTACCCCTTGACCTTACCTTAATCCCAAAATTTGAAATTTTTATCTAAATGGCATCATCAAAAACTTTTAATGAACGTGTTGCGTGAATAACCTTGTATATATATATGTATATATATATATATACAATGTGGACCATTTTGGTGATGCATGTATTGGGATCAAGAAAATTATAAGAGATACAAAATGATTAAATGAGCAAAGTTTTACAGAATTTTATTGGTAATTTAAAAACGTCAGCGGCGTGCTTTTAACTTTTTTGGTTTTCGAGATATTTTGAAAACACTAAAAACACTTTTTTGTAAAGCCCTGTAACTTCTTTATTTGTATTTGGTTTCAAAATATATGAACAATTTTTTAATAGCCATTTTTTGTGTAGAGAACGGTTATTGCATTAGATTTTAATTACGACGTTTCGGTTATCCTTCACCATCACCAAATTTATTTTTTCATATAGACGCCATATTGAATTTTTGTCTCTTTAAAATAAACAAGAAAAATCCTATTCATTGATGTATAACAAGTTACATTTCCTAAAGAAAAACCATTCAAATATTCAAAAATTGATTTTATTCTAGTAGGCTTTGGAGCGCCACAGTAACAATATTTTTTTGTAATGTTTAATAAATATTTAATGTAAAAATCATAAGAAATACGAAAAAATAATAATAAGCTTTAACTAGAAACATACACATGTACACAAAAGAATACAATATTTGGTGTATTAAACAAAATGCTGTCCATTTTCAGCAACGCAAGCACGACATTTTTTTAAAACACTATTTGTCGCTCGTCTAAGTGTGTTTCTGTTAATATTAGTAAATATTTCCTGAGTTCTCTCTTCGAGTATGGCCTGTCTCGGGAGGTTCAAATTTAAAAACTTCATTTTTAACGTGCCCTCACAAAAAGAAATCCAAGGGTGTAATATCTGGCGATCTAGCAGGCCATGAAGTAGGACCAACACTAGAAATTAATTTATCTCCAAAAGTTTTTCTTAATAAATCTCTGACAGCCCTGGATTTGTGGGCTCCGCAGCCATCCTGCTAAAATCAAACATTATGAAATTCGCATTGTGCTGCTTTTCTAATTGGTAAAATTTACATTTTCCTGGCATTTGTTAATGTACCAGTTACAAAATGTAGGTCTTCTTAGAAAATCTCCTTCTGTCTAGCTCTGTACTGCTTACTCTTGTCGATGAAGTTGGGTTTTCGGTAAAGTAATTTATAACTTAATTGTCACGATTATTATTGTCTTTGTTATACTTTTTAGGCCTTGACTGTTAGAAACCTCTACACGTTGTTAAATTAACCACAAGTTTTGAAAAATACCTTTGGCTTGGTTGTTGCCTCTTGTTGGGTTAGTATCAGCGTGATTATTTAAGGCTACAATCGCATTTCTATTGTTTTTAATATACACTCCTGCATATCAAATTTCACTTCATAGCTATAACGCAAAGCCATTTTTAAGAATTTAAAATAAACGATAACAGAAAATAACTAACAAACTTTAAAAAGACAAAAATCAAACAGTCCAAAACAAAAAAATAATATAGTTACCATGGAGATCCAAAGCCTGCTAGAATAAAATCGATTTTTAGGCATTTTGATGGTTTTTCTTTAGGAAATGTAAACTTAGTTATATAGTTTATTATGTCTAGGACCCATTACAGAATTTATCTCTTACACGAAAAGGTAGGAAATTTTAAAACTGTACTTCGGTATTGTCTGTATTCTAAATCCGTGGAAACAGACGGTGTTAACAAGAAAACTTATACGGAAATTAGTTTTAATTCGTCTTTAATGACTACAGTTAGGTTTATTGCGATTATACGGTATCATAATAACAAAGTAGTTTATCTGTAATAATGCAGTTTAATAACAGCTTTAAATTTAGAGTAGAAAGCTTGAGCTTCATAAAACAATTTTTACCTTATTACTTGCGCAGAAAGTGTAAAAAAAATGATATGTAACATATGATTATATTTAAATTTGCAAGTCTGTCTTTAAATAATGGTTTTTCTGCAATCAGTTAAAGACTGAACATCGTAATTAATATCCTATGTTTAATATGTTCGCTTTACGAGTTGTACAGGAATTTACTATATAAAAAGAACAATTACAAATATGTGACGTCAGTACTTTTAACAATAAAAAAAAATGTGTATGCAACTAAAACACACTAACACTGGCGCTGGGTATAGTTTTGCCGCCAATCCCGGAGAAAAGGTATCTATTTTGTACTATTTATATCAAGTCCTAACACTGGAACCTGTGGTGGAAGATAGATCAAAATACAAGAGTTCTAACCACACTACACCACAACTTGTTACGTTCTGGACGCGCGTTTCGCTAACCAAGTTAGCATCATCAGCAGATGATATAAACTGCTGATGATGCTAACTTGGTTAGCGAAACGCGCGTCCAGAACGTAACAAGTTGTGGTGTAGTGTGGTTAGAACTCTTGTATTTTGATCTATCTTCCACCACAGGTTCCAGTGTTAGGACTTAACATGGCTTCACGGTCAACGGAACAAAACCTTTATTGTAAGTACTGTACTAAGATTAGGTTAATAGCAGCAGATATTTGGTTTCTAAAATCATGCAAGTCTTTTTCAGTTTTCCCTAAATTCATTTCAGTCAAGATCCCTAAACAATCACCCGTCACTGGGAAGGTTGAATCTTTTGCCAAACAAAAGTGGCTAGATTTAGAAATTAAAAATCTGTATAGCAAACGAAGTATGCTTGAAATTGAAGCATACGGATTATTTAAAAAACTCACCTATAAGCTTAGTAATTTAGAATTTGAACAGTGTTTAGATTTCCAAAGAAAAATGTTCGTAGTTATCGATGCCAAATTTTTGAAGAAAATGTGTTCACTTAAAAACAAACTGAGAAAGTTGAAACCACAAAAACAAATTTCTTCGGAAGTCGAGAACATTGTAGAAAATCTTTCTTCTCAGTCTTTTGATAATAGAGAAATCGCCCTTTTGAATAAAGGTTTGAATTTTGGAGAGCCTCCAGTAAAAAATAGTTTACCAACTATTATAGGGAATATCGAAAGTTCCATTCAATACGTGCCAGAGTCAACTAAGGGATTCATTAGAGAGGCTTGCAGAAATCAAATCTCAAAAAATGTTGTTAACAACAAGTCAAAATATGTTTCTCGTAAAAACACTGAAGTTATCCAGGGACTGAAGAAAAAGGAATGTTTTTATTTAAAAGCTGACAAAGGAAATAAGGTTGTTATACTAGACAAAACAGATTATTTTGAAAGAGTAGACAATTTGATTCAAACTGTAAAAACCTTGTGTCCGATAAACTAAAATTCAAACTAACACATAGTAACCCACAGTTACCTAAACTGTATTGCCTTCCCAAAATTCATAAACCTGGGAAGTCCATGAGACCTATTGTTTCATCTGTTGGATCACCAACGTACAATATTTCAAAATGGTTAGTAGAAGAATTCGGCAAATTAAATATCTCGTATGATAACTTTGAGGTTACTAACTCGTTAGAATTCTTAGATAAAATTAAGAATGTTCACTTAAACGAAGGTGAAATTTTAATATCTTTTGATGTAAGCTCATTGTTTCCTAATGTACCCATACCACTAGCTTTAGAGTACCTAAAGGAACTACTTGAAATCAATAATTTGAAGAAAGAAATTATTGATGAGTATTTACTTCTCACAAAATTATGTATGAATCAAAATTTTTTTCAGTACAACAATAAATATTATAAACAACTAGAGGGAACTGCGATAGGCAATTGCTTATCTCCGTTCCTTGCAAATTTGTTTATGGGTAGATTAGAAACCCAATTCAAAAAAGAACTCAAATACTTCCCAAGGGTGTGCTATAGATACGTAGACGATATATTTGCTATTTTTGATACTAAAACAGAAAATTTGGACACTTTCTTAGAAACATTAAACAATAAACATCCTTCCATTAATTTTACGTACGAAAAGGAGAACAATGGGCAATTACCTTTTCTCGACACGTTAGTTATTAGAAATAAAGATAAATTAGAATTTGATATTTATAGGAAATTTACTAATACTGATAGATATATAACATCCGACTCATTTCATTGCCGTCAACACAAAATGGCAGCATTCCATTTCTTAACTCACAGGTTAGTCAATTTTCCACTAAGTAAAGAACGTTTTAACAATGAAATGAATCGGATTAAAAATATAGCTAAAAGTAATGGATATAATGATAATTTTGTACATAAACTAGTAAATAGACATACGCATAAGAAAATGTTAAAAGATGCCACTTCTCTTCAAATACCTGAGGCTTCCAATAAATTCATAGTAATCCCATATGATCCCAGATATACGAGAGGTCTAGAAAAAGTATTTAAAAACGTAGGTTTTAGAGTAGCCTACAAAACGGAGAATTGTTTGAAAAATCTCCTTGGAAACCCCAAAGACAAAGTCGACTTGAGGGAGAGGAGTGGCATCTATGAAATTAGCTGTAATGACTGTGATCTAAAATATGTTGGGCAAACTAAACGCTCCATAAACATTCGTTTTAAAGAACACATGGCACATTTAAGATACGGAAGAACAGAAAAGTCAAGCGTTGCCCAACATGCTTTGGAAAACAATCACCGAATAGGAATAAATAATCTTAAGTTGATTAAAAATGTATCTAATAATAGATTATTGGATGCATTTGAGAGTATAGAAATAGTTAAACGTGGTAAAAAGAAATAAATAAAGACAAAGAGCCTATTCCCTATAGTCCCCTCTATTGTTTACTTGACAACGGTGCAGTCGGGTGCAACCAAGTGTGACCACATTTACCTATAAATAGTCTCGGTTAGGATAAGTTACTTTAGTTTATATCATCTGCTGATGATGCTAACTTGGTTAGCGAAACGCGCGTCCAGAACGTAACAAGTTGTGGGGTAGTGTGGTTAGAACTCTTGTATTTTGAACTATCTATATCATTTAACCTTAAATAATGGAGGCTGTGGGGGGGGGGGAGGTAATAAATAACCGAATTTTTAATAACCATATTTATTTGAAGAAAATCTTACTATTGAGCGTTGCTTAAATTTTCTTTCATTAGATTTAATATCTGTATTAGCAGTAATGTTGTAAAGGTGATCCAAATATTCCCCATCGAAGAATATGGTTTTAACAAGATGGGGCACCACGTCATTTTGGTATAAACGTTCGAAGGTACCTGGATTTTCCAAATCGCTAGATAGGTCGACGTGGTTCCGTAGAATGGCCACCAGGATCTCCGGACCTTACACCATTGGAATTCTTTCTATGGGGGTATTTGAGGGAGAAAGTGTTAAGGGTTTACAGGAAGGGCGCTGAAAATATTACAAAAAAAGGACGAACAACCATTTAAACCATTTCACGTGTTCCAGCGTTTATGTGAAAAATGACTCATACAGAAGATATGAATTTTGTGCGCTACTTTTGAACAATCCTGTATATAATAAATAACTTTTTTCTACGAGCGTGTGGAAAATGTCTACTTTTCGCACGCATTACGAAGTGCGAAAAAAAAAACCTCCCGAATTTTTAACATTTCGAATGAAAATTATTCAAATTATCTTTCTTTCAATGAAACATCTTAATAGAGTTTGTAGAGAAAACTATGCATATATTTCGAGAACGAAGATTGTGCAAAATCAAATGTCACGTAGAAACAAACTGGTAAAATACATTTTTCTGGAAAGGCTATTCGGTTCTCTATTTGCGTCACTTGGTAAAAAGGTATGGATGAAATGATAATTTAAGTTCAACTTTTTATAAATTTTACACAAAAGTATCTAATTTAAAAGTTACTTATCGTAAACTGCAGAAAAATATATTATTTAAATAAAAACATGTTAGTGTTTTTTGTTAATCGAATTGACGTTACATAGTCAAATATTAATGAATAAATTTACAAAATACATTTACCTCGTTTTTAGTTTTAATGAAAACTACAATCAGGGATTTGACTGGAATGTAACCACTTATTAACGTAACAGTAAGGATGATTTTAATTACACTAACTGGCTTCATTAATAGTTTTTTGTTCTAGTTCACACGGAAACTTAAAAAGTCTACCACTCTTATATAGTCAGTATCGTAGTTTCTATAACAATTTTCCAGATATACTCCTGAATAGATTGTAGCATTTAATCAAGTGGAAAAAAAGTCTTGTTCTTTTTATCAAATATGACATTTTCCCATTAACAAAATCACAGAATCGTAGCTATCTTATGTATATATTATATTGGGTTTTTAATATGATTCGGTGAATGAAGGTGCTTTGTTTTAATCTCTACGGCGAATATATCTATAGAGAGAAAAATGTTAAAATATATTATGTAGTAATGTAAGTAAAACTAGTTAAATTGTTAGATAACAGCTTAATAGATTCTCCCACTCTACGAACAAAAAATATTTTATTTATTAAGAAATAATGGTTCTTGGGATTGGACCGTGTGAAATTGGAATTACTATTCGACGTTTCGCCTTCGATTGCAGGAGGCATCTTCAGGGATCTTTACTCCACGAGATCTGAACACCGAATGAGCTCGAAGAGATTCAGGCGGGCTTTTATTCCCGACTTGTGCTCGCCGAACCCTGACCCTGTGTTCGCTCTCGCCGCCGTTAAGATTCTGAATTTTTTTATCGTGGGCCAAATTTATATTATGTTATAAATTGACTTAATAAATGGTTATGAACTATTGTTTTGGTTTTATTTTAAAAATTTCCTTTTCCAACCCCTAGTTTGTGCAGTGTACATTTATGTTACACCTGCATAAGTACAATTATTATTGTTCCGTGCGCCGTGTGTAACATTAATGATACACTGTATTTTAGGTTAGTTTTTGTTTCAGATTAGCAACTAGATCTAAATAATGGCTCACCGATACTTATCCCAGGAGGAACTAGAAGCAGAGATAGGTACTATGTCTGAAAACTCTGAGGATAATGATGAATTTTTGGACAAACTTGACATGAGCGACGAAGACATGGATGACTCCGATGCCGATCCCCATTATGACCCTTGTACTGATGCGGAAAGTTCGAACTCCTGTGGTTCTCTAAGCGATGAAGATGCTCCTGGACCATCAACAAAACGTCCCCGAAAAAACTATCATCAACAAAATCATGTTCCAGGCAATAATCCCCCAGTCAATAACCTTTCAGCCAATTATCCACAGACTAGTGATTTTTCAAATCTAATATGGACAGGTCCAGTAGGAAACCATAAACAATTTACTTTTTCTGGACAAGCTGGAATGGACGCAAACGTTAGTGGTATATTGGCAATGGCTGACCCTATAGACTATTTTCAACTATTTCTAACAGATGATATAATAAACGTTATGGTTCATCAAACAAACTTATATGCCACCCAGACACTACTAAATTCAGATGCTGGTCCTCGGTCTCGGCTTCACGATTGGTTTCCTACAGACCCGAATGAAATGAAGCGATTTATTGGCCTAATTGGCTGGATGGGAATGGTAAAGGTTCCAAGGTTAGCCGATTACTGGAGCAAACATAAGCTATTTTCATTTCCTACCCCGAAATCAGTAATGCCGAGAAACCGCTTTGAATTGTTATTGCGGTTCTGGCATTTTGCCGACAACGAGGAAGCTGTACCAGGTAATCGCTTGTACAAAATTGATAACGTTTTAAAAAAATTTGTTGCCAATTTCCAAGATTCCTATACGTCAGGAGAGAAGATATGCATAGACGAAACCGTAGTTCCTTGGCGCGGTCGACTGGTTTTCCGCCAGTATTTACCCAAAAAACGGCATCGCTACGGTATAAAGCTATACAAGCTATGCACAGATAGAGGATACACGTGGAACATGTCCGTATACGTAGGAAAAGACAGGACAGACGATATGTCAGCAACTGAAAATATTGTAATAAATTTAGTACAAAGGCTTCTGAACAAGGGTAGGATCCTTTATGTAGATAATTTCTACACTTCTATACCTCTTGCGTATAGACTGATCGATCAAAAAACACACCTTGTTGGTACTCTCCGTTCCAATCGAAAGTATATTTGTGAAGAAGTCCGACAAAAAAAATTGAAAAAAGGTGAAATAATATCCAGAGAAACATCTGATGGGCTTACTGTGGTGAAGTGGCGAGATCAACGCGATGTGCTAATGCTGACAACGCGGCATTTAGGTAATGAGACAGAACGTGTTCAAATAAGGCAAAAAATAATAGAAAAGCCTTCTTGTGTTTTGGATTACGACCAGGGAAAGTTTTCAGTTGATGTCAGCGACCAGCTTGCCTCTTATAACACTGCTCTACGTAGATGCACGAAATGGTATAGGAAACTTATAATAGAGATCATCTGGGGGACAAGTTCAGTAAATGCTACCTATCTATATAACGAGTCTTCCACGAAACAGCGAGCGCTAACAATGACTGAGTTCAAGTTGTCAGTCATTCAGTCTCTCTTAGAATCTGGTCTGGATGACAATACCACAACCAATCGACGTCAATCTATTCCACATCATCCAATTCAACATCCGACTAAAAAAAGGGCCAGATGTTGTGAATGTTATAAACGGTACGGAAAATACGGCGTTGTAATCAAAGGAAAGAAAAAACTACCTTCCTTAGTGTGGTATATTTGTGATACATGTGAAGGACAACCGCATTATTGTAGAACTTGTTTCAACGAAACTCACTAGTTACCGACTTTTATTTTTTACTGTTTTGTATTCCTTGTATTTTATTTTTTAGACTGTTACACAATGTTTTCCTGTCATGTTTTTTATTTTTTGCTGTTACATGTTTCATTCTGTAACGTTTTTTTTCGTTAGAAAGTATGTATTTTATTTTGGTTTTTAAAGTTTTGCAGCAAATATTTTGTTTTAAATAAACTATTTTTAGACTTTTTATGTTTGTAAGAAGTATTTGTACTTTTCTAAATCTTACTCGAATAAAAAACAACAAAATTGCAAAAAAAATCGGGTTTGTTCATTTTACTTCAACCCCGTAAGTTATATTCGTCCTGCGCCAATGTTCTGTATACCAAAAACAATACCCCAGGCCAACAGAATTAACTTCCCATATGAAATACGTTATCGGTGTTATAATATTGATATACCGGCGTTTTAAGCAAAATGTTCCAGGTGTACATTAATGTTACACGTCTGCCAATACAGAGTGTAAAAGTCCTAGAATCGATGCTAGAACCTTAGTTTCCTTTACAATTATAATAAGGCCAGTGATATCCTGGTGTTCAACTACAGCCGATTAAACAATTTGTTTCTTTTTAGTGCATCATTCATGCTCCTTAAATCTAGTTCATATTGAGCGTCCTGTTTCTCCCACATACACTTCTCCACAGGAGCGAGAAATTTTATTATTTATTATCATGTCCATGAGGCCAAACAACAAAAGTATCATCTATATAACGGAACCAGTGTTTTGGATTTAGTGGAGCGGATGTTAGGGCAATATTCTCAAAGGCTTCCATAAAGATTTTCGCTACCACAGGCGATAGAGGAGATCCCACAGCTGTCCCTGAAGGTTATTCATAAAAGTTTCCTTTACAATTATAATAGGGCCAGTGATATGCTGGTGTTCAACTACAGCCGATTACACAATTTGTTTCTTTTTAGTGCATCATTCATGCTCCTTAAATCTAGTTCATATTGAGCGTCCTGTTTCTCCCACATACACTTCTCCACAGGAGCGAGAAATTTTATTATTTATTATCATGTCCACGAGGCCAAACAACAAAAGTATCATCTATATAACGGAACCAGTGTTTTGGATTTAGTGGAGCGGATGTTAGGGCAATATTCTCAAAGGCTTCCGTAAAGATTTTCGCTACCACAGGCGATAGAGGAGATCCCACAGCTGTCCCTGAAGATTGTTCATAAAAGTTTCCTTTACAATTATAATAGGGCCAGTGATATGCTGGTGTTCAACTACAGCCGATTATACAATTTGTTTCTTTTTAGTGCATCATTCATGCTCCTTGAATCTAGTTCATATTGAGCGTCCTGTTTCTCCCACATACACTTCTCCACAGGAGCGAGAAATTTTATTATTTATTATCATGTCCATGAGGCCAAACAACAAAAGTATCATCTATATAACGGAACCAGTGTTTTGGATTTAGTGGAGCGGATGTTAGGGCAATATTCTCAAAGGCTTCCATAAAGATTTTCGCTACCACAGGCGATAGAGGAGATCCCACAGCTGTCCCTGAAGGTTGTTCATAAAAGTTTCCTTTACAATTATAATAGGGCCAGTGATATGCTGGTGTTCAACTACAGCCGATTACACAATTTGTTTCTTTTTAGTGCATCATTTATGCTCCTTAAATCTAGTTCATATTGAGCGTCCTGTTTCTCCCACATATACTACTCCACAGGAGCTAGAAATTTTATTATTTATTATCATGTCCATGAGGCCAAACAACAAAAGTATCATCTATATAACGGAACCAGTGTTTTGGATTTAGTGGAGCGGATGTTAGGGCAATATTCTCAAGGGCTTCCATAAAGATTTTCGCTACCACAGGCGATAGAGGAGATCCCACAGCTGTCCCTGAAGGTTGTTCATAAAAGTTTCCTTTACAATTATAATAGGACCAGTGATATGCTGGTGTTCAACTACAGCCGATTACACAATTTGTTTCTTTTTAGTGCATCATTCATGCTCCTTAAATCTAGTTCATATTGAGCGTCCTGTTTCTCCCACATACACTTCTCCACAGGAGCGAGACATTGTATTATTTATTATCATGTCCATGAGGCCAAACAACAAAAGTATCATCTATATAACGGAACCAGTGTTTTGGATTTAGTGGAGCGGATGTTAGGGCAATATTCTCAAAGGCTTCCATAAAGATTTTCGCTACTACAGGCGATAGAGGAGATTCCATAGCTGTCCCTGAAGGTTGTTCATAAAAGTTTCCTTTACAATTATAATAGGGCCAGTGATATGCTGGTGTTCAACTACAGCCGATTAAACAATTTGTTTCTTTTTAGTGCATCATTCATGCTCCTTAAATCTAGTTCATATTGAGCGTCCTGTTTCTCCCACATACACTTCTCCACAGGAGCGAGAAATTTTATTATTTATTATCATGTCCATGAGGCCAAACAACAAAAGTATCATCTATATAACGGAACCAGTGTTTTGGATTTAGTGGAGCGGATGTTAGGGCAATATTCTCAAAGGCTTCCATAAAGATTTTCGCTACTACAGGTGATAGAGGAGATTCCATAGCTGTCCCTGAAGGTTGTTCATAAAAGTTTCCTTTACAATTATAATAGGGCCAGTGATATCCTGGTGTTCAACTACAGGCGATTAAACAATTTGTTTCTTTTTAGTGCATCATTCATGCTCCTTGAATCTAGTTCATATTGAGCGTCCTGTTTCTCCCACATACACTTCTCCACAGGAGCGAGAAATTTTATTATTTATTATCATGTCCATGAGGCCAAACAACAAAAGTATCATCTATATAACGGAACCAGTGTTTTGGATTTAGTGGAGCGGATGTTAGGGCAATATTC
Source organism: Kuschelorhynchus macadamiae (assembly GCA_030620095.1). NCBI lineage: Eukaryota > Metazoa > Arthropoda > Insecta > Coleoptera > Curculionidae > Kuschelorhynchus > Kuschelorhynchus macadamiae. The sequence goes on along the minus strand of JAUTXW010001340.1, from coordinate 2,053,577 downwards.
TCAAAGGCTTCCATAAAGATTTTCGCTACCACAGGCGATAGAGGAGATCCCACAGCTGTCCCTGAAGGTTATTCATAAAAGTTTCCTTTACAATTATAATAGGGCCAGTGATATGCTGGTGTTCAACTACAGCCGATTACACAATTTGTTTCTTTTTAGTGCATCATTCATGCTCCTTAAATCTAGTTCATATTGAGCGTCCTGTTTCTCCCACATATACTTCTCCACAGGAGCGAGAAATTTTATTATTTATTATCATGTCCATGAGGCCAAACAACAAAAGTATCATCTATATAACGGAACCAGTGTTTTGGATTTAGTGGAGCGGATTTTAGGGCAATATTCTCAAAGGCTTCTATAAAGATTTCCGCTACTACAGGCGATAGAGGAGATTCCATAGCTGTCCCTGAAGGTTGTTCGTAAAAGTTTCCTTTACAATTATAATAGGGCCAGTGATATGCTGGTGTTCAACTACAGCCGATTAAACAATTTGTTTCTTTTTAGTGCATCATTCATGCTCCTTAAATCTAGTTCATATTGAGCGTCCTGTTTCTCCCACATACACTTCTTTACAGGAGCGAGAAATTTTATTATTTATTATAATGTCCACGAGGCCAAACAACAAAAGTATCATCTATATAACGGAACCAGTGCTTTGGATTTAGTGGAGCGGATGTTAGGGCAATATTCTCAAAGGCTTCCGTAAAGATTTTCGCTACCACAGGCGATAGAGGAGATCCTACAGCTGTCCCTGAAGGTTGTTCACAAAATTATAATAGTTTCCTTTACAATTATAATAGGGCCAGTGTTACAATCCAGTGGTTTCATGTGTGTTTCTTTTTATGCTAGTTCATATTGAGCGTCCTGTTTCTCCCACATACACTTCTCCACAGGAGCATCTTTATTAAATTTTTTGTCATGTCCATAAAAACAACAAAAGTATCATCTATATAACGAAACCAGTTTTTGGATTTATAAATGTTAGAGAATATTCTCATGGCTTCCGTAAAGATTTTCCTTTACAATTACAGGCGATAGATAGATCCCACAGCTGTCCCTGAAGGTTGTTCATAAAAGTTTCCTTTACAATTATAATAGGGCCAGTGATATGCTAGGTGTTCAACTACAGCCGATTAAACAATTTGTTTCTTTTTAGTGCATCATTCATGCTACTTAAATCTAGTTCATATTGAGCGTCCTGTTTCTCCCACATACACTTCTTTACAGGAGCGAGAAATTTTATTATTTATTATCATGTCCATGAGGCCAAACAACAAAAGTATCATCTATATAACGGAACCAGTGCTTTGGATTTAGTGGAGCGGATGTTAGGGCAATATTCTCAAAGGCTTCCGTAAAGATTTTCGCTACCACAGGCGATAGAGGAGATCCCACAGCTGTCCCTGAAGGTTGTTCATAAAAGTTTCCTTTACAATTATAATAGGGCCAGTGATATGCTGGTGTTCAACTACAGCCGATTACACAATTTGTTTCTTTTTAGTGCATCATTCATGCTCCTTAAATCTAGTTCATATTGAGCGTCCTGTTTCTCCCACATACACTTCTTTACAGGAGCGAGAAATTTTATTATTTATTATCATGTCCATGAGGCCAAACAACAAAAGTAGCGGATGTTAGGGCAATATTCTCAAAGGCTTCCATAAAGATTTTCGCTACTACAGGCGATAGAGGAGATTCCATAGCTGTCCCTGAAGGTTGTTCGTAAAAGTTTCCTTTACAATTATAATAGGGCCTTGATATGCTGGTGTTCAACTACAGCCGATTACACAATTTGTTTCTTTTTAGTGCATCATTCATGCTTCTTAAATCTAGTTCATATTGAGCGTCCTGTTTCTCCCACATACACTTCTCCACAGGAGCGAGACATTTTATTATTTATTATCATGTCCATGAGGCCAAACAACAAAAGTTTCATCTATATAACGGAACCAGTGTTTTGGATTTAGTGGAGCGGATGTTAGGGCAATATTCTCAAAGGCTTCCATAAAGATTTTCGCTACTACAGGCGATAGAGGAGATTCCATAGCTGTCCCTGAAGGTTGTTCATAAAAGTTTCCTTTACAATTATAATAGGGCCAGTGATATGCTGGTGTTCAACTACAGCCGATTAAACAATTTGTTTCTTTTTAGTGCATCATTCATGCTCCTTAAATCTAGTTCATATTGAGCGTCCTGTTTCTCCCACATACACTTCTCCACAGGAGCGAGAAATTTTATTATTTATTATCATGTCCATGAGGCCAAACAACAAAAGTATCATCTATATAACGGAACCAGTGTTTTGGATTTAGTGGAGCGGATGTTAGGGCAATATTCTCAAAGGCTTCCATAAAGATTTTCGCTACTACAGGTGATAGAGGAGATTCCATAGCTGTCCCTGAAGGTTGTTCATAAAAGTTTCCTTTACAATTATAATAGGGCCAGTGATATCCTGGTGTTCAACTACAGGCGATTAAACAATTTGTTTCTTTTTAGTGCATCATTCATGCTCCTTGAATCTAGTTCGTATTGAGCGTCCTGTTTCTCCCACATACACTTCTCCACAGGAGCGAGAAATTTTATTATTTATTATCATGTCCATGAGGCCAAACAACAAAAGTATCATCTATATAACGGAACCAGTGTTTTGGATTTAGTGGAGCGGATGTTAGGGCAATATTCTCAAAGGCTTCCATAAAGATTTTCGCTACCACAGGCGATAGAGGAGATCCCACAGCTGTCCCTGAAGGTTATTCATAAAAGTTTCCTTTACAATTATAATAGGGCCAGTGATATGCTGGTGTTCAACTACAGCCGATTACACAATTTGTTTCTTTTTAGTGCATCATTCATGCTCCTTAAATCTAGTTCATATTGAGCGTCCTGTTTCTCCCACATATACTTCTCCACAGGAGCGAGAAATTTTATTATTTATTATCATGTCCATGAGGCCAAACAACAAAAGTATCATCTATATAACGGAACCAGTGTTTTGGATTTAGTGGAGCGGATTTTAGGGCAATATTCTCAAAGGCTTCTATAAAGATTTCCGCTACTACAGGCGATAGAGGAGATTCCATAGCTGTCCCTGAAGGTTGTTCGTAAAAGTTTCCTTTACAATTATAATAGGGCCAGTGATATGCTGGTGTTCAACTACAGCCGATTAAACAATTTGTTTCTTTTTAGTGCATCATTCATGCTCCTTAAATCTAGTTCATATTGAGCGTCCTGTTTCTCCCACATACACTTCTTTACAGGAGCGAGAAATTTTATTATTTATTATCATGTCCACGAGGCCAAACAACAAAAGTATCATCTATATAACGAAACCAGTGTTTTGGATTTAGTGGAGCGGATGTTAGAGCAATATTCTCAAAGGCTTCCGTAAAGATTTTCGCTACCACAGGCGATAGAGGAGATCCTACAGCTGTCCCTGAAGGTTGTTCACAAAAGTTTCCTTTACAATTATAATAGGGCCAGTGATATTCTGGTGTTCAACTACAGCTGATTACACAATTTGTTTCTTTTTAGTGCATCATTCATGCTCCTTAAATCTAGTTCATATTGAGCGTCAAAGGCTTCCGTAAAGATTTTCGCTACCACAGGCGATAGAGGAGATCCCACAGCTGTCCCTGAAGGTGGTTCATAAAAGTTGGTGTTCAACTGCAGCCGATTACACAATTTGTTTCTTTTTAGTGCATCATTCATGCTCCTTAAATCTAGTTCATATTGAGCGTCCTGTTTCTCACACATACACTTCTCCACAGGAGCGAGAAATTTTATTATTTATTATCATGTCCATGAGGCCAAACAACAAAAGTATTATCTATATAGCTGAACCTGTGTTTTGGATTTAGTGGAGCGCATGTTAGAGCAATATTCTCAAAGGCTTCAATAAAGATATTCGCTACCACAGGTGATAGAGGAAATCCCATAGCTGCCCCTGAAGTTTGTTCATAAAAAGTCCTTGAAAAATGACATAAGTAGATGTAAGACAAGCTTCCTCAAGGTCTATTAAGTTCTTATCAAGATTATATGATCCAATATGTCTGATATAATGAAAATTGAGTTGTTGACAGGAACATTTGGGTATAGTGATTTTGCATCGTAACTGACCAAACTATCTTCTGGATCCAACTGAATTACTTAAATTTTTTCCAGGAAATGTGCAGAGTTTTTTTAAAAAATAATCTGTTTTTCCAGTAAATGAATTAAGAAAATTTGAAAGATATTTACCTAGTTTGTATGTCCTCCTGAGCGGACAGAGAGAGAGAGAGAGAGAAGGCATCTGTTCTTTCCACTGGGACAAGTACAGATAGTACCAAGCAAACACGTAAAGTACGTGGAACACATGGGATGCACTAGAAAGATGAGGTTCTCTGAATAGGCGAATGCATAATATGAAGGGTCCAAGAACTTCGAAAAGGATTCTACTGCATAATGTAATGCAATCGATTATCTTGTATGGGGCACCTGTGTGGAATAAATGTCTAAAAATGGCAAAATACAAGAACACGTTAGAACAAGTACAGAGAAGAGGACTGTGCATACAGAACTGTTTACACTGCGGCCTTGCAGGGAATCACACCAGTTCACATAATAGTCGAAGAGAGAAGTTACATGTTCAAAAGCAGAGAGCTAGAACTTCAGTTCAACATCGATGAAATGAATATCAGCACCCTAAAAGCCTGGCAAAGACGATGGAACAAAAAAATTAGAACAGCACAATGGACTAAAAGTTTGACCGCTATTAAAAATAGACTACTTCATAACGCAATTTCTGACCCGACATGGATCATTCCTGAAATTCACACATAGGATCGAGAAAACAAACGCCGCGGCCGATTGTACATACTGAGGACACTTTTACAAGATGCATTAGATGGAGGAGAAATAGTCAACAGTGCGCTGGTGAACTACTTATTAACGAGTCTAACGCTGGACAATTGGTCCAAAAAATGATAAAAACTGAGCAAGGATGGAAAACAGGCACTGAAAGTTTGAATGTAGGCGAGTCTATTGCACTGACGATCGGTCGAAGTCGTACATTGTTCTTGTATATCTTGGGGAGAACGTAGAACAGGAAACAGGACGCTTAATATTAACTGGACTTAAGGAACATGAACGAAGTACTAAAAAAAAAAAATTGTTCAATCTGCGATAGCTGAACACCAGCATATTACTGGCCATATTATAAATGTTAAGGAAAGCTAGGTTCGAGCATTGATTCCGGGATTTGATAAACGAAAAATTAGAGAATCTATTGAAATTTTTTAAACGTAAAAAAAATTTTAATAGAGATAGTGGAAACCGATCTTAACACAGGGTCACGGTTCAGCGAGCACAAGTCGGCTATTAAAGCCCGCCTGAATCTCTTCGAGCTCACTCAGAGTTCAGATCTCGTGAAGTAAAGATCCCCTGAAAATGCCTCGTGCAATCGAAGGCGAAATGTCGGATAGTAATTGCAATTTGACGTGAAAGTTTCTGTTCTATTTTACTTATTTTATATTTACCGACATTTTGAAGCACTTAAAACATAAATGAATGAGTTGTTTATTCAGAGGCTAGAGCTTTCAGCAAGATACTCCAGTTGCCCAGCTTTCTTTGATACTTAAGAACTGGAGCTTTAATATGAAAAAACTAGCGGAGCAGATTATAAAGAGAGTACTGTAAAGACTATAATATGGAACTTAACAGCAAAAATAATTATGGATCACTACTTTGAGTAGTACAAAATCAAAATAAATCAAAATTCTTTTGAGTAACACGAATTTAAATCGGCAAAGAAAGCAAGGGACGTTAAGCGGAGTGATTTGCAGAAACAAGAAAATAAAGGAAAAGTAAGTTCTGAATTTCTGAAGTACGAGGAGCTAAATTTATTAGTGTATATCTGTGATGAGAATGCCCCTAAAGGTTTGCCAAATAATAATATACTGTACAACAAGCATGGATAACATTCAAATTTCCAATAATGTGTCCTCAGGTTTCGACCAAAATATAAATATATTTAAACTTAGCGAACAAGATATTACTTGCGCTATTAAAAAATTTAAACTTAAATGCACTGCCGGACCAGACATTATTCCTGCATTTTTGATACGTGACTGTCGATTTGTGTTAATAAAACCTCTTCTAATCTTATTTGCCATTTGTACTGGACATCAGACAACACCAAGTATGTGAAAAAAATCGAAACTATGCTTAGTTTTCAAAAAGGCTGAGAAATCAGACATGAGGAATTATAGACTTTCATAATATGCAATTTCTCCAAAGTCTTTGAGTTCATTTTACACCACATTATTTTCCGTTTGGTTTAACACAAAATTTTACCTCAGCAGCATGGTTTTTTTAAACAAACTACCAACCTGGCCGTTACAACTCAGTACATTACTGATTCGATTGATCAGGGCCTGCAAACTGAGGTAATATATTTAGACTTCTCTAAGGCATTTGACAAGTTGGATCACCAGTTGCATAATTCATAAACTTTTTATTATTGGATTCTCAGACTCACTGTTAACCCTTTCTATGTTACTTTTCAAATCGCACACAGTATGTAGCTGTAAATGGTTTTCAATCGATAGATTATATAGCATCCTCGGGGTACCACAAGGTTTTGACTTAGGACCCTTGCTTTCCAATATTTTTATTAACGACATTGGTGATTCTTTAGACATTAGATATCTACGCTACGCTGATGACGTCAAATTGTTTCCCAACATGGAGGACTGTCTAAAAATTCAATTAAATTTATAGCATATAATTGACTGATGCCGGGAAAATAGTCTCCAGCTTTATGTTGGAAAATGAGGTGCTATGTCTTTTACTACATCATCAGTCAGAACCAAACTATAACTTCGGTGGTAAAATTATGGGTAGATCTAAAGAGTTGTGTAATCTGGGTGTTACATTCGACCAAAAATTGTCAGTTACCTTGCGTTACAGCTCTATCTTCTAAAATGGGGATTATAGTTCGTTCTTCTAGCTAAAATACATCGATTGCCTATTTTGAATTTCTTGAGAAATACGGGGGAAGTAAAAAAAATACAGTTTTTCCTCCTCAATGAAAGATCCTGTATATGTGGTTGGTATTGAAGGTATATAAAGAAAAATTGCAAAATACCTTTAACTTTAAAAAGGACGGTATTTATTCCCCTCAGGGATTCTCAAAGGTAGAGCTTTTAAGCAAATATTCATTAATAGATTTGAAAACAAGAAGATATAACTTTCAAATGATATTTTAGTATAAACTCTTAAATAATAAGATAAACTGCCCCTGCTTATTTTCTAAAATTAATTTCAATGTGGCTCGTTTAAATTCACGCACAAGCAACGTTTTTTACTTGCCGACTCCTCGAACAAACATCCTAAAATTTTCGCCTCTATATACGACGTGTGACAAGTTTTACTTAAAAACTAATTTAGATCTATTTTCTGATAGCTTAGAAACATTCAAGAGAAATTTTTGGCTCTAAACCGTTTTACTAATTTAGAGTCTTAATAGGGATAACTTTTATTAAGTTTAATTATGTAGTTCTAACATGGCTTCATGGTCAACGAAACAAAACCTTTATTCTAAGTACTCTATTAAGATTAGGTTAATAGCAGCAGATATTTGATTTCTAAAATCATGCAAATCTTTTTCAGTTTTGCCTAAATTCATTTCATTTGAGAACTCTAAACAATGCCAAACAAAAGTGGCTAGATTTAGAAATTGAAAATCTGTATAGCAAACGAAGTATTCTTGAAATTAAAGCATACAGATTACTTAAAAAAACTCACTTATAAGCTTAGTAATTTAGGATTTGAACAATGGTTAGATTTCCAAAGAAAAATGTTCGTAGTTATCGATGCCAAATTTTTGAAGTAAATGTGTTCACTTAAAAACAAACTGAGAAAGTTGAAACCACAAAACAAATTTTTTCGGAAGTCGAAAACATTGTAAAAAACCTTTCTTCTCAGTCCTTTGATAAACAAGAAATCGCCATTTTGAATAAAGGTTTGAATTTTGCAGAGCCTTCAGTAAAAAATAGTTTACCAACTATTACAGCGAATATCGAAAGTTCTATTCGATACGTGCCAGAGTCAACTAAGAGGCTTGCAGAAATCAAATCTCAAAAAACGTTGTTAACAAGTCAAAAAATGTTTCTCGTAAAAATACTGAAGTTATCCAGGGACTGAAGAAAAAAGAATGTTTTTATTTAAAAGCTGACAAAGGAAATAAGGTTGTTATACTAGACAAAACAGATTATTTTACAAGAGTAGACAATTTGATTCAAACTGGTCCTTACGATTTAATTGAGAAAAACCCGTTATCAAAAATGACAGAAGTAAAAAGTACCTTAAAACAGTGTAAAAACCTTGTGTCCGATAAACTAAAATTCAAACTAACACATAGAAACCCACAGTTATCTAAACTGTATTGCTTTCCCAAAATCCATAAACCTGGGAAGTTCATGACAACTATTGTTTCAGCTGTTGGATCGCAAACGTGCAATATTTCAAAATGGTTGGTAGAAGAATTCAGCAAATTAACTATTTCGTATAACTTTGAGGTCACTAACTCGTTAGAATTCATAGGTAAAATTAAAAATATTCACTTAAAAGAAGGTAAAATTTTAATATCTTTTGATGTAAGCTCATTGTTTCCTAGTGTAACCATACCACTAGCTTTAGAGTACCTAAAGGAACTACTTGAATTTAATCATTTGAAGAAAGAAATTTTTAATGAATATTTGCTTCTCACAAAATTATGTATGAATTAAAATTTTTTTTAGTTCAACAATAAATATTATATTATTGAGGGAACTGCGGTGGGCAATTGCTTATCTCCGTTCCTTACAAATTACAATTTAAAAAAGAACTCAAGTGTTTTCCATTTTTGATACTAAAACAAAAAATTTGGACAATTTCTTAGAAATATTAAACAATAAATATCCTTCCATTAATTTCACGTACGAAAAGGAGAACAATGGGCAATTACCTTTTCTCGACGCAGTTATTAAAAATAAGAATTTGGTATTTATAGGAAATTTACTGATAGGTATACAACATCCGACTCATTTCATTGCTGTCAACACAAAATGACAGCATTTCATTTCTCAATTCACAGTTTTTTAGTCAATTTTCCATTAATTCCACATTTTAACAAAGAAATGAATCGGATTAAAAATATAGCTAAAAGTAGTGGATATAATGATAATTTTGTACATAAAGTAGTAAAAATTTTAAAAGATGCCACTACTCTTCTAGCACCTGAGGCTCCCAATAAGTTCACAGTAATCCCATATGATCCCAAATATACGAGATGTCTAGAGAAAGTATTTAAAAACGCAGGTTTTAGGGTAGACTACAAAACGGAGAACAATTTGAAAAATCTTCTTGGAAACCCTAAAGACAAAGTCGACTTGAAGGAGATGAATGGCATCTATGAAATTAACTGTAATGACTGCGATCTAAAATATGTTGGGCAAACTAAACGCTTCATAATCATTCGTTTTAAAGAACACGTGGCACATTTAAGATACGGAAGAACAGAAAAGTCAAGCGTTGCCCAACATGCTTTAGAAAACAATCACTAAATAGGAATAAATAATCTTAAGTTAATTAAAAATGTATCTAATAATAGATTAGACTAAATAAAGACAGGGGGGTCTATTCCCTATAGTCCCCTCTATTGCTTACTTGACAATGGTGCAGTCGGGAACAACCAAGTGTGACCACATTTACTTATAAATAGTCTCGGTTAGGATAAGTTACTTAAGTTTATATCATCTGCTGATGATGCTAACTTGGTTAACGAAACGCGCATCCAAAAAGTATCAAGTTGTGGTTTAGTGTGGTTAAAATTCTTGTATTTTGATTTAATTATATAGTATTTCACTGTCTTGTCATTGGGATTTTTTCCCGTAAGACAGTTAATGTAAATAAATAAATATTATTTATATTATGTTCTTTTCTTTTATCCTACTATCTCGCCTTACTCCGAAAAACAATAATTTTTTTTTCATTCAATTTCATCACATAACTATATGGTTATTCATAAAAAGATCTAGATATTTATGTGTGCAATAAATGATTTTAATAAATTATACATATTATAATGAAAACCCACTAGGCAATTACATCTCAGGTAATTTACATACATTCAACAACAGACATTTAATTTTAATGTAATATAATGTGCTAATAACATTTGCCAATTTTTCGTGTCGCTAATACATCTTCGGCTCAACACAATCATATATACTAACGGTGAAGGGAATGTTTCGCAAGAAGAGAGCGGCCATCTCTTAATTTGGTACTGAGAGGTCAAACATCGTTAAAATCTAGTTGCAATTGGCTCGAAACATTATATAACAATTTCGAAACTCCGATCTCCTAAACGTAAACTATGAATGCTACAGTTCGATTATTAATATTAATAGTCATGAACAGATGTGCAGCGGGATTAGGACAGAAATAAAAATACCTTTTTCTTAAAGTTTCGACTCTATATTTAGTCTTCTTCAGTGCTAAAAAGAAACAAAAACATGTTTTTATTCCTTTTTCTTATAAGAACAGACTGGTGTAAACTTCTTTTTTCAATAATACATGAACTGTATGAACAAATTAATTAAATAATTAATTACCAGTTAAAACACAATTGGTAGTTAAAAAAAACTACAGAGTATTTTTTGACAGTACTACCAGTACTTACTGAAGATTATTTTTTTAAATAAAATATGTACATACATAATTTTTTGCGGGCTACTGGATATAATATATAGTCAAAAGCAGTGTTATCGTGCGGGTCATACGATTTATCAACGAGAAACTTTTTAAGTTTGTTTTTCTTTTATTACGTGTAATCATATCCTCCGCATAAAATCCGGAAGATGGATTAGATAGACCTATGATATTTTCGTATGAAAAAATCACATAAATACCAGCAGTTGCAAAAATCAGATTGACAAGTCAGTGACAAAATGAGTAATAGAAAACAATTTTCGGGTTTTTTGCATCCACAAGCGAAAAAAATGGTATTACATCTAATAAAATATTACGAAAATTAAAATTTACTGGCCAATATCCAGGAGACAGTAGAAAAAGCTCTGGGAATCGGTATAAGGACTGTGCAGAAAATTGTGCATGAAAAAAAGCATAATTTACTACCGAAGAAAATTAACAAATGTACACGAAAAAATCCCAACACAGAAGACTTAAGTGACAATGTAAAAATGGATGTTTGTAATGCAATTTACGATTTATACACATCAAAAACTAATATAACCCTTCAAGTTTTAAAAGAAGCTTTAAAAAATCGAGGCATATTGGAAATTGGTCCAAAATCGTTGTCAAAATTAATAAAAATGTTAGGTTTTCGATATAAAAAGGACTGTAATCGAAGATTTTTATGCAAGTCATCCAGTTCTTAAAGAAATACACGGAAAATGTTAATTCAAAATTTAGAAAAGTGGTATTATTAGACCAGACTTGGATATTTTCTAATGGAAGTGGTTCAAAATCTTGGCAGGACGAGTCTGTAAAAAGTGTCAAGAGAAAAAAGGGATGTGAGACGGGAAAACGGTTCATCATTTTGCATGCAGGTTCTTCAACAGGATTTCTCCCAGGTGCAAGTCTACTGTTTTCTTCAACATCTAAAAATATGAACTATCATGATAATATGAACTGTGAACTGTTTGAAAAGTAGTTAAAAGAACAATTAATTCCAAATTTAGATGCTCCATCTTTAATCATTCTGGACAATGCATCTCATCATTCAAGAATCTTAAATAAACAACCTACTTCATCCTGGAAGAAAAGTGATATTTATGACGGGCTAATAAAACAAAAACAAAATCATTTGCCCAATATGCTAAAACTAGAACTTCTTTTAATGGAAAAATCTATTAAAAAACTAACAATATATGCCGTAGATGAAATATTACAGTAAAATGGACATGAGGTTTTACGACTGCCGCCATACCATTGCCAGTTTAACACTATAGAATTAATATGGTCTGGGGCAAAATCATATTACGAAAAACACGTTAAGGATGGTCTTACATCCGATGAAGTGCAAATTGTTTGGCAAAAGTGTATAAATTATATTACGCCAGAGTACTGGAAGAAATCTGTGGAACATACGGAGAAATTAATATGGGATTGGTGGAATCGAGAACGAGTTCTAGATGTCGAAATAGCACCAATGATCATTGCGGCATTTGAGGACGACTCAGAAGATGAGGACTTTTTAAGTGATGATGATATTTTTGTTGGTGACGCACGATAAGACCTCATTCGACTATATTTCTTTTAATTGTAAAAAGCCATATAAAACTTTTTTTTTATTATTTTAACAAACCAGAAAAGTTTTTTTTTATTAATAATACATACCTATTTCTAAATATGTAAATTATATATATATATATATATATATATATATATATATATATATAAATTATTTTTCATTTTACGAGGAAATGTACCAAATACTCGTCGGCTCGGCAAGCGGTAATCCAGCTAGTCCAGTACTCGCTAACTTAGTCATGAATGACTTAATCAGTTGCATAGATGAACAATTACTTTCGAACTCCCCCCCCCCAAATTATATGTCGATGATACTCTCCTGGTTTGTCCACGATCCAAAGCCTTTTATAATACTTTAACACCTACCATCCTAGGTTAAAGTTCACCATGGAGTTAGAAATCGAAGGGCGGTTACCATTTCTTGATATCCTGGTGATTAGATTTGAGCAGTTGCGGCTCGTGGTGAATTATATTGGGAGGCCAATAACAAATTTAAAAATAGACATACTTAAAATAAAAATAATATCTTATCTTTAAATTAGGCTTCAAATTCTCTTAAAGTTCAGGTCTACTATTCGTTCTTTAGTTTTTGTTTATAAACGATTTTTCGATACCTAACATTGCTAAAGCGGATAGTCTATCTTGGCCCAACTCCTTAACAAAATTTATAAGCCCTCGAAAAACCCCTGGATTTTCAGACAAAGCCGTTTCATCATGGCCACGTAGCGCAAGCTCGAATGCCCCACAAAATTTTACACAATCTATAATTTTGTTTAAAATATAACGATATAGCGTAGCATAGTTCACGGAATATTTCTTGCGATCTGCAGAAAACGCATGTTCTTTATTTTTTTTTAAGCGTTTTAAGTCTTTAACACCGGTTTTGCACCCTAATGAGTCCGACGAGTCCTTAGAAAACAACAAACAAACATAACAGCAAAATGAGTTAAAGACTTCACAACCACATATCCAGTTAGCTAAATCGTACCTACTTTTGAGAAAGTTTTGACGAAGCTCTTTATTTTTATCTTTACTAGTTTGTCGTATACTAAAAAAATTAAGTTCGTTAGCACTCTTTAGTTGTTTAATTTCTTGCACTACCGATATTTTATTTCATCTACATTCACGACTCAAACATAGACCACCTTGAAATTAGTTGTTTTTGCTAAACTAAGTTCATAAGCACTTTTTAGTTGTTAATTTTTTTGCACTCGTCACTATCAACCTTTTATTTCCTGTATATTTCCAACTTACACATGGATCATAAAAATAAAAAAATATATAATTTAAAAAACAGTATAGAAATTAATTTTCATCGATTAAAAACGTCCGAAACAATATCGAGTTGGAATATCGACTACGCGACCTCTGAACAATTGAACTTCGGCATGCCGACGTGATGCCGCGACCGATCGATCGAATTATGAAAAGCGACCGGCTGATTACCCAAATCGCGATTTCATATTCCATTTGCTATCACGTTCGGCTGCCGTTCGGTAGCTGTGAAATCTTTGGGTACTTTCGTCAAGCTTTAAGGTAGTCAGGGCAATTCGGACTGCCCAGCCTAGCTTAGTATAGCTTATTTTATTATGCCTGCGATGCGATGAAGAATTTGAATCATTCATCGATGGAGCTACGTCAGCCGAAAAGAACGAAGTAGAGAAAACATTTCCCCTAACACGTCAAAAAAAACACTTGAATTTTTCTTATGAAAGCACTAATGCAACTGTTGGGTCCTAAGCAACAATTTAAAATACATTTCTCTTTTCAAATCCTGGACATAACCATTCAATCTTTACAAACACGATTTGAGAGTATAAATAAACATTACGTTTTATTTGAATTTTTATACAACTTTCATAACTTAGACTGAGAAGTAATAAGGCAATCATGCATGGATTTGGATATAGCTTTCCGAAATGATGATAATACATGCAAAGATATTGAAGCAATTGATTTATATAACGAAATTATGTCTTACAAAATTTTAAATCCCAATTCTAATACAGCTGCTGACTCACCTCTAGACATTTTGATTATCATTACAAAGAATAACCAAAGTGCTTTCTTACCAAACCTAATTATTGCGCTTAGAATATTTCTAACCTTACCTATATCAGTAGCTTCAGGCGAAAGAAGTTTTTCGAAGCTAAAAATTATAAAAAAAATATCTAAGAACATCCATGAGCCAAGAACTGTTTTCAGATTTAGCCATAATATCGATTAAAAATCAAATTTGTGATGTCACCGATCTCAACTAAATAATTAACGAGTTGGCTTCTCTAAAAGCCAGTTAGTATAGTTTTTCTGTTGTTTTTTCGTAATGTTGCTTTTAATTTTTGTACATGTAACATTTGATATGTATATGTATGTATATATTTTATTTTTTTAATAGTTTTCATTATTCGCACTTCCCCTTGTGTTGAGCTCATACTGTATATTTTTTACATCTTAAAAGTATCTAAGGGGGTGAAAAAATATCCTGCACGCAGGCGCTGGTCCCCCCAGAACCGGCCCTGCAGACAAGTTAAATGATAGTAACAATCTGACGATGTCAGTACCAGTAAGACTCCTTAGACACGATTTCACTTAAATTAACTAGGATAAGGGGGAATTTTAGTCGAATATCAAAAACTATCGATCCAAGTATAGACATATTACATATTCTTGAAAAGGGAATAATATGAAGAATCTAAAAAATCAAAAATATACAGGGCATTATATTTAAAACGACCAAACTTTGGTACGCTACTAATTTCTGATTCACCCGGTATATTCAAAGTTCTTTTTTCTTAGGAACTTCCCTGAAATCCATACATTTTTTGTACTTATTGTTTTTTTCTCTCTACAAAATAAACCCTGAAAATGGGTGGCGAAATATAAATGATGACCCTGTATATAATTTATTGGCAATACATATTTGCAGTATATATATTAAGGTACTATTTGATTATTTATTTGTTTATATTTACTCTTCTAAGAGTGGTTTACAATTTAGTGTAATGAACGTTCGTCGAAATAGAAAGTAATGATGAACCAAGGCCGGGTGAAAGTCCTTCATTCCTTTTGGAAGAACGTGTAACAAATTAATTATGAACAGATCTGTTCCAAATTAACTTTAGGACTTGTCTTTTTGAATTGTCCAAAATTAATGAGTATGCTTGAATTAAAATTCTCTTTTTGCTCGTTACACATGAAAAAAAAATTAAATGTAACATTATAATGTACTATACCAGTTATAGTCCCTCATAAAAAAATCAGAAGTGTTTTCAAATGGACGATAAAGCGTATTATAAAATAAGCGGTTAATACCATTTTATCGGTTTGGCATTTTTGTAATAAAAAGGTAATATTTATTTTGAAAAATTCAGTTTCAAATAAACTGTCGTTTCTAATTATCTGTTTATGGAATTTGTCACTCGAAATACTGTCCTAAACATTTCTACTATTACTTGTCAAAGGATCCGCCACAATCCTTACTGTTTTAACCAATCAGAAGATTGATTTTGTTTTCGTTACCATGGCAACCTAAACAATTTCCGGAAATTTTCATGCTCTAGGGTAGCCTGGGCGAAATTAATAAGTGGACAATTTTCTGTCAAAGATTTCACATTTGACATTTTGATTGTGAATATAAATAAAATTTATTTTTTTTTATTACGACAGCCATAAAGTATAGCAGATAATTATAAAAAAATCATTGAATTGTTGAAAATTTTATTTTATTGCTTAATACATTGGTACAAGTACAAATTTCAAATGTGTTTTAAAGTATTGTAAAACCTCTTTGCGTTTCAGTGGTGAATACGTTGGTGAAGGAATATTAATTAGATGCTTATGCATAAATAAATAAATATAATATTTTGAGACAATCTTATTTAACTTATCTTTTCTAATTCGCGAAAACTTCGTGGATATAGCAGCCTTCGTACTATGCTGAATAACGCCTTATGAGGGGTTTCTTCTATATTGCACGTCTGAATCAAGTATGATAAGTATTTTAATTTTTTAACATCCGATAGTTCTCCGCAAGATGCGCATAATAAATATTTTTGTTCTTTCTGCACTATCTATATTCTTTAACAACCTTGAAAACAAACTGTCAATAAAGTAATGAATTTTGAATTGAAATTTCAAAATATAAAAAAATATTTCTTTTATTTTAGTAAACAAATTTTTTAACACACATAATAAATTTTTAAATGTGTTCAGATTATTTGTTGCGTATAGATTGACAAAAATCTTTTTTGGCTTTTTCGCAACTGAATAAAAATATTTAACTTTAAATTAATTGAAGCAAATATTTAATATAATTACATACCTCAACATGTAGACTAGTCTGTCTACGGAATGTTTCGATACATAATATAAACAATATTATTTAAGCAAGCATAAGAAATTATATCATTTACCTTAAGTTTTTATAGACACATAGTAATTGTACAAATACTTTCATCCTATAATTTTATGATTGTTATCTAGTGCATGTTGGCAAATGTTTGATTTTTGAAATTGCCTATTTTTTTATGTATGTTTGGTGTTCTTTAATTCTTTTGGCTAATGGCCTAGAGGTTTCACCTATGTAAAATTTATTGCATTGACACGGAATTTTATAAATAACATTTTTTGTATTTTCTTGTTCATTGCTAAGTTTTGTTTTTGTAAGTTTATTTCTAAGTGTATTTTGTGTTTTAAAGATCGTTCTGATGTTAAAACGTTTACCTATTCGTTTTATCTGATAAATTAGGTATGTATGGTATAAAGAGGTTTGTAATTGGTCTATTTTGGATTCTCAAATTCATAAAAACATTTTTCAACGAAATCATTAGGATAATTGTTTTGATTTAAAACATCTTTTATAAAATTTTTATCTTTAATAAAATTTCGATCTTTGCAAATTATTTTTGCTCTATCATATAGACTTTTTACAACTCCCTTTTTAACCATGATTGGATGATTTGAGTAAAAATTTAAGTATCTGTTTGTGTGTTTAGGTTTTCTGTATACTTTTGTTTCAAAACTGTGTATGTCTTTTTTGATAAGTATGTCTAAAAATGGAAGTTGTTGGTCTGTTTCCTTTTCAATAGTAAATTTAATTGTTGGTTCTTTGTTGTTAATATGATATAAAAAATTATTTAAATGTTGATCGTCATGTTCATAGATACAAAAAATGTCATCAATGTATCTCCACCAAATAAGTGGCTTATGGTCGTAATTTTGAATATAATTTAATTCACAGTTTTCCATAAAAATATTACTTAGTAAAGGAGAAAAAGGAGACCCCATAGCCATGCCAAAATTTTGTTGATAATATTCGTTTTTGTATTGAAAATAAGTGGTTTTTACACAAAAAGTTAGTAATTCTAGAATAGTATTAATGTTTAATAATGTAAATGATATAATTTCTTATACTTGCTTAAATAACATTGTTTATATTATGTATCGAAACATTCCGTAGACAGACTAGTCTACATGTTGAGGTATGTAATTATGTTAAATATTTGCTTCAATTAATTTAAAGTTAAATATTTTTATTCAGTTGCGAAAAAGCCAAAAAACACATAATAAATATAGTTCGCTTATATCATTTTTAATAACCTTTTGAAACTAAAATAGGTGGAAAATTATGTTATTTTCTGTTATACCGGTTATACGTATGATACAGGTATTTGGATTTACTCAAAATGGTTATAACATTAGAAATCATAAGAAAAATAGTTTTCCACCAATTTTAGTTTTTTGCAACTAAAATGTGTGGAAGCATTATTTTAACAAAAATTTTTCTCGCTCACGAATTTTTGTCATAATTCAAGCACTAGGGAGATTATGAGTGAAAATTTATTATGTTGAAATTCTCAACATCTCGATCAAAAGCTTTCATAAGCACAACTCAATCCTGTGACTAGTTTTCAATATACAGGGCGTCAAAGTTGGAGTTATGCCTGTTCCTCATTTTACGCAACTGATTTTGTTTTTATATACTTAATACGCATTCAAATAAGTCAGTTCCTTAGAATATCTGAGATTAGAAGTTACTGTATGTATTAGTAAAAAAAACTCATACAGGGTATAACTGTTTTCCACATTTCGGTCATTTTTGTTACATATTCAACCACACCTGAAACACCAAAATTTCAATTTTTACAAAAGGTTCAATTAAGCTAGAACAAACAGTCAGATTTGGCTATTTTTTTATATTTTCAATAAAATTAAATAAATATTATAGTAATTGTACCAAGAAGATTTGTAAATAGCTAACATTACCGTGGCCATGAATTTTAATACACGTTTTGAATTACCAGCGTATATTTATGTAGCCGGCAAAAGTTTCTAATAAAAGGAAATATTCATAACTAGGGAAATTCCGGGTAAAGGAAATTTTTTTATATACAAATGTTAATAAAAAACATACTGCCCAAAAGTCCGGAATTAAATTAATATAGCCTCAACCAATAATTTTTTGGAAAAACGCTCAGACCCCTTAAATTAGTTTTTTAATTGCTCACATTTTGACGTAATTCATTTGATTTTGTATTGACATTTGTCAAAGGTATGACGTCATCGATCTTTTTTTTTAAATGGTAACATACAGCTTGTGATACATCATTGGAAAGCTCTTACCCCATTCAGTATGCTCCTAAATTCTGGCGCTATTCTGTCAAGCTATTTCACAATGGCGACCGTTCAAAACTTAATAAGAAAAGTACGGTATAAAATTAATGTAGCCTCACTCAATAGCTTTCAGAAAATACGCTAGGACATAGTCTTCCTCCAAAAGCTCTTGAATAAGATATAGGGTAAAGTCGGGTATATCGTACCGGGTTTATTAAAACCAACATAAAATACTTGATAATAAGATATTTATCAAAATAACAATATTTTTGGATACTTTAGGCATTTATCTATCAATAAACGGCAGCAAAAATGTATGGTTTTGATATATTTCTCAGTTAATTGCAAAAAAAAAATGCGGAATCGGTACGATTTACCCAACTGGTCGTCAATATCGTACCTCTTGGTAGGTATATCGTACCAGACATAAAAGTAAATGTCGGCTAAATTGGACCATTAACAAATTTGGGAAAAATAAGGCAAAACAATAACTTTGTTACAAAATTTTATTACAAATTAAAATTAACAAGAGCAAAAAACACAATAATAATTTAATTTTGATTTTATTGTGACGCATTTTTCATGAAACCACTTTTTACAAAGCAAACACTGAATCATATTTTCCACTGAAAATTCTTCACAAATTTCACAATACCACTCTTGTTCGTTAACTTCTATTTGAATCACAGGCTGTGAAGAAGATGATGCGGATGTGCTCGGGATAGAATCAAGATCGGACTGTGATTTTTTCTTTAATGTAGTAGATTTAGAGTACACAGGTTGTGAAGATGATAATGCTGATGTGCTTGGAATAGAAACAAGATCGGACTTTAATTTTTTCTTTGAAGCAGATGTTTTAGAGAACACTTGGCGTTTTACAGCTTTTACTTTTTGGACCTTTGGTGTATGTTTGTCTTTCACAGCTTCTAAATACTCTTTATGCGGTGTACTTGTTAAAACTACAGCCGGCTGGGAACCCCTCTTCTTTCGTTTAACTATTTGGGAAGTCATTTTGGGTATAGGACAGAGATCTTCAATAGAAACTTCCATTTGAGTCTCATTTTGAGTGGTGCAAATTAGGTTATCGCTAAGGGACTCTTCTTGGGGCATATCATTTAAAGTTTCAACGTTAGGATCATGTTGCACTTCCTCTCTATTTAAGTTTTCAGATACAGATGAAGTTTCTAATTCGTCTATGTTATTGTTCAAAATTTCTGCTGGGGCAAATTGATGTTCTTTAAAAACATGGCGATCAATAGGCCAAATTCCACTTCCCCGAAATCCTCCAATAGCATTTTCTATAGTAGCTGCTCTTCCATGAGCTTCAGCTATTATCTGGGATATTTGAAATTGAGTTACTACTAACCCTGGATTTGTGCGAAGCCACTTTACTACTGCTTGGTCATAGTAGGCCTGCAAAGGCTTAAAAAACGCCACATCTAAGGGCTGAAGTCTATGTGTTGTATGGCCGGGCAACTGAAGAAGTATAACGCCATGGGTTCTCGCAAATTCCAGGGCTTCCAAATTTCGGGAGTGGGTGGTATGACCATCCAATAAAAGCAAAACTTTTTTTTTTGTACTGGGTCTAACAAACTCAATAAAAAATTTTAGCCATTTAACAAATATCTCAGAATTGATATATCCAGTATCAGAAATTTCAATAATACTACCAGGTGGAGCCCCAACTTTTAATTCATCGCAATGCCTTTTTCGTTTAAAAATTATCATAGGCGGTACATAGACTCCAGCAGCGCTAACACAACAGACTGCTGTTGTGTTAGTACCCCGTTCTCCACTAGCCAGAATTCCTATTTGGTTTTTCCCTTTTTGGGCCAATATTTTTCTATTTTTCTTTTGTACAGTATAGTAACCAGATTCATCTACATTAAAAATTTGTGTAGCTTCCAATTTTTGTTCATCGCAAATTTTTTCTAGGATGTCAAAAAACTCGTAAACACGTTCTTTGTTAAATCCTTTGGCTCGAGCCATTGATGTGGACTCTGGTTGCCGTAAACTAAGTTGAGGGTGTCGCTTTAAAAGGCATAGTACCAATCTTTGCCGGCCATCTGTTTTTGTTGATTAAACTGGTTTTTAATACCATTTTTTGTAGCTATTTGAAACGCTAACTTTCATACATCGGTTATGTTTATTCCAAAAAGACACTCTTCTAATTTTAATATGTGAGTAACCAACTGATCTTCAATTTGCTTTGGCAAGACAGTAAGGCGTCCAGCGGATTTAATGGAATTATTTGCTTTGACGTTTTTAGAGTCCAAGTGTCTCTTAAGAGTTGGTTTTGGAATATTAAAATTTCTGGACGCTTCGTTAAAGCCGCATTGGCCACTTCTATAAGCAGCAAGGGCCTTTTCCATGTCTTCTGATGTCCATAATCCATATTTTCTTTTTAAACTCATTCTAAAAAAAACACCATTACAGCTGTAAAATTATCACTACCATAGTAAAATAAAAATTCAACACAGTCGGGTAAATCGTACCAGTACGATTTACCAGACATGCAAGGGGTACGATATACCCAACAGTCACAGTGGTAAAATATTTTAACCTAAAAATGTTTGATCTAACTTTAGAATGAATGTAAACATGCAAAATATACATAAACAAGCTATATTTTTTGATAGTTAGGTTCAAAAAATGTAATAATTACCTCAGACTGCAGAAATGCCTTAGATTATGGGCCTTAAAACTACTATTACCTAGGTCCGAAACGAAAAACTGATACTAGACTGTTCTCAATAAGCAGAGACTACTAACAATCGGAAGTGATGAGTTTAGGACATAGCTTGACCGTTTCTAAATGTTAAATGTCACAAATTTCCCGCCAGTTTTAAAATATCGAGGTGGTACGATTTAGCCGACGGTACGATATACCCAACTTTACCCTACTTTATAAATGCGTTTCAAAAACCTTCCGACCGTACCTCAAGACATATCATGATTTAAGGCAAATGAAACTATTGAAACGTGTGGATTTTCCTGCAGAGATAATGCGATGTTCAATTTTTTATTGTCGTTTAAAACTCGTGGCCGTCCAGTTCTGGGCAATTCCTTTACTGTACCATGTTCCCAAAATTTGTGGAATATCTTACTGACAGTACCATGGTGAGATTTGATTTTCCGGATATTTAGCATTAAACAAAGCTCACACTTCTTTTTGACTTCTCATTTTATTTCCACAATATCAAGATTTCGATACGCTGCCTTTCGGACAATACCATTTTTATTAAGATTATTTTGCAAAATGTCAATCAATGAAAGTTTTTACTTTTAAAGTTAAAATCAACATGAAACGAGCCAAAATTTAGGAGCGTATTGTATAAGATAAGAGCTTTCAAATGATGTCTTACAAGCTGTATGTTGCCATTAAAAAAAAGGTCGATGAAGTTATTTATCTGACAAATGTTAATAAAAAAACAGCTTTTATAAATGAAGACCATTAAAAATAAAAAAAATATACAATTTCATTAACAGCAAATGATCAATCATTCACGTTGTTTTTGCCCTTAAAGATAAAAACCTGGTTTGCTTGACATTTTGTGACAAGTACTACTTAGTAAAATTAATTTCATTTCTATTAGAGTGTTCTTTTACAATTATCTTAATAAAAATGATATGATAAAGGCAGCTTATCGAAGTCTTGATATTGTTAGCAAGTGGAGATAAAATGAGAAGTCAAAGTGAATAGTGCGCTTTGTTTAATGCTAAATACTAAATACTAAAATAATAAATTAGTAAAAGTAATTTTGGTACTGTTAAAGTGTTCTCTTATAATTTTTTTTTAATAAAAATGGTATTGTCTGAAAGGCAGCGTATCGAAGTCTTGATATGGTTAGGATGTGAAGATAAAATGAGAAGTCAAAAAAAGTGTGCGCTTTATTTAATGCTAAATATCCGGAAAATCAAATCTCACAGGGTACTGTTAGTAAGATATTCCACAAATTTGAGGAACATGGTTCAGTGAAGGACTTGTCCAGAAATTGACGGCCACGTGTTTCAGACGACAATGAAAAATTGAACATGGCATTACCTCTGCAGGAAAATCCACACGTTTCAACAGTTTCATTGGCCCAAAATCATTTTACGTCTAGAGGTACAATTCGCAGCTAAAGTAGAAAATACCATCCTTATAAAGTATATCTTGTCCAAGAGCTTTTAGAAGATGACTATCACAGGCGTTTGCAATTTTGCGAGTAAATGATGAGACGGTAAATGTACCTTCTTTTTAAACGGAGTGGTTAACAGACACAATTATCGTTTCTGGAATCAGGAAAATCCACACTGGATACGTGAAGCTCATACGCAGCGTCCCCAGAAAGTAAATATATGGGCAGGTATAATTAATAACCGAGTTAACGAAAACCTTACACGTGAACGATACCTGGAATTCTTAACCTTTGAGTTGATGCCTGCTCTAGCTGTTATTTTTCCTAACGAAACAATTTAGTTTCAACAAGACGGTTCTCCACCACATTTTGGTGTCAATGGGAGAAGATATTTAGATGAAGTATTTACAGATCACTGGATCGGACGACGTGGTACAATTGAATGGTCACCGAGGTCCCCAGATTTAACGCCTTTAGACTACTTTTTTTGGAGACATCTAAAAGAGGAGGTTTACCAAAGCAGGCCAAATATTATTGAAGATTTGAAAACCAGAATTCGAGTGAAGTCAAATAACATAGCGGGTGGAGGACATTTTCAGAATTTGCGACATTAAACAACCTTTTTATTATGTTTTGTTTTGCCTTGCTGTTTTATTAATTTTAATTCTTTTATTTTTGACAAAACAAACTATTGTTGAGTTTTTGAATGCACTAAACAGATAAAGTGTGGGACATGAAAGAAAACCGGGCGGTCCTTAAAATAAAGGTTCATAGTCTTAAGCAAGCGGAAAAGTAAAATTTGTGTACGCAAATAAATTTTATGTTATTTTATTTGTTGTAATAGTTTGCCGTTTCACCTATAAAGTGCGCCAGCTAAGCGGTACGGAAAATTAATCGAGGATTTAGTAAATTTCGCACTGGTCCACTTGTAATTGGGATGCGCTTAGAGTCTCCATGCACTTGCCGCTAGAAGGTTCTAGCTATTTCCAGTGGCGCCTATACATTTTCATTTCTATATAAATGCGTTGCGTTGAATTTGAATTATTATTTAGAAGTAACGATGGAGAGCAGAAGAGGAAAAACAATTCGAAGCGGTGCACGTGAAGTTATTGCGGGCGTTATAGAGGCCTGTACTAGAGAAGCTGAAAATAATAGTTTGACTATTCCAATTCAAAATCGAACAGAACGCACTGCATTTTACACTGGTGTTTCGGAAAGTAGTGTAAGAAAACTTCAAAGAGAACATAATGATCGCTCAAGTTCTACTTCACCTTTAAAATCTCCTAGTAAAAAAAGACCCCGATTATC
This sequence comes from Kuschelorhynchus macadamiae, assembly GCA_030620095.1. Lineage (NCBI taxonomy): Eukaryota > Metazoa > Arthropoda > Insecta > Coleoptera > Curculionidae > Kuschelorhynchus > Kuschelorhynchus macadamiae. The sequence goes on along the minus strand of JAUTXW010001340.1, from coordinate 2,029,245 downwards.
ATACAAAGATAAAATTGACGATAATGACTTTCAAGTAATTCGACGAACAATAGAGGATTTTTATATAAACTTGAAGAAGGTTTCGACCTGCAAACCTGTGCTTCGTGCGGTAAAGAACAAAATAGATTTTCCGTACGGGTATAAAACCTTAAATCGGCTTTTACGATCAAATGGTTTTGTTTGGCGCAAGTGCCAAATATTTTTCACTGGTGGGTGAAATATCTATCATCTGTAAGGCAATATAAGCAAGAAGGAAGCAATATTGTGTATCTAGACGAAACCTGGGTAGATAATGATATAACAGTGAACAAATGCTGGCAAAGTGAAAGTGTTACAGGTGTTGTTTAGGGAATCCGCTCTAGTAGTCGCTCTATTATAGTTCATGCTGGTTCAGAAGCCGGATTTGATCCAGGTGCTTAGTTTTTCGCTCGGGTCTAACAACTGGAGACTCATGGAAGGTGAATAGAGATAATTTTGAAAAGTGGTTGCTCGAGAAGCTTCTACCTAACATTCCTCCCAAATCAGTCGTAGTAATGGATAATGCGTCTTATCATTCTCACGTAGAAGATAAAGTGAAGTAATATCAGCCAACAAGCCTAGAGAAAAAAAGTATAAAATTGACGATCTTTTACGTAACCTCGGTCATACATCTTTAAGGCTGCCTCCATACATGTGCGACCTCAACCCTATTGAACTTGCATGGGCAGGAGTAAAAAAATATATTCGAGAGCACAACACCGGTGAACTTTCAATTAAAGATTTAAATAAAATAACATTAGAAACGATTGACTCAATATCGCATGAAAATTGGAAATCGTATGTTAAACATGTTCGTTCTATTGAAGATAAATACTGGTAGATGGCAAAATTGAAGCGGTTATTAATGATTTAGTTATCACACTGGGAGCTTCAAGTAGTGATGACGAAACCTCATCATCTTCAGAGGAAGACAACGATTTAGAAGGAATCGAACCATTAGAATCACAGCCGTCAACCTCAAAAATGGCTTAGTTTTTTTTTATATATTTTGTAAAATTGTTCATAAAGTAGCTGTCATTAAACTGCTTCAAAATAATTAATTTTCTGTTCAATACCGGGTGTCAAAAAATATCTAATATTGCAATTAATATTTGAAAAACTACAAAACTCATATTTTTCCAAAGTTAACACATCAATGTAGTTATAGTAGGGGAGCCAGCACTGATTCCAGTGAACAAGATTTATCAAAATTTTAACTTATGCAGTTCGACTTTGGGCTATTCGGGTTTGCCAAAAGTGACCGTTTGTCTCCGTCTGTCATATTACTTTGTACAGGGGGCGTCATTGTGAAGTACTATACAGGGCGTTTCTTAATTGCGTCCTAATGTTAAAGGGGTTGATTTTTGGACCTTTTTAAGAAAAAAGTTTAATATGAACCTAAAAGTCTTAATTTTGGAGATACAGGGTTTTAAAAAAACATTTTTTTGAAATCCTAATTCTGATGCTATTATAGATAAACAACTGTGTGAATTTGATACCCGTCTTTTATGCGTAAAAGGGCATTTTTTATTAACAATCAATTTTTGAAATTTCTACCAGTGGCGTGTATATGTAATTAACCTGGGTAAATCCGTATGCTCCTTAATGCATAAAAGACGTGTATCAAATTTCATGCAGTTATCTACAATAGCATCAGAATTGGGATGAAAAAAATTGTTTTTTTTTTAAACTTTACCATCATGTATCTCAAATATTAATACTTTTAGGACATAAAAACACCCCCTTTAACATCAGCACGCAATTAGGAAACGCCTTGTATAGTACTTAACAATGACGGCCCCTGTATGAAGTAATATGACAAAGGGAGACAGACGGCCACTTTTAGCATACCTGAGTAGCCCAAAGTCGAACTGCATAAATTAGAATTTTGATAAATCTCGTTCACTGGATCTGATGCTGGCTGCCCTTGTAAAATCTGGACTTGTAAATCGTGTATCACTATACTGGGTGGTCCAATAATAGTGGACGTAGGCAGTAATCCGGGAACCGTTAATGACAGAACTCAAAAAAAAATATATTTTTAGGTAAATCGATCAAGAAAAATCAAAAGTAAATCATTTTAAAATTCGAAAGTTCGCCGTTTTTGCAACACAAAAGAGATATAGAAGTGCGGTACACGAAAGAAAACAGACACATATAGATAAAGGTTCATTAAGCATAGTTACATTTTTTAATTATCTGAAGTGCGTATAGTCAAAAAGGAATGCCATATTATTTAAAGAACTACGTGACACCACTGGTTTGAAGAGATTTCTTGGCCGACTTTCCTAAACCGATTAATTCCGCCCGGTTTTCTCTCGTGTCCCGCACTTTATCAAGTGTTAAATGTAAAAATAAATTCATTAATGAAATATTTTTTTTTATTTTGGACGGTAGCCATTGTGAAATAGCTTGACATAATCGCGCCAGAATTTAAGAGCTTACTGGATGAGATAAGAGCTTTCCAATGATGTATCACAAACTGTATGTTACCATTTAAAAAAACAGGTCGATGACGTCACAGCTTTGACAAATGTCAATACAATGTGCAATTAAATGAAATGATGTGAGCAATTAAAAGCTAATTTAACGGGTCTGAGCGTTTTTTCAAAAACTTATTAAAATATGGATGGAAGCTGAATAAAACTTCCAACGACAGATGACAGATTATAAAAATTCAATTATTTCAAACCCAAAGCCTACTAGTCCCAATGTGTTAAATTAGTGTTATTTGCGGATGGTAATTTGAACATTGAACATGTACACGTAGTATGAATGCTATTGAGTAGATCTTACAGATTTTCTACAAAATTTAATATTGAATTAAAAAATATCGCTATTTAACCCCATTAGTTTTTAATTTCTTATTTGTATAATCCAAAAAAATGTTTATTAATTTTCAATGCGCACTTTTTGCATAATAATAATAACTTAGTTATAAAGTGGGAAACATCGCTGAAAATCTAAAAAAAATATTCATTTAAGAACTGTTAGAAAATACTGACTATAAGAAAATGCGAAGTTGATGATGGTTCTAAAAAACCGAAACGTTGCAACTAAAATCTGATTAAACAGGCGCATTCTACGTAAAAAGTTGCCTTAATAATGGTTTTACGGATTTTTTACCGATTAGAAATATTTTGAAAAATAAAGAAATTATGAGGGATTTCCGAAAATGCACTTTTATGGTTTTTTCAAAATTTCTTAAAAACCAAAAAAGATAGAATCGTGAGCAAAACGGCATTCATTGTCTAAAACATTCCCTATTTAAACTTTCTTGTATCTCTTACGCTATGTCCTAGGTCTAGGTGAACGCGATTTACGCGGTGCGGGCGACGCGGTGGAGATGTCGCGATCGTCGCAGTATATAAAACACAAAGAAAACAATCGCGTTGTCCGAACTGGCTGCGGGGTTGGCGCGATTTTTACGATTTCGCGTTGTCGCATCGCACGCGTCGTTTGAAAAATCAAATTGTTTGTTTCTAACCGCGAATCGCTGGCAGTTGTCGTTGATCACGAACAATGGAAGTACTTATTTCGGAGATACAAAAAAGGAATATTTTGTGGCATAAACGGAACGCACGGTACAAGGACAGAGTTTTAGTAGAAAAAGAATGGGAATGTGTAGCCAAAAGCACAGGATTAACAAGTAAGTTAAACATTTTTAATTTAATTTTTTTTATTGGATTAATTGAAACAAACTAAACAGTGGCGTTACTTAAATTTGATTTGTAGAAAAATACTGAGTGAAAGTTTTCCTTACAACTTCAGCTTCCCTGGCAGAACGATTATTTGACTTAGATGCATTTAAACTAGGCATTATGTCCTTTATGTTGTTTTCAGCTGCCGAAACATTAATAAATAAATCTTTTTCCATATCTAAAATAATATTATGTAAGATACAAACTGCTTTCACAATGTGAACAGCATTTTCAACTTTGGTTTCTATAGCTTTCAACAGAATTCTAAATCTAGCCGCACTGATCCCAAAGCTACACTCTACGGTCATTCTAGCGCGTGAAAGCCGAAAATTAAAGTATGACTCTGTACTATTTTCCTAAAGCCGCCTTCTGGGATAGGGTCTCATCAAATAAGTTCGTAAAGGGAAAGCTTCATCTCCTAAAAACACGAAAGGAGTCTTCAAGTCCGAATGTGGTAATTGCGTATCTTCTGGTAACTTAATATTTCCACTCGCAAGGTTTCTGTAAATTGCAGAATTGGAAAATACACCAGCGTCACTGTCCTTGCCATATGCACCTACATTAATCATTGTAAATCTGTATTTAGCATCAACAATAGCCATGAGTACCATAGAATAAAATTGCTTGTAGTTATAGAACATACTTCCAGATTTAGATGGACATTTTATTCGTATGTGTTTTCCGTCGATGCTACCTAAACAGTTCGGAAAGTCCCATTTATCGAAAAAATCTTTTGCAATGTTCTGGAAATTTTCAGTATTTGGTACTGGCATATGATTTTTTTGAAGTGAATTCCAAATGGCCTGACATACCTCTATAACGATAGAAGCAACTGATGATTTTGATATCCGAAAGGAGAAGGCTAACTGTCTGAACGCCATTCCAGTTGGGAGATACCTGAAACAATGGATTCAATATTTAATTTCTTTATTCATACACTTATTTGTTGATAATTAACAGATAATTAAATTTAAAAATTTGTTTTAGAAAGGTTTAATTTAAACCATTTTTTTCCAGAAGAAGAAGCAAGGAAGAAATGGAAGAATCTGCGTGATCAGTTTGCCAAAGAATTTAAAAAAATACCGACCCCAAAATCAGGTAACGCTGCGCCTGAGTATCCAGGAAAATGGCAATTTTTCTCTGCGCTCCTTTTTTTGAAAGATACAATCAAACCTAGAAACACAGAAGGAAATATATCAGATATAGATACTCAAGAGACATTTGTGCCTAATACTGAAACGGCAACGGAAGAATCAGATGAAGATAATATAGGTACTGTTTTAGATAGTGACAAAGAAAGTGAAAACACACGAAACATGGAAACAACAGTGACTCCAACATCAGCAGCACTAAGTGTGCCATCAGTTTCAGTCAATTTCACCGGTGATCAAGGTTTACAGACACAAACGCAATCATCTTTTAGAACATCTACATCTCGTCATTATAAGAAGAAAAGAACAGAAGCATCAGATGAATCCGTAGAACGCCAGCTTTTAAAAATAGAATCTAAAAAACTTGAAATCCTTAACCAGCCAGAAGATGATGACCTTATGTTTTTTAAATCGTTGCTGCCTTATTTCAAACAAATGAATCCCATTCAAAAACTACGCATAAGGAGCAAGTTTCAAAATATTATCATTGAAGAAATGACCAATCCGCTGTTCGGCGCTTCTAACGTTTTACCTTCGAATACAGATCCATCCGCTGCATCATCACTTATTACAAGCTACTCACAAAATCATCTTGTAGCATCTTCACGTAATGCTGTTTATCCTCACACGAATCCTTCCCCCGTAACGTCATTAAATACAAGTTACTCGTACGACACCTCATCAGTAGTGTCCCCTACGTCACTTCAAAGTCCTGTTTCAGACTCTAACCCCCTGCACTCCCTTCAGTATATCCAAAATAATGACACATCTCTTTCAACAGATCACATGCATTATTAATAACATTGTGTAAGTTTACTTTATTAATAAATATAAAAAAATATCCATTTGTATGATTTTATGTACTTACCTTAAGGTTAGAAAAAGCCTTTCCTGTACTGAAATAGGCACTTGAAAATTAGTTGAACAATGATAACATGAATCGCGTATTGTCTCCACTATATAGTCAAAAGTAGACGGAATCATTCTAGTGTATTGCCGAAAGGCATTTTCATCTGCTCGTAACTGGGCATACAGATGATGAAATTCCCCGAAATGCAGTCTATCTTTGTAAATTTCATGTTTGCTTTTTCTCTTCTTTTTAATTTTATTTAAAATTCTTAGCTTGCCCAAAATATTATCTGTCAATAATATCTTACGTGCCAGTTCTGTCGGAGCCATCTTAAACTAAAATGCGTTCTGTTGTCGCCTTTATCGTTTTTACATCGGACTTGATTGCGATTGTCGCTTGTGCTTAGCGATGCGAGCGTTACCCGCAACGCCCGCACCGCGGAAATCGCGTTCACCTAGGACATAGCGTTATGGTTTCCGATATCCCAATACTGTCATAACGAATTTTGAACACATTGTATGTCGCGAACATATTGAGATTCGCTGTATAAATCAAAACTAATTAATATTGTAATTTGTTCAGATATGTGCAAAATCCCGAATCCACCGCACTGTGGGCCAGAGTCGTCTCAAAATATTGAAAAAGTCGGCAATTCTTTTTTCCAAACTTAACATTTTTATTATTTGATTTTATTAAGTAGGCCCTAAAGTGTCTAAATTCAACAGCATTTGTTTTGTGAGTTTTCATGGTTACGCATTGACGCATAGTAGCAAACATTAAACACAAAAGTTTTTCTGTGCACCTATAAAAATTTATAGAACGTTTGTCAAAGTCTAACTACGAAAATATAAGTTCAAGTTTTGTATTTAACATTAAGCATGGCTGAATTATTTGGAGGTAAGTTTAAACTTTTTAAACAGAGGTATTTTATTTAGTTAGATTTAAATTTAAATATTATAATTCAATTTGAACTGATGGGATTCAAATTTTCTTTATATAAAGCAATTCATCAACTTTTTGACAGCATTATCTTAAGAGGTTAGCAGAGCTCTAGTTTGGAGTACATACATTTAATTTCCCTGGATGTTTTACTTCATTTTGCAAAAAAATATTTTTACCGATACGCGCCGTGCAATGCCAAATTTTCGTGTTTATGTTCAATAGCGCGTGCATAATTTTTTTTTCGAGTTGGTATAAATAAAATTTTATTTCAATAAAAAATACATATCTCAGGGTTTTTTGGATATTGAAATTATTTACGAAACTTCTAGTATTATGTTTTTATTTGGGTAATTTTCAGTACCGGATTTAGAGGGGGGGGGCGAAGGTTTCGAACCCGTCTGAAACATAGACATAGTAGGGATATTTAGTGCATAATCTAAAATTTTTTTTTTCGTCCTTCCCCACCAAAACAAATTCTGGCTTCACCACTGGTATTTTTTACATCTTGATTTCGCTTCTTCAAAACTCTAATAATATAAAAACCTACCTGTCAATAAGCAAAACCACTTTTTTAGATACCAAAGTTCATCAGATCAAAGTCCAAGCAATTTTCGACGCTGGAATGGATCGAACAACAGTCAAAAACACTATTTTGTCGGCAATATGTCAAAATTGTATGACAGAAAACAAATCCAAAATAGAATATTTGTCAAAAAAATTTTCGACGCAGTTCCAAAAAAAGTGGTTAGCAGTGAAGCGAACTAAAAAAGCATTTTTATAAAAAAATAAAAATTGGTTGAACAATTTCGTGACTTTACCCTGTATTGAGCAAAAAAACAAAGTTGGGAGGCCTAAGAGTAATTTTACTATGTTAAGTTACACGACTAAATACAAAAGAACTGCCACATTACGTGAATGTGATACCGACGAGTTACTTTTTGCGACACAAATGAATATGAGAGCAGAAGGCAAATCAGCTAAAGCAAAACAGTTTTCACATTTATCTGATGTTCCGGTAAAACAAAAGAGTTGTAAAATTGTAAATCAGTTGACTAACGAAAGAGCCCTAGCTTTAATTGTAGATGCTAGGCTTTCCAAAAATCAATATCAACAACTTCGAAACACCGCTAAAGAAAACAATGCAGATTTATACCCCTCCTACAATAAAGCTCGAGAAGCAAAAAAATTGTGTTACCCAGAAAAGATAACTGCGACAGAAAATTCAGTATGTGTAGAATTGCAGTCGTTACTAGACCATACAACATATAGTTTGCTTTCAATTTTAGAAATAGAAAATATCAAAATTAATTCACAAGAACTGGTTTTAGTATGGAAATGGGGTATGGATGGTAGTTCGGGCCAAAAGGAATATAAACAAGCTTTTCATGGTAACTTTTCAGTGTAATATATAGAGAAAACACCCTATATAAAATGTATTGTATCAAATTCAACTTGTTGCAATAATGGGCAACCACGCAATAACCTGTTTTGTCAGCAGGTCAACCACCTTCCCGAGCGTATATGGCAATTTGATTGCATTGTAAAAAAGATTGAGAATATACTTTGGGTAATGTTAAGGTGAACATGTAGTTTCATTTTCTACCCTTTGTTTCAACTACTAAGTATTACATGGCGACCCTGCCACTTGACGATTTTTTTGTGAAGTTATTAAGATGGGTAATGCCAAGTCCAAAGAAGAGATTGTAATTAATCAGGCCAGTGAAATAGTTGACCAAAATAAGGGATTAAGCTTAGCAGAGATTTTGCTTATAATTTTGGTTGTGGCAACGGCAATTGTTGCAGTAGTATGGGCCATTAGACATGTTCAAAGGAAACTAAGGCAGACAATTAGAAGAGAAATTTATAAAAATGAGCTGCGAAAATCCAAGGATGATTTAAAGATGGAAGAAAATTATTTTTTTTTAGGGCGGTATTTTTCGTGTAAGAAAAAAAAAAAAAGAAGAAAGAAAAAGTAAAGACAATTATAAATGGAGTTAGAAAATTTGTTATGTGTTAATGTAACTGAAAATGTAAATAATAATGCAGGCATGTAAGTTTAATTATTATAATATTATGTTATTGTTTTATAATTATAATCGCAAAAATATGGACCCAATTAGCAAGTTTAATAAGTGAATTAAATTTTTAATTTCATGGGAGACAAACTTATTGAAATTTTACATTCATTTAAATATATTCGAACAAATTTGGTAAAATTAAATAGCGAAAGACGAAAAAGCCCTATTGTCGAATCAAAAGTTAAAGTGGCAAAAACTTTATATTCTCAGTTAGGGAAGGAAATTACTGATTTAAACGTAAAAATAGAAAAGTCTGCTCTAATAGACAAAGAAGATATTTTGACTTTTAATAACATAATAACAGAAATTAAAAAACTTTATAAGGAAATTTTAGAGTTTGGAAATAAAAATATTAATAAAGATAAATTAAAAATGTCTTCTTTTGATCTAAAAATAGCTACAAACCTTTTACCGGTCATGGATGATACAGAATCTACAACTTCTAAATTAATAGAGGCTTTAGATTTTTATTCGTCAACGCTTGATAATGATAGTCAACCTTCTTTAATTAAATTTGTTTTGAAAACGCGTATTTCTAACAACGCCAAATTACGATTAGGTTTGACTTATAATTCTGTAAATAATTTAATTCTAGATATGAAAAAACATCTCTTAACTAAAAAATCAGATACGGCCCTTCAGGCACGCTTGTTCTCGGCTAAACAGGGTGAAAAATGTATAACGGATTTTGGTAAAGAGTTAGAGGATATTTTTGTAAATTTAACCATTACGCAAGCAGACGGAAATGCCAATGCTTTTGATATTCTAAGACCTATTAACGAAAAGGTTGCAATAAAAAGGTTTGCATGCGGACTTAAAAATCAAAGGCTGGGCACAATTATATCTTCCAGAAATTTTGAATTCTTAAAGGACGCAATAAGGGCAGCTCAAGATGAACAGCTGGGTAATCAAAATAATTCAGGACACATTTTTAATTTTTCTCACAGAGGAAGGGGAAATTTTAGAAATTTTTCCAGAAGACCAAATAATAGAACAGGAAATTCTGGTAGATATAATAATTATCAGAATTTTAATAACGGAGGAAATAACAATGCAAATTGTCGACGAAACGCTTCGACTAATCAAGGTAATTTTAATAATCAGCGGTTTTCTAGAAATCACGGTGGTCGTACATTTACGAGCGGTAATAGGAGAGGATCTCGGGCAGTAGGTCACCGAATGCATTTTGCGGAGCACACCGGAAATTCAGAACAACCTCAGCTGATATACAAGATTCAACATTTTTTCGTGCCTAAAAATACTAAAAATAAACAGTTTAATAATATTTTTACCTATTCAAAAAACTACTCGAATGCTGTTTCTTTTTGTGTCAATGGTAAAAGCTTAAAATTTTTGGTAGATACGGGTGCATCATTAAGTGCCCTTAAATTAAAAAATACAGTTACACAAAGAAAATATTGAAATTAAAGGCATAGGAGGTAATTTAATATCTGTGGGATATGTTTATTTAGATCTTTGTATAGAAAATGCGATATTTAAGCAAAAATTTTATATTTTTAATAATTTACCATGTCAAAGTGATGGCATAATTGGAGAAAATTTTTTGAAAATTTTTAAGGGTAAATTAGATTACGAAGAAAATACCTTAACTATTTTAAATCAGTATAATAAAATAAATACATTAAAATTAAATGCGGATAGTGAGAATATATTAAGTGTTCCCCCTAGGTGCGAAATTATACAGTATGTTCCTACAGGGTTAGAGGATGAATGTGTACTTATGCAAGGTGAATTATGTGAGGGTGTGTTCATGGCTGGTGTAATTGCACAACCGATAAATGGTAAAGTACCAATTAAAATTTTGAATACAAGAGAGACAGAGGTACATTTGAGAAATTTTTCGCCAAAAGCGGAAAGTTTAAGCAATTATGAGTGTCATCAATTTAACAGCCAAGAAAATTCGGCTACTCGAGTTAAAGAACTATTTAAAATTCTTAAGCTTAATCATCTAAACCGCGAGGAACGAGATTCTATAGAGCAAATTTGTGCCAAATTCTCAAATATATTTCATATGCCAGGAGATAAGCTTACAGTTACTAATTTATATAAACAGTCAATTCAAGTTAAACCAGATACTCAGCCGGTCTATAGAAAGCCATATAGGTTACCTCAAGTACATAAAGAGGAAATAAATAGGCAAATTTCTCAAATGTGTCAGGATGGAATAATTGAGAGTGCGCAGAGTGAGTGGTCTTCACCTTTGTTGCTTGTACCAAAGAAAAACGATACGAATGAGGGAAGAGCTAGGTTAGTATTGGACTACAGATTTTTGAACCCATATATATTAGATATCAAATTTCCGATTGCGAGTGTAGTCGATATTTTAGACTCCCTAGCAGGTGCACTTTATTTTTCACATCTAGATCTTAGCCAGGGCTATTATCAGGTCGAATTAGAGGAAGAAAGCAGAAAATACACAGCTTTCACTACAGATCGCGGTCAGTGGCAAATGAGAAGGTTACCAATGGGGTTAAAAATTAGCCCTAGTGCCTTTTCAAGGTTAATGACCATAGCGATGGCGGGCTTAAATTACGAAAAGTGCTTTGTTTATCTTGATGATCTTATAGTATTTGGCAGAAACAATAAAAATCTAATAGATATTTTTTCTAGATTGCGAAAAGTAAACCTAAAATTAAATCCTGCTAAATGCGATTTTTTGAAAAAAGAAATTCTGTATCTGGGTCATATAATAAGTTCTGAAGGAATATCACCTGACCCTGATAAAATAAAAGCTTTAAAAGATTATCCTATTCCAAAAAAGGCAGATGAAGTTAAACGCTTCGTGGCTTTTGCCAATTATTATCGAAAATTTATACCACATTTTTCAGAAATTACAGTTCCTCTAAATAAATTATGTAAAAAATACGCTAGGTTTGAGTGGACGGACGAATGTGATAAAGCTTTTAATTGTCTTAAAAATTCGCTGATTAAGCATCCGGTGTTAGATTATCCCGATTTTTCGAATGAAAATGAATTTATTTTGCAAACAGATGCGTCTGCTTTTGCTATAGGAGCAGTGTTATCAAATAAAAATAATAAACCAGTGGCGTTCACTAGTCGTAGTTTAAATAAAGCAGAAATTAACTACCCTACTATACATAAAGAACTTTTAGCAATTTATTGGGCTGTAAAGCATTTTCGACCATATCTGTATGGCCGTCGTTTCAAAATTTTAACCGATCACAAACCATTAATTTATCTTTTTACGCAAAAAGACCCTGGTAGCAGATTGACAAAATTTCGTTTGTGTCTAGAAGAATATGACTTTTATATCGAATATATCAAAGGAAAAGATAATGTTACAGCCGATGCTTTATCGAGAATAATCTTGTCCTCAAACGAATTAAAAGATATGAATGAAGGTATGATTGCAGTTTTAACCAGAGCACAGAGTAAACGTAGAGACGGACAGGAAGACGAGTTAATTAAGAAAAGTACTGAAAATATTTGGCTTGATCACCCGAATATTGTGGAAATTCTTAAGCAACCCACTAACTGTACCGAATTAATTATAATACCATCCTTAAAAATTAAAAAATTGTCAAAAGATGTCACTCAACAAGTGGGAGACTTTTATTATATTCCATTACATTTTACCTTATACTTAGACCAAAAAGCTTTATCACCATTGGCGCGAGACGAAATGGTGAAAGATTTGGTAGAAATAAGTAAAAAGGCTGAAATTAAAGAATTAGTTATTAATAAAAATAATGATAATACAGAGTTTATTAAATTTATTGGTAGTAAAATAAAAAAATATACTAATTGGAGGGGCCCCCGTATAAATGTTGTAAAAGGTATTAAAAAAGTAATGGACAAAGACGAAAAAAGAGTAATCCTTAATGATTTTCATTTACTACCAACCAGTGGTCACGCTGGAATAAATAGAATGACAAATAATATTAAAAAGTATTATTTTTGGCCAGGTCTGGATAGTGATGTTCGAAATTTTGTAAAAAGGTGTGACATGTGTCAAAGACAAAAACATTCGAATCATTATACTAGAGAGCCAATGGTAATAACTACTACAGCTGAAACAGCTTTTCAAAAAATATATTTAGATATTGTTGGTCCACTTCCGGTAGACGTAAATGGATTTGTTCATATTTTAACACTTCAGTGTGAGTTAACAAAATATGTAGAGGCCTACCCTCTTAAAAACAAGGATTCCGTATCTGTGGCAAGATCTTTGGTGGATAACTTTATCTTAAGATATGGTATCCCTCAGGAAATTGCTTCAGATAGGGGTACCGAGTTTATTTCTCACACTATGGCAGAAACATGTAACTTGTTAGGTATAAAACAGATTCATTCTACGGCATATCATCACGAGAGTATCGGGAGTTTAGAGGCCTCTCACAAAGTTCTAGGTGCTTATTTGAGAATTCAAACTCAAAACCATGATTCTGCATGGAGCACATGGCTTCCGTACTGGTGTTTTTCTTATAATACTGCAGTACATACGGAAACCAAATACTCTCCCTTTGAACTAGTTTTTGGAAAAAAATGCCAATTACCAAATAATTTAAATAATGAAGTTGATCCTATTTATAATTTTGATAACTACCCCATTGAATTAAAATATAGGTTACAAACAGCTCAAAATGATGCAAGAAATAACTTAATACTTTCTAAATCTAAAAGAAAAGAAAATTTTGATTTAAAAGTAAACCCCATTCAGTATAAAAAGGGCGATAGAGTTTTAATCAAAAACGAAACTGGTGATAAAATTACCAGCCCTTGCTTCCTGGGGCCATATTTAGTGGTAGAAGATGTTGCACCAAATGTAAAAATAATTAAAGATAAGAAACATATTTTAGTCCATAAAAATAGAACTAAGTTGTATAATAGCTAATTAAAAGTAAGTTATAATAATAAGGGCTCCATATTACTATACTATTGCATGTATTTTCTAATAACCTTTTTCTAAAATACCTATCTATTTTCTTTCCTACTTTCACTATATGACGCTATTTTCCTTCTCTTATATCTAGTTTTTATTTTTCTTTTCATATATTTAGATAAATAAGATAATATTAAAAAAAAAAAAAATGGTTTAAATAGTGTATTGTAACATTTGTCTCTAGTAATTGTATTTTATTTACGAATTTCAAATTTTGAAAATAAATTGAAATTCTTTTAATTGCCCGGGGAGGTGTAATATATAGAGAAAACACCCTATATAAAATGTATTGTATCAAATTCAACTTGTTGCAATAATGGGCAACCACGCAATAACCTGTTTTGCTATGTCAGCAGGTCAACCACCTTCCCGAGCGTATATGGCAATTTGATTGCATTGTAAAAAAGATTGAGAATATACTTTGGGTAATGTTAAGGTGAACATGTAGTTTCATTTTCTACCCTTTGTTTCAACTACTAAGTATTACATCAGATTCAAATTTATTGTTAACCTGCTTGGTCCCTTTGGAATTATTCACTAAAAATATGGTAAATAATAGAGTTGTGATCTGGAGTAATCCAACACTGTCATCTACCCGATATTGCCGTCCTTGTAAAATGCAGTTTTTAAAAGAAAGTATAGAAGTTTCTAAAACAGAATATGCACAAATGGAAGCCGAAATTGCAGCTTTAACTCCAACGTATTTCACTAATCAACAGAAACCACTCAAGATAATTCATCAGCTTCATATGACCATGATTGATAACAAAATGATTAATTCGATCACAGATTGTTCATCACAAAAATGTTATTTATGCGGAGCATCACCTGTTGAAATGAACAATATAGAACAATTGCTACACAAGCCCATAAAAACCGAGAATCTCAAGTTTGGCATAACATCCCTACATATTTGGATAAGATCATTCGAATGTTTTTTAAAGATTAGTTGCCGTTTACCTCTAGAAAAATGGCAGGCACGTGGTGAGGATAAAATTATAGTTAAAGGGCAAAGGAACAAAATTCAAGCGGAATTCAGATCACGATTGGGAATTATTGTAGACCAACCCAAACAAGGAGCGGGAACTTCTAACGATGGTAACTGCGCAAAGCATCAGCAGAAATTACAGGACTAAATGTCAATTTAATTTATCGATTTTATATCATCCTTCAAGTAATTGCCAGCGGATTTTTAATCAAGAAAATTGAATTTAATACATACACATTAGAAACTGCACATCTTTTTGTATCTCTATATCCTTGGTACAGAATGCCAGCTACAATTCATAAAGTTCTTCTTCATGGATCCGCCATCATCGAGTTGTCACCAGTACCAATAGGCAAATTGTCAGAAGAGGCGAGGAATAAAGAGTATAGAAGGTTTAGGGAGCATAACTCACGAAAATGTAATGCTGTAGAGTGCTTACGAATGTAGATATTTTCAACAATTTGCTTGTGTCTTCGGATCCAAAAATCACGAGTCTTAGAAATAAACCAATTTTGAAAAAAAAAAACAGTTTTGTCCAGAAGCTTTATAATTTATTCTTGCCGAATACAGATAATGAATCCCTTGATAGTAAAGCAGCTCCTCCGAAAGTGAATCAGAACAGAATCTAGAATTCCATTTTTTAAAATTAAGTTTTATAGTTTTTAGTTAATTTGTATTATTATTTAGTTTCTTCATTAGCAAAAAACGTATGTTTTTGATAATTTTTTTACAGCTCAGGCTCTATTTGTCATACGTGACAAGATGTCACATTTTTTTACATATTTAAATTCTGTTCGATATAACTTGTATATTCAGCTTCCAGCAATATTTCATATCAAATAAGCATTGTTACAAACCATCTAATTTAAAAATTAGAACAAGTAGTTTGCAATTTCACTGTTGTTAACTTTAACTTATTTGTAAATCAAAATAGTCAGATTTTTCTTAGTTATTTTTTATTTAATCCTCTACCAAGTATAGTGAACTTGCATCAATTTTTATCTAATTGACATTTTGACAGATTTGCTATTACATTAATCGAATAATTTAATTTTGTGTCAATTAAGGTTTTTGATATTATAATATTTTGATTGAAAAAGGCATTATATAGTAAACAGCTAAATAAACTAAAACAAAAGAAAAAAGAGAAATTCATTTACAACAAAAAGAGCCCATATTTTTTACCTCACCCTATATAAATAAACACAAAAACAACGTTTTCAGATTGAGTTTTCTAAATAAACACCGTATTATTCTTTTTTCTTTAATAATTTTTCAATATTTTAAGATGAATCTGGCCCACAGTGCACCGCACAAATCTCGTTAGTTTTACGATTAGTTAATACATGTAATTAAAAGACGGTTGCAGTTCGTTTTGCCTGCATTTTATTGTTTCAGCAAAGTGGATTGCATGAAAATTGTGCTTATGAAACATGAAACCGTGATCCCGTTCTCACAACGATAAAATTAATACGTTCATTCATCCAGTTACGAAGTACAAATTTTAATGTTTAAAGCTAAGTTTATCGTTATTGTTAATTGTGAAACACAAAATTGGTTGGGTATATCGTTAACCATGTAATATTGTAATAAGGTCTAAATTAAAGTTGCATTATTTTGGGAAATGCGAAATAAATATATTATTTGGTATTATATTTAACGAATTTAATTGAGTGACCATGTTAAAGTACAAGGTGGCATTCACTTTTTTGATTTACAGTCAGAAATGTATGGAGTAATAAAACCTCATTAGGTATGCAAAAGAATACAGGGTGACCCACCAATAATTTATGCCACTTCCATAGTTTGGCATTGATCTCATTGCAAAATTCTTTCTTTTCATCAAGTGCAGCTAGTATCACCCGGTTTTATACGTTTTCTCTATTGTGTTATCCGTTCATAAACACTGAAAATTGTTCGCCAAAGGCATGCGGTTGGATACTTATAAAAATAATTTAAATTTAAGGAGTTTTATTTTAACGAAATAAAAATTATATATAATATGTACAGAATATATACAGGGTGGTGCAACCAAGATGGGGTGGACGATTGTGGGCAAACGGAGAGGAATTTGAAAAAACATTTTTGGGATATGATTGATAGTCAAGAACGCTGTGTTTTAAAATTATACCCATTATACAGGGTGGTCTGAAAAGTTCGTGGTGAACCAAACTTGTGTTTTTTTAAATGGGACACCCGATATATTATTATTTTAGTTGATTCTACTATTCGTTACGATCATTTTGATATGAGGTTTGTTGGGTCTAAAATTTATACCAAGGGAATGGGACGAGGTTAAAGTGGAAAAAAGGGTTATACTCCGGCCATTTTTTGAAAACAATTGAAGCAGGTATGGAAAAACCAAATATTCTATAAAATGTATTGTATCTAGGATTACAATAATCGCTTGTAAGTCGTTCAAAATTATTCACTGTTATACAGGGTGGTCAAGTTTTGCAAATTTACCTTGGATTGAATTTTTTTAAATGGAACACCCCATATATTTTACTGTCATATTAAAGATAACATCGCCAGCTTTCAGAAATTTCATATCTTTTTAACCAACAGTTTTTTAGTAAATTAACCGTGAAACCAAAATTTACTCATTCTAACAGAAACGGTATTATTTACGTTGCTTAAATTGACTACCTATAATATAAGGAGGCCATGATATAATCATAAATGAAACGAAAGATTGACATTCTTGTCAAAACCGCAAAGCGTCAGAGAATTGGCATCAATTACCATTTTTTTTGACGATAAGCCGAGAAATTGTTAAGTAACAATGAGTTTGAGTACTCCAGAGTTGATAAACATGACTTTTATGTTGGGCGAGTATCAAAAAAACCCTTTACTAGCAAGCAGGGTTTATGCGGTACGATATCCCGATGCCGAAAAAAAACCAAGACCTGACGCTTTTGCAAGTTTATTAGAGAGGTTTCAAGAAACAGGCAATGTTGCTTTTAAGAAACGTAAAGTAATTAATAAACCAGTTACCAATGAAGATAATGCTTTGACAGTGTTATTAACAGTGCAAGAAAATCCACACACAAGTACCAGGGAAATTGAGAGAGCTATTGATATTGAACGCACTAGCATTAAACGGATTCTGAAACAACATAAATATCATGCCTACCACATTGAATTACACCAAGAACTGTATGATCGCGATTACGTCCAACGACAAGAGTTTTCAATTTGGTTTTTAAATACAATTTGGGATAAAACAGGTTTTGTAGATAGGGTGCTGTTTTCAGATGAAGCAACTTTTAAAAGCAACGGCTTGGTTAACAAACATAATATGCACTATTATTCAACCGAAAATCCACATTGGATTCGTCAGGTGGATCATCAAAATAAATGACCATATTTCTTTGAAGAGCATTTAACGGGAGAAGTCTATTTAAATTTTTTGAGAAATGAGTTGCCCGTATTGCTCGAAGACTTACCTTTAATGTTAAGAAATTCCTTATGGTTCCAACATGATGGAGCACCCCGCATTACCATAGGCATGTAAGACATTTTCTCAATAATTGGAAAGGAGAGCATTGGATTGGGCGAGGTGGACCAGTTAAGTGGCCTGCGAGGTCACCCGATTTAACGCCACTAGATTTCTTTTTATGGGGACATGTTAAAGAAGAAGTTTATAAAGAGGTTCCAACCACAGTGGAAGATATGAAGTTGAGAATAATAAGCAGTTTTCGCAACATTTCAGACCTGACTTTGAGAAAAGTGAAACTTTCATTTATGGATAGACTCGAAATGTGCCTTCAGCAAAACGGTGGTTTAGTTGAATATCTTTTATAAGTTTTAATTACATTGTTTTTGTTGATTTATATTAAATTTATTTTTTTTGTAAAAAAAGATCTGTTATTAATACTGTCAAAGCATTATCTTCATTGGTAACTGGTTTATTAATTACGTTACGTTTTTTTGAAAGCAACATTTCCTGTTTCTTGAAATCTCTATGATAAACTTGCAAAAGCTTCTATCTTGTTTTTATTTCGGCATCGCATCATCAAAGAACAATATTTATTTATTTACTGATGACAATATTCTGACACTTTGCTGTTTTGACAGGACTGTCAATCTTTTGTTCAATTTATGATGATATCATGGCCTCCTAATATTAAATTGTCAATTTTAACAACGTGAATTCAGAGTAATTCGTATTAAAATGAAGAAATTTTGATTTCACAGCTAATTTACTGAAAAACTGTTGGTCAGAAAGGTATCAAATATGGTATTTTCTGAAAGCTAGTAATGTCATATTTGCAAAACTTGACCACCCTGTATAACAGTGAATAATTTTGAACGACTTACAAGCGATTATTGTAGTCCTAGATACAATACATTTTATAGAATGTTTGGTTTTTCCATACCTGCTTCAATTGTTTTAAAAAAATGGCCGGAGTATAACCCTTTTTTCCACTTTATCCTCCTCCCATTCCCTTGGTATAAATTTTAGACCCAACTAACCTTATATCAAAATGATCGCAACGAATAGGAGAATCAACTAAAATAATAATATACCGGGTATCCCATTTAAAAAAACACAAGTTTGGTTCACCACGAACTTTTCAGACCACCCTGTATAATGGGTATAATTTTAAAACACAGCGTTCTTGACTATTAATCATATCCTAATTTTTTTTTTCAAATTCCTCTCCGTTTGCTCACAATCGTCCACCCCATCTTGGTTGCACCACCCAGTATAGATAAAAATGTTCACTGATCTAGCAAGGCCTAACAGAAGATACCTCTACCTTAGTAAAGAAGTAAATAATATATACAGGGAAAAATTGAAATTATTTGTTCGCAATGCAAATGATTTAAGAAACTTAAATTCAGATAATAATTCAAAAGCCACGTGGCAATGTATTAAAAATATCCAACAAAACTAAGAAAATGGTCAGATCAAAATTTTTGGTAATGGCCTTCAACTCTCAGATGTGGAGGTGGCAGAGAATTTCAGTAAACAATTTGCATTAATTGAGGATAATGGTACTTTGGACTTAACTGTTCTTGATGACAATGTACCTCTTTTAGACAAAACTTTTTCCGTGGCACCTATGTGTAGCAATGACATCATAATTATAATTAATGGTCTAAAGAATTCTAATTCTTGTGGTCATCACGGTATCTCTAATAAATTTCTCAAAAAATTTAAATTCAAAATACCCGAGGTAATATCTTATCTGGTAAACTTATCTATTGAAAAGGATTTCTTCCCTGACAGTTTAAAACTAGCAACTGTATTGCCTCTGTATAAAAGGGAAGATCATAATGATTTTGAAAATTATCGCGGGATAAGACTTTTATGTAGTTTTTTCAAAATATTTGAGCTCGTAAGGATCAGCTGGTTTCGTTTTTTTACAAAAATGATCTGTTATCATTATCACAGCATGGTTTTACACTAAACAGAAGTATTGAAACGGCACTCTGTCAGTTTCAACGAACAATTGTTGAGTCCTTCGATAAAAGAATTACTATTACGTAGATAGTGTGGCATAAAAATAATTTACCCTATTCGTCACTTCCTTATTTCTGTTTTTATTTAATCAGTTTTAAAAATATGTATGGTTCGTTTTAATACAAACAAAACAGTTATGGCGACTACAAACACTCAAATTGGGAATATGGTATAGAACGTATAGAAATACGTTATTGGTATTTAAAGTAGAATACAGGCGTTTCACTTAGTTTTCTGGCTGCTAAGGACCTAAAATTAAAACGTAGGCATTTTTTTTGGTGAATATGCTAATGATACTCATACAAACATTTCACGCCTTTAAAATTCGTTAATTACATACATTTTGGTCAAATATATTGGGCAATTTAAATCCCAAAAATGTAATTTTGGACTTTGGTTTAAATAGTAATTATCATTTTATTATAAAGAGTAATTATTTTTTTGACTAATGTTTAATTTGTATGCATTTTTAATCTTTATACTCACAAACACAAACATCACAGCTAAATATTTATAAGGGAGATGAAAATAAACAATGGCGTTCTATTGGGCTTTTGCTTTCAGGTTGGCTGCACGTATTTACTGAGAAAATTACTTAACATCAGGTGTCTACGACTGCTCCCATACGCTTTTATAGTTTTAGATTCTTTAGATACGCAACTGTCACTTATACCCAATTACACTGAAGTCTTGAACACTAAGGTGGTACGAATAAAGTTATCTATAAAGTTCCCATTAAGCCTATACTGTATATTATTACCAAGCGGTTACGATGGTATAACTTGTTACTCGTAGACGATAATACAACACAGACACAACTAATAGCTGTAGAGCGAATTACAATGACTTTAGGAGGACAGTGGCGACAATAGAAGCCCACCTGCCAAATTGATACAAAATTTCTAAAGGTTTAAATAAAGGCACCCATATTAGCGTCAGTTTTTTGCAAAATATGACTAAATTAATCTAGTTAGTTGTAAATGTAGGGTTATGTTAATGTTTTACTTTAATAATCTATTCGAACTATTTAGTACAAACTTACTTTTTCATTTAGATTTTTTACAAATAACAATGTTTGTGCCAGCGATTAATGACAGTTGATTGCCAAGTGAATTTAGAAATGTAATATGTAGTGAAGAAGGCCTACAAAATAAAATTTGTTTTATGCTAATCTTAGAGAGCTTCTACCTCAATTTGAGGTGCTTAATGAAGTAAAACATACACTAAGACATGAAACAATATTGTGTTTTACAGCAAAATAAAACCAAAATATAATAATGTGCAATATTTAATAACTTTTCTTGGAGAAAACTTAAACTTAAGACATTTACGGTCATAGTCATTTACACCTTCATCACAAACACTTTATAATTACAAGCAAAAAACAGGTGAACCAGGCTTAAATACATTTCTCTTTATGGCCAATGGCTGAAAACTTTTTGCTTGAATCAATATTCATTTTAATCAAAACAAAAACTAGTAAAATGAGACACTAAAACAACAAGTCTCGTAAGAAACCCACGTAGGTAAAAAGTAAACAAAGCGATTTTAGCAGCAATATGGCCGAACCAAACAAAAATTGGTTACTCTATTGTTGCCACTGTCCTTATAAAATCACCGACCGAATCTCGTACCAGCAGGGAGCGCTGGTACCTCAAGTACAAGAAGTAATAGTTTACTCGTAGTAAATAATTAGTGTAATTCTTACTTCTAAATTGCAACAGAAGGATGACGACTTGTAATAGCCAGTTTAAAGAAGCTGTAGACTATAACTTTTTCTACTCTGCAACAACTTGTTTTACTTTATAGTAATACGTCATAGGAGTACATTTGAACGTAATGGAGTAGTCTCTGCAAAGTTCAAGAAGGTACTGATACTTAAAAGTTGTAATTTAGTAAACATATCGGAAACAGTAACTTTGAATAATTACTATTATGTCACGGAAAAAAAATGATGACCTTGGAGTCAATTCCTTAAGTAGTTGCTCGAAACCTTACATGAAAAAATACTATAAAGTATTATTTGCAGTAACAAATATATAATACTTAAAAACGTGTAACCCAAAGTGTTTGTTGATATATAGTAGGATTATTAGTAATAAATACGTAAAAATTCTTAAAGAGTAGTAATGGAAACAGTTGTAGCTACTTTAGTGCTAGCTGGGTTTCAATGTGGTGCATCATAAACTGCTGCTTTTAAGCATTTTTAGATATGGAGTGAAAGGGAAGCATTTAGAGCTTCTACAGTCCTACCTAACGACTCGAAGACAGTCAGTGAGAGTCAATTCCACTCAAAGCAGTCTTAGAACAGTGGAGCACCCCTGTGCCTCAGGGCTCTATACGAGACCGTTTTTTTTCTTGGTTTTTGCCAATGACTTAATCAAGTACATTGAGAGTACCGCAGATGGCATCTCTTTATGCTGATGACACCAATGTCTTGGTTGTAAAGGACAGTTACATTTCACTGCGGGTCTCCGCGGAAGAGATATATACTAGAATGGAGTTATGGTCGCAAAAAATAAATTAAATTTAAATAAAAATAAAACCACGATAATAAACTTTTCGATGAGAACAAATAATTTGGTACATTTTAAACTGTTTGAAGACTCAGAAAACTGCTTGATCTCAGCAATCAAACTAAGTTGTTCGGAGTCATGTTCAACGAAAACCTTCAATGGTCTCCTCAAATTGAGGAACTGTGTGGTAAGCTACGCAGCAGTTGCTATGCACTCAACTTTATGTCTTCACATTGCAGCCGGGATGTTCTTTTAACATTATACTATGCAGTATCCATTACAGAATCTCTTTTCCTGAAGGCACGCAAACAATTTCATCGCTTTCCAGTAAAAGTGCTTTTCGGTTATGCTTTTCCCAGGCAATATTCATGTTTTTTAAAGTTGCACATAAGAGATTTCTAGTTATCAAAAGAATACTGTCATCTAGGCCAAGCTCCATCAAAATTTTATCTAGAGTTGGTATTTCTTTTTTAAAATAAAAAGTCATGGGTACCTAATTTAAACCAGAGCCATCGTTAAAACGTCAAAAAATGTATTTACCATTCTATTTATGAAAATAATATACAGGTGTTCCATTTAAAAAGAGCAACTTTGGTCAATATTTCAATAAAAATTGAATACTATCTAGTACAAACTTACTTTTTCATATAGATTTTTTACAAATAACAATGTTTGTGCCAGCGATTAATGACAGTTGACTGCCAAGTGAATTTAGAAATGTAATATGTAGTGAAGAAGGCCTACAAAATAAAATTTGTTTTATGCTAATCTTAGAGAGCTTCTACCTCAATTTGAGGTGCTTAATGAAGTAAAACATACACTAAGACATGAAACAATATTGTGTTTTACAGCAAAATAAAACCAAAATATAATAATGTGCAATATTTAATAACTTTTCTTGGAGAAAACTTAAACTTAAGACATTTACGGTCATAGTCATTTACACCTTCAGCATAAACACTTTATAATTACAAGCAAAAAACAGGTGAACCAGGCTTAAATACATTTCTCTATATGGCCAATGGCTGAGAACTTTTTGCTTGAATCAATATTCATTTTAATCAAAACAAAAACTAGTAAAATGAGACACTAAAACAACAAGTCTCGTGAGAAACCCACGTAGGTAAAAAGTAAACAAAGCGATTTAAGCAGCAATATGGCCGAACCAAACAAAAATTGGTTACTCTATTGTTGCCACTGTCCTTATAAAATCACCGACCGAATCTCGTACCAGCAGGGAGCGCTGGTACCTCAAGTACAAGAAGTAATAGTTTACTCGTAGTAAATAATTAGTGTAATTCTTACTTCTAAATTGCAACAGAAGGATGACGACTTGTAATAGCCAGTTTAAAGAAGCTGTAGACTATAACTTTTTCTACTCTGCAACAACTTGTTTTACTTTATAGTAATACGTCATAGGAGTACATTTGAACGTAATGGAGTAGTCTCTGCAAAGTTCAAGAAGGTACTGATACTTAAAAGTTGTAATTTAGTAAACATATCGGAAACAGTAACTTTGAATAATTACTATTATGTCACGGAAAAAAAATGATGACCTTGGAGTCAATTCCTTAAGTAGTTGCTCGAAACCTTACATGAAAAAATACTATAAAGTATTATTTGCAGTAACAAATACATATATAATACTTAAAAACGTGTAACCCAAAGTGTTTGTTGATATATAGTAGGATTATTAGTAATAAATACGTAAAAATTCTTAAAGAGTAGTAATGGAAACAGTTGTAGCTACTTTAGTGCTAGCTGGGTTTCAATGTGGTGCATCATAAACTGCTGCTTTTAAGCATTTTTAGATATGGAGTGAAAGGGAAGCATTTAGAGCTTCTACAGTCCTACCTAACGACTCGAAGACAGTCAGTGAGAGTCAATTCCACTCAAAGCAGTCTTAGAACAGTGGAGCACCCCTGTGCCTCAGGGCTCTATACGAGACCGTTTCTTTTCTTGGTTTTTGCCAATTACTTAATCAATTACATTGAGAGTACCGCAAATGGCATCTTTTTATGCTGATGACACCAATGTCTTGGTTGTAAAGGACAGTTACATTTCACTGCGGGTCTCCGCGGAAGAGATATATATACTAGAATGGAGTTATGGTCGCAAAAAATAAATTAAATTTAAATAAAAATAAAACCACGATAATAAACTTTTCGATGAGAACAAACAATTTGGTACATTTTAAACTGTTTGAAGACTCAGAAAACTTTCTCTCAGCAATCAAACTAAATTGTTCAGAGTCATGTTCAACGAAAACCTTCAGAATCATTACAGAATCTCTTTTCCTGAAGACACTTTCTTCTAATGATGCTTGGCGGGCACAGGTTATATTTTTGTCTTGCCACACTTTTTGTACTATATAACCTTCATTGATCCACGTCTCATCAAGATAAAAAAATTTCTTTTCAAATATTTTCGTCGCCAGCAAACAATTTCATCGCTTTCCAGTAAAAGTGCTTTTCGGTTATGCTTTTCCCAGGCAATATTCATGTTTTTTAAAGTTGCACATAAGAGATTTCTAGTTATCAAAAGAATACTGTCATCTAGGCCAAGCTCCATCAAAATTTTATCTAGAGTTGGTATTTCTTTTTTAAAATAAAAAGTCATGGGTACCTAATTTAAACCAGAGCCATCGTTGAAAAGTCAAAAAATGTATTTACCATTCTATTTATGAACATAATATACAGGTGTTCCATTTAAAAAGAGCAACTTTGGTCAATATTTCAAAAATTGAATAAAAATTGAATACGTCACTGGATTTTACCAAAGATCAGTAGTTATAATATGGGAGCGCCTCCTCCTCCTCCTCTTCCTCTCTCTCATGTCCCTCATTCTTAACTTCCTCCCCTTTTATTCTCATTCGCATCATATTTTTAATTTTTTCTCTTTGTTCTCCCACATTTGATTTTGCATTCTTAAGTCTTATAAATAGGTGCATCAAGATCATTTTAGTATGTTAAGGTACGAGTGACTGTTAAAAGAAAAAAATCTGTTGAATAAATCTATTAATAATAATATTAAAATAAAATGAGTGAATCAGTTGGAGAAAGAAATCGATCCATTCCGCTTCAGAGCCTCGAAGAAATTATACCAGGAGTTCAAGAAGAAAAAATAATACCATTAGTTCGAGAAGAAAATAATGGGATTGTTTTAAAAAATTTGAACAAAACTGAGAGTGAAGAGAAAAAAGTGTTTTGTGCTATTTGTTTTGAAATAATCGAATATTATGATTCATGTAGACCAAATACATGTTCCCACATTTTTTGTTTAAAATGTATTTTAAGATGGAATGATGAAAATTGTTGTTCTATAATGGTAAACAATTGTCCTGTATGTCGCACTAGATATTACTATTTGGTACAAATCTTCAAAGATGTAATTAGACATCATTTTGTTGTAATTTTAAAAAGAGGATAATATTTTTTTTATAATTTGTGTTTGTGAAAACTCTGGTAACAAATAATTTTGTAAAAAAAGTAAATGTAAATATATATATAATAATTGACACACATTTTTTCCTTTTCCTATATTGAAACGACAACAATGATCTAACAAGTTTTTTAATACATACTAATTTTCACATTACATAACAAAACAATTGTTATGGGTTGACACAAAAAGTGCCACGCCCTAAAATGGCACCACTTTTGCAGATCGAATCTTAAATTTTCTTATGGGAATTTACATGTAAAAATGACGGTTTTGATTGTCGGACCGGCATAGCCTAATCTACTACTTTTTAATTATACTAATAATATTAATATAATTTGCATCAAGTAAGAGAAAACTCAATTGAATACAGAAACAAGCGTTAACAAAATGTTATGCTAATATATGAGTGCTTCTAGTGGCAGTAGACATAATCGACACTTTTTTTACATATGATTAACTATTTCATTTACAAATACAGTGTCAGATGTTAGAATAAAAAGAAGTATTTTGCATATAGCACTGAAAATATATAACCGCTTATAGTAACATTTGACATTTTTAAATTAATATTCTTGACGTATTCTTATTATCTTTACAATTTAAGTTTAAAATTAATATTTTTGACATTATCTATCCATTACGTTTATAACCTATATTTAAAATTAATATTGTTAAACTAATCTACCCATCACATTTACAAACTATGTTTAATATTAAACCTAACCTAACCTAACCTAACCTATATTTAAAATTAATATTGTTAAACTAATCTACCCATCACATTTACAAACTATGTTTAATATTAATATTTAACAATATAATTTTCTATTTCTTTTTTTTCATTTTTGTTGCAGTAAAAGCAAGCATGTTCAGGAATTAGTATAAAAAGATGTATCCTACAAATAGCACAATGTAAATCAGAAGCACTAACAACATAGGCTCTTTTGTAGTGGCAGCTCACGTGATCGGATTCCCCTCTCCGTAAATATCTCATGTGAATTGCACTACAAGGAAGGCAAATAGCAAATGTTCCTAGTCTTCGACTTTCAATTTTAGAGTAGCTTTGTATAACACATACATCTTTTTCTTCAAAATTATTAAATAATTCACTAGCCCTAAACTTGCTTACTTTTACGTCAGCCTCGGTTCCTAAATTTAGTAATTGTCCATCCATATCCACTCCTTCGTCAATTTCCTGATCATCTTCCTCCATCTCTTCCTCTTCCTCCTCTTCAATATAATTAATATCGATGTTACATAAGAATGATCTTCTAACAAGCCTAGATGACTTGTCCAAAAATGAATGTTTATAAGTGATGGAATCGCCTTCCAAGTTATTAAAAATCTCTTCTCTTTCTTCAATTTGAGCGGCGATCTCCATATTATTTTCTTCAATTTGGACAGCGTTTCCATTCATATTTTCTGCCATTGTTAGGAACTTTGGATTTAGATCGATTTATTTGATAAAAAATTTGGTTATACGTTAAAATAATAGCGACAACTGATATTACAGCGAATGTTACTGTATGATCGTCGAGTGGATGTTCTTAAGTATATATCCCATCAACCACCACTTTTACTACCTGCAATACATAAGTTTTTTTTTTTTTTTTTTTTTATTCACTGTCCCTTTCCCTGTCAGTTGCCTCGGGGGGGGGGGGGGGGGGGGGGGGGGGGCCAAGGGGGGCTTCGCCCCCCTTAAACCCCCCTCACCCTCACCTTATCTTCTTTCTCTCCCTTCCTTCTTTCTCTTTTTTATATGTTTCTCCGTTTTCCTTCCTTCTCCTTTTTCCTTCCTTCTCCTTTTTCCTTCCTTCTTCTTTTTCTTTCCTTCTCCTTTTTTCTTTTCTTCTTTTTTAATCTAACCTAACCTAACCTAACCTAACCTAACCTAACCTAACCTAACCTAACCTAACATAACCTAACCTAACTTAACTTAACCTGAAGAGGGTAGCCCGAAATTGGGGAGCCGGGATTTGAGTCTCGGAAATTAAGGGGTCCGGGGGAAGGGGGAAGGGGGAGGGGGGAGGGGGGAGGGGGGTAAGGTTGTTGATCGGCTTGGGAAAGTGGTTTTTAGAGATTGTCGTTCAACTTTAAGTAGGACACATGTGATTAACTTTTGCATATAAAATCGCCTCAGCGAAGAGACGAATGCAATTGATTTCTGCATTCACACTGTGCAGAGCTCGCGAGTTTTCTGGTGTTTACATTGTGTTTATTTGGTAATTTTTCAATTTTTATTTTTATTTCTAACATTTTTATTTGGCAAGATTTAATTCTTATATATATTGGTGACATTTTTATGTACATTTGTGGCATTTTATTTGTTATTACGATTTTTTTTCATAATGGACAATTTTTTGGCATCGAGTAGCAAAATTATTGACAATGACTTTGACTTATACACATGTACTCAAATGCAGAATTTTGCAAACCAACAAAACAATGAAACAGACGTATTTACAACTAGTCAACAACAAACTATTCAGGACTTGAATGAAATTATTTATAATAGCCAAGTTCAAAATAATGCCAACAAACAGAACAACGAAAAATATTTATTTACAGCTAGTCAACAAGAAACTCTTGACGATCTTAATGACATTATTGACAACAAATCGGACTTAATTACAACAAAAACTACACAAACTCTTGAAGAACTGAATGACATTGACGAAACTCAAAATTCTAGCGATGAGGATATTGTTTGTTTTCAAAAATCTAATCCAAATTATTTAACATTAAAATCGCCAATTAATTCTCCGAGACCAATTTGCTCTCCCTTTTTGTTTAGTGAAAATTCTGATTCGGAAGAAGAACAAATTGATCAAAATTTAAGTTTGGCTATTTGTCTTACTAATTCACCATATGATATTGTAAATTCTGATTCGCAAGAAAAACAAATTGATCAAAATTTAAGTTCGGCTATATCTTCTATTAATTCACCATTTGCTATTGTAAATTCTGATCCGCAAGAAAAACAAATTGATGCAAATTTAACTTCGGATATTTCTCCTAATAATTCACCAGTTGAACAAAATTCAATTTCGAAACCATCATTTATCATTAAAAAAAATTTTAAAATTAATAAAAAAAATAAAAAACAAATAGCAAACCTTAAGTGTCTGGGTTTCGCTATTCAAAATTTAACTAATTTGATCACAATTAAAAAGGGAGACGAAAGTACGGTGAATTATGTTAAACAGGCCTTTGACAAATTAGTTGACTCATTTGAAGAAATGGATTCATAAAGTCAATTAATTTCTATTGCTTTTTTCAAAATTTGACTATAACTAAATAAAAATGCACAATATTAATTTTATTATTATACAAAGAACTTCAAAAATGCAATTGCTTTTTTCAAAATTTGACTATAACTAAATAGAAATGCACAATATTAATTTTATTATTATTATTATCCAGAAAACTTCAGAAATGCATAAGTGTGTAACATGTAATAAAGTCTTCACTAGAAAGGATAATTTATTGCGACATAATAAAAAACATGTTAACGGAAATTCCACAAAACTCAACAGTTGGTTGAAAAAACCAAAGCTTGTTTTAAAGGTAAGAACATTTTATTTTTCATGTTATATTTTGTAAAATATTTTTTTCTTAATTTATAGATTCTACAAATATTGTAAAATATTGTAAAGAATGCAAGAAAAATATAAACCAAAGTCTATGGGGTGGACATCTTCGATCTAGTGTGCACAAGAACAATTCCAAAATAGGCTTGGAGGAAGGTGTTGAAATTATCAAGTCAGCATTCAGGGAACGAATAATATCTTATAGGATTTCCTCACACCAAAACTTCATAAATGTGAAAGAGTATTTTCAACATTTGGAATACAAAATTGCACATCTAATAGATCAAGAACTGCAGAAACATAAATGTATCAAGCTAAATATGGAACTGTTCGGTTTCTATTTTAACCCCAGCAGCGACAGCTATGATGTCAAATCTTTTAATGCGCCGTTCCAAGTCATTTGCCAGGGATATCAGAAAAAAGAACTGTTAGAGCAAATCTGCACCATTATTGACCAGAAAGCTGACGAATTTGCAGAAAGAGATTCAGGTAAAGAATTTATTTTCGATTTTACAACAGCAACAAAAAAAGTAATTTTTTAATTTTTACGTTGCAGGATGGGCTTTGATGAATTTACTTCATTTGGAAATTAATGTTAACAAGCACAATCCGTTGAGAGCCTCATCTTTTATCGAACTTCCTCAAGAGATCAAGAGACGTCAAGCTGTGATCAACATTAGGAATGATGACAACTTTTGCTTCGCCTGGGCAGTTGTGTCTGCTCTTCACCAACCAAGCGGATTAGATTTTGAAACTTCATCCTACCCACACTACTCTTCTGTTTTGGATATGTCAGGTATAGAATTTCCAATGTTGCTAAAGAACATTAAGATTTTTGAAGAAAAAAATAACATTTCTATTAATGTATATGGATTAGAAATTATAAATCCTAAAAAGGGGTATGAAGTAATTGGTCCACTTTATTATTCATCGAATAAAAAAAATCAACATGTCAATTTATTGTTAATAAGTGATGATGATGAAAAAACTTTTCATTATTGCTATATTAAAGATTTATCAAAACTAGTTTCTGCACTAAACATCACGGAAAAAAATATATTTGCGATGGTTGTTTACAATATTTCCCTACAGAAGAAAATTTATTACAACACAATAGCTATGATTGTGATCATTTACGAATTAACCTACCTTCTAAAGAATTAATAAAAGATAAGTTTGGAAACTATTCATATGATAATATTTTGAAATTTGTAAATTATCATAAACAAATGAAAGTTCCTTTCGTGGTGTATGCAGATTTTGAATGCATTTTAAAGCCTTTAAATAATGACAATGTTGATAAAAATCCTAATACTTCATACACCTTAAAACAATATGAACATATTCCACATTCATTTGCCTATTACATTAAATGTTCATTCGACGATAATTATTCTAAATTTGAAAAATATAGAGGTCAAAATTGTGATACATTATTTATAAATTCTTTAGAAAGAGATGTGTATAACATATACAATAAATATTTAAAGACTCCTAAAAAGATGATTCCTTTGAACGAACTGGACAAAATTTATCATAACTATGAAACAGTTTGTCATATTTGTAATAAACCTCTTTTAAATGACAGGGTTGCAGATCATTGTCATATAACCGGTCTTTATAGAGGTCCAGCTCATTCACTCTGCAACATAAAGTACAGAATACCTAACTTTATTCCAGTTATATTGCATAATTTGCGTAATTATGATTCTCATCTATTTCTTAAAAAATTATGCTTAAACAAAGAACAACTAACAGTTATCGCACAAAACAAGGAAAAATATATTTCATTTGAAAAGCTTATTCATGTGGATAACTATTTTGATAAAAAGACACAAAAGGCTAAGAAAAAAAATATATCATTAAGGTTTATTGATTCTTTTCAATTTCTATCCCATTCTTTATCAAAACTCTCTGAAAGCTTAAAAGATGAACAATGTAAGGAAATAAAAAAAATTTTCAATGATGAAGAAAGATTTAAACTTATTCGGCAAAAAGGTGTATTTCCTTACAATTATATTGATGATTATTTAAAATTAGAAGAAACAACTTTACCTCAAAAAGACCAATTTTATAATACTTTAACGGATGAGCACATCAGTGATGCAGAATACCAAAGAGCTGTAAAGGTTTGGCAATTGTTTAAATGTGAATCTCTTGGTCAATACTCCGACGTTTACTTACTCTCTGATACTTTACTTTTGGCAGATATTTTTGAAAATTTTAGAAGCACTTGTTTATCCACATATAAGCTCGATCCAGCTCATTTTTACACTTTTCCAGGTTTATCTTGGGAGGCGTGTTTGCGTTATACTGGAATAGAGTTAGAATTGTTAACTGATCCAGATATGATACACTTTTTCAAAAAAAGCGTTCGCGGTGGTGTGAGCTCTTGCATTTGTAGAAAATCTGAAGCTAATAATCCATTTCTTTTAAATTTTGATCCTTTAAAGCCAACTAAATACATAATTTATTATGATGCAACAAATTTGTATGGTTATGCAATGTCACAGCACATTCCAACGGGAGATTTTGTTTGGTTAACAGATAAAGAAATCAATGATTTAAATATTATGAATATTTCTAAAAAATCTAATAAGGGATATGTTTTAGAAGTTGATTTAGAATATCCTACAAGTCTACATTCCTATCATAACGATTTTCCGTTTTGTCCAGAAAACTTTAAACCGCCAAATTCTAAATGCATAAAATTAATACCCAATTTAAATGATAAATCAAAATATGTTATTCACTATCAATTATTAAAACAATGTTTGGAACATGGACTCAAGTTAACTAAAGTTCATAGAGTTTTACAGTTTTCTCAATCTGATTGGTTGAAAAAATATATAGACTTGAATTCAAGATTAAGAAATGATTCAAAGAATGAATTTGATCGTAATACTTACAAGTTGGCAAATAATAGTATTTATGGCAAGACTATGGAAAATGTTGATAGGAGAATTGACGTAAGACTTGTTACAGAGTGGGAAAAAAATAGAAGAAAAGATGGTGCTGAGAATTTAATTGCAAAACCATATTTCAAGGACTTAACAATATTTTCTGAAAACTTGGTAGCTATTCAAATGCAAAAGATTCAAGTTACTTACAATAAACCAATATATGTAGGCTTCTCAATATTAGATATATCTAAAACTGTCATGTATGATTTCTTTTATAATTTTTTAAAACCTCTTTATCAGGAAAATATTTCACTTTTATACACCGATACCGATTCGTTCATTTTAGAAGTCACAACTCCAAATATTTATTCTGACATGATAAAAAATATTCACAAATTTGACACATCTAATTATGAATTTAATAATATTCATGAAATGCCTATTACAAAGTCAGTTATAGGAAAATTCAAAGATGAATATGCTGGTGAACCCATTACTACTTTCTTTGGTACTGGAGCAAAAGCATATTGTATTAAAACGGAAAACAGTTTAACAAAAAAAGCAAAAGGTGTTAAAAAAAGTGCAATTAAAAAGCAGTTGGATTTTATTCATTATAAAGATGTTGTTGAAAATCATTCTAAAACCTTTTGTTCAATGTATGTTTTTCGATCTAGACAACATACAATTTTTACAGAGTTAATTAATAAATTGGCTTTGAGTTCCGAAGATGATAAGCGGTATAAAATTCCCTATAGTTTTAATACATTAGCTTGGGGACACCAAGATATTGCTTTGTATCAATGGAATGCAGAACATGAAGATTTAGATATATTTATGTAGATATTATAAGGTATTTAAATTTGTTGTTTTTGAAACCAAAGTTAGTCTTCATAAGTCTTTCACAAAATGTGCTTAGAAACTTTTGACAAAGAAATTGATAACAGTTATTTTAAAACATATGAAAACGACTTTCCACTTTTAAAAAATGGAAAGGAAAATTGAGACCAGAAGTGTTAGCTGGAGCTGGCTTTTACTATACTTCAATCAATGATATTTGTAAATGTTTTTATTGTGGTATTGAAATTTTTGATTGGTTAAGTTATGATGATCCTATTGTGGAGCATAAGAAATTTGCTAGGAATTGTGATTTAAATAACTGTTTATGGAAAAATAGGAATCGAATAATTGTAACCATTCAAAATAAGTCTTCAAGCTACACATTTTATATAGTATTATTAATATCCTTATTTATGAACTTTTACATATATTTAAATTAAGTATTTTATTGTTATTTTTTTACAACTGCTTTTGCTTTCGTGGTGAAAGTATCTGCTTAATGTTAATAAATTTGGAATATTATTATTAATTTGTTTTAATGACTATCAGTAGATCTCAATTTATTCTTCTTTATTTTATTTTCCAAAATGTTTTTTATGTTCATCATCCCCCTGGCGTAACACAGTGTGAAATATGTTTTTCTAATAAAACAGACGTCACTCTAAGTAAATATTGTAAATTTATGAAAATTGGATTAATTAACAATAGTACAATTAGTTGGATGGAACGAATAAATGGAAATGAAAATGCAAGTAAATTTTTTAAAATTTTGTATCATTATCCAAATCGATCTATTTTTGATACAAATTGGATAGAAAGGTTAGAGTTTAAAAATAATCAGTTACAAATTTTAACCCCCAACTGTACCAATTATTATGACGGATTCAAAAATTATTACTTTTCCATCATTAGTGTTACATTAAACTTTGCATTATTTTTATACATTACCATTTTAATTATTTATCTTTATTATAAATTTCAAACTGGAAATCTATTTTTTCATTAATCCATTTTAAACGAAACTTTAAAGAAAGTGGGGATGAGAATATTTAAGTACAAGAATAACACAATATGTTTCAGTCTCGTTTAGTCATTATGAACAACGCCGTGGTTCATAAACCTTTGGAAACGCTTCTTAATTCAAAAATTTATTTTTTAAATAATTCTTTGTCAAAATTTGTTCTTGTTGGCATTAGTTTAAATGATTTTTCTCCAAAAATTGTAATTGGTGGAAAAACTGGATTTTCAATCGCACTAACCGAAGAAAATTGGAAAGACATTTGTGTTCATCAAGGAATTATTGTAAACAATTTCTACTTTCCTCAAGTTGATCAAACCAGTGTGAATATAAACAACATTCATCTGCAGGTTCAGAAAATAAATGATACCCCTGTTCTACAAATTACAAAAGGCCCACACTTCATATACTTAGGACAAGAGTCTTTGGACAATTTGTGGCGATTAAAGGAAATTATTGATTATAGATTATCTATACTTAAAAGGCAAGAATTCAATACATATTTCAAAATATTTCAAAATAATATTTCATCTGATTGTGGCGACTTGTGTACGCATGTTTATAATATAATAAGTCCAACAGAAAATCCTAACAGTGAAAATGTTTCAACTATGATGGAATTACTTGCTTTATATCCTGAACAAATGGAAAACAAATTGAAGCAAAATGGAACAAAACGAAAATATTACGAAGAAAACAATGAAAATGGATCAAAAAGAAAATATTACGAAGAAAACAATATCTTTTCTGGAAGAGAACAATAAGGTGCATGTGTTAGTGAAGTGGAGCTTTGCTTACAGACAAGCCCGTAGGAGTAACTTTCAGATGTGGTACTTAGATAGACTCCGTTTTGAAAAAAGAATAAATGATTGTAAACTTATTCTAGATTCGATATTATCTGAGGAACATAGAAATAAAATATATTTGACACGTTTTAATAAAAATTGTATTTGATGTTTTACTTAATAAAATTTTAGTTTAGTAAATGTGAATTTTATTTGAAATTAATTAGCACATTAAGACTTTGTAATTTGTATCAGCTAAAGCATAAAGTGAGGAACAGAAATAAAACAAATTTAACTAAAATTTAATTTCAATTTAATTAAACAATATTTTTTTTATCAATCCATGGATTATATTTTTTATCAAGTCCTAACCATTTCACATAAACTTTGTTTCCTTTCCTTCTCAAAATCTTCTCAATAAGATACACATCGGTATGCTTTACTTTTAGTAATTCTTGCTCATAAAAACCACCCAGAATGTCCTGATTATCTTCGTCTTGAATTAAATATGTCCAAGGGTTTGTCATCTTAACTTCTTTAATGTGGAATATCTCATTTGACCAATTTGGTGTGTAACCTTTTGAAAATGCCTCTCGATGCTTGCTTATTCGTACGTGATCACCCACTTTAAACTTTGGAGATTTTATATCTAACGTTTTAGCATGAGTAAATGCAGATTTCAAGATTCTATTTTCATTTGTTTTATTTACTTGTTTTGGCTTCATTCCTATTGAAGAATGTTTTGTATTGTTATAATCTTTTACAATATCCGCTAATATATTAAACCATTTGTAATTTCCTTGAATGCTAAATATTTTCCACATATTATTCTTTAAAGTCCTGTTCACTCTTTCTACTATACTCGCTTTCAAATTGGAAAACGTGCTATAATGGTTAATTCGAAATTGTTGCATCAAATTTTGAAAATTTACATTGAAAAACTCTCTTCCTCTATCCGTTTGCAAGTTTTTTGGTGGAGTTTTTGCACTGATTAATATTTTTTTCATTGCCGCTGTTACGTCTTTTCCAGATTTAGATTTTAACGGTTCGGCCCAAACATACTTAGAAAATACATTTATGGTAATCAAGATATATTTAAATCCCTTATTAAATTTGGCATAGGGTAACATTTCAACCAAATCAGCTTGAAAAAGATCATTTAACCCTTTCACTACCACCCTTCTGCGTTTGTAGTTTTTTCTAGCAGGTTTATGTAATTCATTAACGACTTGCTGTTTAACGGTTGTCATGACAACAAACTTGTTTATTCAATTTTAAGGAAGTTCACTTTCTATGTTTTGTAATAATTCGAAATATAACTTTTATATGTTTTTTCCCATTCATTCAATTTATCAATTTGTATTGTATAACTTTTTTCATTTAAAATTTTACTAATTTTAGTAATCTCCTTTTCTAACGCATTAAAGGATTTTTTTATCTCTCCAGTTAAGAAAGTAGTTGATCTACTATCACTATTTTTAATTCCTCCTCTGTTTTATTTAATTCTTGTTCTAATTTCTTAATTACACTGGACATTATATTTTCCAAGGAAATATATTGTTGATTTTCTTCCAAAGTGAGTTGGTCAATTGTTCTACTGTTAAGAATGCTATTTTGATTTCTTTTTTCATCATCTAACCTTTTTATAAAAGTTCTTAATTGTTTAATTTTTTCCTTGTGTTTTTCAATTATTACTTCTCTTATATTTGTTTCCATTATTTTATTAATTTTGTTGATATCATCACTTAATTTTTTGTCTTCCTTTTTAACATGTTCATTTAAAAATTGCAAATCTTTACTTATTTGATTTAGCGTTAGCAACTGTTTATTAACGTTTTCAATTGAGGTATAACAACTTTAATCTGGTTTTCATACTTTAAAAAATTTTCATCAAAAACCTTAAGCTTTTTAGCAAAGATTTCATTATTTGTTTCATTTTCACCTAATCTCCTTTTTAAATTATTAATGTCACTTATTCTCTCTTGATTTTGTTTTGAAATATGGCGTCCAAATTTATCAACTGTCATGTTGAGCTTTCATTAAACAATAAATATGATTATATTTGATAGCTGTTATTTATAGTATTACTTTATCTTCTCTTAATTCTTCAATAATAGAGATAATCTCGTTACTATGAGCATTATTTCCCGCATCACTTGATGAAATTAATAAACGTAGCCTATCAACAATTTCGTTTACATTATTCCAGTATACATAGTCTGTATTTGATCTGTTTGTTTTCAAAATTAATCCCTTTCCTGTAGATTTGGCTCTAGTTGTTCTAAACGGAGGTTGTGGTTTGTTAAATGCTGTAACTAATCTTGGCAAGGTTTTTGTCTTTGTAATCCCCTTTCTTTGTAAATATGGTCCTATTATTGTAACATATTTGTGTGATGTATTTCCTTGAACTTGTTCATTTGAATCAAAATTCCTACGATATACATTTGTTTTAGCTAGAATGTTCATGTAATTATCTAAATCTTCCTTCTTATAACCTATCGGTTCTTTTTTGAAAAGCAATTCGTATAAACCTGGCGTGCCTGTGTACGTTATTCCTCCCACTTTAATGTCCTTTCCAATAATTTCTACCGGTATCTGTGTTAAACCAAAAGAAAACTTATCCGTTTCGAGGTCATGAACTATTCCGTAATAATGGTCAAATTTATGTTGTGTATCTTTCACACCCTCATCAATATATGATCTGGGTAATTCATGAAAATCTGCTAAGTAATCTTTATATGATGGTGTACCAACATAGGTTTGAATTGTTTTTCTAGTTTGTTCCAATATGTCTGACAAGTTTAAATTTGTTGTTGTGTCACTAGAAGGATCTGAAGTTTCTGCTATAACAGTTGATGACAATGGTTGTACTACAGGAGAGGAAGAAGTGATACTACTGTCATTTAAAAATGTTGGTAGTTCTGTAGGGAGTAACGGAGTTTTTCCTGTTTTCTGAATATTTTTCGTCGGAGTTGATGTTTTATAAAGCTTTGTAGGTGTTTTGAATTCTTCATACTTTGAAACTCTTTCTTCTTTTAAATCGAATGGTTCGGATTTACCAATACTTGAAATTAGCTGTTTAAGTGGTTGTGTTATTGGTCTATAAGTTTGTTCTAATTCGGACTGAGCAGTAGAAGTAGCTAATTTCAAGCTTTGATATTTCTGCTTCACGGCTTGTCTCGATTTTATTAATTCTCGAGCTAAACGTTTATCCATGCTGTACAAGTTTTAAATGAAATAAAACTGCAAATTTTTTACTTTTATAAATATATAAAGGAATCGAATTTACTCCTATATCTGCCGTGATTTACTTCACAATCTTTGTCAATTACAAGAAAGCCATATGGATCCATCCAACAGTTAGCACAAATATTTTTAAACTGATCAAATGTCATATCCAATATACAGTGGTCATTATATATATGTTTTAAACTCAAACAGTCCTGTTTAAATAAAATTAATAAGTTTGCATTTTCTCGAATTAGACGTTTAAGGATTGAGGAATATCCTTGAAAAATAAAAAAACAATCGGTGTTTCTATGCCTTCCATGCGTGAAATAGTCCCTAATAATAGATTGATTATGACAAGGAATATCATCAAAAATGATAACGGAATTTGGCTTTATCTCATGAGGTGAAATAATGTTCTCATCGCTATCATATTCAAAGTATCCAATTTCTTTCATAGGCTTTAACAACTTCCTTAAATATTCATATTTTGGTTGATCTAATGACTTTGAATAAACATAGACATTTTCAAACCTAATTCCATTAGGATGCTCGAGCAGTGTAAGCATAACGTTGGTTTTACCGCTACCACTGCAACCAACTATAAGCCCTCTTTTTGAACCACCGCAAAATAAGTCACCATGTTTTCTCAACTGTTTACTTAAAATTTTTTCGTCATGATTATTTACTGGTAATGAGAATTTTTGTTTTTCAATCCTCATTCTTAATCACACTAGTAAATATTTTTAGCTGTAAAAGTATTTATACCAGAAAAATGTCAATGTGTTTTTAGTATAAAAAGAACTTCAATGACTGTGGGTCGTCATAAGTTGAAAAAAACTATTAAAAGACGTAATAGAAAAGGCTCTGGTTTAGTAAATAAATTAATTAGTAAATTACCTTTCGAAGTTCATATACCAGG
Organism: Kuschelorhynchus macadamiae; assembly: GCA_030620095.1. Lineage (NCBI taxonomy): Eukaryota > Metazoa > Arthropoda > Insecta > Coleoptera > Curculionidae > Kuschelorhynchus > Kuschelorhynchus macadamiae. Next base: position 1,989,877 of record JAUTXW010001340.1, on the reverse strand, counting down.
ATATAATTATTGTGGTCCCGGCACCAACTTGGAAAAAAGATTAACTAGAGGTGACGTTGGTGTAAATCCATTGGATTCCGCTTGCAAAGAACATGATATATCTTACTCTCAGACTGAAGATTTATCAAAAAGACACATATCTGACCAAATATTAGAAAAAAAAGCCTGGGATAGGGTAAAAGCTAAAGATTCTTCTATTGGTGAAAAAATTGCAGCTTTAAGTGTTGCAGGAATAATGAAGGGTAAAAGAAAGTTCGGTTTGGGATTAAAAAATACAAAAGGGGGTAAACTTAAATTGAGAAAAAAACGTATCATTCGAACACCCAAAAAAATTGGAGGATTTCTACCTCTTTTGTTTCCCATTCTTGGCGCCCTGGGTGCACTAGGTGGAGGCGCGGCAGGAATTGCTAAGGCAGTAAATGATGCTAAAGCAGCTAAACAGCAACTAGAAGAAATACATAGACATAATATTGCAATGGAAAATGCTTCTAAAGAAGGTAAAGGATTATATATTAGACCATATAAAGGAAAGGGACTATTTATTAGACCTTATAAAGGAGGATCCGTCAAAATGAAAGCAATCAGACAAAAAAAAAACTCAAAATAAGTTTTCCAAAAAGAGCACTTACGAACAATGATATTATTAAATATGTAAAGCTGTTAAAAATAACTGGCTTTAGAGGTGTTTTTATGCTCGATGAACTTCCAAAAAAAATTAATCTGAAAGAATGTGGTATTGTAAATTTGGATAAAAAACAAAATAAAGGATCTCATTGGACTGCTTATATTAAAAATAACAAAAATGTAATATATTTTGATAGTTATGGAAATTTAAAACCACCTTTAGAACTTCTCAAATATTTTAATTCGAATGGCAAAGTGGATGTATTTTATACTTATGAAAATAAACAAAAATTTAATTCATATAACTGTGGTCAACTATCCCTAAAATTTTTGCAAAAAAATATATAAACTCATTATTTATTGTAATATCTCATTCATAAATAAACTGCAATGTCTACCACAATTGCCATATCAGGAAACAGTTCTGTTTTGTCTGCTGATTTTAATCCGCCCATATATTTAGAGGATGAAAAACAATATTACCTGGGTTTAGCTGATTTTGAAACGTTTATGACTATCCCCAATATAAAAGAAGGATATAATAAATTTTATATAGATAATAAAGTAATTGTTATTCCCGACGGAACTTATGACATTACAGATATAGAAACATACATAAGAGAAAGTATAGAAGATTTATTTCCGAATGAAAAAATTTTTTTTCTTTTAAAAGCAAATGTTAATACTCTAAAAACTTTTTTAATGTGTAGTAGAATAATTGATTTTACCAAGGAAGATTCGATAGGAAAAATGTTGGGTTTTAATAGCAGGATACTAGAAGCTATGAAAGAGGAAGAATCAGATAATGTTGCAAAAATAACTAAGGTGAATGCTATTTGTATTGACTGTAATATTTGTGTCGGTTCTTACAATAATGGTAAACCTGTTCATATTATTCACCAGTTTTATCCAACTGTAGCTCCAGGGTATAAAATAGTTGAATCTCCTTTGCCCATTTTGTATTTTCCAGTTAGCGTCAAAGCAATTAACAATATAACAGTTAAAATAGTTGATCAAGACGGAGAACTTATCAGTTTTAGAGGAGAAACTATAACAGTAAGGTTGCATTTACAAACAAGTGAAATATAAAATGGTTGTTAGATATAATAGAGCCCTTGGGATGAGACTTGCCCCTACCACTATCAACAAAGTAAAAACTTATAAAAAGAAAAAGCCTAAACAACAGTTCAGTATCAAATCCAACACCAACAAGTTAAGACGAGATAATCGTAAATTTCTCACATCCTTGGGTTTCACTGTTTTAAAATAATGAACATATTAAACGTAAACGAAAAGCTTTATGTAGACAATTCCATCGTCAGTTCTGAGCTTCACACATATCAACCATATATTTCTTCAAAATTCGATTACAATGATGAAATAAGGATCCCAATTCAAGAACTCGATGCTTACACTCTACCATCAGATAGTTTACTTTATATCGAAGGAAAATTAACTAATACAGAAGGTAAATATAAGAAAGAATTGCTATTTATTAACAATGGTATAGCCTTTTTGTTCAGAGAAATCCGCTATGAACTAAACGGAATTACTATAGATTCAATAAGAAATGTTGGATTAGCATCAACCTTAAAAAGCTACCTTTCTCACAATACCAACGAAAGTTTAAAACTGGAAAATGCAGGTTGGTTTCCACATCGGAAAGAAGGTGATACAATTTTAGTTGATAATGATGGAAAATTCTCCGTATCCATACCACTAAAAATGCTTTTATTTTTGAAGATTACAGAAAAATTATTATGAATATGAAACAGGAATTGGTTCTTATTAGATCAACTGATGATTTAGATGGTGTTATTTTCAAAGAAGATCCGGCACACCTTGTTACTGCTCCTGACACTCCATTGGTTACTTTCGATAAAATTTATTGGAAAGTTCCTCACATTTTAGTTGATATGCCACAACAACTTGCTCTATCAAAAATATTAGAATCAAATAAAGATATATTGATAGGATTCAGGAGTTGGGAACTTGTTGAATATTCTTCTCTAACCGAAACAACCCGTCACACATGGCCGGTAAAAACAACTAGTAAACTAGAAGCTCCTCGTCATGTTGTGATTGGCTTTCAAGAAAACAGAAAAGGGAAAATTGTTAAAGATATGAGTAAATTTGACAATATTACCTTGTCAAATATTAGAGTATATTTAAATTCTGAAAGATATCCTTATCACGATTTGTACTTAAATTTCGAAGAAAACAAATTTTCTGCTTTATACGAAATGTTTGCCAACTTTAGACAGTCTTACTATGGTGTTCCAAATGAACCCATTTTTAATCCTGAACAATTCAAAAACATTAGTCCTATTACACATATTGATTGCTCCCATCAAAAAGAAACAATTCAAACGGGATCCGTAGTAATGAGAATTGAATTTGAGACACACAATGCAATTAAAAAAGATACTTCTGCTTATTGTCTTATTTTACATGACAAATTATTTAGCTACAACCCTCTTACTAAAATTGTGAAACAATTATAAACTTTATCCCCACTATTTTCATATTTCGATTTAATTTAAAGAAATTTTCAAAAGCTTTTAGTTTTAGTCATGACATCAAAACTACAACTACAAATTGAAAAATTTATTTTTAAAATTAATCAACTGAAAGAAGAAATTGCAAATTATTCAAGTAAAAAAAGTCTCATTAAAAAATTTGCTGCTTTGAAAATATGAGATTGGTTATAGATATTCAAGGATTCAAGGATGAAAAAAATAAATTTATACCGAAAGAGCTTGCAGCTTTTGATGGTTATGAAATGACTCATTACATTTTTAAAAGGCCTTTTCCAATGGAGTTTCTTTCACCTGATTGTCACAAGCAGGCGGTATGGTTAACGAAAAATTATCATTGTATACATTGGAATAATGGATTTACTCCATTACATCATTTCCCAAAAATAATTGAAACACTTACGAAGAAAGCAGATTTTGTTTTTGTAAAAGGAAGCGAAAAAAAGGATTTTATACAGAAATATTCTAAAAAGCCTGTGATTGAAATAGATGAACAACCAGCGCTAAAGCTAATGGAACCAAAATGCTTCTATCATTCAAAATCACCTTGTATGTGTGCTTTGACAAATGTGTTATTTTTATATGACAATTGTTTTATGAATGAATAAAAATATAAAAAACTTAATTACCTTTTTATTTTGCATTAACCAACCATGATTGAATACAATTAATATGATACCTTAAATCTAATTTTCTAAATTCATTTAAAAGTTCATACTCATTTTTATATTTTAAATAATCATTACAAAATTTAGCGGCTAATTTACATTGTTCCATTCGATCTATATTATTAACATATGCTGACAAATCTTGTGCTTCTGCGTCTTCTTCGCCTACAATTGATAAATATTGGAAGTATGCAGCAGATATAATAAACTCTTCATACATTTCAGTAACCATTTGCTCCATTGTAAATATTATTAAATTTATTCTTCCTTTTCAATTTCTTGAAGAATAGTATCCTCGTCAATAAATTGCTTCAAGTCTTTTAAATAGTAACCAAAGCCAATATCTTTTAGATCTTGAATAAGTTGAAAAAAATTTAATGTTTCAATGTATTTGTTGCAACAGAGGGCAGCCTTTACGAATTCCTCAGATTGATTACAATAAAAGTCTATCCACTCCGGACCACTTGCCATACAATATGAGAAATAGGTTTTTGAAAGATTACTAAATTTCTCCTCTAATAATTTAACTGCAATCAGCAACTCAGCCATTTCATTTATTTAACATAATATTTTAAATATGTAGGGGGACGTCTCTTGCGAATAGGATTAACTTTCTTTGATAATACCTGTTTTTTATCTTCGTATAATTGAAACCTCTTTTGGGTTGCAATAATAGCAGGTATAAATTGGCAATCTTCTCCTATAAATTCTATTAGGTGGCTTAATTCTCCTACAAAGTATGATTTCCCAAATGTATTGAAAAACGTAGTAAGGCTTATAATTCCTTCTAAATAATCATCACAACAGTCAATTGCTTCCAAATAATCTCGTTTCAGTGGATAAAACAGCTTGGTGTATTCATCTTTCGAAATCACTTCAAAGAAATTGAGATATTTAACTTTTAACTGTCTGATAGTTGTAGTTAATTTTTCGCGATTACACATAATTCACTTATTACTTGACACATTTTTTCTTTTTGTTTTATACAAAATTGGTGGAAAAATTCAAAAATAACTTTTTACGCAACTCGAGCACAGCTTAGTAAATGTGCCTCGGCATACTAAAATGATCATGATGCACCTATTTATAAGACTTAAGAATGCAAAATCAAATGTGGGAGAACAAAGAGAAAAAATTAAAAATATGATGCGAATGAGAATAAAAGGGGAGGAAGTTAAGAATGAGGGACATGAGAGAGAGGAAGAGGAGGAGGAGGAGGCGCTCCCATATTATAACTACTAAGATCCATTACACAATAGTTAACTCATTTAAATTGGACGCCTTGAATCGGTGCGGAGACATCGAAACTATATTATTTCGTGCGGTAACACTCGACTCGCGAACGGGAACGAGACGCGGCGTTGCCAATCACTAAATATTAGAAGAGATCTTTTAGTTAAAAGAGGAATATTGAATTTGGCTGTTAATCTTTGGGGTTGAAATTTGATAAAACATACGTTTTATTATAAAACAAACTTATTTCTACAAAAACCTGAATATCTAAATCAACGAAACAACGATAAATATTATTTTAATTAAAAAACAGTTTTAATACTATTAACATATAGAGGGGGTGAGTTATTCTATTATGACACCCACCTGCAGGGTGATTTATTAATAAAGATACAAAAAGAATATAAATACAAAGCTACCTGTAGCTCACGAAGATATTTCTGGTAGCTCACAACATATCTTGTAAAAATCATAGAAGCGTCCATAAAATTAAAAAAAAATCACAATATGATAAGAAGCAGCGGCAACACTGCGGTGAGCACTCTGGACAACAACTGCTAGAATTAACCAGAGCGCCAGCATCGCGAGAATGTTTGAGAACACGAGAACCATCTAGATTGCTTCGAACGCGATCAATGTGCATGTCTGGCATACAACGCGTTCAGTTTAAAACTGAAAGGCATGAGATAGGTATGTTAGTACACAAAGTGAGCAAAACAAAAAAATTATGGAAAGCAGTAGTAAGAAAGTAAAAACATACAATTTTCATTCGGAATGGGAAGAACAGTATTTTTTTACAGAAGTTAAAGGTAAAAATGTATGTTTGTTATGTAATGCCTCTGTTTCGATTGCTAAAAAAGGAAATATTGAATGCTGTCGGCAGAAAAGAAAAATTGAAACAAAGAACCCGTTAATTGGAAAACAGTCAATATTTTTAAAAGCAGTTGACAAAAATAAGTCTGCGACGGAAGCATCATACCGTGTATCCCAAATAATTGTACCGAAAAAAGAAACCGTATGAAGACGGGGAAATGATAAAACAGGGGTTTTTAGAAGCTGCAGATTCCTTATTTTCCAACTTTAAAAATAAAAACGAGATAGTTTCAGCAATAAAATCTATGCAACTTTCTGCTAATACAGTGATGAGACGAGTGAACAGAATGAGATATTTTTTCACAGTTAAAAACTGACTTAGGTAACTGTGTTCATTTCTCTCTACAACTGGATGAATCAACAGATGTGATTGATACCACCCAGATGTTTTTAGTGATTTTATGATTAAAGAAGATTTTTTGAAGTTTTTTCCATTAAAAGGATATACCACTGGATACGAATTCGATTTCTCATTTAAACAATTTTCTATCTTCTGAGGAAATTCCAATTTCAAAATTGGTAGGCTTGACAACTGACGGGGCTGCAGCTATGGTGGGTTGTGATAAGAGTCTGGTAGCATTTTTTCGTAAAGATGAACGCTTCCACAATTTTTTTAAAACTAAACAACGTCATAAAAATTGTAAACAAGATTAGAGCATTACAAAGAAGATTATTCAAAATCTCAGCCGATGAAATTCTTCACTCTGAAGTGCGATTGTTAAGTAGAGGACGAGTGTTAACACGTTTTAATAAATCTGTCATAGTTCAATTTTTTAAAGAACGCGGCGAACCGATTCAGGAACTGGAAAATTCAATTTAGCTTAGAGATTTTGGGTTTCTTGTGTACATTACGGACAAACTGAATGAACTCAAATTGCAATGATTTCCGATATAAATGCACTCATGAAAAAACTTAAGTTTTGGGAACAAGCTCTAATCAACCGTGATGTCAAGCATTTTCTTGTTCTTTCAGAGAAGATATCTCAAAATCCAATAGAACCCTATGACAGTAAATCTCATGTAGAAATAGTTTCTAACTTGAAGGATAACTTCAAAAATGGCTTCAAAGATTTCAACAAAATGGCATTGGTGGCCCAATTTATTGCTTCACTCTTCATGGAAATTAATATCCAACAGTTTGCAGCTTGTATTTGGCAGAACTTTGACGAAGACATCGCTGCACCTGAAATGGAATGAATGATTGCATTTCAAAGTGATTTGGCATTGAAATTGTTAGTTTAAAGTACAAAATGTATCTGGCCTATAGTAAGTACAGACAAACAGTTAGTTCTATGTCGTGTTGCCTTAAAAGTTATAGCGTTATTTACTTCATCCAATATGAATTGTGTTCGAATGGCTGTATCAAATTACACTGCAAACAACAAAAAAATTATCGATGAGTCCGAGTGTCAACCTTCTCATTGAACGCACGCATTTGTTACCACATGTTTTTGTTTACAATTTTAATTATAGTGTTTTGTTTACTTTTATTAAGTCATATTTGACATGCTATTATGGCTATATGAAAATTTTGTTTATTTTTTAAACCCCTACGGTTGGTAGGTATGTATTAGTATTAGTTAAGTACTCATTAATTACATAAAAACATGTATGTCAAATACAACTGTGCATTATTTCGTTTAGGCTGGCTTAAATGTTGGTTACAAGTAGGTAGTTCACGGTATATTTCAAAATGAAGTAGCTCAACACCTTGAAAAGGTTGGCGACCACTGGTGTAGGGTAAGAAATACGTTTTTTAATGAAACACCCTGTATATTGTTTCTTTTTATGAAAGACCATTCTCTACTGATTTCAAAAATATATAATTTGATTATATTGGCGTAAAACGTTTATTAATTATTTTAATTTAACTGCAACATTACTTGCTATATAAGAATAAGGTAATATTATAAAATAATCCAAAACTTGTTACAGTTAAACCAAAATAATTGAAAAACGGGTTGCACCAAAGTAGTCAAACTATATATTTTTAAAATCAGGAAAAAAAGAACATTCATAAAAATTATAAAAATACAGAGTGTTCTATATAGAAAACGTATTTCGTTATATTTTTTAGGGCGTATAGATAGGCATGCGATAATCATTTGGTTTTTTCATAACGGATTCTGGCGGTTTAAAAGAAATCCTAACGCTTTTATATTTACACTTTTTCTCTATCTTCGTTAATAAACCATGTAGGTAAGTGTCAAAATATCATGACTCACCCTGTAGATTTTCGAAAAAAGCTTTTCTTCCTACTAAATACATCGTAAGCGGGTTTTTCATAATCAACAAAATTTTGCGGAAACAATATAAATAGCAAAATAGTTATTTTTATAATAAGCAACTAAATTTTTTTTTGGAATCAATCGTTGCCGTTTGCAGAGGTTAATATAGCCTTTGGTAAAAGTTGCGGTCGCTACTCTCGTCTGCTGGCTACCTCAACACACTTAGCAAAATTGCGCGTTAATAATTTTCTTAATTCACGTCCACATTGTAGTTCAATTAAAACAAATTTTACAGCTTTTTTTGAACATATTATTAAAACATCCAAATCAAATGCCTACGTTTCGACACTGATTAGTGTCATCTTCAGGGCTAGATTATTATGACTGGACGATATACGAGAATATTGTTATACTAAGCGGACAAAAAACACCACTTGTGCAATATAATTGAATCTGCCTGTTTTTTACCCTTTTTTATTATTTTTCAAGCGACATCCCGTCCTCAGATATTGCCCGTTAACGCTCTTGTAAGAAATGTTTAGAAATCCAATAAAAATTGCCCCACCATGAAATAACCATAGCGACCTGCGTTTTTTCGATAAACGGTTACCGAGATGGAGCATTCCGAAGGTCAACAAACACAGTGGAGGCTCTTCCATAGGGTCATTTGGTCAATAAAATACGCTATACTAAGCTAGGCTGGGCAGTCCGAATTGCCCTGATTACCTTAAAGCTTGACGAAAGTACCCAAAGATTTCACAGCTACCGAGCAACAGCCGAACGTGATAGCAAATGGAATATGAAATCGCGATTTGGGTCATCAGCCCGTCTCTTCTCATAATTTGATCGATCGGTCGCTGCATCACGTCGGCATGCGGAAGTTCAGTTGTTCAGAGGTCGCGCGGTCAGATCACATGAAATATTCGGTGAACTATGCTATGATCGGAAGTGTTGATATTCGTACTCAGTTAGACACAGCTTATAGAAAATCCATTAGAGATTTTAATGAAAATGTATTCAAAAATCGCTATATTTTAAACAAAATTATAGATTGTGTAATGATGATGATGAAACGGCTTTGTCTGAAAATCCAGAGGTTTTTCGAGGGTTTATAAATTTTGTTGAGGAGTTAGGCTCAGATAGACTATCCGCTTTAGCATTGTTAAGTATCGAGAAATCGTTTATAAAAGGAATGTGCGTGTAATTTTAACGAACGTGTCATTCAGCACTTTTCCAATTCTAGAAAACGAAGAGTAGACCTGAGCTTCAAGAGAATTTGAAATTCAATTTAAAGACAAGATACAGTGGCGCAACTAGACATCGACTTTTGGGGGGGCCCAAGCCCTGACACTTATAAGATAATATTGATTATATAATAAAACCAATTTTAGCCATTTTTTCGTACGGCTATGATTTAATTATAAACTCCCGATATTGTCTAAGTTTTTATGTTTCGGCTATATACGATTTGATTAATATCTCTGACAGCTGTCAAAAAATATATATTTTTTACATATACGCCTAAAGTTACATAGAACGATGAAACTCGTATATAAAAATTTTAGGGAGTTCAAAGTTATCATTTCTCCTGTATAACATAATACATGTTTTACTCCACATGTTAACAAGAAACCTGCCAAAGTGCCTCCTCCTTTTTGGTCTACCCTGTATACCAGCCCAAGTAGCACATATGATCATATATGGGCTAAAATGCTGTAATATTTGCTAATATATCTGGCTAATTAGCTAAAATTGCTAGCCAAAATAACAGTTCCATTACAGTATAAAGACGGAAATATGGCTAAAGTGGGGAATAATAATTTGGCCATAATGGAGCAAAAATGGCCAATTGGCAATTATAACACCCACTCTTTTGAGTTTATGGTTGGGTTTATTAGCTACTTTTTGACTTTAAAATCGAGCTTTTTTAGCTGAATTCTGATTTGTTTTTTAGCCGAAATTTGAGTAACATTTTTTCCGAAATTTACCTAAATAATTTCTTATTTTTTGCCTTTTCTTCATTTATATGATAAATCATCAATTGTTTCAAATTATGTAGGAATAATATTAACAGAGCCAATCAGTGTAAGAATTTATGAGCCAAGAGGAAATGCAAACATAACAAATTATGGTATCGTAGAAATACGTACACTCTGACTTATTGTGTACAAGGTGTTCCAGCGAGGACTGAACAGGGACCTATTTTCGACCTTCCTTGTATTTTGGAAACATTCAAAATAGCAAATCGATGTATTTTTTCTTGTAGAATCCAAAAATGTCATCGAAAAAATATTTGAACCAGAAACAAAAGAGTTACGCTATGCATCAGGTGTTTTTTAAATGGAATGTATCGTTTTTTATACGATTTTTGGAAAGAGTGATTTTTTTTATGTCCGTTCTGATTAAAAGATTTTTAGATACATTTTAATGTTTTACAAACTAAAATTTTAGCTTCACCTGTTTAAAATATACGATAGGTTGGTATAGGTGATCAAGGTAAAATGACGTTTGAATGCTTTGCCAATAAAAATTGACATTATTTTAATTATTGTCGAAGTCTTCACCTAAAAAATATATATTTGACTCTGATCGAAATGAAATACTCTTTGGACGAGAGACTACAGATTGTTATGCTATTTTACAAGTGCCAAGAAAATGCAAGAGAAGCAAGAAGAAGATTTATTGCAAATTTTCGTAGAAATATATCCATCAATACAATTCTAAGGATAAAAAACTTATTTGAGGAAAATAAAACTTTACACGATAGAAAAAGAAATATACAAAGAAGAAGAAATCGAGACCAGGCCATTATAAATTATTTTCAAGTTAATCCAACCAAATCTATTTCGGATGCAGTTCGGGAAGTTCAGTACGGTGGCGGTGTAAGGCGCAGAAGAGTTACCCGAGGGACTGTTCACAGGACTCTGAAAATTCATAAATTTAGGCGTTTTCGTATTCTTCCACTTCAGCACCTAACACCGGCACAAAAAGAACTTCGCTTCCAATTTGTTTCTCAAATGGTAATTCGGCAAGAAAACGAAGACCCTGATTTATTCAAAAATATTGTGTGGACCGACGAAGCTACTTTCACAACATCGGGAGTATTCAGGGGAGGAATTCTATTCATGTTTGGTGTGGGATAAAAAACAATAAAATTTTGGGACCAATATTTTTTAACGGGACTTTAAATGGGCACAGATATTATGAGTTTTTAGAAAACGAAATTGAAAATTTTTTGGAAGACTTACCATTGGCAGAATATCAGAATTTAATTTGGCAACATGATGGGGCGCCTCCTCATGCCGTGCATGATGTGGTTCAATTTTTAAATCGGCGCCATAACGAATGGATAGGGCGAAATGGAACATATGCTTGGCCGCCCAATAGCCCCGACCTCTCAGTTTTGGATACATTTCTTTGGGGCCATTTGAAGAACGTCGTATACAGACAACGAAACGAAAATATTCAAGAGATCATGGGAAAAATTGTCGATGAAATAAACCGCCTTAACCAGGAAAATCATATTGTAACAGCAAGTTTAGAAAGGCTACAAAGGGGTTATCGATGTCGTTTCGAGAAAAAAGGCGGTCACATTGAAAACTTATGTTATTAGTAGTTTTATTTTATTATTTAATAATTATTTTTTATTGAATTTCTTTTTCTATCATGTAAAGTTTTATTTTCCTCAAATAGGTTTTTTATCCTTAGAATTGTATTGATTGATATATTTCTATGAAAATTTGCAATAAATCTTCTTCTTGCTTCTCTTGCATTTTCTTGCCACTTGTAAAATAGCATAACACTCTGTAGTCTGTCGTCCAAAGAGTATTTCATTTCGATCAGAGTCAAATATATATTTTTTAGGTGAAGACTTCGACAATAATTAAGATAATGTCAATTTTTTGACAAAGCATTCAAACGTCATTTTACCTTGATCACCTATACCAACCTATCGTATATTTTAAATAGGTGAAGCTAAAATTTTAGTTTGTAAAACATTAAAATGTAATATAAACAGCTATCGCAAAATCAAATCTTTTAATCAGAACGGACATAAAAAAAATTACTCTTTCCAAAAATCGTATAAAAAACGATACATTCCATTTAAAAAACACCTGATGCATAGCGTAACTCTTTTGTTTCTGGTTCAAATATTTTTTCGATGACATTTTTGGATTCTACAAGAAAAAATACATCGATTGGCTATTTTGAATGTTTCCAAAATACAAGGAAGGTCGAAAATAGGTCCCTGTTCAGTCCTCGCTGGAACACCCTGTACAATATTCATTTGATGGTTGGTGGGGACAAAAAACACTTGCGTAGGAACTTTTACTGTTAAAATAATCTAAGATAGGCATGTAAAACACGCGCCCCTTCTTGAAACTAAACATTTCGTTTTCTACAATTTTTTTTTTATTTTTGGAGATGTAATTTACTAAGAAAATTCATTAAAGAGTCTCTAACGTAAAAAACATGCATCAAAATACGTTTTTATTGGTAAAAAGAATATATTTGTTTAAAGTGGTCAAGTAATGGCTGCTAGGAAATTGGTTTAATTTTAATTTCAATCATGGCGGATCATAAAAAGCTTTAGGTTATTTTTTAAGCAAATGCTCCTTGAAATTGGCCACCTTGTAAGCAAATATTTATCAAATGGGAATGATTTTCAAATGTAGCAGCATTTATTAAAATTTTGCCAATAAAATGCCTACTTGGTTTGCCTTTAGTACTCTCTGAAAACTGGCTAATTTAAGACCCAAGAGCCAGCGTAACAAAATTAAACGACGATTACCCCAAGTTGGCGTTTTTCTATAATATGTGGTGAAATATTTAATCTTTTTATTAGACATAAATGAATCTTCAGTTTGGTTAAGTATAGTTTTATAGATTATAAACGTAAATTTGAAAATGTGGCATTTTTTCGCAATATTAAATGCAAAAATAAGCGAAATAAAACTACCCAATTTTAGTTTAATTTTGAAACAAAAATATGACAATTAAAGCCATATTTTTTCCTTTCAATTTTTGTTGTCTTGAAATGTCATAATATTCTTATTCTATTATTACTACAATTAAACTTAAATACTTGCTAAGATATTGTTCGAGTTTCTCTCACATTAAAAATTTATTCTTAAAAGATTATTTCTAAATATTTCTAAATACTTCGCTTCGCATAAAAACTAGAACCCGCAGTTGGCTCATTTTAATATGATTGGCTACTTCAAGGCCACGCGAACCTGTCAACCAATGCTAGAGCGGGCGTCATCCCTTGAACGGTGCCTCTCGGCATTTTAGGTGAAGAAAACGTTTCAGTGGCAATTATGCACTCATTTAGACCGCGTGTCATTTTTATTCGCTAAATCTATACTCTCACTTTCTCCCGCCAATATAGTCCAAAAATTGATTTAACTCAATATACTCTCAAAATGAACCTCTAAAAAGTTTGTAGTCGTATTACTTTGTGATGAATGTACCTAATATTCCGTTTTTACTTTAAAACATTGAAGTAGGAATAAGTTTGAAATAGTAACGGAAGTTTTATTTCATCATCAACGAGAGAGTGAACCAGCGCTAAAGTTAAAAATAAATGTAGGTGGAAACGCACATCCCCCCACATAAGTGGTCCTTCGAGCCGAATCAAACATTGGTACCTCGTTCTTCTCCTCAGGGGCAAAAATTCCCGATTTAAAAATACCCATGTTTAAAGGTGATTTTTCGCAGTGGTCTAGTTTTTATGATATTTTCAACACTCTTATTGTAAAAAACCCTAACCTATCAAATGTGCAGCGATTAATGCACCTAAAAGGTTACCTATCAGGCGAACCTCTAAATTTAATTAGTAACCTTCAATTAACTGGGCCTAATTTTGACATTGCTCTGAAAACATTATTAGAAAGGTACAATAACAATTTAATAACAATAAACTGTCACATTAAGACCCTGTTGGAGATTCCCTCTCTTGTTAAACTTAACTCAAAAACCCTAAGAGAATTTGTAACTACAATAAAACAAAATGTTGAAGCTCTTAAAAATTTGAAGGTACCAGTTGAACACTGGGATCTACTCTTAATTTATATTTACTCTCAAAAATTAGATTTCAATACGCGCAGGGCATATGAATTGGAAAAAAATCGGTCCGTATTGCCAACTCTCGAAAGTTTTTTGGTATTCTTGGAAAATAGATGCGTCGCTCTGGAATGTCTCAATTTTGATACGAATAACCACGAAAAACCTTACGAAAAAGGTAAAGTTAAGGCTGTACATCATGTTACTGCAGAATCCCCTAAAAATCAACCCTTTAAACCCCTTAAAAAACGAAAAAAAATGTTTGTTTTGCGGATACACTAATCACTCTCTGTATAACTGTTTAAAATATAAACAGCTCTCTTTTTATGATAGAAAGCAATTTGTCATTAATAACAAATTATGTTTTAGTTGTTTGGGCAATAAGCACTCTTCGGATAATTGTAATTCCGAATATAATTGTATGGTCTGTAAGAAAAGACATCACACTCTCCTTCATCATGATAATTCCTCCCAAATAAATAGTAGTTCTCAAAATACTATCTCTTATAATAACTCGAATGTCTCCCGAAATATTTCACAAGAAAATATCCCTCGCAATCACACGAGAAATCACACAACCTCGATGACGGTTGCGAATCAAACAAATCAAGTTTCCTCTAAGGGACCCCCTTTGAATACCCCCACACCCCTAAGTGAAGACTATGGCCAGTCTCCCCGTTCTAGTGAACAAGACGGCTATGGTTCAACCCGTACGATACAGTCACTTCATCTTACACAAAAAAATGATGTGCAGGTGTTGCTGGCTACTGCTATAGTAGGCCTACGCGCTAAAAATGGCAAACAAATTTTTGCTAAATGCCTCCTAGACTGCGGAAGTCAAAGTTCGCTGGTAACTTCTGAGCTAGTAAATAAATTGGGATATAAACCATATTTTTATATATTTATATATTTCAGGAATCGCAAATAGTAGTAACACTCTCGCAAATAAAATGATAGATATCACATTAAACGCAAGAGTTAATTACCCCGCTAAAAACTTTTGAGTTAAAACAAGCCGAAAAAATTATAATAAAACAAATTCAAAATGCGAACTTTTCGAAATAAATTTTAGAGCTGAAATCTAATAAACCCCTAACAAATAAGTCGTTACTTTTTCTTAGTCCCTTTGTAGATACAGAGGGTATACTTCGTGTGGGGGGGCGCTTGGTAAATGCCAAGATTTCGTACGATCAAAGGCATCCGGTCCTTTTACCCTCAAAGAACCCCATAGTTACCCTACTCATGCGAAAAGAACATATCTCTTTGCTGCATGCAGGACCCCAAACAGTGCTTCCAAACTTTAGAACTAGATTCTGGCCATTAGGTGACCTTCGAGCAATTAAACGCATTATAAAATCTTGCGTGGATTGCTTAAGATTTAAAGCCAAGTCTGCACAACAATTAATGGGAAATCTCCCCATTGATCGTGTGACACCCGCCAAAGTGTTCTCAAGGGTCGGCTGTGACTTTGGCGGTCTCCTTTTTATTCGCTCCTCAAGGCTCAAAAAAGCTCCAATCCAAAAATGTTATATGGCGGTTTTTGTCTGTTTGATTTCAAAGGCTGTGCATATCGAACTGGTCAGTAGCCTTTCTACAGAGGCCTTTGTTCTATGTCTCCGAAGGTTTATTAGCAGAAGAGGATCCCCGGAAATAATATATAGCGATAATGCCACAAATTTTGTAGGTTCGAAAAATCAATTGCACGACTTATATACATTTTTTCAAAATAAAAAAAATTCCCGAGATGTCGAAGAATTCTTGTCTACAAAAATGATTCAGTGGAAGTTTATTCCACCCCGAAGTCCCCATTGGGGGGGTCTGTGCGAAGCCGCTATCAATCGCTAAGCATCACCTTGTTAGGATTGTTGGAAATGCAACACTCACATTTGAGGAATTGAGTACAGTTTTAATTCAGATTGAAGCCATACTCAATTCTAGGCCATTAGTACCTATTAGCGATGACCCCTCGGACTTAAATTTTTTAACTCCTGGTCATTTCTTGATCGGTCAAGAATTAATTCCCTTACCAGCGCGTGATTTATATGAAATCCCCCTAAATAAACTCAGTGTTTGGCAACATTGTGTTAAATTACAACAGGATTTTTGGAAAACATGGTCTGTCGACTATTTAACAAGGCTGCAAAATCGTCCTAAATGGTTACAACCTGCAGAGAATCTTAAAATAAATGAATTGGTTCTCTTAAAGGAAGACAATGTGCCCCCTCTCAACTGGCGTAGAGGTCGCATTACTGAAATTATTCCTGGTTCTGATGGAAAGGTTCGGATGGTAAAGGTTTTGACTAGAGATAGAATCTTTAGCAGGTCTATTGCTAAAATATGTCCACTCTCTAAGGAAGTTTAGAATTACGAAATTATATTCTTTTTTCTTTCCTAATTTTTTTTTCTTTTCTAAAGCTGATGCTTTATTCGGGGGGGAGTATGTTCGAGTTTCTCTCACATTAAAAATTTATTCTTAAAAGATTATTTCTAAATATTTCTATATACTTCGCTTCGCATAAAAACTAGAACCGGCAGTTGGCTCATTTTAATATGATTGGCTACTTCAAGGCCACGCGAACCTGTCAACCAATGCTAGAGCGGGCGTCATCCCTTGATCGGTGCCTCTCGGCATTTTAGGTGAAGAAAACGTTTCAGTGGCAATTATGCACTCATTTAGACCGCGTGTCATTTTTATTCGCTAAATCTACACTCTCACTTTCTCCCGCCAATATGGTCCAAAAATTGATTTAACTCAATATACTCTCAAAATGAACCTCTAAAAAGTTTGTAGTCGTATTACTTTGTGATGAATGTACCTAATATTCCGTTTTTACTTTAAAACATTAAAGTAGGAATAAGTTTGAAATAGTAACGGAAGTTTTATTTCATCATCAACGAAAGAGTGAACCAGCGCTAAAGTTAAAAATAAATGTAGGTGGAAACGCACATCCCCCCACAGATATGTTTGGTTGGCATATGGGAAAAATGCCTACTTATTGATTATATTCTGACCTCGATTTCTATTGATTAAAAATGCCGTATTCTGGCATTTTAAACAGCTATACTTACTATAATTTAACTTCAATACTTACTAGAATATATCTGGTTATATTGTGGCAAAAAAATTGACAGATATTTCTACTTTTTGGCCATCCAATATTACAAAAAAAAGTTGGAGGTTTAATTATCCTATAAAATATATATTTTTAGCCAAGTAATTATGCTATAGCCTATCTATATTAAAAACTGCTACTTTTGGAGCCAAAAAATCTAATTTGAAGCGAGCTTTCATGGCTAGAAAACAAAACAAAAATCATTTGCCAAAATTTGACAAATCTCTGGTTTTTATGTGTTTTTTATGGATAACTGTTAGGCAAAAAGCTCATCAGCTAATTTGTACTATTTGGGAGACGAACATGGTTTTGATACAAAAAATTAAATAATAGAAGTTTCGCCGTTTTTTGGAATATCACCTCAATTTTATTTTAAATATGTATAGTCGAGAAAGATTAAGTATCTACATCAATGACTTCCATGATTTTTCAATGTTAGAACATTTTCCCCACCTATTTCTGTTTTCAGTTTGACTATTATCGGTTTTGCGTAATCAAAATATGATTTTTTTTTACTCTTTTAAACCCCTTAAAAAATATCGCTTACACTAAATTAGAAAAAAAACTATGTTTATTTCTTAACAAAAAAACGGCAGATAGAAATTGTTTTGGTTGGTCCTCGCCAATCGGCTGGCGGGGGGGCTAATTATGGGGTCGGGGGGGCTAAGCTTCCCCTAGCCCTCCCTAGTTGCGCCACTGATAAGATATTTATTTGAAACTCAATTTAAAGATAAGATATTTATTTTTATTTTAAGTATGCCTATTTTTAAATTTTTTATTGACCTCCCAATATAATTCATCACGAGCCGCCACTGAACAAACACGACTTTCAAAATTTCCGGTCCAAAAAGAGAAATGCGCGGACAGTTTGAAAAGCCGCGTGCGTTGGTAAAACAGCAATGATAAATCATTCATTCCTGAGAGAATGGCGAATGAAAGATAATTCAAATACAATATAATAGCATTATACAATTTACTACTGTTCAAAAAGATCTGTGTTTGTATATGTTCGGGCATTTAAGTTTCTACCAAATTTTGGGACTTTGTTGTAAAGAAATTTCAAGAAAACACAAACATTCCTATAAAGCTATTTATTCGAAAATATAACTTCAGTCCAACGTTTCATTCTCTCCTCATTCCTATAAAACTATTTATTTCAGTCCGTTTACATTCTCGAAAATATCACTTTCAGTCCAAAATTTCATTCTCTCCTCGTAGAAGCCCTTCGAAATTTCAAATCTGGCTCCGATTTCGAAATTCCCAGTAATATTGAGAAATTCGATTTGACTATTTATGTCGTTCTTGTCTGTCGCCCTGAGGTTTAGGGGTTTCCAATTTAGATTTGCGTGAGCTAAATTCTCCGATGGATTTGGATTGCTAAAAAAGAATAAATAATAAAATAATGGATTGATTGTTTTACACAGCGCCATCCAATTGTTTTTTAAGCTACAATTTTAATATTTGCTTTGAAGATATGTGTTATTAAGACACACATTTTTTATGAAAAACAATAATTGAATATTGCTTTCGCTTTTTCCTAGACCTAAGTCAAAAATTTCAAATAAAACCCTGTATATTTTTTCACATAGTTTGACAGAGCTTAGAATTCCCTTTTCAATGCCATATCACATTTTTTTTTTAAATTGCGGACCAGGATATTTTTGTTGATAATAATTTTGAAGAAAAATATAACTTGTGATTTGTCATATATATATATTTTTTTTTTCTTTAACCATATATAAATATTTTGTTAATTATTTTTTTGGGCATAGGTTAACTTATTGAGAATTAAAACAATAATTCAATTAACGTTTCGCTCATTATATTGAGCTTTCTCAAGATATTTATTTTCTACAGTAAAAACATGTATAGTTAGTATTTAAATTTTTAAATTGGTTAAAACATTATTGAAAAAAACATCACTCAAAAAAACATTACATTTAAAACAAACTCATACCTTGGAAACATGTCAGTTTTACGAATGTTTTGCGATTGCAATAATTTCGACACGTCTGGAATTCTGGTAGATAAAAACGAGACAAATTTTTTCTTTTTTTTTTATATTTACTTAGATTTTTATTGCTGTACCGAGTTTGGGTTTATGATCTTACCGAAATGTACAGCGTTTTATGTATGGAGTGGTTTATTTATTTAGATTAATTTACTTAGTATCATTTCTTTTATTGTGAGTTTTCGATAATTAGTTTCTTCTTTTTCTTTTTTTTCTAAAATTTTGGTTTGATTAAAATCGAATTTATGTTTGTCTGTATGCTCGTGTGGAGTGCAGTAGATGCATTTTTTGTGTATTTGTGGCCGTTTAATCGACTAAGTATTGTGTTGTCATTCCTATGTACTTTTTTGGGCAATTTAAACATGGAATTGAGTAAACTAGGTTTGATTTCTTTTCTTTAATACTTTGCTTTTCAAGGGAGTGAAAAGACCGTTTAGTAAATTCTGTTCTTTATGACAGACAGTTATGTCGTGTTTAGACAAGATATGATTTATTTTTTCTGATACACCGTCTGTGTAGGGCATTGCAACGTATTTAGTATTACAATTTTTTTCTTTTGTTACTTTCTTTAAGTTTTTATAAAAAACATTGAGTTCGTTGTTTAAAAACTCGTAGTACGTTTTTTTCCGGATAATGGTTATTGCTTAAAGTCTCCTTAACCTTCTTAACGATCGGTTAGACCTATAATAACGCTATTTTTTGATTCTTTGGATGGTTGGAGTTAAAATTTAAGTACCGCCCTGACTATGTTTTTTTTGTATACCACTTGGTTTTTATATTTTGATCTTTCTTGTTTCTAATTAGGCTTAAGTCTAGAAAATTAATTTTGTTTTTGTCTTCAGTTTTAATGTTTATTAAATATTAAAGCACTAACCCATATTTTGCGAAGTTGGTCCACATAGTTATCAATTTATGTCTTAAAGCAGCGTCATACCATGTTACAGCAAGTCCTTTAAAGAGATCCGGTGATCTGAACAAATATAGTAAATCATCACAATGGGAAGTACCTACAAAAATTTAACCAAATTATGCAAGATACAGAAGCAAATTTAAAGGGGAGCGAAAGTGGTTTTTGACAACAATTATTTCATACAATCTAATGAAAACCCCAAGCAACTTATTATACAGAGTGTAACAAAAGTAAGGAAATGGCGAAATGTCTCAGGTACCGCTTACCTGAATTTAATGACAATATGTACATATATAAAATTATGCCGGTTGCAATGGCGAATTCCGCATTGCTGCCAAGTTTACAGTTTTTCTGTTACAAAATGAAAATAATTTTTTTAAATAGAACATCATATATTGTTTAACGTGATAATTTCGCACTTACAATATGTTAATAGTTTTGTGTTTTATTACAAATTTATAGATTGGAATTTTCAAATAAACATAGCATAGATAAACATTTGTGTATTGACAAGAATAAACAAATAAAAAAATACTAGATTTTTACGATTTATGCATAATAGCACTACTAAATATTTAATCACTGTAAAACGACGATTCCACTCATCTATTAAAATCGGTTCTGTAAACATCTATGATGTCCGTGTCACATCTACCGGCCTCTTTTGTCAGTAGTCGCTTGCGTTTCGTTTATCTATTTATCTGTCTAGGAACGTTCCACTGGGGTAGCAAGCGCGGTTCCTCCGTCTTTTGCAGCGTTCTGCCAGACGTATTTCATCGCTTCTTCGGTTCCAATAACAGAGGGCGCTACGTTTCCGGTTTCGTATTTAACTAGTCGACTGTGAGAAATGCACTGTTTTCCAGAGGTTCGTAATGGTATTATTTAGGGCTCTTTTGCAGTGGCGGCTCGTCAGATGAGGCAACTGAGGCGCCGCCTCACTCGCTTTCCTATAAATATACATTTTTATTTTCAAAATGAATTCTTTCCAAGTTGATACATTATTCTCTGAAAATTGTCTCAAACACTATGAAAATTTCATCAAATATGCGTAAATCGTAAATAAACACTTTACTTTACTAACCAACAGTACAATGTCCAATAACTCCAATATCATTTCTTTTTTATTCGACTTTACCTATACGCGGCGATGCGAATTGCGCCTCGGACACTTGAAGTATGAAAAAGAGGGAAAAGGGTCGTGTTGCATATGTAGATTCATTCCATCTCTTTTTATTGCATTTGAAGCGATGAAAACTTCGCTTAATGATTGAGACGTTGCCATTTAATGTTAGCACAGATTGAATATAAATGGTAAATGAGAATCGCGCATCCGGCTGCCAAATACAACCCGTTTTTGTTTTTGTTGATATTTGCGTGGGCGTGTGGGGTATTCGTATTTGACTGTTACCGGTAACGGTTTGAGATTGAGCGGGAAGTGGGTGGATATTGAGATTATTCGGCAATAATTTGGTGTTTGTTTTATAGTATTATTTCGTGAATGTCGCGCGTTTAGTCTGTGTCGAGTGTTACTCTATCTAAAGTATTTTTGACGTTGCGTTAGTTTAATTATTGAGTAGATAGACTGAGAGAGTAGTTTATATGAATTAGTGATTAAAATTTAAAATAAACGAAACGTGTGAACTATGAATCCAGTCCACGATATCGTTATGTCACTATTGACAACGACATTTTCCAGGAGTCCCGAGGATGAGAAAAAAGAAATAGACGGAGATAGACCCATGCCGAAGATAAATATCTTAAGTAGTGATAAAAAAGACGGTCGACAATATAAACAAACGTCATGGTATCAAACACACACTTGGATTTGTGGCAGTGTTTTTAAGCAGCGTTTATATTGTTGGCCTTGCTTAATACTGGGAAAAACAAAAACAGTATGGACTTCTGATGGATACGTTGATTTTAAAAATTTTTCTAGAGCGGTTAAAATGCATGAAGGGTCTAAAGTCTATATTCAAAATACCTCAGGTTTTGTACGTTTGTCTCAAAATATGACTACAATTAAAGATGCACTAATTGAAAATGCTCGTTTATCTAAATTATTGTACAATGAAGATGTTTGTAAAAACCGCTTGCTTTTGACATACCCTTTAGATACGACTATATTACTGGGAAAACAAGAACTGGCTTTTAGGGGGCATGACGAATCCGAATCTTCTTTTAACAGAGGGAATTTTAAGGAAGTTTTTAATTGTTTAATTAAACGTAACGGGGGGTATTTACGGGACAATCGAAAACTATTCAAAATGAATTAATATTTTGTATTGACGAACATATGAGAGACTTTATTAAACAAGAAATATCGGAGGCTACATTTTTCTCATTAATTGTAGATGATACGACGGATATAGTTGCAAAAGCCCATTGTTGTGTAACTTTTAGGTATGTAAATAAATTAGCCGAAATAAAAGAACGTTTTTTAGGCTTTTTTGATATAAGTGAGGATTCTAGAGCTAATACACCCCATAACTTAATTGTAAGAATCTTGGAACCTTTAAATTTTAAACGGAAATTAGTAGCACAATGTTGTGATGGAGCTGCGGTTATGGCCGGAGAATTGAACGGTCTACAAACACGAATAAAATCAGATGCCCCACAAGCAATGTACACTCATTGTGCTGCTCATCGTCTCAATTTAATTTTACAACAGGGTTCAAATTATATTAAGGAAAGCAGAATCTTTTTCGCAACTTTGAAAAGTTTTCTGCTTTTTTCAATAAATCGTACAAACGCACATCTATATTGGACAAAATAATAAAAAAACGAGGTGGTATTCTTGATCAAAAATTCTAATTTTTGTTGCAAATAATTGGGAAGGACTAACCTTAGTTTTTCAGGACATGATTGAAAATCCAGAATTAGACTCAGATACTATACACATGGCCAAGGGGTATCTAAAAGACCTCTCCGATTTTGAATTTTCTTTTTTAACTTTTGCATTTAAAGAAATTTTTTTTGTTACTGATATCCTGTTTCAAGTTTTTAAGTTAAGTAACCTAGAAATTGATTTCTGCATTTCACAATTGAACATTGCCGTCAAACGATTGAATGAGCTGCGCGCTGAAAATTTCCTTAAATCCATTTTTGAAAAAGCAAAATCACCTACCGGATTGCCATGTAGTAGACAAACCCGTAGCATGAGCGAATCAGATTTAATGGAAAAATATAAAAATCTGTTTTATGAAATTTTAGACTGTATAATTTTTCAAATTAACATCAGGTTTGAAGATTTACACAAATTGAAATTTGTGAAACTTCTTAATACATCAAAATACAAAGACTTTGCCACAGAATTCCCTATTAGTCTATTAAATTCGTTAGAAAAAACGTATCCAAAAATGTTTGACAAAGACCGCCTCAAAAATGAGCTAAGCATAATTTACCGAGATGAACAATTTTATAAAGTCAATATTCAAGAACTCCTTAAACAAATTAATAGTTTAGAATTAATTTCAGTATTTTGTGAAGTATATCGACTTGCGACATTAATTTTGACAATCCCCTTAACAAGTGTACAGGCCGAAAGAGATTTTTCGTGCTTAAAGCGAATAAAGACCTACTTACAAAATAGTATATCTCAAGATAGGCTCTCAGACCTGTCGATCATGGCAATAGAAAAAGAGTTATTAGTTAAACTTTCTGAATGTAAATAACAAAATCATTGAGAAAATTGCTTCTTTAAAAGACAGGCGCATTAATTTAATTTACAAAAAGTGACTTAACTGCACCATCCACATACCTATTTGCCTAAACAGTTTTGGTTTTTTATAAAAAAATTACTGTCCACACCATATTAGATTATTACAGGTTTATTACACTTTAAACTCGATTCTGACTATTTTGATTAAGTATTTTAAATATTTTTTATAAAAAAATCCAATGATGAAAAATGTGTATATTATATATCTTTGACAAGAGTATATATGCACATATATCTGAGGATAAAACGAACTACATGAAAATTGAGTGAATATCTTAAAAAGATTATTATTTTATTTTTATATCTATGTAATAATTTTTATTTTAAAAATTACTTAATGAAAATTGGGCATATATCTTGGTATTGGTATGTAAAAGACCAAAATAAATCATAAAAATGAGTCAATTTGGGCGTGGCAGCCCAAAAATTTTTCGCCTGCGGCGCCATCTACCTATTGTAAATGACAAACCTTTTCTCGCCTCACCAGTTTTAGACACCACGAGCCGCCACTGGTCTTTTGCGGATTATCCAATAATATTGCCCCCCGGGCTGTTGACGTAATTCTAGTTACATCTGTCGGTTTCTTTGCTTTCAGAGACAACACTGGCGATATTGTTGCCGGCTCATAAAATAATTTCCCGTTCCCATGACAGCCGAATTTTCATATCGCATGTAACGGTTTTAACTGATTGTGACTTTGGAAGCAACGAATTTTATTTCTTGTTTCTATTTCTTCGATTTGACCTTTGTATGTATGATAATTTGACCGATTTCTGCTTTGCCTTTGGTGTCGAGTAGGGCTAGTTGCCTATTGGTTATTGCTAATTGTTGACTCGGATCGTAGTAATGGAAATCACGGCAACCTAGCAAGGTTACTAGACCTGTTGATCATTTGATATTGAGAGCACGTTATTCAGTCTAGTATTGGCAGTGTGTGTGTGCGTGCGGCTAAATTTTTTGATGGTATCATAATTCCTGTTAGGATTTGGAAGTTCTGAAGTTGTGTTATTCAGGCACTTTTGGTTTTTTTTGTAAAGGAAGTTCGCACCCGCTAGGGGAATTGTTAAAATGACCGCCACGCACTAACCCCTTTTCTTCGTTCCACCATCTCCAGAGGATAATCCACTGTCACACTCGTCCAGAACATCTGACACACCACTCGTTAACTCTGTTGTGATCCACAACCAGATCCAGACTCTATTTGGTTAGAAAATCCTCAGAAGGAGAATACTTAGAAGAGGATTGGGCCACGACGACCAAATCCTTGCTTGGATCTAGTGCTGCTCCCACCTGAATGTCCCCGTCTAGGTGACATTCCTAATTTCTTCCTCATCGCTTGTACCTGCACGACTAACAGTAGTCCACAGCTGTTGAGCACATCAGATAAGTACCAGCCATATTACAGCTTATTACTGAAATAAAATCTAAAATTACTTTTCTCGATACGGTTAGTCAAATTTTTATCTTTTTATCGACTTATATATATGTTTTTCTTAATCTTCATCTTCCTAGTTGCGGCTGTTCGAGTGACTTTTAGTTACAATAGTTATCTAATAACAAGTTAGTCAGTTCAGGTTACATTTAAATTATAAAATATGGTGTCTGTATCGGTTTTATAATTGGGTATGACACTGTTTTACACCGAATTGTATTTTATATTACACTTACGATTTATGACGTCATAACATCGACTGTGTCACTAGATTTATTTTTGCATACTGTTGCATGTATACTGTATTAATCTGTATATCTACATAATTATTTTAAGCATTTTAAATATTCAGCATCTAGTGTCTGCGTAATTGCACAGTGTCCTCATTCTAGTTTTTTTTCATAAATGTTTCTATGATCTAATTAATATAATGTTATGAGCTAATTGATAATATTTCGGTGATGTAATATAAATTCTAACATAATAGGCAGTGTGAAATTTTGCAGACTCTTTTCTCTATTTTCTCTCTTATCATATTGTTTTAATATTAATAATAATATTTTATTCATTCAAAAGGTCAAATATTGACAAAGGTTTTATCATATTCTGTCCATATTTTTTTGTCTAAGATTGTATCAAGCTGTGTCGCTGTTAGTACGAAACAATTGCAATAATATATACAGACAGTATATTTTAAAATTTTGACGTTTTACTGCTTTTACCTACTCACAGCGAGACCCTCATAATAATAGTTAGTTGGTTGGTATCCTGTAAGGGTAAGTTTCATGGTATAATATAATAATTTTGGTTGATTATTACTTGGAGTCGCTAGAGTTGTGTAGCACTGGGCGATAATTCGTAATTATTATCGACCCAGCTCTTTCATCAATAATTTATCGATAAAGTAGAGTAATAAATAATTACGTGGCGCGAAATACATATTTCTTAACCCAGCCCTTCGTCACTGTTGCTACCGGCCTCTACTGTTATTCTCTCTAACTTGCACCAACTCTAGGTTCTTCAAGACCTTGATTAACTAGCAATTTATCTTGTTAACCGGGTTATTATAGAAGTATTTTTTTTAACTTTAAATATAGTGCCATAGTTTTTGGCACCCAACGTTTTGTTCCGCCATAGTTATTGGCACCCAACGTTAATTTTCCGCCATAGTGTTGCAATGCGATGCAATGCGTCTGACAGAACCCTGCAAAAGACGGAGGAACCGACCGTGCTACCCCAGTGGAACGTTCCTAGACAGATAAATCGATAAACAAAACGCAAGCGACTACTGACAAAAGAGGCCAGTAGATGTGACACGGAGATCATAGATGTTTACAGAACCGATTTTAACAGATGAGATGTAATATCAAATGATCAACAGGTCTAGTAACCTTGCCAAGATGCCGTGATTTCCATTACTACGATCCGAGTCAACAATTAGCAATAACCAATAGGCAACCAGCCCTACTCGACACTAAAGGCAAAGCAGAAATCGGTCAAATTATCATATATACAAAGGCCAAATTGAAGAAATAGAAACAAGAAATAAAATTCGTTGCTTCCAAACTCACAATTAGTTAAAACCGTTACAAATAATAAATGTCACATGTGATATGAAAATTCGGCTGTCGTTTTACAGTGATTAAATATTTAGTAGTGGTATTATGCATAAATCGTATAAATCCAGTATTTTTTTATTTATTTATTCTTGTCAATACACAAATGTTCGTCTATGCGATGTTTATTTGAAAATTCCAATCTATAAATTTGTAATAAAACAGAAAACTATTAACATATTGTAAGGGCGAAAATATCACGTTACAATTTTATTACTTTTTTAAATTCTGCATAACATTCTCAGTAGGGGAGGAGGGGGCACAGAGGACCGCTTAGGGATTTTTAGTGTACAAATCCATTAAAAAAATATATTGAAAATAAGTAAACCTATTTGTGTCAAGTTTAGTGGTTACTTTATTCATTTAAGACCAAAAAAATATTTTAAACAAAATGATATATGAGTTACAATTGTTTTTTTAATACCCTGCGCTGGTCTTCTGTGCCCCTAGGAATGGGGCACAGAGGACCTAGTGCTGGAGCACAGAGGTCCTAGTACGGGGTGTTGGGATCATGCATTGAATAAACAATATTTGAATAGGATTTTTACAAAAAAACTGATGGGTTGCAAAAATCGTTTATAGCAGCTTAACAGCTAACAAAAAGTATTATTTTTAATATTATATTTAAGAACATTTCAGACAAATAAATGCTGCATCGTCTTGTGACACTCCTGCGCAAGCGTCATGTGCTCAACCTTTTCAATTCTGACATTGAATCCATCCCTCCCCTTCCCTTGATTCGCCATACCTACTCGGAGAATAAATGCATATGGTGTTAGTGTCTTCTTTTTCACTATCGCTACTTGAAACTTCCACCACTTTTTTTTGCGCGGTTTTCTTTTTTTTAATATTGGACTTTTCTTCTACATTTTTCGTAAGTTTTCTTTTTACGCTTTTGGTATTTTGTGTTTTTTCTGCTTCTTAGGCCATTAGCTGGTCCTTAAATGGGGAACTTGTTAATTCTTCAGCATGCTGAGCTCTGCTTACCTTCTGTGGGTTTTGAGTTTTGTTTTTACGGGCATCTGACTTTGGCGTTGGAGAAATTTTTAGGATATTATCTTTGAAGGAAGTGTAACTGCAGCTCGGTTGTGGTTCTTTGAATAAGCTTTCAGGTTCAGGTTGGTGATCATCCTCATCTGAAACATTTTCGGCAGCGATAGGCCTCTCGGTTTCTTGCTGTACCGGGACGTCTGTAACTTCAGCGGGCAGGAAACATTCGTCAAGAAATATTTCATTATTGAATGGATAAATTCCTGTCGTTTGAAAACCCTTTATGGCTTTTTCCAAGGTGGCAGCATGAAGAAATGCCTTTGAAAATATTTCTACGATATCATATAATGACACACGAGATCCAGGGTTATTAGTGTGCCATAAGTCACACTCCTTTGCATACTGATATTTTAAGGACCCAAACACAGTGCAGTCAAGGGGTTGCAGGCGATGACTGGTGTGGGGCGGGAGAGAGACCATTATAATATTATTTTCTCTTACTTTATTTATTGCGGCAAGCGTCCTATGACTATTGTAATTGTCAAGAATTAATAATATTTTCTTATCGGGACCGGGTTCCACATGGTTAATAAAGTGATCTAAATACTTGACGGAATGATCGGAATCCATCCATCCAGAACCATTTGCATAGCCATCTGCACCCGGCGAACATCCTTTCATAAATAATGGGTTCATTCGCTGTCGAGGAAAAAGAAAAAACGGAGGGACGTAAGATCCTGCAGCTGAATTCCCACAAACTGCAGTTACATTAAACCCACGTTCAGTGCTCACTATCCGTCCAACCTGCTTTTTTCCTTTTTTAGCTAGAATTTTTCTGGGTACAGGCACTGAATTAATCCCAGTCTCATCAATATTATATATTTGGCCTGGTTGAATATTGCTCTTCTCTAAAACTGATCGTACAATATCAAAAAACTTTTGAACCTGGGGCTTATTAAATCCTGCAGCTCGTGCTATGCTTGTGGCTTCGGGAGCTCTAATAGAAAGTTGAGGATTTCG
Source organism: Kuschelorhynchus macadamiae (assembly GCA_030620095.1). Lineage (NCBI taxonomy): Eukaryota > Metazoa > Arthropoda > Insecta > Coleoptera > Curculionidae > Kuschelorhynchus > Kuschelorhynchus macadamiae. The sequence goes on along the minus strand of JAUTXW010001340.1, from coordinate 1,960,838 downwards.
TTTTTTAAACCCCGCCAACCAGTCACTACCTGCTAATTTGGCATTCTTATTAAATGGATGTTTCAAGCTCATATTTTCTGCCAGCTCAAATGCAAATCGACGAGCATCGAGAGGGGTTATTCCATAAAATCGCTTTTCTAGGTCTAGAATATGCTCAATTAGTTCAGTTTCTTGTTGGTCAGTAAAGACTTGTTTAAAATGATCATTTCTTGGTGTCTTTGGCATCATTTCATTATTTTTTCGGCGCAAAATACAGGTCTTAGGTATCTTAAAACGTCGAGCTGCTTGTCGAACTGAAATTTCGTTTCGGTTGACCATTTCCAGTGCCCTGGTCATGTCTTCTTCTGCCCACGAAGGCTCGGGTTTTTTTCTTTACGTAGTTATGTACCATCTAAAAACAATATTTTTTATGATAATATACACACATCACATAATTGAATTAATTTTAAGACACCTAAATTCATATTTAAGCCACAACATACTGCTTTGGGGCACAGAGGACCATAAGCGGTCCTTTGTGCCCCAGTTGCAGAAAATAAATTTAAATTTCCCGCCACTCTACTGAATGTATGTTTACACCTGAGTTAACCAACTTGTTTTTAAGTAAAAAAGTTGTGTTTTAGTGGGTTATAATAAGAAATAACAATACACGCATAATAACGCAATAATCACACTTGACAAAACTATAAAATTTAGCATGGCTTACCTTAAAAACCAATGTTTTGTTTGCTGCGACCTGCACACTGCACGAACATTGCTGTAACTGTCAGAAATATAAAAATACACCGCTAGCTTGCTATTTTTAACAACATTTAAAAGATGGCGCCACGTATAACAGAATAAATCGAGCGTACCTTTGTGTCCCAGCGGTCCTCTGTGCCCCCTTCTCCCCTACTTTTTATTGGGAGAACTTTTTATGAAAGTCAACATTTTTTGCGAAAATAAGGGTCTAATATCCATAATTTAATGTATTACCTATTATTAAAATACTTTCACACAAAAGGTTACCTGATGTGTTTGTCAGTTTTGTTGATTTACAAAAATGGATTAACTGAAACCTAAAGAAATCCAATTTTAATTATACTGGGTGATTGGGATAGAATGCGAAACATGCAAGATGTTTATAATATTTTTAATGACAAATATCCTAACAGAAACCCAACAACTAAATTTACCGTAAGTAAAATTAACAAAAAATTTCGTGAAACTGGTAAGGTAAAAGATGCTGTATGAAAAACTGAAAAAAAAAAACAAATAATAACTTTTATGGTTTTTCTATAATTGTAGGCTTAGTTGAGATGACAGATGGAAATAATTTTCACTTCATCATTGTCATATTTTCTCCTCTATAAATCCTCTCAATCCGACGTTTCGGATTCGAGCGACCAACAACAACTTTTTTACTTTAAATACGGACCTGGATTTTTTATTTGACTATTCGACAACTTTTCTAACCTTAAATTAAATTAGGACAAAAAAGTCATACTATATCATTTGATTTTTTTGAGACAATACGTATTATTTGAAGCATTACGAAAAAACGCCATCTAGTTACCACTGATAGAATCATTACGGTACAGATAATAGCTCTAGGCGAAGAGTAAAAAATCGCTTTTTTTATTTTTCCACACCATTTTATTATTGAAAATAGAACAAAATGATAAATAACAAAAAGTTGCATAATTGTCTAAAGAATACAACGTTTATATTTTTGATAAATCTCAAGGAGGAAAATTCAAAACAAAATCGGCATTTTCATTTTTGAGTTGCTGTTACGACCCCTAGCGGCCATTATTCGAACTTAAAAATAATTTCCTGTTACTTTTCTTGGCTGATTGACTGGGAGACCATTCTTAATGGGTCGCCCTGTATATACGTGTGTTATCTGGCATTTGGTGAAATTTAGTACGAGGGATGTTTCGGGTAAATTCCAATTCACCGATTTTTAAAAGTTTATTTTACTTCCCTCGTAGGGGTTCTGAATCCATTCACATATTAAACTAGTGTAAATGTTTTATTGATGTCTCTTTTTTATCTATATAAAACACACATTTTTTTTAAACACCAGACAATTTACATAAAAAGAAAAGATAAAAGAGAGGACAACTAATATTTGGGAGACAATTACTTACTTATATCTCTAACTTACCCCAGTAATAGTCAATAGTTTCGTTTGTGTTTGCAAATAAATCTCCATACGTATACACCCCTTCGTATTCAAAATTGTATAGGTAAATTGGTGTATGTCCCTTCCGTGAGTGCAGTAGTAAAGATTGATATAAAGGGTATAAGAAGCCTCTGTCCGAATATAGCTGCAAGCAAGAAAAATTAATAGCTTAGACAAAGGCAGTTTACCAATATAAATATTAATCCATGACTAGAGCAGTTAATGGTATATTAAAATTTAGCGTCTCAATATTAACCCATTAACGCCCAAATTATTTTTTTTCCGAAATTAACTATTTTCTTTAGAGATTCCTACTATGTTTTTAATAAGTAAGCGTAGAAAAATATTATTTTGTAAATAACTTATTTGGTTCTTCAAAAAACTGCCGTCCTCGTATGAGGACGCTGGGATAATATGATATAAAAAAAACAAAATATTGTATAAGTTTATTTTGATTTATTTGAAAATAAGAGTTTATAAGTTAATTTTTTTTGTGAAAATCGTTGAAACAACTAGGCATGCAAAGCGTAATATTACATTTTTGGCAAAATGTCCGTGGTTTCCCTGTGCAATTATTAATTTGGCATCTTCTTTGTTTTTCTCTTTTGCCAATGGAGTGGTTTTTTCCCGTCAAATTTTATGTCATTTGGCACGACTGTTTTGGATGTACTTGGAAGACTGAACGGTCGTCCTCGATCAATCCTCAAGCCATGATCACTTTTCAAATATGGATAGGCAATCTCCATACGAAATTCCTTGATTGACATCCTCTTTTGTCCTTTGCACCATATTGTAAAGTACGTAACCATTTACAATAGCCATATCTATCATCCTTGTGAAAAGACACCAGTACCATTTCTTTCCTCTTACAGAAATGTGATGTTTCTCTAGAAGCCAATCATGGTGGTCAACACCACCCATAAATGTATAGTAATTAGTTACTAGTTGTGGCTGTGGTATTGGCAATTTTTTCTGTTCCTGCTTTTTCCATCTTTGAACTTGGGTTACAGGAGTGATTGTATCATAATTGGTAGCAAGTGAGATACATTTATTATCATTCCATTCGCAAACAAGGATTTTATTGTTATGGTCAAATCGCCAATCATATGTTCCCCGAGGTTCTTTTTCCAAAAAATCTTTGATGTCATCGTAGGACATTTTGCTGTTCTGTTCTCCCGGACTGTACCAGTAGCACGAAAGTCTTTCTGTTTTAGATTACACAGGAGATTATGACTTGTAAAAAAAATTATGGAAATATACTTTATGTCTCTTAGGGTTTTCAATTACTTCTAACATATTGGTGACAACTCTGGTTCCTAAAGGTTCTTTGTTATTAGATTGATCTGTAGGCTCTTTACCACAATAAAGTGTAAAATTATAGCAATATCCATTGCCGCCACATAGAGCCCACAGTTTGAAACCGAATCTTATTGGTTTTGCTTTAATAAACTGTTTTATTGGGTGATGTCCGTAATATCTCACAATCAACTCATCAATTGATAAATGCTCATGGAAATTACCCCATTGTCTAAAACGTTCATTTACCATTTCCATGAAAGGTCTAATTTTGAATGATCTGTCGTGTTTGTTTTCATTTGCTCGAGAGTTATCAACGAAGTGAATGAAGGATTTTAGTTCTGTGTATGTTTTACGGCTAAATGCGTTTTTTACTAATAAAACTCCCAGGTCTTCTCGTTCGGACCAATAATCCCTCTCACTGGGCAACGAGTGATATCCAGTAAAAATTAAAAAACCAATAAAAATTTTGATCTATTCTTTGTTTGTTGAATATTCGTGTTTATTTTTTTGTGTTCTTGCATATCGTATTGTCTCTGTAACCAATAAATCATAAACGGCATCGTCAAAAAAATATTCAAAAATTTCTAAAGGTGTAGCATTCGATAATTGTTCTCTTATGACTTCAAATACCTGTTTACAATCTTCAAAGTCCATTGTCTCATAGTTTGGTTCAGATCTCTCCCACTTTGGCGGCAAAAAAATAGATTCACCTCTTTTTCGCTTAGAAAATGATGAAAGCGGTAAATTATCTTTTTCGTCAGACGATGACGGTTCATCTGGAGTATTTTCTTCAGTGAGAAATATTTCAGTGCCCTCTGGAATATCTCGTACCGTAGCTGTACCAATATCTTCATCGTTGATATCATCTTCATCACTCAATTCGTCAACTCCTGGGAGTAAAGCTGCTATATCGGCATCAATCTGCTCTGAATATAAATATTCAACAGCATCATCCAGTGTCTTGAAGAATTTTCTGGACATAATTCAACAAAATCGGAATTTCTGCAAATAAAATATTTTTTTAGTATTCAATTTTACCTATAAAGTCCAGTTAGAACAAAAATAGGATATTTTCAAATTTTATACCTAAACGCCCAGCGTCCTCATTTGAGGACAGTAGGATTTTGTTACACCCTGTATACAAACCATTTCTTTTGGGCCTTATTACGTATTATATTCATAAAACCTAACAATATAACTAGCAGAAAAAATAACTTCTAATACATACCTTTGTTTTATAACAAAATACGAAAATTTTAACACGAAACCACGTGATAAAAAAAATGCAATAAATCAGATAATACTTCAGAGCCAATACGTAACTTCGGCGCTTCGAAACGTGCGGTTAGCATCACTACCTGACTATTACTGATGTTCAATGCCGAATTACTGTTGTTTGTACGACGGTATCTACGCCATCTCCTCCTATGTCAGCTATCCTCAAATGAGGACCTGGGCGTTAATGGGTTAACAAAAGAACATTTAGTTTACCATTATATATCATAAATTTTTCTTTGAACTGATCACCAGCCCGAAGACCAATCCACTGAATGATTACTTAACACAACTTTACCTAACGAAAACAACAAAATATTGATGAACATAACCTGGAACTTAATGAAAAGTTATTGGGAACCAGAAAAGTACTAACCGAGTATGAGGACCACCTCTAACAAAACTAAACTCCACCAAAATTCTTGCAGCCATACTAAATATTTTAAACAAAAGAATTATGTGCAATGTATTATATTATTTACTATGAGGCGAAATTATAAGATACTAACGTCCGGGCAAAACAGCAAAGAAATTTTGCTTTTAAAGAAAAAAAAATCCAGAAGGCGCAAAAAACTATCGCCCCATAGGCCTGATGTCTCATCTAAACGAGCCGTTTACTGAAATCTTAACAAACAGGCTAACAGTATTTTCAGTCGCTGAAACAGCATTCCTGAATACAGGAATAACTGACCATATTCAAACAGTATATCTCCTAATAAAAAAAGCTTACTGTCCCCTCTAGCTTTTATTGACTATAAGAAAGCTGTCCAATTCATATATGAAAAGGCTAACAGTTATACTAAATACTTTTCAGCCGCTGAAACAGGCATTCCTGAATACAGGAATAACTGACCATATTCAAACAGTATATCTCCTAATAAAAAAAACTTACTGTCCCCTCTAGCTTTTATTGACTATAAGAAAGCTGTCCAACTCATATATGAAAAAGAAACAATGAAAATAAAACTCGATGAAGATCAAATAACAGTTAAAATCAACATACAAATAGGAGTGAGATAAGGTGACACAATTTCACCTAAGCTATTTACACTAGTGCTTGAGGATGTTTTCAAGAAACTAAATTGGAAATCAAGGTTCTTGGGATTAGACCGTGTCAAATTGGAATTACTATCCGACGTTTCGTCTTCGATTGCACGAGGCAGCTTCAGGGATATTTACTCCAAGAGATCTAAACACTGAATGTGCTCGAAGAGATTCAGGCGGGCTTAAAATCGGTTTCCACGTGTGATGTAGACCGGAATCTCAATTGAAATTTTTTGTATATTTAAAAATTTTATTAGATTCTCTAATTTTTCTAGTACCGATGCTAGAACCTTGGTTTCCTTTACATTTATAATGTGGCCAGTGGTATGCTGGTGCTCAGCTATAGCAGATTGAACTATTTGTTTCTTCTTAATACATCGTTCATGTTCCTTAAGTGTAGTTGATATTGATTGTCTCTCCCACACACTTCTCCACAGGAGCAAGGGATTTTATATACTCCTTCTGTTTGGAATAGCCATTCCCTCTGAGAGCTTCGGTCAGTTTCGATGTTTCCGATGTTAAAGAATCTTGATCAGATATCGAAATAGCTCTGAATGTGAGTTAATAACCGATTTCTTTTGTGCTGGATGGTGATGGGAATTCCAGAAACGAAAAACTCTAACAGGACATTTAAACTTAATATCAACCCAACAACAGCTGATAAAAGAATGATGCCAGGAATACGACTTTGTGCCACACCAGCTTTTCATAACCTATAATAAAAAGCCTTCATAACTGGCATGTCGTCTAGATCATCTTTAAATTGGATTAAGAAACTATACTGCGAGCACCACCAGTTAGGGGTATTCATTGTAATACATTATTTACATAAAATACTGTTATTTTGTATACAGGTTTTACCAAAAGATCAAGAAAATGCTTCGATCGTCCTTGGTATCGATTAACCCTGCCTGCAAACGCTTTATAAGCTAATACCATTCTGAATTACTGATTGAATATCTAAACACAAGGATATGTAACCAGGCTCACACAAAAATAGCGAATCTCAGGCATACTCAAGATCTATAAAGTCGATCCACATACTGTGATATGTTTAGATCATATAATGCCATCCTGGAAACCCAAAATACGATTTTAAATGTCATATTTAAGAGCAGCTTACTCAGTCCGTTGTAGGTCTGCATATAGACGTACAGGGTTTTTCCTTATAATTTGCCACATCTTTAAATCCTTTATTTCAAAAGATGCAAAAAAGTGGTGAACACGAAAGTTGTAGGATTTCCTCTGCAGATTTACATAGTGCTAAAATCAAAAACAAATGACTATCGGAAAATATAGAAATCACCATGAACTTTGTTATTTTAAATGGAACATCCTGTATATTTTATAATTTTTAGATGCGCTTCATTGTCCCCTTTTCAAAAATAACATATCTATATTTAGAACAGTAGTTTTTGAGCTAGTCACCTTTAAAGTAGCACATTATGAGGTGCTACTTTATTGCATCTAGATAGCTGTGAGTGGCCGCGGGTGCAATTCGGCCATTATGATTCGAGAATCACTCTAGCCATGAAATGTCAAATGAAACCAAAATTACCTATTCCTTTTGAATAAAAATAATACATTTTATTTACGTTTTACGTTAAACGTATATATTTATAGCAAATTAAATATTAAAACATATAAAAAACAACTAATTTATTCTGATATATTATAATATATGTAATTAACAAACAACAAATATAAATGCTAGTGAATAAACAAAGATACCAATAACATTTATAGAATATGTATTATAAGTTATGCACATGACCACCGCCATTGTTTAAGCAATTTTGGAACACGTGTCCCATTCTATTAATAGCATTGCTAACAAAGAAGGGATATTCGGTATTTAAAATTACTATTTCTTGCTTGATTTTTTGCCGTAATTCTTGTAAATTATCAGTCCTATTAAAGTAGATTTGATCTTTCCCCTTGAAGTTTCCCTACATAAAATTATCTAGGGGCTATTGGCCGGCTACCGGATTGAGCCTTGCCTTCCTATCCATAAACCATACCGATTATTTCAAAAATTGGTAATCGGTTGGACATTGTGAGGCGGTACGCCATCTTGGTGCCAAAATAATCTAGTGCACTGACGAATGGGAAGTGTCTCTAAAAGGCGCTCTATTTCGTTATTTAAAAAATCTAATGTCAAAATACCCTAAAAAATAATTGCCCCATTAATTAGCTCTCCTAATGTGCCGCACCACACATGCAACGACTTACGCCCTTGCTTCTTCCTTTCTTCAATTATATGTGGATTTCGGGTTGCCCAAAAATGTGTGTCATTTCTGTTAAACATTCCGGTCGTAGTGAAAATAGCTTCATCAGACCACAGAATTTTTTTAAAAACTGGTCATCTTCTCGAAATCTCCTGAGCATTTCTTGGCAGAATTTAAGTCGTTCATTTATATTTTCTGTTAAATATTGCACTGGCCTAATTTTATAGGAATGATAACCATATTTTTTCAAAATCCTATGAATTCTTTTCCATGATTTCCCTGTGAGTCTTGAAACGTCGGGAATTGACTGGTGTGGATTTTCTAAAAAACAATTCTTTTAAACTTCATCTTTATTAAATAAATAGAAAATTACCTTCAAAATATAATAAAATATTAAAATCTTCCTTTAAATTTGCATTTGATCTTCTTTTCTTTCTGAAAAAGTTTTCCTTTCCACAAAATGTTTTACTATATATGATACTGTCTTTCTAGATGACACTCGCACCCCTGGATTTTGTTCCCGGTATTGACGCACTACCCTTGATGCGTTATTTTGATTTGCGTAGTATAACTGAATTATTCTTTTTCAGGGAAAAGCATTAGGTATTATTTTTAATTTGACGCAAAACGCAAATAAAGTATATTACTGTTATTCAAAAATAATTATTTTGGTTTCATTTGACATTTCATGGCTATTGTGATTCACATAATGGCTGAATTGCACCCACGGGTACTCACGGCTATCTAGATCCAATAAAGTTAGTTAAGCACCTCATAAGGGGTTATTTTGAAGACGCATAGCTCAAAAATTACTGTTCTACATATAGACATGTTATAGATTTTTGAAAAGAGGACAATGAGGCGCATCTAAAAATTTAAAAATATACAGGGTGTTCCATTTAAAATAACAAAGTTCATGGTGATTTCTATATTTTCCGATAGTCATTTGTTTTTGATTTTTGCGTGGTGTAAATCTTCAGACGAAATTCTACAACTTTCGTATTAACCACTTTTTTGTATCTTTTGAAATAAAAGATTTAAAAGGGTGGCAAATTATAAGGAAAAACCCTGTACCTTTTACATAATATAATCGACAGGCCCATGAATTATAGAAACCTAAAAATTATCCTACTAAATTTGTCTTAATTAAATTTTGGATAAATAAATCTATCACCGAATACATAAAATATGTTCAATAACTCGACAGCCCGATGAGTTTGAACATCATTAATTAAAACATGATTTACAGAATAGTTACTTACATCTACAATACCTTTTATAGTTCTTGTGTCTTCTATGTCTATGAATTCTTTTCCACCCATATAAAACTGAGTTACGTTTTGATATAAACTATGTGGGTTTGCTGCGCTGAGTGTGAATAATAGAAGCACGTCAGACAGTAACTTTTCAAAATTCTGGTTCAGTTGATTCCTGACTTTTTCTGGTCTAATTAAACCTACGGTAAAAATTTAGTATAGTTTTTACAAGTTTCACTTTTATCGAGTAATTTTTGTTAGAGGAATTATTGCGATATCACTGGCGATGTCATAGAAAAATAGACTTAGAGACATTACATTTTTCAAATTTGAAGAATCATGAAATCAACATTATTATGGGCGATTTTAATTCGAAAGTCTCAAAACAGAAGGTCGAATATCGAGGGATATTTCTGTTTGGGCATAAAAATCTAGAGGGGAGTCTAATTATTATTATGACTTGTCTTTAAGAAGTTTTTGTGCCTTGAGTGACTTTCTTTTTATCAACAAGGGTTTTAGAAACGGAATTCAGAGCGCAAAAACTTCTCGCAGATGCAGACACCGACTACAATGTGCTCTTGGCCAACGTCAAAGCTGAGAAAACTGAAAATGTGCTCGTAAACTAAAATAATTAGTTAAGAAGAATTATATGCAGTAACAACAAAGGATATCGATAGTGGCTGGAGGGATATGAAGTCAGCAATTCTAGAAGCTGGAGATCAAGATCAAAAAGTAACTCTGGTTGATACAAGAAATTATCGTGTTAATCGAAGATAAACGATTATACAAAAATACACATAATACCAAATAGTTCAATTAAAAATACTGATTAGATCATCACATAAAAAAGCAAAGGAGCCCTGAACGGAAAAACATTGCGGAGAAATAGAAGAACTAAACAATAGGCATGACACTGCTACTTTACATAAAAAATTGAGGGAAATTACATGACACATATGTATATATAAACTTATATATATATATATATATATATATATATATATATATATATATATATATCAACTTCTGTGCGGTTCTTGCTCGTAAAAAGTTATACGAAAGAAGTAAAGATGAGGAAATTACTCCTTCACCAACGTGTCAAGAAACGACCAAAACATATGACGTCCTGTCCTGTTTGTTTCAGAACCAAGTAGGCATTCTGCTATTTCCTCCGGCAAGGGTCATCAAGCAGTTTTCTTTGGGGGGGGGGGTATCATTATCAGTACTAGAACCGAGATACCCGAGAACACTGAAATAAAGTGACATGTCATTCGACTTCGAAAGTCAATGAGGGAAATTGGCAACCAGTGGCGCCATCTGTAGGTACTATGGTGCCCTAAACCGCTAAATGTATTTTCATTCCAGGACTACATCCGTTCACTACTGTCGTTCTGCAATGAACAGTTTCGCAGCTTTCTTTCTCACGCCCGAATAGAAACCCAGGTATTAGTGACTGCGAAGTGGAGCCGAAGGTTATATCTCAGCGGCCGTTGGTCGCTATTTATATTTTTCGGATGTTGTTAGTGCGCTATTTCCGCTTGATTTTTTGTAATTTTTAGATCTGTCGCTTATTGTCTTCCATACTGTTGGTAGTTTTAATGATTCGTCCCATTTATTTGAATCACCTAGATTTTCAATTTTTATGGCCAGTTTTCTGATGTAAGAATGGGACCTATATGGTTTGTTTCTTTCTGATACTGAGTTTATGCTCTTCTACAATTGCTGATATCCGCCTGTTAGTTCCTCCCACTTACAGCTTTTCACAGTCCTGGCACGGAATGCTGTATACTCGGTAGTTTTCCAGTTTGAATTTGTCTTTTGGATTTCCAAGTAGTTTACCTTATTGCTGTTTGTGATTTGTGTGTTATGTTGTGCTTTCTAAGAATTTTTCCAATTCTGTCTGCTGTGCCTTTTACATATGTCCAGACTACTTGTTGTCTTCCCGGCTCATAATTTTTGGTGTTCGTTGTTCGGGAACCTTGTACATTAATAGCTTCTTCTATGGTGCGATTTGTGTTGCCATTTTTCTTTAAAGCATCAGATATTATATTAAGTTCGTTTTATCTTGTGTCTGTTCCCCTATACATAGCCTTCATAGATTATATAAAGGCGTTTGATTCAGTGGAACAATGGGTGATAATTGAAGAGCTCAATAAGGCCCAAATTGATTCCCGGTACATAAAACTAATTAAAAATATCTATGAATACGCCAAGGCAACAGGTAAACTGCACAAATGTTGTAACAATTTCTAGACTATAGAGGAATTCGACAAGGAGACACATTTTCCTAGAGGGAATATTAAAAAACGACTGGTTAATCAAAAGACGTTTGCTTATTTGCCGATAGTGATGAGGATTTACAAACTACGATAACCGAACTAGAGTGAACTGTCATGACGTTCGATGTACAAATTTGGACCCTTCACAAAACAAAGAATGAAAAAAGTTTCCCAGGAGAAACTTAAGGTAAGCCTATGCTCAAATTGGGTGCAAGAAAGTTACAAATAGATGTAAGATTGCCCAACGAATCTCAAGTTTTGGTGTGAATTTAAATAACAAAACGAAAGCTTTATTGCAATTTTATCTTTTAAAGACGTAGATTTTCCTAAAACATGGACAATGTGAGTTTAGATGCTATATGTGAAAATATATTTTACCGACGTTTCTGTAATGGGAAAAGGTTCAGGATATATTGCAACTTTTATGTAATAAACAAGGTAAGCTTAAAATTCTAGCGTGAAAAACTGTCTCAGTTTCGTCATACAATGTTATATTTATATTTTTTGTTTCCCATTTCATTTAAAACAATTTACGTAGCAGTTAGGACTCATCATCCCTAATTCGGCTTTATTAAGTGACCTATATAGCCATAAAAATGAAGACATACAAAGAAAACAATTCTTAAACATTGTTCTTAATAAAAATACAATCTTACTTTCTGCTCTTACTAGTCCTTCATTTTTAACGACTCCAGTCATCCATGGAACATTTTTTATTTCTCCTTTTAAAATGTATTCTAACGGGCTTTTCTGGAGGAACGGATTCAAATTTCTTTCCGATTTTGTTTCAACAACAGAACCAAATATGCCCAAAGGATTTCCATAAAATGGCTAAAAAAAATTACAAAATTAAAAAATGTAGATGATTTCATGTTGATTCGTGAACATCTACTGATAATTTAAGTTGTCTAGATCCAAAAATATTTAAATTTAAATATTATTTTCATATATACATACAGTCGAGCAATATTTTTTATTTTATATTGTGCTTTTTATTTATTATATTTCTATATTATCAATTATTAACTTTCACTCACCGACTTTTATTAACTGGTATACCCTCCAACTTAAAACTAAAACTTATACTTGAAAAAGTTATGAACCATCAAATGAGAATTTTTCTTAACCGTTATCAAATTTTACCAGTAACTCAGTCCGGTTTTAGAGCCAATCATAGTTGTGAGAGTGCCTTGGCACACATAACTGATGATATTCTTAGAGCCGCCGATGATAACAAAATTACAGCACTCGTTTCTCTCGATTTTAGTAAAGCGTTCGATATGCTTAACCACAAAATTCTATACGCTATTTTGCACTTTATAGGTTGTGGCACGGAGGCTTCTAACTTCATTCAATCTTTCTTATCTGATCGAAATCAGCAAGTTGTTTATGACATGCAATATTCAAATTTCTTAAGTATAAGTATAGGAGTACCACAGGGTAGTATTTTGGGTCTATTGTTATATACAATTTATACTTCCAACTTTTATAAATCTATTAAATACTGTAAATCGCATTTCTATGCGGATGATACCCAATTATACCTTTCTTTCTCAGAGAATCAAACGGTTGAAGCCCAACAACTAATAAATTCAGATATGGCTGACTTTTTTAACGTAGCATCAAATCATTTACTTACACTCAATCCTAATGAATCGTCAATAATCTTATTCGGTAATCAAACCCAAGTAACATATGCTAAGAACAACATTGAGGTCAAAATTAACAATCTAAGCATACCCGCTGTGACTACCTGTAAGACTTTGGGGCTTACTTTGGATTCAAAACTCCGTTTTAAAGAGCATGTTACCTCTAAATTGCGTGCAGCGTACAGTAATTTCAAGCTTATTTATCGCCAGAGGTACTGTCTATCCAGAGAGAGCAAAAAACTTTTATGCGATTCTCTCGTATTATCTCACTTTAGTCACTGTTCGACTGTCTTTTATCCCTGTCTGGACGCCTCCGATCGAAACAGAATACAGAAGGTGCAGAATTCGTGCTTGAGATTAATATATGGGGTTAAAAGGAGAAATCATATTACTCCATTTTTAGAACAATCAAGATGGCTCAATATGTTTAATAGGTACCGTTTGCATATGTATAATTTTACATTTAAGATCCTTAAGTTTAAACAGCCGAATTATTTATTTGAGAAAGTATCCTTTAGACACGATATTCATAAAATCAACTTACGTAGAAAACATTTATTAACAGTACCACAACATAGAAAAGAGATGTTTAAGAGGTCATTTTCGTACAATTTATCTAAATTTATTAATTCAATAGAGAATATAGATTTGAATTTTTCTACGTGTAAATTTAAAAAAGTAATGAAAGAACGTCTCCTTCCACTGCAATAGTACTGTTTTTTATGCTTGTGATCGTGTCTCCTCCCCCACCAACGACTTAAGCCGCCTGATAATTTAAAAATTGTCACTGGTTTTTGATTCATTTTTAGCTTCGCATGTGCCTTTCATTCAGTAGAAATAAATGAAATATCTCGACTTAGATTTAGGTTAGTTTTGATTTAAGTTAGTTAGGGCTTGAACAGTGTCTGGCCAATGCGGTTGGATGTCTGAGTACCATAAGGCCCATTGTTCAACTAGTGTATTTTCAATCAAATCTATATTGTAAATCTGGTTGAACAATAAATGTATTATTATTATTATTATATCAAGAGTCAACTGTCATCGGGTTGCTGTGTGACACAGAAATATGTTAGCAATTCCAAAATTCAGAACAGCCTTTTTCCAGCGTTCTTTCTCTTATATAGCAGTTAAATTATACAATAAAATAGATCCCTCTCTTAAATCCTACGCTATTGATACATTCAAATATAAACTAAAATTAATAAATATGCAAACATTCCGTAATCAATAACTTGAATACTTTCTCATTTTAAACTCGCAACTGGTAAAGTTTCCCTTACAAAATTAAATAAAAGGCCGTTGATAGAATAAGTATAAAAAAAATAGGTTAAGTCAACTAGTCTTAATTTAGTTTTTTTAAGTTTTTTTACATTTGGGTTATATGTAATTTTAGCTAAATATCGCCTAATGTAATTTGAATTAATAAAGACGATTTATTATATGTTTAAAAAATAAAAAAAATTATGCTTCATTGACTTTAGCACCAATAACTGATTGTCCACTTCGAGCGTTGCTTACCGTATTCAAGCCTTTTAAAATTGAAAAATAACCTAGTAAAAATGCTACTAAAAATCGTTACAAAGGAGTTGACAAGTAAGTGTTTTATCCAAACCGTCAGATCTTGACGGAGTAGCAATTTTTATGTAGAATAATCTTACGATTATCCTAGCTCTGGATGGTAGATATTCAGAGGACTGCATAATTAAACGAATATTGAGTTTAAATTAATATAAACATTCCGTAACCAAATTAATGTCCAACAAATATATAAAATAAACCAGTACCAATAATTAAAAGGGTGACTCCTGCATCTCTGGTTCCTACTAAGGATAGGATCTCATTTCTGGATACAGACACAGAGTTTGAGCTCCCAGTAAAGGGGTTTGAAAGCGAAAAAATACGAGTAGAAAGGAAATAAAGAGGAGTACCATTTATGTCTTCTTATTAGACATCGCTCTTAGTAAATTAAATAAATATGGAACAATTTACTTTATATTTTTAAGTATAATTTTAAAACTAAAGTTGCCGTCAATTTTCGAAGGGTTCTCACTCGTTTTTAAATAAAACTCCCAGACATTCTATCGTAAATTAATGGAAT
Organism: Kuschelorhynchus macadamiae; assembly: GCA_030620095.1. NCBI lineage: Eukaryota > Metazoa > Arthropoda > Insecta > Coleoptera > Curculionidae > Kuschelorhynchus > Kuschelorhynchus macadamiae. The sequence continues at coordinate 1,945,543 of JAUTXW010001340.1, read as the reverse complement.
TTTACCTACTCGGAAGTAATCTTGTGTTTTCATAATTTCTTCAGCGGGGACTGACCTTAAACATTTTATAAGATCTCTGCTACTTCCAGTAAAATTTTCACAACCAACAAAATTGGCTTGAGTGATGGAAATCTGTTTTTGAACGACGTTTAGGGGCATGGCCCAGCCCGCTAACGCATTGCCGCTCTGGGATATTGCTCTATGGAACAAACCTAAAATATCCAAACCATTAATTTATAGTTATACAGGGTATCCACGAACAAGCCCTACAAAATGAAAGGGGTGATTCTACATGAAAATGTTTTCATATTAACCTAGGTCCAGAAATGCTTTGTTACGGAGATACAGGGTGTTGAAGTATAAATTTTCTTTTCGTTTTTATTAAATATCTGTCGCAAATAATACAAATTTTCTCACGAAATTGGGCATCCGGGATATTTTTTGGGCGAGGAAACATCATTTGGTATTAGATTTCACGTGACTATTATTTATGTTAATTGGCCCTAACTTATTTGGAGATGCACTTCTGGGTTTTTTACGAAAAAATATTATTCTTGTACCTTTCCTAAGCAAAAAAGCTATACTTACTTTACAACGCTAGAGGTAACCGTTCTCGAGCAATTTGCAAGTTTATACGTCGATGCAAGGAAAACAAATGTTTCAATAATAATAAACTATACAAAACAATACAAAATTAAAGGTAAGTATGAATTATTCTAAACTATAATAAATGCTCCACGTGATGACCGTTAGTTTGAAGGCATAATGTAATTCTTTTTTTTTTAGAGAACGTAGTATACTTATTTTGCTTAGGAAAGTGTAAGTATTTATTCATAAAAAAAGGTATACTTACTCAACAATGCTAGGTAACCGTTCTTAACAATAATTAACGCAAGTATCATTGTTGACAAAATTGTTATTGTAATAATTTGATTTAATTGAAAGGAAGATTTTAATTATTTTTTTTTAAATGGTTTTATTTAGTAATGAAGAATATGCAGTTATGCATTTAATCTACGGGGAAATTCAGTGTAACGTTCGAGCGGCACAACGTAGATATGTTGAAAAGTTTCCGTATAGAATCCATCCCACTCACACAACCTTAACGGCACTTCACCAGAGGTTGAAGAAAACCGGATCAGTGTTTCCAAAAAAAAAAAAAATGAAACGGGTAGGCATCCCAGAATTCGCAAAACATCTGTAAGTAATATTATACATAAGGAGAACTTACACCCGTTTCATTTTAAAAAGGTGCATGCTATGATGGAGGGTGATTTTCCTGCGCGTGTAGTATTTTCCGATTGGATGAGAAATAAGAAAATTGAAGATCCAACTTTTTATTCTGCGATGAATCTAGTTTCACGAGAGACGGAATTAATAATTTACACAATTCACATCATTATGCATATGTTGGGGATAATCCCTATGCTGTGAAAGAAACCAAACATCAACATAGGTTTAGTATTAATATGTGGATTGGTATTATAAACAACCAACTAATTGGACCTGTTGAGTTACCAGGTCGACTAAAAGGAGAAGAGTATTTAAATTTTCTTCAGAATATCTTACCCACATTACTAGAGGAAGCTCCTTTAAATTTCGGCAAGCCATGTGGTTTATACAAGATGGGTGTCCGGCTCATTTTAATCGAAATGTGCGTCAGTGTCTGGATCAGACTTACGAAAATCAGTGGATTGGTAGGGGCGGACCAGTTCAATGACCAGCTAGGTGGCCAGACTTAAATCCTTGTGATTTTTGTATATGACGTTTTCTCAAATGCCATGTGTACTCCATTCCAATACAAACGCGAGTTCAGCTCTGGTGGTGAATTCAAAATGCCTGCAATGAGTTCAGACAAATGCAGAATATTTATACACGTATCAGACGTTCTCTAAAAATATTACATTATGCCTTCAAACTAACGGTCATCACGTGGAGCATTTATTATAGTTTAGAATAATTCAACCTTTAATTTTGTATTGTCTTGAAATAAATACACCTTAGTTTATTATTAACAAAAAATTTGTTTTCCTTGCATAGAAGCATAAACTTGCAAATTGCTCGAGAACGGTTATTTCTAGCGTTGTTGAGTAAGTATAGCTTTTTTGCTAAGAAAAGGTATAAGAATAATATTTATTCGTAAAAAAAGCGCCGTCTAAGTGTCACATGAAATTTTATATCAAATTATGTTTCCTCGCCCAAAAAATACGCCGAATGCCCAATTTCGTGAGAAAATTTTATTATTTGCTACAAATATTTAATATAAAATAAAATTTATATTTCAACACCCTATATATCCGTAACGAAGCCCTTTCCGGACCTAGGTAAATATGATAATTTGTTCATGTTTTTCTTATGTAGAATCACCTTTTTCATTTTGTAGGGGTTGTTCGTGGACATTGTATATAGAACATAAATTAATTAATGGTCAAAAAAGAAAAACCCCTTTCCCTTTATTAAGTATAGTGAAGCATCTCTATTTAATTCCGCACATAGTCCATTAAGAACACATACATAAATTGTCCGTTTTATTCTTGTAGACTAAAAAAAAGATGAATTCAGGACAAAAACTCCGGTTAAATTACCTTATAGATTGGTTTTACCCAATTACAAAGAGGTTCCCTCACAACGAATCTCTCTTTTTGTTTAGAAAAGTGAAAGATAAGATACCCGAATTTATACAGTATGTCCGCGGATGGACTTTACAAGAGTTCTGATGGACTAAGAATTGAAAGATACAAAAAAAGTCACTCTAGATAAAAATGTTTGCTTAAAAACTAAATAAGGTTCGCTTTATTCAGGGGGCATAAAAAATACAAAAATGTTATTTTGGGTAAAAGTAAAAATGTCTTATTTTGCAATATTGTTTTATACAGGGGGCACAAAAAATACAAAAATATTGTTTTGCGTAAAAAGCATACCTCGTTTCTAATTTTCTCTCAAAAGTACAAATTTGATTTCAAAATTGTGTGTCAAAACCAATTGTGATTTATAAATGAACTAGTAAAATTGGAGTATTAATTCAAGATGGCGGAACAAAATGGTGGCAAAATAAAAATGTTTGTAATCGTAAAAAATCACCCTCTTAGGTTTTACATATCTTCACGTTTTAGCGTCCCTAGATACCAAAAATTATGTTTTAACAATTTCGTCTGTTAGCCGTTATATCTGTCTGCCTGTCAGTTCGCGGCATAGGTTAAAAACTACTTCTCAGATTGACTTCAAATTTTAGACAAAGAGTTAGGGTCATATGGGGATGACTTGATATCATTTTGGTAAAAATCCGATATGGCGAAACAAAATGGCGGCCCGGTGAAATGTTAAAAAAATTATTACTAAAAATCTACTTAACCAATTTATTTCAAATTTTGCACAAATACCAAGTACTATGTAGGAAACAACTGGTAAAATTTTGGTACTAATCCAAATGGCGGTTTAATAAAATTATTAAAAATCCAGCCTGTCTGTATGTATGTCAGTTCGTAGCATAGCTTAAAAACTACTTACCAGATTGACTTCAAATTTTAGTCAAAAATTAAGGGTCATATGGGGTTGACCTGAAAATATTTGAGTAAAAATGGAATATGTCGGAACAAGATGGCGGCCTAGTAAAACGTTAAAAAAAATTATTACTAAAAAAACTAGCTATCCAATTTACCTTAAATTTTGCACAAACTTCGAGGTTAAAAGGGTAACATTTTAGTATGAATCCAAGAGCAAAACAAAATAGCGATTTAATAAAAAACTTAAAAAGTAAGCCTGACAAAAACCACTTATTAGATTGTATTTCAAAATTTGTGAAAACATTAAGTGTGATATAGTGAAAACTGGTAAAGTTGTGGTACGAATTCAAGATGCCGTTACAAAATGGCGGCCAAATGAAATTTTAAAAAATATTAAATGTCATATAGTGATAAACTGGTACATGGCGTAACAAAATGGCGGTGTGTGTGTCAATGTAAAAACCATTTATTGAATTTACTTTAAAGTAGGTAATTGGAAGGAATCCAATAATTTCAATAAAAATGTTTAAAAAGACAGTATATGTGTGTTACTAAATGACTGTTTACTGAACTAACTATAACTAACATTTCACTATTCCTAATAAAAGGAAAGATTCATAACCAGGGAAGTTCCAGTTAAAGAAAATTTACCGGGTTTTCATCTATAATTTAATTTTTTTTCTGTTGCAAGGGTACGCAGACCACAAAGCTCCAGCAAAAGCTGTAAAAAATTCATTAAAGCTCTCATCGACATTATGACCTTTATAAACTGAATGAAAATAGTATGGAAAATTTTCAGGGCTGCAAAGATGAATATTACGGAAGAAATAGATATCTGTGTCGGTTGTATTAAGAAAAATAGCAAAACGGCAGTTTTTGCTTTGCGATTCAAAAGTGTAATGCCCTTTTAGCTTTTTAGTAAATTTTTCGCATGTTTTTGTTAATATGAGGGCCTTTCAACAAAGACTAGGTCTAATTTTTTTACGGTCCAGTGCAACAAGCTACATATCGCCAAAAATAAGAAAATATCATCCAAGTGGGCTTCTTTCATTTTGCGAAATGTCAGTTGTCATAAATTATTTATTTGATTTTGCCGCCGCTCTAAAGTTGAGATATCGTTATCGCGCCTCTAAGAATCGTGATGGATAAATTGAAAGAACAAAGATTTGCGATAAAATCATCAGCAACGGAAACTTTTTCGATAATTAATACGGCTTTTGGGGAATTGTCTATGGCAAGATCTGCTTGTTTTCGATGGCATAAAGAGTTTAGTAATGGCAAGGAAAGTTGTGAGTTGCAAGGCGGTCCAGGTGCTCCTATTGTGGCACTAACCGAGGAAACCGTATCAGTGCGCCGATCGGAAGAGAGAAACATTCAGGGGCGTGCAGTCCATGGAGGCAAGAGAAACAATGCTTCCCCAAAAAAAAAATGACCAAACATCTTTTAAAATCTAATTTTTGAAATAGGAAACCATTAATTTAGTTTATATTAAAAATGCTAAAATATTATCTTAATAATCAAGCCCATAATAAATGCTGCCTTGACTCCGACCCAGCCACAACAGAATATCGAATAGAACCTATGCGTTCCGCTAGCTTCTCTGCAGCCAAGCCCTCAATGCTTGATTTCCTGTGAATCGAGCCAGAGGTTATTGAACTTTCCACCAGCTGTTTGCAATTTTTGCATTTTAATCGCGTGCTTTAAGTGGTGGCGGAAGCCATCGTTGGAGTAGGTTCTTTGTTTGAACGGCTATCCGTGTGTTGTGTGATACATACGTCGCGTAGTGCATGGTGCGATATGGAAGACAATAATAATACGGACGTGGATACGTAAATACCGTCAACTTCGGCTGTCGGTAATAACGTTGAAGAGTGTGTGTAAATGTGTGGTGTGTGTTTTAATAATAAAGGGATTTTTAACATTAAACTTCGCTAATAAGCTTCAAATAATTTCCAAAGGAAGGGCGAAACCGCCTATGAAAAATTTAACCACAAAAATGAAAAACTGTATTAGACATTTTTATCCGGAAAAACAATACGAACAATTTAAATGGCTAACAGGGTGTGAAAATATAAGTAAATTATTTTGTTGGCCATGTTTACTTTTTGAAAATGACAAAGGTCTCTGGAATAAAACTGGTTTTTCCGATTTAAACAATTTCCATAAAGATGTAACAAGACACATCATGTCCAAAGCGCATTTATAGGCCTTCATATAAAAAAAAGTCTTCTGCAAAACCAGAATTGAACACTCCCTTAATAAACAGTTGGAAATTAGTCACCGCCAACACAATGAACTAGTCGATAAAAATGAGCAAATATTAAGAAGAAGAAAATTTAGAGGTCATGACGAAACAAGGGTTTCTTCAAATAGAGGAAATTTTCAAGATTTACTTAGTTTAATAGCTAAATATGATGATTATTTAAAAAATCATTTACAACAGTCTAGCGTTTTTAGCGGAAGGTCGAATCGAATCCAGAATGATTTAATTTCCGCTGTTGCAACCATTATTCTAAAAAGAATTAAGCAGGAGATTGGCGAGGCGCGGTTCATGGCTATTGTTCTGGACGAAACAACTGATATCACTGATTTTAGCCAATTATTTATAGTAATACGCTACGTTAAAACAGACGGAAGTATTCAAGAGCGATTTTTAGGTTTTAAGAATGTGTCCGAAAATCGTAAAGCAGATGCATTATATACCGTAGTTTATAACGTTACTAAAGAAATTAATGGAGAGAAAAAATTAGTTGCTCAAAGCTATGATGGAGCTGCAGTGGTGGCAGGACAATTAGGGGATCTGCAAGCTAAAGTTCGAGAAACTTTCCCAAGTGCTGTGTGTGTCCATTGTTTTGTTCATAAATTAAATTTAGTTTTATCCCAGTGCATCAATTACATTAAAGAGTGTAAAGTATTTTTCGTTTCTTTAAGTGGCATGGCTGCTTTTTTTTCCAAGTCAACAAAACGTACAGAAGCTTTGGACTCCATTGTCCACAAACGACTGCTCTAGGTGGAACTATAACGGAAGACTTGTGTTAACAGTATCTGAAAATCGTGAATCACTGATGAACTATTTGAGAATATAATAGAAAATAATGAAACGTGGGAATCAGAAGCAATAAATAGTTCGAGGGGGTTTTTGGGCTGTTTGAAACGAGATTTTAATTTTAGTTATTTGTTGAACGTATTTTGAGATATATTTCCATTCTCGGACAATGTTTTTAATATATTACAAACTAAAACAAATGATATTGCTTTTTGCCTAAAAGTGGATGATTTTAAATTCATGTTAAGCCAAAAAAGAGATGACTTTGACCTATTTTGGGAGAAAACGATGACGTTAAATGTAGAGCTACAAGCCAACCGTCTTCGAACACCAACAAGGTGGGAGATTTTCAAATATCATACAGACGCCTCTTTTATGAAATAATCGATCAAATTCAGCAACAAATAAACTATAGATTTAACGGTTTAAATGATTTTAAATTCCTCGAGCTCTGCATTTTTGATGCATTTAAAGGAAAAACTTTTCCAGAAGATGCGTTTAAATTTCTTCTTCTTCATTATGGCCAGTTCTTCGACCGAGTGTTACTGCGATCTGAACAAAAAGTGAATTACGAAACTGATGACATTAGCGCAAAAAATAACTCTAAGGAATTAATGCAATTTTTAAAAGACAAGGAGCTGGAAGATGCCTACACCGAAGTGTCGAAATTGAGCGAATTAATATTGACAATACCTGCTACAAGTTCATCAGTAGAACGCAATTTGTCAACTCTTAAACGTATAAAAAATTTTGAATTGAAAATAAACTTCTCCAAAATACGAAGCATCGACGTTTTTATGATGACGTCATTGACGAATTTGCAAAAAATGATCGAAGAATCGAATTACATTACAAACAGGTAAGTTTCTAAAAATTCCTTCCCTTTCTTAAAATTTCAACGCACGCCCCTGGGAACATTAAATAATAGAAAAGAATTGATTTCAAAATTTTAAAATTTATTAGTTTGTTTGACATGTAAATGACATAATTTCTAATGCTTGCTTAAATAATATTGTTTATATTATGTATCGAAATATTCCGTAGACAGACTAGTCTACATGCTGAGATATGTAATTTTATTAAATATTTGCTTCAACCAATTCAAAGTTAAAAATTTTTATTCAGTTGCGAAAAAGCCAAAAAAGATTTTTGTTTGTCAATCTAAACGCAACAAATAATCTGAACACATTTAAAAAGAATTGGATGCTATTAAGCCGTTGGGATAAAGTTATTGCGTTACAGGAGGACTATATAGAGCGTGATAAAAGTATTGTCGTTTAAGATTAATAAATAAAGTTTTGGTAGTACTAGTCCTAGTCTTTGTTGAAAGGCCCTCGTATATCTCAGCAGCAAAGTGGCATTCTCGAATATAATAAATACAAGTGTACCTTTTGACGCTGGTGACAAAATATGGTAATGAACGCTGCCAGCCCCAGCACTCTGTCCGAAGATGGTGACGTTATTTTTGTCTCCTCCGAAATTGTCAATATTTTTCTGAACCCATTTAAGCACTGCAACTTGATCTTTTAATCCGTAGTTGCCAGGAGCCTCATCGTCCGTTGTTGAGAGAAACCCTAAAACATATATTTACATTGGTTAGTTTAAATAAACTGCCCCTAAAAAAAACAATGGCGTCTAATTTTGCCACAAAAGCAAAGAGATTAATGAATTTTTGTATATTGTAACAGAACATAATAATTATATATTTTAAGTTTTTTTTTAAATGTAGATTATGTATAAATATCTGAAGGAAATTTTGTGTTAATAACACTGGCCAACAAGATTTTTCTAACACAGGTCAGCTCATTATTTTCGCAATGGAAATACCCTCCTAGAACCTTTTATATTGGCAGGTAAACAATTTTATTGTGGGGCGGCTAAATGGGTCCATTTTACAACGGAAAAATTACCTAGACTGGGTTGTTTACAACATTACACATAAAATAAACGTTAAACATCACTCTTCTGTTGAGTTTCGAATTAAGTGGTTCTCTGTGTATCGATAAGCAAGTGTATGTGAAGACGAGAATGTCGAGTCAAACGCGCCGAAGTTGCAAAATTTCTCCCGACAAATTTTGTTATATTTGTGGAGAATTTCTGGTGAAATCACACGCCAGGCCATTTTTCGAAAATGTAAAAAAAGCCTACTTTAAACATTTTGGTGTGTTAACTGGGGATCAAGATAAGCGGTGGGCTCCCCATGTGTGCTGTGTTAGTTGTAGTGTATCATTGGTGCAGTGGATGAAGGGAAAGAGAAAAAGTATGCCTTTTGCAGTTCCAATGGTATGTCGAGAACCCACCAATCACTCTGACGATTGTTATTTTTGCCCGACAAAGATTGAAGTATATTCCAAAAAGGGGAAGCACAATATAGAATATCCAAATTTGCAATCTGCCATACGACCTGTTCCTTATAATGCAAATTTGCCAGTGCCGATTGCGCCTTTAAATTGGCAAGCAATTGATTTGAGAGATAATGGAGATAACGCATCATCAGGCAGCTCAGAAGAACAGTGCACCGATCCCACTTTTACCACAGGTCCCAGTTCCGGTGAGCCACATTTGATTGTTCAAAGTGAATTAAATGATTTAGTACGTGATTTGGGGTTATCCAAGCAACTGTCAGAACTTCTGGGTTCCCATCTCAAGGAATGGAACCTATTGGCCAAAGAAACGAAAATTACGAATTTCAGAAAAAGAAATGCTGTGTTTTCTGAATTCTACAGTATTGAACATTCTCCCAGTGAGTGGCGATTATTTATAGACTCATCTAAATATAGCTTAAAAGCTGTGTAATTGCATAATGGAAATTTAAAACTCTCTATACCAGCTGCCCATTCAGTTGCAATGAAAGAAAATTATAAAAATATGCGCACGATTGTTGATAAAATAAACTACAATAGGTATAAATGGCAGATATGTGGGAACTTAAAAGTTATAGCGGTTTTAGTGGGACTTCAGGGGGGATTTACAAAATATTGCTGTTTGCTTTGTTTATAGGATAGTCGTTCAATAAATCAGCATTATGTAACAAAAATTTTGCCAGAAAGAAGCGAATTGTAACAGGCATCTCAAAATGTTAAATTCGTACGTCTTGTTGATCCCAAAAATGTCCTTTTGCCTCCTCTTCACATTTAACTTGGGCTGATGAAAAACTTTGTAAAGGCTTTCAATAAAGATGGTGATGGATTTAAATACTTAAGACAAGTCTTTCCCCAGCTAAGTTAAAAGAAGGCATTTTTATTGGGCCACAAATCAGAAAATTGCCGGACGATGTCAATTTTATGGAAAAGCTTGCTAGGCAGGAACTCAGAGCATGGAATTAATTTGTTAATGTAGTACGAGGATTTTTGGGCAACAATGTGGATGAAAATTATGAACAATTAGTAAATGAAGAGTTATGATTATGGTTATGAGATGCCTATAGAGCGCTTGGTGCCAGAATGTCATTAAAAATTCATTTATTTCATTCCCATCTGTCATTTTTTCCTAAAAATTTGGGAGCTGTTAGTGACGAGCAGGGTGAAAGGTTTCACCAATATATCAGAACAATGGAAATTCGGTACCAAGAACGATGGGATCCAGCCGTGATGGGTGACTACTATTGGTTTTTGAAGAGAGAAGATAGGACACCTCATAAACGGAAAAAATAAAGTTTAATTAGAGTTTTAAGTTAATATTTTTCTCGTTTGCTTTTCTCTTAGATGTATGGCATGTTTAATAGGCGAAAACTGTAAACATAGTCAATAAACAGAGTTAAGAATTTTATGAAATCATTTTTTCTGTAGATATTAAGTATCGTAACATTCGATATGGTTCTACAACCCTAACAAGAAAACCCTACGTGCTACAAATTTCTATTTGTCATTTTCGTATTTGGATAGGTCAATTCTATTAGATTATGCTATTTTTGTGACAACAAAAAAAATTTTTTTGTCGGCCAGTGTAATTTGGTCAAGTTGATTTAATTCTATCAGTTATTTCAAGTGTCGAGTCCAGGATATTACGACGCAAAATGTCCTTTGAAAACACTTAAGGCCCAACTTATTTACTTTAATTATTATTTATTCATCTTAATGACCGTTATAAATACTAAGTTCCTTTATCACAGGATTGGAGGAGGTATTATATTAAAGAATGGTTTAAGCTTGTAAAATAAACTGCCAAAAGTTGGCAACCTTAAGTTAAGATAAAAAATAATTTAACGTCAAAGTGAATCAAAAACATAAACTTTATTAACTAAAAATCAAATAATTACATATCAACTTAACAAATTGGCATTTATTGTCAGTTGTGTTAATATAATTACATTATTTATATAAAAATTGGAACGATACACATTATGAACCAAAATATTATTATAAAAATGTTAATTATTGTTGTTGACTGAATAATAAAAATTGCAATTTTGGTAACTGTTAACCACATTTTTGTTTTGCGACGACGGTGATGTTGCGGCAGAACCGCTGTTGGTGTTTGTTACTTGCCATAAGAGCTGGAGGCATCTGCTGTTAAAGCGGTTCTTCTCCGTGTTCCCTCGTTTGTTCGATTATTTTTTGGTAGTGGTCTTAATCCATTTGTAAATAGCTTGATATCAACTTTGCATTTGAGAGTCCTCTTGTTTTTATTAAGTTTTCCTCAGACACTCCGCTTTTGGCCGGCTTGGATACGACAGTGGACCTAAATTGATGGTTCGTGATTATTTCTGTAGTGTTGAGACCTGATTTCTGTACTTGCTTTTTTGTCCAAGTTGAGATCTCGTTTACTTTCCACCGGAAGTTTTCCAATGAGTGTTCGGAGTCAAAATGGTTTTGGTAACTTTTTTCAGTTTTAGGTACATTCCTATTGGGCAAAAGTTGGAATTTATTTCGTTTTTCACCAAACATTTTGAATCACCGAGTTTTAGGCCACCCCCTTGCGTTGTTTTTGAAAAGATAGTGTTATATTCGATTCTACCTGGTTTTCCTCCGAGGTTATCGGTTGCATCTCTAGAAAAAGTTGTTTCTGCTCTTGCGCTTTCTAATCTTCTCCATTCCAGTTTATAAAACAGCAAAATAAAAACTTTTTTTCTGGAGTCAGTTGGTCAAAAGCTTGGATGAGTTTTTTCCATTCATTATAGGTAAAAAAAAAATCCGATTTTTACGTTTGCCGTCGATAACTTGTAAATTTCTTCTTCTGGCATTTCTTGCCTTTAAGGCCAGACTGGGTTTTTGTATGCAAATGATGGTCCTGCAGTTTAAGAGAGGGATTTTAAATAAAATCCTTTGGACAGTTGAAGCGATATTTTCCACTGCGGGAATGTATAAAAAAAACTCACTCAGAACAATATTCTGAGACAAATAAACATTTGGTACAGCAAATGAAAAGGCAAGGACACTAAAGTGTTGGGGTGGTATTATAAACGACCGCATAATTGGACCTGTACTTTTTGACCACTATTTGAATAGACAAACATTTTTAAACCCTTTAAGAAATCAAATTATTGAAAAACTCAATGATCTTCCGTAACATATTCATGTGGACTTGGCATATCAACAAGATAATGCTTCATACCTCTGTCGAGAAGATATAAGAGAATTTTTAAACCATCAATTTAATTTAAGTATACTCGGGGTGTCCAATTTTGGTTGTAAATGCAAGGTATCTCCGTTATTTGCAAATATTTAGGGTTGAAGTTTTCGCGACACCGTACCACTTTTTTGTCAAACTCAAACTGCCGTAATCAGATTTTCCATAGCCCGCCTCGTTTCGGAGATACAGGGTCAAATTGAAAAAGTTGCATTTTGGGACACCCCTCGTATCTCGGTTATCTTTTACCGTACCGAAAAGGTAAAAACTGGCTCTTATAGAGTTTTTTACGTAGAATCCACTGGAGTGGACAGATTTTTACTCGGGGCCGTCGTTTTTGATACATGACCCAAAGTCACGTTTTTTTAAATGGGACACCCTGTATATTTTTACGGAGTCCTAGTCGTCTTATTATGAGCTTTTCAAAAATATATGGTTATCTATACTTATTTTAAAAATAAGGCTACAGTTTAAGTTTTTAAGAATATATTCAGTATATCTATTTTTCGTAATTAGCCATGTTCAAAAGAATTGCTCAAACTGATTTCCATTTTCTCTTAGACATCTCTCACACACTCTTGCAATTTTACCCACTGCATTTGAAATTACTACATTGCCTGCTTGTATTTGCAAAAATGCCTGCTCAGTGGTGTTACGTAGGTCCTGAACTGTGTTATGTCAGGTACGGTAAATTTTTTAGGTGACCCCATAAAAAGAAGTCCAATATGGACAGGTCAGGCGACCTAGGAGGCCATCGGACAGGTCCGTGCGTTCCAATCCAACGTTCGGGGAAGTTCTCTTCTAAACACCGCCTCACAATTTGGGAGTTATGTGCTGGAGCTCCGTCTTATTGGGGCGAGGGGGACATCTTCTATGATTTCTGGCAATATATTTTGCAATATTTCAAGGTAGCGATTAGCTGTGAGACCTCCTCCAAACATATGAAATTTTATTTTGGTTCCTAGTACGAAACAAGCGACATTAAAGCTAAATCTTCCTTGTTGCTCGCGTGGAAATATCAAATGTTGATTTTCAGGTGACCAGCGTCTCGTATTGTGCCTATTAAATATTCCAGCACCACTTATATACGATTCGTCGAACCATATAGCCGCCCTTCCAAAATTTTGGTTAGTATTAATTTTTTATAAATGCCACTGGCAAAAATCAATACGTCGTTCTGCATCTCCAGGATGTAAATTTTGCACAACTCTGACTTTATAAGGTTTATACTTATGTTTCTTTAAAATCGTTTGAACCCGAAACTTGATTACACCCACTTCATTCTCTATTTTTCTACAGGACGTTACAGGCGTTACACTTACACTTGCTAAGACGTTAATTTCATCAGCCTCACGATTCTCTTTGTTATATTTCTTTGATCTGGGCTTTTTGAAAGAGCCAAAATTTATTAAATTCGATTTCAGCCTATAGAATATTAATTTATTTGGCCGCCTCCTTTCCGGTTATCTATATAATAAAAGTTTAAGTTTTAAAAAAGATTGCAATAATAATTATGAAAATAAAACATTACCTAATGAAATAAAGCTCAGAAGCAGCGTTTATATTTTCATGACTCTCTATGAAACAGGTCAGCATATCATATTGCTCAAAGTTTTCAAATAATTCATTTGCAGCCATTTGTTAAAAAGTAATAATTAGAGCGACTAATTTAACACGTCTATTAGTATTAACATCAAAACTTCATTTACTTTATGACAAAGCAGTGACAAACCCATTTTTGACAATCAGTCCATGGCTTACTATGAAAAATATAGATAGATATTATTACAAACCTAAATTGCAGCCTTATTTTGTAAAATAAGTATAGATAACCATATATTTTTGAAAAGCTCATAATAAGACGAATACGACTCCGTAAGAAAACGACGGCCCCGAGTAAAAATCTGTCTACGCCACTGGATTCTAAGTAAAAAACTCTATAAGAGCCAATTTTTACCTTTTTGATACGTTAAAAGATAACCGAGATACGAGGGGTGTTCCAAAATGCAACTTTTTCAATTTGGCCCTGTATCTCCGAAACGAGGCGGGCTGTGGAAAATCTGATTACGGCAGCTTGAGTTTGACAAAAAAGTGGCACGGTGTCGCGAAAACCTCATCCTTAAATATTTGCAAATAACGGAGATACCTTGCATTTACAACCAAAATTGGACAACCTGTACAGTAACGGTCAGATTCCATGGCCGCCGCGAAGTCCCGATTTGACACCCTCAGATTATTTTTTATTATATTTTTATTATATTTAAATAAATTAAATCAAAAAATTTGAGAAGAAATTATTAGCCTTAATAATACTGACGTTGTGCGAAATGCTGTGGCAAATTTTCAAGTGCGATATACACTCTGTATAGCAGAAAACGAGTAGTCTGTGGAAAATCAATTATATACTCATATTTTCCTCTTTTTCTATTTCCATGTAATCTGTTGTTATGTTATTTGTTGTTATATGTTGTTTATGTTGATAGCTATGTTACTCAAGAAGTTTATTTCTAATATTAATTGTCAATAATAATGAGTTTAAATTTAAAATTTAGCAATAATTAAATATGGAATAAAATTAAGACTATAGTTACGCAAATAGAAATATTATTCATTCCATGGCCACCTACAGTTTTTTTTGAGGATGCAGCATTACAATATTCAAAAAATAATTGAGATTTTCTGTTAAATTGCGATTTTCTTTGTGCTTGAATTTACGTATAGAACATATATTTAGGAAAAAGTAGATATTTGTATGATCATTTGCATAAATAAAAAAGATAGTATTATTATTATTCAACCCTGTGTGAAGGGGATGTTAACAGGATATCGCTGACAGGGATTCAAGAGATCGATCATAAATTAGCCGGCATATATTAAAAGTATATACCGTGTGACACGGGAGACATGTTACCGGTCGCCATTTTTTTTGAATTTTAAACATATCACTTTTAAATTTGTCACACTTATATAATTCCATATGACGCAAATTTATGATGAAAAAACTATTAAAAACTTCTTCCGATTTCACTGGAAGTGACCCATACTTTCTTATAATAGATATGACCCTGTATATTTTAGTCGACTATCGTATTATAGATAAAAAAAATATAGATAGATTTTTTACCAAAAAAAAAATGGTTTTTAAAAAATCGTTAGCAGCTGCTTTTGTCTTCGGGTACCCGACTTTAAAAATTTCCTGAGCCCTTGTAAAAAAGAAAGCTTGCTTTATATCGTTTTTCTAATGTATTAATTCAAAAATATGCCCAATTGTATTTACCAAAAGGTCCAACCCTGTAGTTGAATGTAACCAACACAACGTCTTTATCCATAAAATATTCTGGTCCCAGATATCCTGTCGTGCTTCTGCCCGCTATAAAGGCACCCCAATGGATAAAAACCATCACTGGAAATACATTGCCCCTGATCGAAAATTTATCATAAACTTCGACCTAAAAATAAAAAAAAATGTTGAAAAGTTAGCAAAGAAACAGTCAATTCAAAAAAAAAGTAAGGACTTTATTCTTTGAGAAACCCCTGAAGGCAGAAAGCCCAAGTACTAGCGTGGTTGCCTTGTGAGTGAAGACAGGGAAAGTTTAGTACCAAAGCTTTTACTGTCGAAGTCGTTTAGGAAATCACGGTTTGGGTTTAGAACGTGTCAATTTGGAATTACTTTCCAACGTTTCGCCTCCGATTGCACTCATTGTCAGGGATGATGTAGCTTGTAGTCCGTCTCTCTATTCAAAGTATAGGGTGATTGATGATTTCAATAGACTCTATTTTTTTTCATAATATCTTGAGATTGATGTAGAAACTTTGGTATCCTTGGCATTAATCATGTCCAGATCAGTGTTAGTGTTGAGCGTCACACATTTGAGTCCTTTTTCAATTATAAATGATAACATATGCTGTATAGAGTAGATTAAAATTCCTTAGAAAACTTACTTTTTTATTCCAAAAAAAATAAAAAACAATAAAATCAAAAAAACCTCACAGTTTTACTACTTTTCAATGTAAAACCTCTTTGTTTTAACTACGTGGACATAAATTCAAAAATCGTTTAACTAAATAGAAAGAAAATATTCGAGTTATTACTACATATATTAGATTTTAGTAACAAACCTCAAACTTCGGTAAAAATCGTAGCCGAAGGAGAATTAAACAAGATTTTTAGCAGTGACGGCGCCTCAGGGGCGGCAGGGTGGGCTGGGCCGTACCAGAAAATATACAGGGAAAATTCTCTTTTTAAAAAAGTAGGTAAATAATTTTGCAAACATTTTAAAAACGAACAAACCCAAAATGTAGTTTATTATTCCCTGGGCACATAGCAAAATAGGTAGGTATCCCTATTATCGTTGCTTGACTAACATACAAATAACGCCATTAACAGCAGTCCGTGGGCCATCGTCCACAGATATTCTAATATATTTATTATAGACAGTGGATCGGCCAGCCGATTCCATCATCTCACATGCTAGACTTCAACTACTAATTAATTAACGGGGTACGTGGCACATTCGCATACATCCCCATGCTATAACATTCGTCGTAGCTTGTACCCCCGGAATTTTTCCCAATTTAATACTACCATTTTTCAGGTATTAATTGTAATTATTATAAAATGATACTACTTATTTTTAAATTAATTTGTTAGATCTTTACATTAGTCATGACTAATAATGGTTAATATATTATTTTAGTAATTTTCACTCCATGTTACATGTTTAAATGTGGTGACGAAATGTGAAGTGAATATTTTAAAATATCATTTGCAAATGTTGATTTTTACTCCTTCACGGATGGAATATGTTTTCATTCCAGGTGTACATCCGTTCACTACTGTCGTTCTGAAAAGAACAGTTTTGCTGACGTTTCGCCAAAAACACATTTGGCATTTTCGAAGCTTTCTTTCTCGCGTCCGAATAGAGACTGAAGTGTTGGTGACTGCGACGCTTCCTTTTATACCCCCACTCGGGGCCGAAGGTTATATCTGCGCAGGCGTTGATCGTTTATATTTTCCGGTTGGTGCTGTTGTTGTTGCGCTAATTGCGCTTGAGTTTTTGCGATTTTAGATTTGTCGATTATTGTCTTCCATACTGTTGGTAGTTTTAATGATTCGTCCCTTTTATTCAAATCACCTTGTTTTTCAATTTCTATGGCTTCTCGGATTATTCTGGTCTTATAATGTTCTATATTGGCAACCTCCCTACACCCATCGAAATTTATTTTATGGCCGGTTTCCTGATGATGTAGGAATAAAGCTGAGGTTGTTTGTTTATTTCTGATGCTGAGTTTATGCTCTTCCACTCTTACTGATATTCGCCTGTTAGTTTGCCCTACGTACAACTTTTCACAGTCCTGGCACGGAATACTGTACACTTCGTGGTTTTCCAGTTTGATTTTATCTTTTGGGTTTCCGAGTAGTTTACCTATAGTTGTTTGTGGCTTGTGTATTGTTTGTATGTTGTGTTTCCTCAGAATTCTTCCGATTCTGTCTGTTGTGCCTTTTACATATGGTAAGACTACTCGTTGCTCTCCCGGTTCATATTTTTTGTTGTCCTTTGTTCGGGAAACCTGTGCATTAATAGCTTTCTCTATGGTGCGATTTGTGTAGCCATTTTTCTTTAAAGCACTAGATATTACCTTAAGTTCGTTTTGTCTCGTCTGTGTTTCAGTTAGTCGCACGGATCTAGATATTAGAGTATTTACCACAGCAAACAAATTCAAGGTGAACGGATGTACACCCGGAATGAAAACACATTATATATATATATATATATATATATATATATATATATATATATATATATATATATATTGGTGCCTACCTCAGTGGCGGCTATTCAGGTGAAGTAGGTGAAGTGCTACTTCACCAGGAAAAGTAAACAAGCAAACATCTAACTATATTTATTATATATCTCTTAAAATTTAAGTTTTTACATTCATTTATTCTCCTAATTGGCGAAAAATAAACTGTACATCTCGAATAAATATTTTACTTGTCCGTTAGCGGCATGTCTTTTTAAAACTTTCAATCGAACTTTATTATAACAACTATAACAGTGGCGCAAACCGCTTCGACTTTGCTGGAGGTGCTATGTTTAGTTTACGATTTTCCTACTACGTTGCCATGATAACGCGTACGTGATGACGTCGACCGCATGGAATATATATAATGTTAACCAGTGCCATATAACGCTCTCGGTGAATTGCTAACGCAGTACACTACACCCACGTGTCGTTCAGTTTGGGGTGGTTATTTACTTTTATTTTCGCGGATTTCGCTGCAACCGGTTAGTTCCTTTCCAGTTTACTTGAGTGTTTTGTGTTATATTTATTTATGGCGTTGTTACAACTTTATTTGGTGTCGGGTTTATTAATTTACATTATTGTTGAATCCGATCACGGATGTGGTTTGCATTTTGTTGGAAACTCCATTTAATTGATGGAAAGAACAAGATCAGAGTTTTAATCGTCATCCTGGTTTTCGGCGTACAAATGGTTATGTAGTAGTCAAAAATTGTTTTGCTGGCCTTGTTTACTATTTTCTAATAAATATTTAGTGTGGAATAAGGAAGGATTTGCAGGTATGTTAAATATATGAAGGTCTTTCCATAAACATGATGACTCGGCGAAGAATTTAAAATGCGAATTAATGCTAAAAACATTTGTAAAAAATCAAAGCACTATAGCTGACACTTTAAAAGAAAATGCTAAACTATATAAAATACATTTTAACGAAAACGTCCTATTAAATAGACTATTTATGTGCATGGTAATTGACGCAGTTTTGTACCTTGCAAAACAAGAGTTAGTCTTTCGCGGCCATGATGAGAGCAGCGAGTCAATAAATAGTGGGAATTTTAAAAAGCTTTTAGGTTTATTAATATCGAGAAGTTCCCAAGAACTAAAAGATCATCACAAAAAAATTAAAAATATTTTTACTGGTGACTCGAAAACTATTTAAAACGAAATAATTAATTATTAATTGAATTTAATTGAATGCATTTTTGATTATTTAAATGATCATGTAAAAAATGAAATAATGAATACACAGTTTTTTTCTATGCAAGTGGATGACACCACTGATATTACGCAAACCTCCCAGTGCTCAATAAGTTTAAGATACGTTAATTCAGAAGGTTCAGTAGTCGAGAGATTCTTAGGATTTTATAATGTCAGCTCCGATAGAACGTCGGAGAATTTATATTCTCTATTGGATCAAATTTTGGACCAATTTGACTATAAACATAAATTAATAGTGCCATGTTACGATGTCTGGCCATCTAAATGGCCTTCAAAAAAAAGAAAAAGCGCCGCGTCCTGATGCAGCAAAGTTTAAAAATATTTCTAAATGTCGAATTTTGATGCAAGCCTTAGTGGTATTCCCTCATTTTTCATCACTCAGCCAAACGAACGTATGCTCTTACATCTGCATCTACGAGGCGTATACCAACAATTGCAGAAACTCGTTGGTCTTCAAATTCGAAGTAAGTAAATGTAATTGTTTAAGTTGCGTTCTTCAGAAAAAATCGTTTGACATTCATTTTTGCATATCCAATATAAAACGTTGTTGTGAGGTGCTCTGTAAAAAAAGAAATATAGTTTAAATTTTCCGACTGGCCCGTTTGAAAATTTGTTACAGTTATATGGAGAAACATTTTCAAAAAGTCAACGACTTAAAAATGAGCTTGATATTATTTTTGCCAATGACAGTAATTGGAATATATCGCTGCAAGAGCAAGTGAAAAAAATTAATGAAAATAAAAATATCTTAACCAAAGCATATAAAGTGTTTTCCATTATTTTGACAATACCGTCGACAAGTGCTTCAGTGGAAAGAAGTTTTTCTTGCCTCAAACGTGTAAAAACGCATTGAAGAAATCCAATATTTCAAAAAAGACTTGCTTCTCTAGGCAATATTTCAATTCAAAAGGAATGTCTGAAGGAGATTAGGGCAACTCATCCATTTTATGAGGATGTTATAAATAAATTTGATGCTATAAAGGATATAAGAATTGATTTAGTATACAAAACGTAGGTAAGTCGTAAAAAAATATTCTACCCCTTCCACATATAAAAAAAAATTCTGGGAAAAAAATTATTGCGATATTTTCTTGCTTCATTTGCACTTTACTTACTTTTACACCCGCTAAACGCCACTGGTCTACCTAATTATCATTGAAGAAATAAACGGAAAATAATAAAACTAGTATTTGACCATATTTCGACGAGGCACCAATTAACACCACATTGGCGTCAAGGGCGATTTTACGAAACCTCTCTGGTGGGGGGGGAGTTAACTTAAAAAAAAAAGTTTGTTAATATATTTTATTGTAAATGGTATGAGAACAACATAAATACCCTTATTTTTTTATCATACCTGCTGTGGCATAAGTCAAAAAAAAACAGCCTCTAATAAATAGTTATAGAATAACGTCCAATTTTTTCCTGCAGCAAATTTATTAATTACATTGTTTATATTTACATCAATATTCTACCTATGGATATGCAAGAGACCCAATCCAGCAGATCTCTTGAGCAGTAGTGTTTCCTAGCCAAGTTGTTAATACATATGTAAATTACACATGATATTTGACCGGACTGAGGAGAGGGGGTAATTACCTCATTACCCTCTCACCGTAAAATCACCCTTGATTGGCCTTGATCCTCGGCCGACCCTAAATTTTAGAGTACGAGCCGTCACTGACTTTTAATAATTTTTTATTTAAAATTGTCTTTTCCAAGATTAGTTATGTTTTAAAATGTCTAATTTATATTGACCTTTCAAAAGAATATAAAAATATATATAAGATTTCTACATTTATACCCCCTTATTCACTAAAAAGGTTTAAGAGTTACACCAGGTCTAGTTGCCATGGTACTTAAAACTCTTAGTTCGCCAGTTATGTTTCGCTTACGTCACCGTTATTTCGAAATTGTGCCATTTAGACAAATTCTTTATTCAATTGTTAAAAATGTCGTCTTAAACCTGTAACTGTCAAGTTAGACCTAGTCTAAATTTAAACCTCATTAGTGAATACGGGTGATAATGTTTAGAATAAACAGTAAATTACCAGAATTTAACAATGCTAAAAAGTAAAGTAAATGTTGAAGGTAAAAGCCTGATATATGCAAACTCATGTGAATGTCATTAAATGTCAATTTTATGTCCGGTTAAAAGAATACGGAATTTATATTATATTGATATATGAATTAGCATGAATATGGAAATATTGAGCGATATTACCTGTGGCACATACACGTTTAAATATAGACAGTCTTCTTCTCCTTCGATTGGTGGATTGGAGGAAAATAGATAATTTCGTTGGATGCATACGGGTGGCTCTTTTGTAGCATCTAGTGTAAAATTCCATGGTTCGCATTCCTGGGGTTCCTAAGATGAACAAGTTCCCATAAGTAGTGTTTCTGCTGATGGTAAAAGTTATGACAGGGTTATTTTTGCCTTTACAATCTTTTCATTGTAAAACTTGAAAAAACAAGTTATAAAATGATAAAATACATACAGGGGTGGTCCAACAGTCCAATAGCTTGTGGGGAATGCTGAGAGTTACAATCTAATTTCGATTATACAGGGTTGAAGATAAGTTAGCCACAAACTAAACATACATTTTTTAGATGGAACACCATGTTTATTGTTTTATTTTCAGATTTCCCCCTTTTTGGCCATTCACCCAATAGAGGGATTTGTGGGGTCTATACAGAGCAATTCAAGATTTATGGCCAATTTTCGAAAATATCAGAGGTACATTTGATAGTATTACAATGATCTAGTAATAAAAACTGGTGGTTATTACGAAATGATCGATGTGATTTATGTGTTAGGAGCAAGTGAAAGGAGTTGTTAGTTAGTGTTAAGGATATATTACGAGAAGTATCCTGATAGAAAACAAACACGAGAAGCGCTTTTAAAAGATTATGTAATGGTTTGATGAGACGGAAAATACACGAAAACTGATCCAGTCCCCATTTTAAACTAATTAGGACAGCTAGGCCTTAGCTAGGACAACTTAAAAACTAATTTAAACTAGTTGTTAAGCTGTCCATCCTAGAGTAATTAGAATGTAAAAATAAAAAAAATTAATAACAATAAGAAAACAATACTAAGTAACAAATCGTATAAAATAGCAAAAACTACTTAATCAGATGTTCCAAATGACTTCTGTCCACTGTTCCATTGTTTTGTTCGACACAAATATTTTAACGATTTTCAAAAGATACGATAAGATAACTTTTGTAGTTGGATTTTAATAGAATAAATTTTTAACAAAGCTCGAAAGAAAAAAGTCCAATTTGTCAAATCAGGGGATCTAGGCGGCCACGCAATCGGTCCTCCTCTTCCTATCCAGCGTTCTTGAAATTGTTCATTAAGAAATGCGTGAATCTCTGAATTGGGGCACCTCCATGTATAAACCATATATGATTACGGATGCTAACAGGGATTTAGTGTAATAGTGTCCTAAAGTCTTCTCTCAAAAACTGGGGATGTCGGTGTGCAGTAAGCCTTTCTTCAAAAAATTGGGTATTGATGACAAAATTTCCAACAGATCCACCCCAGACGTTAAGAGACCACCTATTTTAACTAGTTGTGCAAATATAATGAGGATTTTCAGTAGCGATATAATGAAAAATATGTCTTTTGACATAAGAGAGCCAAGATTTGCTGACTTTTTGCGCTATTTAACGACGAAGCAACATTCCACAAAAATAAAATATCACTAGACATAATCTTCATTCTAACGCTACCGAAAAACCTCATTTTACTCGCACAACTAGTCTAAATAGGTGGTCTCTTAACGTCAAATGTACCTCTAATATTTTGGAAAAATGGACATAAATCTTGAACGACTCTGTATAAACCCTACATACCGTATATTGGGTGAATGGCCAAAAAGGGAGGAATCTGAAAATATAATAATATACAGGGCGTTCTATTAAATGTATCGAGAAATTTTGCATCCAGGATTTTTATTTACCCTGTCTACCATTATTAAAGAATACATAAAAAATACCGCAGTTGAATGAATTTGGAAGTTTTTACCATGCTTAAATGATTTATGCTAATGCATTAAAAAAATACAGAACGTCAAATGTACAGGGTCTTCCATTGAGAAGGAAAAACGTATTTTTTTTTGACTTCCCCCGTATTTGTCAAGAAACTCAAAATAGCCAATCGATGTATTTTAGCTCGGAGAATTCGAAAATCGTAACAAAAAAACAATTGAATGGGAAACAAAAGACTTACGATATTGCGTTTTTTAAACGGAACACACTATATATTATTACATTGTTGCATTCTATGGTCGATTCTAAGTAATATGTCTATCTTCAACTGTTTTTGATTTATTGATGTTTGAAAATTGACATTTTTGCTTCTTTGAGCCGTCATAACACCTGAACGGTTGGACCTAGAGCAAAATAACTTTCACATTCCTATCCTAGTTTTTGATAAGCTATCTTATGATGCCAGTCAAACAAAACAACAGAAATTATTTTGCTACTTATTTAATTGAATATATTCATATAAAATGCAGGTGATCGCCTTACCTCAAAATCACTGTAATTTTAACGTATTAGTAGATATTATATTAATTTGTCGTAATGAGATATTAGTTAAATCAAGAAGTACAGATAACGCCAGCGAAGCAAGAAGATCATATATTACAAAAAAAATTTTTTTTGTTGTAACACAAATCAGAATAGCATAATCCAATAGAATGGACCTATCCAAATACGAAAATGACAAATAGAAAGTTGTAGCACGTAGGGTTTTCTTGTTAGGGTTGTAGAACCATATCGAATGTTACGATACTTAATATCTATAGAAAAAATGATTTCAGAAAATTCTTAATCCTGTTTATTGACTATGTTTACAATTTTCGCCTATTAAACATACCATACATCTAAGAGAAAAGCAAACGAGAAAAATATTAACTTAAAACACTACTTAAACTTTATTTTTTCCGTTTATGAGGTGTCCTATCTTCTCTCTTCAAAAACCAACTGTAGTCACCCATCATGGCTTGATCCCATCGTCCTTGGTACCGAATTTCCACTGTTCTGATATCTTGGTAAAACCTTTCACCCTGCTTGTCATTAACAGCTCCCAAATTTTTAAGAAATATGACTGATGGGAATGGAGGAAGTGAAATTTTAATGACATTCTGACACCAAGCGCTTTATAGGCATCTAAGAGTTCATTAACTAATTGTTCATAATTTTCATCCATATTGTTGCCTAAAAATCCTCTTACTACATTAACAAATGAATTCCATGCTCTGAGTTTCTGCCTGGTAAGCTTTTCCGTAAAATTGACATCGTCCAGTAATTTTCTGATTTGTGGCCCAATAAAAATGCCTTCTTTTAATTTGGCATCACTTAACTGGGAAAAGACTTCTCTTAGGTCTTTAAATCCATCAGCATCTTTATTCAAAGCCTTCACAAAGTTTTTCATCAGTCCAAGTTTAATGTGAAGAGGAGGCAAAAGGACATTTTTGAGATCAACAAGAGGTATAAATTTAACATTTTGAGATCCCGGTTGAAATTCGCTTGTTTCTGGCCAAATTTTTGTTACATAATGCTGATTTATTGCACGACCGTCTCATCAACAAAGAAAACAGCAATATTTTGTAAATCCCCCCTGAAGTCCCACTAAAATCGCTATAACTTTTACGTTCCCACATATCTGCCATTTATACCTATTGTAGTTTATTTTATCAACAATCGTGCGCATATTTTCATAATTTTCTTTCATTGCAACTGAATGGGCAACTGGTATAGAGGGATTTAAATTTCCATTATGCAATAACACAGCTTTTCAGCTATATTTAGATGAGTCTATGAATAAGTGCCACTCACGGGGAGAATGTTCAATATCAAGTTCCTGCATTAAACTGTCTATATCAGTACACGCGGACAACGAATTTTCCATACTGTAGAATTCAGAAAACATAGCATTTCTTTTTCGAAAAGTCGTAATTTTTATTTCTTTGGCCAATAGGTTTCATTCCTTAAGACGGGAACCCAGAAGTTCTGACTGTTGCTTGCATAACCCCAAATCACGTACTAAATCATTTAATTCACTTTGAACAATCAAATGTGGCTCGCCGGAACGGGGACCTGTGGTAAAAGTGGGATCGGTGCACTGTTCTTCTGAGCCGCCTGATGATGTGTTATCTCCATTATCTCCCAAATCAATAGCTTGCCAATTTAAAGGCGCAATCGGCACTGGCAAATTTGCATTATGAGGAACAGGTCGTATAGCAGATTGCAAATTTGGATATTCTATAATGTGCTTTCCCTTTTTGGAATAACCTTCAGTATTTGTCAGGCAAAAATAACAATCGTGAGAATGATTGGTGGGTTCCCGCCATACCATTGGAACTGCAAAAGGTATACTTTTTCTCTTTCCCTTCGTCCCCTGCACCAATGATAAACTACAACGAACACAGCACACATGGGGAGCCCACCGCTTATCTTGATCCCTAATTAACACACCAAAATATTTAATTAGTAGGCTTTTTTTTGCATTTTCGGAAAATGGCCTGGCTTGTGATTTCACCAGAAATTCTCCACAAATATAACAACATTTTTCAGGAAAAAATTTGCAACTTCGGCGCGTTTGATTCGACTTTCTTGTCTTGACTCTCTTAAGCAAATGTATGCTTATCGGTACACAGAGAACCACTCAATTCGAAACACAACAGAAGAGTGATGTTTAACGTTTATTTTATGTCTAATGTTGTAAACAACCCAGTCTAGGTAATTTTTCCGTTGTAAAATGGACCCATTTTAACCACCCCACAATTTGTTTACCTGCCAATATAAAAGGTTCTAATTAGGTTATTAAAAAATGGTACGTATTAAGGCTTTCCGAATATTTTTTTTATTATTGGGAGGGTATTTCCACTGCGAAAATAATGAGCTGGCCTGTGTTAGAAAAATCTTGTCTGCCAAATTATAAGGATTGAAAACGTATTTGAAACAACTAAGTTATTACATAACAAAAAAACAATAGTTAATATTAACAGTAAAGTAACAAAACACGATAACTAATAATTTAAATGCTCAATGTGTACTCGATTATTCTCGAAGCAACATTAGTATCCGCTTTGCAGCCTTTGCAAACTTGCAATTATAATTTCATTTTCTTGATGTTTTTTCCATAATTTCATCAATATTTTCGTTTCTACTTTGGTATGCCACGTTCTTAAGATGCCTCCAAAGAAAGGTATCCAAAAGTGAAAGATCAGGGCTATTGGCTGGCCAAGCGATGGTTCCATTCCTTCCAATATATCCATTACGAAGTTGGTTCAAAAAGTCTCTATGTAGAGCTAGACGGCCATACCTAATGTCCCGAACTGCATCCGAAATTGACTTGGTGGGATTTCTTATAAAATAATTTAAAATAGTTCTGTATATTTTTCGTCCTGAGTTTCTTTTTTTGTTATGTAATGATTTAGTTTCTTCAAATACGTTTTTAATCCATATAATTGTTTTTACGGATATATTTCTATGAAAATTTGCAATATATGTTCTTTTCGCTGCACTGGCGTTTTCTTGATACTTATACTACAGCGTTACAATCTGTAGTTTAAGGGAAACTAATATAATATCTACTAATACATCAAAATTAGAGTGATTATGAAGTAAGGTGTTCACCTGCATCACCTGGATTTTATATGAATATATTCAATATTCGAAAAGTGTCCATAAATCTTCAATGACACCACAAACTCTATATTGCGTGAATGGCAAAAAAGGGAGGAATCTGAAATAAAACAATATACCGGGTGTTCCACTTAAAAAAAATGTAAGTGTGATTTCTGGCAAACTTATCCTCAACCTTGCGTATAATCGAAAATAATTTTAGGTTGTATCTCTCAGCAATCCTTACATTTTTTGTATAAATTTTTTTTCCAGTTCCTACAATAACCGAGCTATTGGACTTAAACACACGCAAATTTCAGGATAATAAATAATTCCAATTTTTAAAGCACTGTTAGTTCATTTGTAGCTTAAACACTTTCTTAAAGCTATACAATTTACGTAGAAAAAAATGCAATATATGACACAAAACAAATGAACAAAATGAACACTGTCGTATTTTTTTCTAATACAAAAAAAACTTACGTGAAATCTTAAATATCCGATTGGTGGTTTAGCATAAGGTATTCCGGTATACGAATGATACGATCTTCCGCTTTTTGTAGTTAAGGTTCGCCCTTTTATTTTCCCGTTTGCTGTATTTTGCCATGTGTCTGCTAAACATTCCTCACCATGTAAAGCAAAAGGATAAAAAAGGTATAAATAAATAAAGAATATTAACAGGGTGTACATGCTTCTTTGTGATGTTGATCTAGGAAGACTGATATATCTACGATTAAAATAAAAGGGATAAAATGTATTATAAAAGTTATTATAAGATAAATTATTAAACGTATTGATAAATTGTATTTTTTTTTTGAAAACCAAGGTGTCTACTCGGATGTACAAAGACGTCGTTTTATTATAGACCATATCTCGGAACCTGTAAAAGATAGCAAAAAAAGTTAAATACAAAAATTTTTTGAGGTAACTTAAAAAATTTTTACGTATATTTCATATCTACAGGGTGTCTAGTTTTTCTAGGATCGCTACCAACTTTCTTATTTCAAATGAAACACCCTGTATATTGTGCAATTTTCGGATTCCCTACAAAATTCTAGATTTTTAAGTTTGTTTTTCTTTTATTACGTGTAATCATATCCTCCGCATAAAATCGGGAAAATGAATTAGATGGAACTATGATATTTTCATATGAAAAAAGAGGATAAACATATAAATACCAGCAGTTGTAAAAATCTTTGAGCGATGTCACTTCAAAGTCAGTGACAAAATGAGTAATAGACAACAATTTTCGGGTTTTTTGCATCCACAAGCGAAAAAAATGGTATTAAATCTAATAAAATATTATGAAAATGAAAAATCACCGACCAATATCCAGGAGACAGTAGCAAAAGCTCTGGGAATCGGTATAAGGACTGTGCAGAAAATTATGCTTGAAAAAAAGCATAATTTACTATCGAAGAAGACTAAGAAATGTACACGAAGAAAGCCAAAGACAGAAGACTTAAGTGACAATGTAAAAAAGGATGTTCATAATGCCATTTACATTTTATACACATCAAAAACTAATATAACCTTTCAAGTTTTAAAAGAAGCTTTAAAAAATCGAGCCATATTGGAAATTGGATTAAAATCGTTGTCAAAATTAATAAAAATGTTGGGTTTCGATATAAAGAGGACTGTAATCGAAGATTTTTATGAGAGTTGCCACATATAGCAAGTCAGCGTATCCAGTTTTTAAAGAAATACACGTATCATATGTATATATAGATATATATATATATATATATATATATATATATATATATATATATATATATATATATTTGTATTTTTCGCATGCATGGCCCCTAATTTTAGACTGAAATTTGAAGAAATCGGATAAGTAGTTTTTTAGCTATGCCGCGAACAGACAGACTGACGGACAGACATACCTACAAACAGAAGGAATTGAGAAAACAGGTTTTCCGGCATCTAGGGACCCTTAAACGTAAAGATCTGAAAAAATCTCACGAGGGAAGTAATAACTAATTATCTGGTGTTTTTAACAAAAGTGTATAATATTTTTGCAAAATATTTTTTTTTGTCACAATACAAAAAAACAACAAGTTTTCTTTGCACAGGGGAGCCGGCATTTAAATAAATGACACCTTATAAGTGGTTAGATTTTTAGGTCAAGCGGGGCTCAAAACTCTTCGTGACTGATAAAAAAATCTCACTTTCATTAAGTGGCTGTATAAACAGAACATATCCTGATTGTTCCACTGATTCGAACCGCCTTTTTAACGCGCTTGCTATTTTGTGTATTTTTATTTTTGCCAAACAAAAATTTATATTTAGCGAATTTTCTTATTTAGTCCCTCGGCATTTAATATATAAAATAATATTGATCTGATCTTAATAATATTGCGTAATATAATTAAAAAAACTATTTTCTTTCTCCCTGTATATTTGTAAATAGCCCATCGAGATTTAATAGCTCGATAAAAGAATCACACAACATTTTGATATTTACTGTGTTTTCTGATTTGATTCATAATGTTGGTGACCTTTGGACCCGCACGATAAGACCGCATTCGACTATATATTGTTCTATACCTAAACCTAAATGTTTTTGACATGTCTTATGTTTTATATCAAAAATGACGTTTGCAGGCCTCAACTTAAGTGTAGATTTCTCCTGTTAAAAATCGTTTTTTAAATAATCAGGACTAATTTTCCGATAGAAAAAGTAGAGTAAAAAGTTAAATGAGAAAATCGTTAAAAGTAATTTTTTTAACTGGATACCCCATAATTTTATAAGTTATTAAGTTTATCTCATAAAGCATTAAAAATGACGGTAACTTTGATAAAGGATGTCTAGTTCAAACATTTTTAGTTTTCGAAATATTGGCAATAAAATACTATCGAGCACTAAATAAATGAAATGGCATTAATAGGATAACAAACTTTATCAAAAAATTATCTTATCTAAAAGCAGAACAGAAACGATTATACCTAATAATAAGAAAATCTTTTTTTTTATTAATTACAAATAATAAACGTATTTATCTAATTCTTACTTACAAAATTACCTAACAATTTCAATATACAACCAAAATACTGCAAATAGTTTTGCATATGGCCAACATTTTCTGCAATACATGTTATAAAGACTACAAACTGTCTTTGACTAAGTCAATTCACACCTTCTTGTCTTCTTTGTGGCAATTCATTTACAGTCTTGGGTTTCTCCTGGTAAAAAATACTTTTTAAGATACCCCATAAAAAGTAGTCCATGGGAGTCAAGTCTGGACTTTTGGGTGGCCAGGCAAGATTGTCGTTTTCTCCAATCCAGTATTGGTATCGATTGGACAGGTAGTTAGATATTTCGTGGCTCTTGGTAAGAGTGGCCCCATCTTGCTGCCATATTAAATTTCCCTTCTGCTTGGGGCACTCCGTTTTTCATTACTTGGTGGATGTCATTTCTTAAGAGGTCATTCTTCTAGGTCTTAAATTTTCTCGTAAAATACTGGGTCTAAAATTCTTGATCTCTAAATTGTGCACCACCTTAACGGATCTTCGCCCTTGGGTTTTTACCTCAACTGTTTTCTTCTCATTTCTGTTGCTCCAGTAATGAAAATTATTTTTGTTAAATACCTCAGTCATAAATATGGATTCATCCGTCTAAACAATATTACGGAAAATATTTTCCCAAAAATGTTTATCCATTATACTACTGCAAAACTGTAATCTTCTTCTGTAGTCTTCTTCAACAGTCAAATATTTGTAAGGCTTATAGCTATTTATCTTCAAATACTGGATACTAGTTCTTTTCAAATTCAAGTCCAGAGTTGCCTGTGGGATGGAAGTTTCAGGCGACTCTTCAAAATGTAACAATATATTTAGCTGATTTTTCATCATTTAAGACATGGCGGCTTCTTTATTTTTTTCTGAATCAAACTGTGATTTCTTCGAAAACACCCGTAGACTCTAGCAAAAACCTTCTTTTCCGGATGACGTCTTAGAGGAAATTTGGTAAAATAACTTCTTAACGCTAATACTGGACTTTTATTGCTAGATCAATAGCCCTCGAGCATATCGGCTCTTTCTTCTGGGATATACAAATCCCTCATTTTTAATGCTTAATGAGATAAACTTATAAAATTATGGGGTTCCCATTTGAAAAAAATGTCTTTTAATGATTTTCTCAGTGGCGGCTATTCAGGTGAAGTAGGTGAAGTGCTACTTCACCAGGAAAAATAAACAAGCAAACATCTAACTATATTTATTATATATCTCTTAAAATTTTAGTTTTTACCTTCATTTATTCACCTAATTGGTAAAACATAAACTGTACATCTCGAATAAATATTTTACTTGACCGTTGGCGGCATGTCTTTTTAAAACTTTCAATCGAACTTTATTATAACAACTTTGCTGGAGGTGCTATGTTTAGTTTACGATTTTCCTACTATGTTGCCATGACAACGCGTACTCGATGACGTCGAGCCCAGCGCCATACAACGCTCTCGGTGAATTGCAGGCGCAGTACAGGGTGTCCGGATTTGATTGCAAAAGCAGGGTATCTCGCTTATTTTTAAAGATAAACAAAATTTTCATAGCCTTCTTCGTTTATGAGATACAGGGCGAAATAAAAAATTTTGCATTTTGGGACCCCCCTCGTATCTCGGTTATCCTTTAACTTAACGTAAAGAGAAAAATTGCTGCTTATGCAGTTTTTACGCTGGATCCAGTGGCGTAGTCATATTTTTCATTTTAGTTGTTATTTTTTAGATATGACCCAAAGTTGTGTTTTTTTAAATGGGACACCCTGTATATTTGTCCAGAAATTGATTTGTCCTTTTAAAAGCTTCTCAAAAATGTATAATAGTTTGGGTCTATTTTAATAAACAACAACAAAAATCCTAATTTTTATAATTATCATCCAAATTTTGCAGTAGGCCATGCAAAACGATGCCGTTTTCTTTTGTTTTCTTGGAAGCAAATAACATTTCCCAATTTTGTACGCGTATATAAAATATAGCGCTAGTTTTTTGTATTTATTTATTGTGTAAAAATATATTTGTATTATTATGGAAGAAAACTAAACTTTCGAACATTATGAAAAGTACGATATGTTAGGTTGTTCTATATTAAGTAATGAAAATGTTGAAGCGGCATCTGAGATGTATTTTAACAGGTAAATAGTTAATTTTTAGGTATGCTGAAATACTATTGCTTAATTTTTATTTAGATATCCAGAAAGGAGGCAACCTAATATATCCACTTTTTATCGGATAAAAAAGAATTTACTTAATCACGGATCATTTATCAAACCTCGTACGAAAACATATAATAAAGAAAATCGGGAGACTGAGGAAATTACGGTTTTGGCTAATGCAGAAGCTTACCCTACAAACTCTTGTATGGCCAGTGAAAAGAGCATAGGGATTCCAAAAACTAGAGTTCAAGAAATTTTAAAAAAGCACAAATACCACCCATACAAATTTAGGCTCGTGCAGCACTTACAGCCAGGGGATGCAGAGCGTCGGGTAGTCTTCTGCAATTGGTTTCGAGAAAGATGCCATATGGTTAGAGATTTTGAAAGGAAGGTTATATGGTCAGACGAAGCACATTTCAGTAATTCTGGTATACTCAATAGGCACAATAGTAGATTCTGGTCCAAGGAAAATCAACACCAAATATTTCCCAGAAGACAGCAGGGCAGGTTTGGTCTAAATGTGTCCTGCTTTATATTAGGAACACATATAAAATTTTATATGTTTAAGGGAAATCTAACAGCTAATCGCTATATAGAAATTTTAGAGGCAGCTATACCTGAATTACTTGACGATGTTTCTCTAGCGCAAATTAACGAAATTTATTTTCAACAGGACGGTGCTCCTGCACACAATTCTGGAATAATGAAATTATTTCTGGACAATAATTTTACCAATCAATGGATCGGAACAAATGGACCTATAAGATGGCCCCCTAGGTCCCCCCATTTGTCGATTTTAGATTTCTTTCTATGGGGATATTTGGAAAATAGAATTTACAAAGACCACTATGATAATGTCCAAGATTTAGGAAATGCAATAGGAGAAAATTTTCGCTATTTACAAAATCATCCCGTTATTTTGCTTAATTCCCTAAAACGAATACGAAAATCGTGAGACGCATGCATAGAACAATCAGTTTGAACAGTTCTTTTGATTCCCTTGGTTACTGTAGTTTAAAAAAAAACACAACTTTGGGTCATATCTAAAAAATAACAACTCAAATGAAAAATATGACTAAGCCACTGGATCCAGCGTAAAAAACTGCATAAGCAGCAATTTTTCCCTTTGCGTTAAGTTAAAGGATAACCGAGATCCGAGGAGGGTCCCAAAATGCAAAATTTTCTATTTCGCCCTGTATCTCATAAACGAAGAAGGCTATGCAAATTTTGTTTACGACTTCATGAGTTTCAAAAAATTAGCTCAGGTTCGTGAAAACCGCAAGGTTCTGTCTTTAGAAATAAGCGAGATACCCTGCTTTTGCAACCAAATCCGGACACCCTGTACACTACACCCACGTGTCGTACAGTTTGCGGTGGTTGTTTACTTTTATTTTCGCGGATTTCGCTGCAACCGGTGAGTTCCTTTGCAGTTAATTTGACTGTTTTGTGTTATATCTATCTATGATGTTGTTACAACTTTAAATTCAAAGTTAGTAAATGTGATTGTTCAAGACTGGAATAAATTAAAAGACGTCTTTGAATTTATTACAAACTGTGACAAATCTGATGAAAAATCAATCCGCCTTGCGAAAGGATTTTTAGGTGAGATGAACGATTTTAAATTCACGTTTCTGACATTAGTGTTTAATGACATTTTCTCATTTACGGACATACTATTTGACGTTCTTCAAAAAAAATCGCTTGATATTCATTTTTGCATATCCAATATAAAACGCTGTCGTGAGGCGCTCTGTAAAAAAAGAAATGAACATTTTTTTAATATCTTGTTTGATAAAGCAAATTCTATTACAGAAATAAATCATTACAAACGTGAGCTTTCTATGCTTTCACCTGAAAAAATTAGGGCTAAGTATAGAACCCTTTTTTATGAAATATATCATCATATTTTAATGAAAATGACACTAAGATTTCAAGACCGTGAAAAACTTACACGTTCATGTTTGGCAGGTTCTGCTAAATTTTCCGAATATAGTTTAAATTTTCCGACTGGCCCGTTTGAAATTTTGTTACAGTAATATGGAGAAATATTTTGAAAAAGTCAACGACTTAAAAATGAGCTTGGTCTTATTTTTGCCATTAAGAGTAATTGGAATATATCGCTGCAAGAGCAAGTGAAAAAAATTAATAAAAATAAATATATTTTTACCGAAGCATATAAATTGTTTTCCCTTATTTTGACAATACCGTCAACAAGTGCTTCAGTGGAAAAAAGTTTTTCTTGATTCAAATGTGTAAAAACTTATTTAAGAAATACAATATCCCAAGAAAGACTTACTTCTCTTGGCAATATTTCAATTCAAAAGAAATGTCTGGAGGAGATTAGGGCAACTCATCCATTTTATGAGGATGTTATATATAAATTTGCTGCTATGAAGGATAGGAAAATTGATTTAATTTAGTATACAAAATTTAGGTAAGTCGTAAAAAAATATTCTACCTCCTCCATATATAAAAAAATTGTGAAAAAAAAATTATTGCCACATTTTCTTGCTTCATTTGCACTTCACTTAATTTTTTAAACGATAGTTTTTGAGCACCCTGTATTTGTTAATTACAAAAATATTGACATAGTCTAGTAAAGTAGAGCCCATTTTACCAGAAAATAAGTCCCGATTATTTAAAAAACGATTTTAAGCAGGAGAAATCTACATTTAAGTAGAGGCCCGCAAACCTCATTTTTTATATAAAACATAAGATATGTTTGAAACGGGTAGGTTTAGATATAAAGCAAAATAAAAAAATTATATCTAGGATTTTGTAGGGAATCTATAAATGGCACAACATACAGGGTGTCCCAGTGAAATAAGAAAATTGGTACTGGTCCGTGAAAAACTAGACACCCTGTAGATACGAACATACATAAAATAAATCTTCAGAATACCTCAAACAAGTTTATATTTAATTTTTTTTGCTATCTCATACAAGTTGCGAGATAAGGCATCGTCCCATAATAAAACGGCCACCCTGTACGTCCGTTCACTATTCAAGGTATGGAATCTATTTAAATATGAATAGTAGGACTGCGTCAATTAACATTCAACACAGGAAAATACGAACAGAACACAACAACACCTTAGTTAGAAACTATTCTAACTAGTAGAATTCTTTATCTATATTTAAGCTTTCTCTTAAAAAAATTCAGGAAGCTTGTTAAAAACCAACCAACATTTAAACTACTAAACCAAACATTCCGGTTATTTCGAATGCGGGAAAAATTGTTGTAAATGTCATTATTTTTAAATAATGTAGCGTTTTACTTTTAAAATGTTACCATCAGAAGCAGTTAATCAGGTGCATCCTACAATGTTGCCAGTTCCCCTCCCTATTATCTCATTAGTTGGATAATTTGTCACCAATGCCATCCATTTCTTTAAAATTCTAAAGCTACTAACCTACTAGCTAATGTATATATATATATATATATATATATATATATATATATATATATATATATATATATATATATATATATATATATATATATATATAGTGTGTCTGAAATTGGTAGGGAATGTATTGGGATCTTGGAAAATATGGTGAAATGAGGAAAGTTGTAGGCCATTCATTGTAAATTCCATGCCGGTTTGATGACTAAAAACTAAAAGTTGGTTCTCTCGTGCTGTATTTTTTAGTTCACAATATTTTCAAAATCTGTAAAAAAATATTTAGGCAATTTTTTAAGGGCAATGTTTCCCTGCATTTAGATTTTGATGTTTCGGTTTTGAGATACCATCATTAACTTTTTTTTCTTATCGCGCCCATTTTGTTTTTTAGCAAATTTAAAAGGAACTTTTCTTCCCTTTAAAATGATGTATGACACCTATTAAAAAAAAAATGTTTTTATATAAAAAAATGACAAAAATCGTTTTTTGTTCGAGCACATTTCATGATATAGTCAAGAGCAGTGTTATCGTGCGGATCATACGATTTATCAACAACAAACTTTTTAAGTTTGTTTTTCTTTTATTACTGTAATCATATCGCATAAAATCCGGAAGATGAATTAGATAGACCTATGATATTTTCATATGAAGAAAGAGGATAAACATATAAATACCAGCAGTTGTAAAAATCTTTGAGCGATGTCACTTTAAAGTCAGATTGACAAGTCAGTGACAAAATAAGTAATAGAAAACAATTTTCGGGTTTTTTGCGTCCACAAGCGAAAAAAATGGTATTAAATCTAATAAAATATTACGAAAATGAAAATTCACCGGCCAATATCCAGAAGACAGTAGCTAAAGCTCTGGGAACCGGTATAAGGACTGTGCAGAAAATTGTGCATGAAAAAAAAGCATAATTTACTACCGAAGAAGATTAAGAAATGTACACGAAAAAAGCCAAAGACAAAAGACTTAAGTGACAATGTAAAAATGGATGTTCGTAATGCAATTTACGATTTATACCCATCAAAAACTAATATAACCCTTCAAGTTTTAAAAGAAGCTTTAAGAAATCGAGGCATATTGGAAATTGGACTAAAATCGTTGTCAAAATTAATAAAAATGTTGGGTTTTCGATATAAAAAGGACTGTAATCGAAGATTTTTATGCGAGTTGCCACATATAGCTAGTCAGCGAATCCAATTTTTAAAGAAATACACGGAAAATGTTAATTCAAAATTTAGAAAAAGTGGTATTTTTAGACAAGACTTGGATATTTTCTAATGGAAGTGGTTCGAAATATTGGCCGGACGAGTCTGTAAAAAATGTCAAGAGAAAAAGGGATGTGGGACGGGAAAACGATTCATCATTTTGTATGCAGGTTCTTCAACAGGATTTCTCCCAGGTGCAAGTTTACTGTTTTCTTCAACATCCAAAAGTATGGACTACCATGATAATATGAAATGTGAACTGTTTGAAAAGTGGTTAAAAGAACAACTGATTCCAAATTTAGATGCTCCATCTTTAATCATTCTGGACAATGCATCTTATCATTCAAGGATCTTAAATAAACAACCTACTTCATCCTGGAAGAAAAGTGATATTTATGACTGGCTAATAAAACAAAAACAAAATCCTTTACTCAATATGCTGAAACTAGAACTTCTTTTAGTGGCAAAATCTATTAAAAAACCAACAATATATGCCGTAGATGAAATATTACAGGAAAATGGACATGAGGTTTTACGACTGCCGCCATACCATTGCCAGTTTAATGCAATAGAATTAATATGGGCTGGAGGAAAATCATATTACGAAAAACACGTGAACGATGGTCTTACGTCAGATGAGGTGCAAATTGTTTGACAAGATTCATTAAATTATATTACGCCGGAGTACTGGAAGAAATCTGTGGAACATACGGAGAAATTAATATGGGATTGGTGAAATCGAAAACGAGTTCTAGATGTCGAAATAACACCAATGATCATTGGGCCATTTGAGGAAGATGAGGGCTTGTTAAGTGATGATGATATTTTTTAGTCTATAATATTAAAAAGTTTCTGAAGGATTATATTAGTCTTTGAAGTGTATAAATCATAAATTGCATTATGAATATCCATTTTTGCATTGTAACTTAAGTCTTTTGCCTTTGGATTTTTTCGTGTACATTTCTTAATCTTCTTCGGAAATAAATTATGTTTTTTTTTTCATGCACATTTCATGTTTCTGTACATTCCTTATACCAATTCTCAGAGCTTTCGCCACTGGCTCCTGGATATTAGCCAGTGAATTTATATATATATATATATATATATATATATATATATATATATATATATATATATATATATATATATATATATATATATATATATATATATATATATATATATATATATATATATATATATATATATATATATATATATATATATATATATATATATATATATATATATATATATATATATATATATATATATATATATATATATATATATATATATATATATATATACCCTTAAACGTAAAGATCTGAAAAAATCTCACGAGGGAAGTAATAACTAATTATCTTGTGTTTTTAACAAAAGTGTATAATATTTTTGCAAAATAAAATTTAAACAAGATTTCTTTGCACAGGGGTGGCCCACATTTAAATAAATGATACTGTATAAGTGCTTAGACTTTTAGGACAAGCGGGGCTCATAATTTTTAGTGATTGATAAAAAGATCTCATTTTCATTAAGTGGCTGTATAAACAGAACATATCCTGATTGTTCCACTGATTCGAACCGCCTTCCGACTTTATTTAAGCGCTTGCCATTTTGTGTATTTTTGTTTTTGCCAACCAAAAAATTTTATCCAAATACATATTTAGCGAATTTTCTTATTTAGTCCCTCGGCATTTAATTATATAAAATAATATTAAGTGTCTCTCTTAATAGTATTGCGTAATATAATAAAAAGAAACTATTTTCTTTCTCCCAGTATATTTGCCCATCAAGATTTAATAGCTCGATAAAAGAATCATACAACATTTTGGTATTCACTGTGTTTTCTGATTTGATTTATAATGGAGACCTTTGGACCAGCACTATAAGACCGCATTCGACTTATATATGATTTTTCCTGTCAAATATTAGTCAAATTATGAATTTTAGGTTAAAGTCGATGAGTTTATGCAATATTGAATTGAATAGCTGGCAAAAATTATGTTTGGCAGCTTGTTGTTATTTCTTATTTAATTTTTATTTTCTATATAAACCACCTTCGAATCCTCAATCTAATTTAATTTTTATTTTATTTTACCTGCTGTATAAACCCACCTTTAGTATCACTTATAATTCAACCACACACTTTTATGCTTTTCGACCAACAACATTTTTAAAATTAGAATTGATATTTTTGCCGTAACATTAAGAAATATATTTCACAAATATAACCTACCTTCAAAAAAAATTAGACCTAGTTCTTTTTAATTTGGAACCATTATGGTCCTTCCTTATAAATTTGGTTGGTCATTTGCCCGTAGACGTTTTCAATTGGATTCAAATTAGAATTGATGATTTTGCAATATATTTTTCCCCCTCCCTGTATTGTAAGCAACCTATTTTGACACTGCTTTGACAGACGTAAGTAAAAGTTACTCAACAAGTTATTGGTTGCCCTTAACGACTTACATCCCTATGGAAATAATAATCTAAAATTATTACATGTAGCTTTAATTTTTGATTTCATCAACATATTAAAAAACTCCCGTGATGTTAATTGAAATGAACATTAACGGTACAATTATTACAATTATTCACATTCTTAACAAAATTTGTAAACACGTTTTCTCATTTCTTCTCGATGTGTTTTCTGACTCCACAGATCCTTAATTTCTAACCAATGTTTCTGTCACTGTTGAAGCACTGCAAGAGACTTCTAGCTGGGTCTTATTGTACAAAATTTTATTCGCTACTACCTTTTTATTATTGAGGCTCTCAGTTACGTAACTTTCCGCAATAGTAGCTGATTTCCATCCACCATGTCGCTTGATAGCTAATACACCAACTCCAGTAGTTGCTAATAAAGTTGCCGACGTTCTTCTAAAGCCTGGGTTATAGATTGAAAACGTTTGCGTCTTGCATCGCCGTTTGCGCTGACTTTGAAGATTACTTAACGCAAAGCAATGGGTACGTTTATATATTTGCCGCCATCCGTTTGAGTTTGCGCTGGCCGTCGAAAAGATGGCGATCTCTAACTTTGACTTCGAAATGACAAACCTGAGTGTCGTCACTTTTTGTCACTGTAAATGTATGTGACATTCCATTTTTGGAGTCAGGAATAGTCACAATTATGACTTCTTGATTTATTTTAACATTGTCCATTTTTATTTCACAGAGTTCATTAGAACGGCACGCTCCAGCAACTCCCATTACAATTACGAACTTTATCAATAAGTATATATCATCCGGGGCTTCAAACATAAACTTATTCACAGCTTCCCTGTTAAACACATTCGATTTTTTGGGTCTATAACCATAATTTTTTTTTCAAAAATGCTGGAAGTTTTGTATACTTACCAATATCTATATTTTCCTCTATAAAAAGGGTGGACTTCAACTTCGAATTCTCATACCATAAGCTTGATGGGGACTTCAATATGGCACTTTTTTCGTGGAAATACGCCAAAAACAAGATTTCTGATACTGCAGTAGCCGTCTTGCTTTGGCTCCAATTCTTAAAGGATTTATATGCTGCTTCATACCCGTTTTTCGACTTTTCCGGTAGTAGAGATAAACAAGCAATATTCGCTGATTCTTCTATGTCTGAAATATCCAATTTGTCCACACAGAATCACACAATTCGTCAACTTGACGTTGTTGATAAAATAAAAACTGCTTATGTTGCTCTGCCAACGGATCACGGCTGCCTTCATAATTTAATGAGGATGCTATCGAATGTAATGATAATGAAAATCAAAAAATATATCCAGCATTTTCTTGTAAACATACAATACAGGGAGGGGGAAAAGTGTTATATATTATATCGCTCGGGCGCAAACTCGTCCCCGATTGGTAAATGTTACTTACATCCCTTATAGTATATCAATTATCATGTTGAAATGCAAAGTTGTCTCCAAAAACTGGCCTCACAGAAGGTAACATAATGTTTTCTAGTATATTGCAGTAAACATCTGCATTAAGCCTTTTTTCAATCACTGCACACACGCCTGGACCTTGCTAACCCCAAATGTTTACAGAAAAACGATCACTCGTTTATTTTCCGTGTATATCTCTAATCATACCTCATTCCAACAGGTCTATACACGCGCAGTGTTCCATTATGGCATGATTGAAAAGTTTTCTGGTCAGAAAATACCACATTCTCCCAGAAACTATTTTGATTTTCATATTTCCTTGCAAATTCCAACCTCCTTTGCTTATTAAATTCTGTAAGGAATATTTCATTAGAAGCAGCACGATTCCTTGGGTTTGATAATCATATCCTTGTTCTTGCAGTATTTGCAGAACCTGGGAAATTGATTTCTTCTTTGGCCTTCACTGCTGTTTGAAAAGGATTGTTTCTAATGAACTGCACCAATTCATGGTCTTGATTCGGTATTAAAACGTTTGGACGTCCCGCCTTTGACCTCTCAATGATACCACCACATTCTGCAATTTTTTGCTTAGCTAACAAAACGGTGTTTTTGCTTACATGCGCTTCTGGCTGCAATTTCTCTAATTTTTTTCCGTCCCGAAATCGAGTAAAAATTATTGACTTTTGTTCCTCCGTTAGCTTCGGCATGATGGATAAAATGTGGACAAATTAGGTGTTTGCATTCAAACAAAGATAAATATTGCTTTCGAATCAAAAGCAAAGGACAGTCTTAAATTAAAAAAAAATGATTTTGACATTCCAATCCTAGGTTAACTTTGGCATTGTCATTCTAGGTTAACTTGGAATAATAGTTCAGGAGAGTAAAATGTGTAATTTTTTTTTCAGTTACTTTTGGTGATGATGGTACCTTCATAAGCAATTGGAAATAATGGATCAGTAATAAAGTCTGACAAGGTGAACGCGGTATTAAAAAAAACAAGCTGCCTCTATGGTTTACCAATTACTACAGAAACAAAGAATTTACATATGGATCACAGAGCTGGCTTGTTAAGATTAGATTCTGTCAAACGAAAGAGTAGAACAAAATGCTTGGTATGGTATGGTCATCTAGAACGCGTGAACCACTATGGGTATCGAAACAAAATTTGAACTTGGATTACAATAGTAAAAATAAAATGGTGTCGTCCACTCAGAAAAAGCAAGACATATGATAATGAAGCTGTGCTCTTAGGGAATCTTTGGAATGTTTGTAGAATATGGAATTGGAGAAGCGAGAAACCACACTAATTATAAACAACAACACAGCACGTTATTCTTTCTGAAACTCTTTTTTCAAACTTTAAAAGGCAATTTAGAGTACAAGGATATCCTAGAATCAGAAAATACCTAAATGTTTGTGTTTGTAAAGCCCCTTATTTACCATGATAATTCCAAATTATTAAACAATTGTTGCTAATGGGAATTCCTATAAATACATGCTTTTTGTGTGTCGTAATGACAACTAAAAATAAACAAGATCTAAACTGTTTTGTTTACCGGGAAAGATAAGAATAAAATTACGTTTGACATGAGAAGGCTTGGTATGGTCAGAGATGTTGGCAGAGTTCTTTGCAAATTATTTAATTTTTGCAAAATATTGATAGAGACTAAATTAATTTTTTTAACTTAAAAAGTAGTTGTTAATTGCTATTATTACGAAATACAGAAACTGTTAAAAAAATTGATTTTTTTCTCAAAAATTGAAGGATAACTTCTGAAGCATTAGATTTAAACCGAGATAACCCTATATTTTTAAGATTAGCTCGGAAAAGTTTCTTTCCTCATTGAAAAAATGCAAGTTTTTTTTGGGGAAACCTTGTATAAACAAAGATATTTTTTAACAATGTTTTTTGAGTACTTAGTTTATGATTTAATTAAAAAAATCTTTAAATGCGATAATATATTATCTATACTTCTATACTAATATACAGGGTGAGTCAACCAAGTGGCACCCCCCATTTATTTCTTAAACTATTAGGATTAGCTGAAAAAATTAAATACAAAAGTGTTTCGAATACTATAATACATATTTTTACGTTAACTGTTATTATACAGGGTCGGTCAAAAATGCTGGGCGTGGTCTAATGCAATTTTTTAAAAGAGAACTTACATTTTTTTATTCACTCTCGGATTCTTAATAAAATTCTAGAAAAAAAATTATATTGAAGTGATATAGATAAATTTAACGGTTTATGAGATATTAATGTTTAAAAATTGTAAATTATACCTGCGGCATAACATAAGATTTGTTATTTTATTGTTTAGTTTCTTGGGCAACGTTACTTGTACTTTTGTAGGAAAAACACCAGTTGATGCAAATGTCATTTGAGGTTTTGTCAGTATTAATTTTAAAATTTTACATTTTAAAGTATAAATTTTTATGGCGTTTAATCAAAAGTTCCCCATCAACGAATTAAGTGACATGATTTTACTAATTGGTGAATGTCAGCGTAATACTGCTAAACGTCTATACCAAGAAAAATTTCCAGGTAGAAGACAGCCAAGCCGTGAAGTTCTAAAAAAAACTCTACATCGGTTTAGACAAACAGGAAGTGTTGCTTATCCTAAGAAGAGAAAAAAAGAATTCATAATAAACGAAGACAATGAATTAAAGGTTTTGTTAAGTTTGGAAGAAAATCCTCAAGTAAGTTCACGAACTTTGGCCAGTGAATTAGATATAAGTAGTCAAAGTACCGTTTCCAGAACATCTCGAAAACACAAATACTATCCCTACCATTTATCTTTGACCCAAGAACTTTATGATGATGATTTCGAAAATAGGGTACACTTTTGCAGGATCCTTCAGATGCATATTAATGAAGATGCGTTATTTTTAAAAAATGTTTTGTTCACCGACGAGGCTTCGTTTAAGAGCAATGGTGTAGTTAATAGGCATAATATGCACTATTATAGTACCACAAATCCCCATTGGATGAGAACAATTGACAATCAAAGAGTATGGTCTCTTAATGTCTGGGGTGGGATTCTCGGAAACCGAATTATTGGACCTCATTTTTTTGACGGTGTTTTAAATGTAGAAATGTACCTAAATTTTTTAGTGAATCATCTTCCAATTCTTTTAGAAGATGTTCCTATCCGAGAACGTCAAAACATGTGGTATCAGCAAGATGGTGCTCCGCCTCATTTTTCACTTAATGTTCGTCAGTATTTTTACCAATTATATCCCAATAGGTGGATAGGAAGAGGAGGTCAAATTCAGTGGCCAGCAAGATCGCCGGATCTCACACCGTGCGATTTTTTCCTATAGGGATCAAGGAGAATGTCTACAAAGTTCCTCCGATTGACCAGGAAGATATGAAGGTTCGAATAAGGAAAATTGCATTCGACAAAATGGGCATACGTTTAAACATTTGCAGTGAATTTAACGGAATAACCTGTTTTAAGTATAAGTTGTAAGTTTTAAGTGTCGTTTTTTTATATTTTCAGTTGAATTTTGGATTACAGATTGATTTTTAGGGTGTAGAGGTTCGATGAGGGATTTTTCAAAACTCAAATTCCAAGGGGTTTGAAACCACCCCTTAAATATTACAATAATTTTTATTTAAAAAACGGTCAGTTCTTCGGAAAAACGCTGGAACACGTGTTTTTTAATTTATTTTTTACATATTTTTAGGATTTTTAAAAATTCATACAGGGTGTTCCAAG
The DNA here is from genome assembly GCA_030620095.1 of Kuschelorhynchus macadamiae. Classification (NCBI taxonomy): domain Eukaryota; kingdom Metazoa; phylum Arthropoda; class Insecta; order Coleoptera; family Curculionidae; genus Kuschelorhynchus; species Kuschelorhynchus macadamiae. Next base: position 1,901,380 of record JAUTXW010001340.1, on the reverse strand, counting down.
GGGTGAGACCACCACTTAAATAATACAATATTTTTTATTTAGAAACCGGTTAGGTTTTCGAAAAAACGCTTGACTATGTCGTTTTTTAACCAAAATTGTTCATATTTTATCGACAAAGCAATGCTAAAAGGCTAATATTCGCTGTGCATTACTACAACATTGTTCAAATTTTAAGAATAAATCTTGTGTAAAAATTAGCGTCACTTGTTAAAATCTTCAGAATCATTTTTTCTGAACAATTATGTTTATATTTTATTTAACCCCACGCATCGGATGTTTTCAATTGTGATGCTATGGTGGAGCCAATCGGAAATATAATTCAACAGAAACGACAGATTATCATACTGGCAACATACATAGAAGGTTGTTTGGCTTATAAAAAAAATACTTTCTTGGGGAGTATTGTTGCGATTTTGATTAATAAAATATTCTACCCCTGGAATCTGCAGTTTTGTACTCTTCAAGGCAAATAGGACTACGCTATACACAGGTATGTACTTATACCTATTGACATAATATATAAATACAACTATTTCTGAGAGGGTATAATAACTCTTAAAGACAAGAAACTGAATAAACGTGTTGCTTTTTAGAATTAATTTATATGGTATAGTCTTACTGAATACTTACCCTTTTTAAAATATAATGAGTTCCCGAATAACACATTAAAATGTGAATTTGTATTAAATATGCCTCAAATTTTAACTCGCTTTATTTTCACAAAACGCAAATTATGTTTAGTGCTTGTGTAATTAAGAATATGGCAATTGTTATGTTTTAAAATAAAAAAAACTTAACTAATCTTACAAAACATTGTGTTTTGGATAAGTACTATGTTCACTCGTTAAAAAACTATATATTTTTCACATACAATTCAATAGGGATTTACTAAGAAGTTTATCTACATCCAGTTGGAGTTACTACGATGAATAAAACCAATGTTTTTATTAAAAATTATTTTTTATATGGAGTAATTTTTGACTAAAAGTCTGTAGTTGATTGTGGTTTGACTTCCTTATTTCACATATCTTCATTGTTATCGAAAAATATTTAGAATTTTGTGAGTAAAAAATTTACGATATTATCCAGAAAAAAGTATTTTCTAATATAATGCACAATTTTGTGCTTAGATGTTTACAATTTGTGCACAAGGAAGGCTTTCAATATGGCTAAAAGAACCCAAAACTGGGAAGACTACAAAAACCATGTAAGGATCTTTAAAAAGAAACTCAGGGCTAAGAAAAGAAGAGCCTGGAGGAACTTCGACAACGAGGTTTCCAACACGTGTCGTCGGCCTCGAGGCTTAAGAAGGTCCTCTCTAAAGATCCTGCTATGCAGCCGGGAAGTCTACGGAAGAGCGACGGAAATTACACCGTCACCTCCGAAGACACGGCGAAAATACTACTGGAAACTCACTTTCCGGAATGCAAAGTTATCGACACGACTGAGGACCATCCAGTGGCTATAGAAGCAAACTGGGAGGTCATAAACACAGTGGTGACGAAAGATAAAATAGCTTGAGCAATTAATACCTTCAAACCATTTAAGTCCGCGGAAACAGACGGCGTTTTCCCGGCTTTGCTACAATGGGGTCTGGAGGTTGTTATTAGACACCTAGAATTTATATTTAAGGCATGTATATCCCTAAGCTATATACCTATGAAATGGAGAGAGGTGAGGGTCGTCTTTATTCCCAAACCTGGAAAAGATGACTATTCCCATCCAAAATCTTACAGACCTATTAGCCTAACTTCATTTCTTATGAAGACTCTGTAAAGGCTCTGTGACAGACAGATTAGGGATGAACATCTGCCTGCGATGGAAATACACCCTTACAAACCTGGTAAATCAACAGAAACCGCACTGCATTATGTGGTTCAGAAAATAGAGGAGTCGCTTTTCCACAGACAGTCGGCTCTAGGAGTCTTCCTAGACAAAGAAGGCGCCGTCGACAAAGCGACCTTCAGAAGTGTAGAATTGGCTTTGACCAGGCACAGCGTAGACCCAACCATTATTGGCTGGATTGGCTGTATGCTGAAGAACAGAACAGTTGAACTAAAAGCAGGAGACACCACGATGAAGCAACTGGAATAAGCACCTTAGCGAAAAATTAAAGAAGGTCACCAAAGCTTTCTGGCAGTGCAGAGGAGCTATCGGGAAAGTCTGGAGTCTGTCCCCCAAGATTGTCCTCTGGCTCTACACGGCCGTCATTCGACCTATGTTCGTTTACGGTGCCATTGTGTGGTGGACCAAAGCCAAGCAAGTTGTTGCACAAAACAAAATGCAACAGCTACAGAGACTAGCGTGCCTGACGGTTACAGGCGCAATGAGATCCACACCTACGATGGCAATGCAGGTGTTGCTGTGCCTGCCGCCTCTAGATGTATTTCTAAAAGGCGAGGCAGAGAGAAAGGCAGTGCGACTGCACGCTGTTGACTTGTGGTGCTGAAAAAACTGGGGTCCGGGACATGCACGGGTGTTCTTAGAGGCTGTCACACGACAACCTTTTGTAGAACACCCAGTGGATGCCCTGATCCCCCGCTTCATTTTCAATAAATACTTCGAAATTGACATCAGCGGTTCAATAGAACCAGGAAAGGAGGCTGACATACACATCTACACGGACGGCTCTCAGAACCAATATGGGACTGGCTTGGGAGTGTAATTGTCCAAAAAATATGCATTCTTTTGTACAAAAATCTTATATATTATTGTAAGTCAATTCAAGACGATATTGTTCAGAAGATATGCACAATCATTCAGAAAATATATACAACTAATTCTGACCAATCATGTGTACATGCACAAAGTTGTTCCAAGTACATATTCAGACACAATTTGTACAGGGTGGCCATTTTATGGTGATACAGTACCTTATCTAGAAAACGGTAATAGTTACGACAAAAAGATAAATACAAAAGTTGTTTGAATTCAATTAAATTTTTATTTTATTTTACTTTTGCTTATACAGGGTGTTTCGTTTTGACGTGACACATGTCAACTTTCTTAATTTAAATAAGATACCCTATATATTATTACATATTTCGATTCTACTGTTAATTTGCGAAAGTTTTTATATAAAATCTATATTTGAATTCTTTATCGTTTTTGAGTAAATTGAGTTTTTAGAATTTTTTTTAAAAAAACATATTTTTTTAAAAAAAGTTTTTTACCTATAAAACTTTGATGGAACTGACTAATATCCTAAACATACGTTACTAAGGGTTTAATTCAACGAGTTTCCGTGCTGGTCTTACCAATTAATATACAGGGTGTTAAAAATGGAGAGCAAAACAAACAGAACTTTAAATGTAAAAATCTCCTGTTTTTCAAATGGAACACCCTGTATATTTTTATTTCAGCTCATTCAGCGTTCAATTACCTATCATTACTCATATATATGTCCTATACCTAAAATGAACAGTTTTGATTTCATTAGCCGTTTTCTGATTCGACTATTTTTTTTTAATATAAGTAAACAGATGAAGTGGGCTAAAATAAAAATGTCGTAAACTAAGCCTTATTCTCATTTCCTTAACACGGACAGCGACTATAAATAATGTTAGAAAATACAAATAAAAGTGAAATATTATGTAATTTATGTTCTTATTATTTAATGTTTGAGAAAATAAGGGAGAGACAAAAAAAATATCTTGTGCCACACGGTATAACTCATAACTAACTGAGTATTAAACATGATTATACAGATTATAAAAAATTTTCAATATGGCCACCGTCCGTTGCGATACATGAAGTGTAAATAGCCTCCATTTTTCGAATAGCGTTCCATACCGAATTAGACGCATTAAAATTATTGATCTCTTCCCTGATTTTTACTTTTAACTCATTTCTATTATTAGATCTATTTTTATAAACTTTATTTTTAGTGCACCCCATAAAAAGAAGTCTAAAGGGCTTAAATCATGGCTTCGTGGTGGCCAGGATATTAAACCATGTCTTACTATACACAATGGAAAATGTTGATTAAGGAAATTTACTACCGGTGCAACCGTGTGGTAAGGGGCGCTATCCTGCTGAAAAATGATATTTTCTCGAATATTTGCTGGCAAGTCGTTGATAAGAGGCATGATTTCATTCCTAAGCAGCACCAAGTATCTTTCGCCATTTAACGACCTGTCAAAAAATATTGGTCCCATAATACGGTCGCAAATAATTCCGTACCACACATTTAAGCTTTTATTAGATGTTTATTAGTTTGAGATCAATGAGTGTTTTTCCGATTAAAAATACCCGCCGTATTAAATGAAGCCTCATGAGTCCAAAGCACTGCCGGTCCATAATATCACAACAAAAAGTCAATCTTTCATTAAAGTCTAATTGTGATAATAATTGAGTTGGAAGAAATTTATAAGGATGATAACCATTCACCTGCAGTGTTTTTTGAATACTTCCTCTACTGATACCTGCAATGTCTCTGTCAGCATCTCTTGGGATCTTTCATCATCTTCCTCGAAATAAAGTAAAATCTCCAGTTGTTTTTCCTCAGTGAGGACATAATTGGGACGATTTTTCTTAGAATTTTTAAGGACACCATTTCCAAATCACGCACAATTTGAAAAAATATAGTTCTGGAGGGAACTCGATTATTAGGATATTCCCTCGAATATACTCTAAGTGCTAACCCTGGATTTTTATTATTTTTTATGAAACAGTTGTATAATTTCAAACTGTCATCTAAACTCTATAAAGCCATTTTTTAACAAATTTTGCAGCAAAAATTTGACAAAAACGACAAATAGAGCAAATGTCAACTTAAGTCAACAATTGCATTAGGTTATTTCCTAAGCCTATCTTGATTTTTTTAGTTTCTGATCTCGTTTACTGGCACAATTCCGGGACAAATCAGAAAACGGCTAATAAAATCGAAACTGTTCATTTTAGGTTTAGGACATATATATGAGTAATGATAGGTAATTGAACGCTGAATCAGATGAAATAAAAATATACAGGGTGTTCCATTTGAAAAACAGGAGATTTTTACATTTAAAGTTCTGTTTGTTTTGCTCTCCATTTTTAACACCCTGTATATTAATTGGTAAGACCAGCATGGAAACTCGTTGAATTGAACTCTTAGTAATGCATTTTTGGGATATTAGTCAGTTCCATTAAAGTTTTATAGGTAAAAAATTTAAAAAAAAATATGTTTTTTTAAAAAAATTGTAAAAACTCAATTTACTCAAAAACGATAAACAATTCAAATATAGATGTTATTATAAAAACTTTTGCAAATTAACAGTAGAATCGAAACATGTAATAATATATAGGATGTCCCATTTAAATTAAGAAAGTTGACATGTGTCACGTCAAAACGAAACACCATGTATAAACAAAAGTGAAATGAAATGAAAATTTAATTGAATCCAAACAACTTTTGTATTTAACTTTTTGTCGTAACTATTACCGTTTTCTAGATAACGTACTGTATCACCATAAAATGGCCACCCTGTACACTAAATCTACACAATTGTGCAGAATTTATGCATAATTTTTTTAGAGTGCAGTATCCCAATTTTCTAAGCTATCATTTTTTAATTTAGCAAGTAATGTTGTGGTGTTAAATTTTTTTTTAAAATCGGATTCATTATCTGGTAAAATATTATAGGTATTAATATAATTTATAATTTGGTTAAATATAACTCTTTCAAGAATTTTAGATATTGAAAGTAGCGCAAAAGGACGAATAACTTTTTAGCTTCGGTGAGCTTTACGCTTAAAATATTTAATATGCAGTAAAATTACGAAGAGATATCTGGAAACCGCAATTTATTATCTCTTTTCCATTTGAAAATATTTTAATTTAAATTTTATCCAAAAATTCGCTTGTCCCTATTCATCTATCCAGCAGTTTATTTAAATGTATTCTTTTCCAAAACCGATTGTTTACAGCGGTAATTCCAGAATATTAAACGGTGTTTCCATAAATACATGTGTTTTTTGTGAAGATTATCAAATAATTACATAAAGAAAGCCAATCGTAATTGGTTGCTAAAATTAAATAACATATTAAATTGTTTTATTTGCCGGAAAAAGATAAGAATGGGGTCATCATAGTATACAAGAGAAGGCTTGGTATGGTCTAGATGTGACCGGTATATTTGCAAGTTATTAGATTTAAATAAACTGAGCAAAATTATCTTGCACGTGTGTCCAGCCTGAAGGTTTTTTTTAAAGTATATAGTTTAGAAGTGTTATTTGCGGTTAATGGTTTTCACATTGGTTTATTTATAAGTATAATCACGAGAGATATTGTTATTAACTTTTAAAAAGATTGTACGCATGATATATTGAAACATAGAAATACAATAATAGATTGAATTGAATGTCATTGCCGAGATGGGGAATGTGGACAATAGTATCATAAGAAGGGGGGTAATAAAGTGCGGGACACGAAAGAAAACCGGGCGGTCCTTAAAATAAAGGTTCATAGTCTTAAGCAAGCGGAAAAGTAAAATTTGTGTATGCAAATAAATTTTATGTTATTTTATTTGTTGTAATAGTTTGCCGCTTCACGTATAAAGTGCGCCAGCTAAGCGGTACGGAAAATTAATCGAGGATATAGTAAATTTCGCACAGGTCCACTTGTAATTGGAATGTGCCTAGAGTCCCCATGCACTTGCCGCTAGAAGGTTCTAGCTATTTCCAGTGAAGCCTATACATTTCGAGCATTTGTTTTCGTTTCTATATAAATGCGTTGCGTTGAATTTGAATTATTATTTCGAAGTAACGATGGCGAGCAAAAGAGGAAAAAGTTATTGCGAGCGTTATAGAGGCCTGTACTAGAGAAGCTGAAAATAATAGTTTGACTATTCCATTTCAAAATCGAACAGAACGCGCTGCATTTTACACTGGTGTTTACCTTTAAAATCTCTAGGTAAAAAAGTCCCCGATTATCATACAAAGATAAAATTGACGATGGTGATTTTCAAGTAATTCGACGAACAATAGAGGAATTTTATATAAGCTTGAAGAAGGTTCCGACCTGCAAACTGCTACTTCGTGATGTAAAGAACAAAATAGATTTTCCGTACGGGTATAAAACCTTAAATCGGCTTTTACGATCAAATGGTTTTGTTTGGCGCAAGTGCCAAAATGAACGAAAATTGCTCATTGAGAGACCAAATATTTTTCACTGGCGGATGAAATATCTATCAAATGTAAGGCAATATAGGTAAGAAGGACGCAATATTGTGTATTTAGACGAAACCTGGGTAGATAATGATATGACAGTGAACAAATGCTGGCAAAGTGAAAGTGTTACAGGTGTTGTTCAGGGAATCCGCTCTAGAAGTCGCTTTATTATAGTTCATGCTGGTTCAGAAACCGGATTTGTTCCAGGTGCTGCTTTAGTTTTGCGCTCGGGACTAACAACTGGAGACTATCATGGACAGATGAATAGACATAATTTTGAAAAGTGGTTGCTCGAGAAGCTTCTACCTACCATTCCTCCCAAATCAATCGTGGTAATGGATAGTGATATTATTTCATATAACATCAATTATATGATCAGCCAACAAGCCTAGAGAAAAAAAGTATAAAATTGACGGTCTTTTACGTAACCTCGGTCATACACCTTTAAGGCTGTCTCCATACATGTGCGACCTCAACCCTATTGAACTTGCATGGGCAGGAGTAAAAAAATATATTCGAGAGCGCTGGTGAACTTTCAATTAAAGATTTAAATAAAATAACATTAGAAGCGATTGGCTCAATATCGGCTGAAAATTGGAAATCGTATGTTAAACATGTTCGTTGTACTGAAGATAAATACTGAGAAGTAGATGGCAAAATTAAAACGGTTTAGTTATCACACTGGGATCTTCAAGTAGTGACGATAAAACCTCATCATTTTCAGAGGAAGACAACGATTTAGAAGGAATGGAACCATTAGAATCACAGCCGTCGACCTCAAAAATGGCTTAGTTTTTTTTTCATATGTTTTGTAAAATTGTTCATAAAGTAGCTGTGAATAAACTGCCTCAAAATAATTAATTTTCTGTTCAATACCGGGTGTCAAAAAATATCTAATATTGCAATTATTAATTAATAACCTAACCATTTTGAAATATTGTACGTTGGTGATCCAACAGCTTAAACAATAGGTCTCATGGACTTCCCAGGTTTATGAATTTTTGGAAGGCAATACAGTTTAGATAACTGTGGGTTACTATGTGTTAGTTTGAATTTTAGTTTATATAGTTATAAACCTGGAAAGTCCATGAGACCTATTGTTTCAGCTGTTGGATCACCAACGTACAATATTTCAAAATGGTTAGTAGAAGAATTCGGCAAATTAAATATCTCGTATGATAACTTTGAGGTTACTAACTCGTTAGAATTCTTAGATAAAATTAAAAATGGTCACTTAAAAGAAGGTGAAATTTTAATATCTTTTGATGTAAGCTCATTGTTTCCTAGTGTACCCATACCACTAGCTTTAGAGTACCTAAAGGAACTACTTGAAATCAATAATTTGAAGAAAGAAATTATTGATGAGTATTTACTTCTCACAAAATTATGTATGAATCAAAATTTTTTTCAGTACAACAATAAATATTATAAACAACTAGAGGGAACTGCGATGGGCAATTGCTTATCTCCGTTCCTTGCAAATTTGTTTATGGGCAGATTAGAAACCCAATTCAAAAAAGAACTCAAGTATTTCCCAAGGGTGTGGTATAGATGCGTAGACGATATATTTGCTATTTTTGATACTAAAACAGAAAATTTGGACACTTTCTTAGAAACATTAAACAATAAATATCCTTCCATTAATTTTACGTACGAAAAGGAGAACAATGGGCAATTACCTTTTCTCGACACGTTAGTTATTAGAAATAACGATAAATTAGAATTTGATATTTATAGGAAATTTACTAATACTGATAGATATATAACATCCGACTCATTTCATTGCCGTCAACACAAAATGGCAGCATTCCATTTCTTTTAGTCAATTTTCTACTAAGTAAAGAACGTTTTAACAATGAAATGAATCGGATTAAAAATATAGCTAAAAGTAATGGATATAATGATAATTTTGTACATAAACTAGTAAATAGACATAAGCATAAGAAAATGTTAAAAGATGCCACTACTTTTCAAACACCTGAGGCTTCCAATAAATTCATAGTAATCCCATATGATCCCAGATATACGAGAGGTCTAGAAAAAGTATTTAAAAACGTAGGTTTTAGAGTAGCCTACAAAACGGAGAATAGTTTGAAAAATCTCCTTGGAAACCCCAAAGACAAAGTCGACTTGAGGGAGAGGAGTGGCATCTATGAAATTAGCTGTAATGACTGCGATCTAAAATATGTTGGGCAAACTAAACGCTCCATAAACATTCGTTTTAAAGAACACATGGCACATTTAAGATACGGAAGAACAGAAAAGTCAAGCGTTGCCCAACATGCTTTGGAAAACAATCACCGAATAGGAATAAATAATCTTAAGTTGATTAAAAATGTATCTAATAATAGATTATTGGATGCATTTGAGAGTATAGAAATAGTTAAATGTGGTAAGAAAGCACTAAATAAAGACAGAGGGCCTATTCCCTATAGTCCCCTCTATTGTTTACTTGACAACGGTGCAGTCGGGTGCAACCAAGTGTGACCACATTTACCTATAAATAGTCTCGGTTAGGATAAGTTACTTTAGTTTATATCATCTGCTGATGATGCTAACTTGGTTAGCGAAACGCGCGTCCAGAACGTAACAAGTTGTGGTGTAGTGTGGTTAGAACTCTTGTATTTTGATCAAGCTTATGCTAGAGAGTGTTTCAAAAATTCACTAAAAAACATATACCTTGACTTCACACTGTATCTTATTCAGTAGTCAATTTTATTTTGTATTATTACCATGAAATCATTTTTGAAATAATATAATTTTAAGCTATAAACGCAAATTTTTAATTATTCCAACTATAAATAATATATTTTGTTTGCAAAACCGACCTTTTTTCATATCCCTGACTTTTTTCCATGTGTGCATTTTAACTTTATTCAAAATTTCTTTTTATTGTTTAATTTTTAAATGTAAACATTACAAAGGTAAAACAAAAATGTTAATGTCTTTATTTATTTTAAAGTGTGCCATTTTTACTTATTGTAGCTTTCAAATAAAGACCGAAATAATGGCGTGATGAAAAACTAAGGCCTTTTATTATCCCAAATACTAAAGAAACTGGTACAAAAATAGTTGGAAGATAGGATTCTAAAATAAATACAAAAATTTTATTTGGCCGCCATTTTGTTCCCCCATCTTGAATTCGTACCAACATTATACCAGCTAATCTCTGGATAATACTTAATTCTTGCTTAAAATTTGAAATCAATCTAATAAGTAGGTTTTTCAGGCTGAGTTTTTAAATACGTTGTTAGGCCGCCATCTTGTTCCGCCATATTGGATTTACGAAAATCTTATCAAGTCATCCCTATATGACCCTTAATTTTTTACCAAAATGTGACGTTAATCGGTTAAGTGGTTTTCGCTAGACCGCGAACGAACAGACAGAGAGACCGACAGAGCGACGAGAAGGCATATTTTTTTGGCGTCTAGGGAATAAAAGGTGAGGATCTGCAAAATCTCGGAGGGTGACTTTTTTCACGATTACAATACTTTTACGAAGGGAAGTAAAAAGCACTCATCTAGCAACTGAAAATGCACAAAAACGATATCCCACTTACCAACACTATTTGATTATTTAAAAAAAAAATTAAACTGTTCCATAACACTGTCAATTTTCACTAAAGTGGTCAAAACTTGACGAATTACTGTTCCTTTTAGCAAAAAAATACCGCGTGACACTATTCGTATCATTTTTTCGACTAAAAACTTATCCGTATTTGCATGGCCATAACTCGCGAACAAATAATTGTACAGGGTGTCCGGATTTGGTTGCAAAAGCAGCGTACCTCGCTTATTTTTAAAGATAGAACCTTGGGGTTTTCAAGAACCTGAGCTAATTTTTTGTAAAACTCACGAAGCCGTAAACAAAATTTTCATAGCCTTCTTCGTTTATGAGATATAGGGCGAAATAGAAAATTTTGCATTTTGGGACCCCCCTCGTATCTTGGTTATCCTTAATCTTAACGCAAAGGGGAAAATTGCTGCTTATGCAGTTTTTTACGCTGGATTCAGTGGCGTAGTCATATTTTTCATTTGAGTTGTTATTTTTTAGATATGACCCAAAGTTGTGTTTTTTTAAATGGAACACCCTGTATATTTGTCCAGAAATTGATTTGTCCTTTTAAAAGCTTCTCAAAAATATATAATAGTATGGGTCTATTTTAATAAACAACAACAAAAATCCTAATTTTTATAATTATCATCCCAAATTTTGCAGTAGGCCATGCAAGACAATGCTGCCTTTTATTTAAAGTCGTTAACAACATCTACATCCTAACAATAAATCAAAATAAATATGTAATTAAATCTATTTATCAAAATATGTATTGATAATTTCGCACCAAAAAAGTCCCACCTACCTAGATTTATGTAACACAAGAACAAAACAGTAATAAATTATTATGTAACAAGCCTTTCAGCAAAAATCAACTGTCGTATAAGAACTACAGTAACCAAGTAAATCAAAAGAACTGTTCAAACTGATTTCCATTTTGTTCTATGCATGCTTCGCACAATTTTCGTATTCGTTTTAGGGAATTAAGCAAAATAACGGGATGATTTTGTAAATAGCGAAAATTTTCTCTTATTGCATTTCCTAAATCTTGGACATTATCATAGTGGTCTTTGTAAATTCTATTTTCCAGATATCCCCATAGAAAGAAATCTAAAATCGACAAATCTGGGGACCTAGGGGGCCATTTTATAGGTCTATTTGTTCCGATCCATTGATTGGTAAAATTATTGTCCAGAAATAATCTCGTCATTCCAGAATTGTGTGTAGGAGCACCGTCCTGTTGAAAATAAATTTCGTTAATTTACGCTAGAGGAACATCGTCAAGTAATTCAGGTATAGATGCCTCTAAAGTTTCTATATAGCGATTGGCTGTTAGATTTCCCTCAAATATATAAAATTTTATATGTGTTCCTAATATGAAGCAGAACACATTTAGACCAAACCTGCCCTGCTGTCTTCTGGGAAATATTTGGTGTTGATTTTCCTGGGACCAGAATCTACTATTGTGCCTATTGAGTATACCAGAATTACTGAAATGTGCTTCGTCTGACCATATAACCTTCCTTCAAAATCTCTAACCATATCGCATCTTTCTCGAAACCAATTGCAGAAGACTACCCGACGCTCTGCATCCCCTGGCTGTAAGTGCTGCACGAGCCTAAATTTGTATGGGTGGTATTTGTGCTTTTTTAGAATTTTTGAAAATGACTGTCACATTGTAATCAGGAAGAATACAGAGCTATTCGAAACTTGTGTTACGAATATCGTGACATATTTTATTGTGAGGGCATCCCACTTACATTTACTAATCAAATTAAACATAAAATAAACCTAACCGATGACACACCTATATATACAAAAACTTATCGATATCCCGAAATTCATAAAAAAGAGGTTAAAACCCAAATTAACAAAATGTTAGAGAACGGTATCATTCAAAACTCAACGTCACCGTGGAGTAGTCCAATTTGGATTGTCCCAAAAAAGATGGACGCGTCCGGTAAACGTAAATGGCGTATCGTTTGCGATTTCCGTAAAATCAATGAGCGCAGTATTGACGATAAATTTCCTTTACCAAATATATCGGATATTCTCGATAAACTCGGAAAATCCCAATATCTCAGCACATTGGATCTCGCAACCGGATTTCATCAAATAGAAATGGAACCGAATGATATACCTAAGACAGCCTTCTCAACCGATACAGGTCATTATGAATTTAGACGCATGCCTTTTGGCTTAAAAAATGCGCCCTCTACATTTCAGCGAGTCATGAACATCGTCCTTCGTTGGGACTTCAAAATGAAATCTGTTTTGTATATCTTGATGACATAATAATCTTCTCTACGTCACTTCAAGAGCACATCGATAGATTAAAATCCGTTTTTGATAGACTTAGAGAATCCAATTTAAAAGTGCAGCTAGACAAATCAGAATTTTTACACAAAGAAGTTGCTTATTTAGGTCACAAAATTACAAGCGAAGGTGTAAAACCTAATCCTGATAAAGTCACCGCAGTTAAAAATTTCCCCACACCAAAAACCCAAAAAGACATTAAGTCATTTTTAGGACTAGCCGGATATTATCGTAGATTCATCAAAGACTTCGCAAAAATCACGAAACCCCTTACACTATGTCTCAAAAAAGGAGCGAAAGTTGAACACTCACCAGCCTTTATTCAATCCTTTAACCATTTAAAAGAATTGCTTATGAATGCTCCAATACTAAAATATCCTGATTTTGAAAAACCCTTTGTCCTTACGACAGATGCCTCAAATGTAGCCCTAGGCGCTGTTCTCTCTCAAGGCAACCCGCCAAATGACAACCCTGTAGCATTCGCGTCGCGCACTCTAAATGAAACAGAACAAAAATACTCAACGATTGAAAAACAACTTTTAGGAATCGTTTGGGCATGTAAATACTTTAGACCTTACCTTTATGGCAAAAAATTTAAAATATATACTGACCATCGCCCATTAGTATGGTTATTTAACCTCAAAGAACCAAATTCGAAATTAGTACGTTGGAGGCTATGAAGAGTATGATTATAAAATAATCTACAAAAAAGGGAAACAAAACACTAACGCTGACGCCCTTAGCCGAATTCAATTAAACGCAATCGAATCCGAATCATTAATAAATTACCCAGGCGATATAGACACCGACGTAACGCAATTCCTAAACGACCAATTTAACCCAGATATCCTTGACTCTGAAGTAGTGTCACAAACAATAGAAAGACTAGAACACGAACCTGAAACAACACCCAAAATTAATATTATTTCTGACATTCTAATAACTCCACCTATAACACAACTAACCCATTCTAATATTCCAATAAAACCACCCGTAACGGAAACAATACATAGTACAAATGCTAACGAAAATCATTCCAATATGACTATATTAGACGAAATTATTAATAATAAAGCTCATCAACTTATTATTAAAAAAGCACCTTATGACAAATATGTTAAAACCAATCGTGAAAATTTCGAAGGACATCAAATTATTCACGCAACATTACCCACTAATATTATAGTAATTACTAACTTTTTGAAAGAATATTTAACAAATAAAACAACATATGTTTATTTCTTTTCCAAAGAACTAAGAACCTATTTTCAACAAACAATGAATAACCATTTTAAAAATTTAAAACTTATAGAATGTTCAAAATTAATAAATAATGCTCAACCTGACGAACGAGAATTACTAATTAAATATCGCCATTGCAAAGAAATCATAGAGGAATCGAAGAAACTTGCAAATTTTTAAAAGCAAATTATTATTGGAAATCACTTAAGGCAGATGTAACAAAATACATTAATAATTGTGAAATCTGTCAACGATCAAAATATAATCGAAAAGCACCAGATCAACCTTTGATATTAACCGAAACGCCAAGCAAACCTTTTGAAATTGTTCATATCGACACTTTCATCATAGGTAAACAAAAATTCCTAACTATTATAGATAAATTCTCCAAATACGCACAAGCCTTGCCTTATACTGGAAATGCAGTGTCGTGCTGTGAACAGTTAATTAATTTCTTTTCCTTTTTACGTATTCCAAAACAAATAGTTTCAGACAACGGATCTGAATTTCAGAACGAAGTCGTTAAAGGCTTATTAAATACACATAATATTAAAATACACTTCACTACCCCCTACCACCATGAATCAAACTCCCCTGTTGAAAGGCTACATTCCACATTAATCGAACACATTCGATTACTTCGAGAATCGGACCCCAATGCAGAAGTTACCAAACTTATGCCGTACGCAATTATTGCCTATAATAACACGATCCATTCTAGTACGAATTTTACCCCATACGAACTTGTCTTCGGACACACAGACTCTAGAGATCCTATGGATTTCATACTCGCTCATGTATATACCGAGTATGTCAATAATCATAAAAATAACACACAAATTTTGTACGACAAAATTACAAAGGAATCACGAGAACTAAAACAAAAAATTATAGATAGGGTAAACAAGGATAAAACCCCGACCAATTTAATAATAGGCTCACAAATTTATAAAAAATCAGATAATTGATCTGGAAAAATAAAAAAGAGATATTTAGGCCCATTCATATTAACGGCTATATTAGAAAATAATAAAATACAAATAGAAAATCCCAAAAATAAATACAAAGAAATTATACATGTTAACGAAACTAAAATAATACCCCTTGTTCCAGATGCTGGACCATCGTCGGCGGCTACGTAAAATTCCATGATTTAAATAAACATCCAGGAATACTACCATTCAAAATGAGAACCGCTAAACTTAAATCCAATCACTGGACATTCGTTCAAAATATTAACCTAACCCCTTTAATTAACCAATTTCAAAATATTCAAAAACAAGCAAAATCAATATATATAAACATTCAAAATAACAGCGAATACCATAAGGAATATTTTAATTCTTTTAATACATTATGTACACTTGAAAAAAGAATAGAAACTTTATTAGAACAAATTGTCCCAAATCAAGAAAATTATCGTAGTAAAAGAGGTCTTTTTAACCCCTTAGGTTCATTCATAAAAAGTATAACTGGAAACTTAGATCAAAATGACGCAGAGCAAATTGATGCCAAAATCACGAAATTACAAGAAAATCAGAATAAATTAAAAATTGACGCTATCAATCAAATTACACTTTTAGAATCCACTATTAATAAATTTAAAACAATTATATCTAATATCACACATAACCAAATGGTACTAAAGTCACGCATTTTACAAATAGAAAATATAATTAATAAAGTTCAAATGGAACAAATAAGTAATCACGAATTTTATTTAATATATACAATAATCAATCAAATAACAACAATTTATCAATCAATCTACGATATTCTGAATAAGATTGAAATAGGTATCACTTTCGCAAAAATTAATGTACTTTATAATTCAATAATAGAACCAAATGAACTATTTATAGAAATAAAGAACTTACACGATCATCTAGGCTCAGATAAACTCCCTTTAGAAGTAACTTATAAAAATATACTTAATTTCGAAAAAATTATAGAAATTAAAAGTTTCTTAAAAAACTTTAATATTGTATTTATATTTAAACTTCCTCTTGTGGAATCGGAGATATATCAATATTTTAAGTTATTTCCAAATAATCGATCATTTCTTGTAAATATTCCTTATAAACCCTACCTAGCATTAGGCAATACAAAATATGCCCATATGGACCAAAGATGTCACGAAATCCAACCACAAAAATATTTGTGTAAAGAAGCCCACACCACGTTTGTCGAAGACAGCCCCTCCTGCGCTGTTCAACTTATCAAACATCACCCAAATATTACGTTTTGCCACCCATTCGAAACTCAACTGCACGAGATCCAGACAACAAAAATAATCGACGACAAATGGCTGATAACAGTACCAATACAAGTAATCGCCGTCATAAATTGTCAAAAATCCGAAGATAACATACCCTTATATGGTTCCTATCTTCTTGAGTCATCCCCAGGATGTAAAGTACGGATAAAGTCAATTACGCTTGAAACATATAAATCAAGCCAATTAACATTTAATGGAATTAATCTACCTACCCTTAATTTAAGTATAATTAAGGAAAACCGAGATTCATTCTACAGCCCTCCTAGTATGGACTTAAACTACGTAAACCTAAAAACTACTAAAGAAATCGAAGCCAAATTGGAAAACCAAAAGAAGGCCCTAGAAGAAATGACCACAACGATTTATGTAAAGAAGACCAGTTTTTAGACAATTTTACTTTACATATTCATTTCAATAATTTTTATATTTTTCATATACAAAAAACTTGTAAAAAAGTCTAAGAAAAAACAATTAAATGCAAACTCTAATACTTTAGATATTGAAGAAAATAATAGAATTTTCTAAAATATTAATAATCCTTAAACCTTTTTGGAAATTTTTGAAAACACGTCTTTAAGAACGTGCTTTCAACTAAGAGGGGAGGAGTTACGTTCCCGTGAGAAATGCAATTCTGCATTTATGCACTTGCAATTCTTAGACTTTTATCTTTTCGTTCTCATGCAACATAAGCATTACTGAACTTATAAATATAACTAAAATGCATTTTGTAGTCAGTTCTCTTTGTACGCTTATGAAATAAAATTGATTTTTTAAAAATAATTTCTCGTGTTTCGAGTTGTTAACTATAAGCAGCAATTTTTCCCTTTGCGTTAAGTTAAAGGATAACCGAGATACGAGGGGGGTCCTAAAATGCAAAATTTTCTATTTCGCCCTGTATCTCATAAGCGAAGAAGGCTATGAAAATTTTGTTTACGGCTTCGTGAGTTTCACAAAAAATTAGCTCAGGTTCGTGAAAACCGCAAGGTTCTATCTTTAAAAATAAGCGAGATACCCTGCTTTTGCAACCAAATCCGGACAGCCTGTACAGCATTGGCAAAAAAATGCGCTGAGAGCTTGAAGATTCCTCTATAAAATTATTGTACTATCGAACCTGCTGCCATGTTGAATAATCCTTACGGAATCCAATCAAAACAGTACTCGAATGTGCACTTTTTGTGCTCGCCAGAACGCTATGCAAACTACTATTAAAGTTAAACTACAAATTATATAATATAACAATATAATTCTAATTATAAATAGTAATATTACAAATATTTAGGTTATTAGATACTTACTGAATCTGCTTAAAACGCTAAAGTTGTTATATATCCGACAAGTCACTAGGTGCTGTACCATCACCAACAGTCTAACTGGGACTGTAATATGTTTCACTACCTCAATCCCAAAAACCACTTTCTCGAACCTGGCGAATATCAATTTTAGGTGATTATTATATATGCAAAAGCAATTACATAATTGGCAATAATATTAAACTAATTCCCTGTCAGATGAATAACTGAGCTAATTGTGTGATGAAATGCGTATTTAATAACCATCAAAACATCATAACATGAATAAATTTTAATTTGCACGTTTTTCTGCCAGTTATGTATTGGTTTACTGTTTTTATTAAGCTTAATTATGTATAAATATTTTTAAACGATATTTCCAAATTCGTGTATTTTATGTACTTTTTATCAGTTTGAAGGTCGTTGTTGGTATTTATGTTGTAGAAATGTAAGTTAATACAAGGTGTAAATTAATTCATGTCCAAAAGTATTGAAGGACAATTTATTTTGTAAAAATTAGTAAGAAAGTTCATATAAATAGGAGTTCGCGAAGGCCTTGTTTTCGAGATACTGGGTGTTTAAAAATTAATTTTTTTTAGTTTATTTATATACTCGGACATATCTAGAGATAATTAAATCAAATTTGCTACGCGATAAATTATTGTTCTGAATGATTTTTAAAAAAATCTACAGGGTATTATTTTTTCCACTACCCGAATTTTTTCTACGACGTCACATGGCATATTTACAACAATGTTAAATTCTCCATTCTATTCTGTAACCTATTGGTATCTTACATTTTTTTAATATTTTTCATCGTTTAGAAAATATTTAGCAAAATGTCTAGTTCTAATTTAAAGGTCATAATGCATCAAAAATACAATGGCATTTTGTTACATAAATCTAAATATTAATAATAATAATAATAATTATGTCTTTATTTCAACATTACGTGAGGTAAATGATTTACGGTAAGTATTTAGATGTGTGAATTTTTAAAATGTAATGACAGAAAAGGCGAAGTCCAGATATAGATAGCACCTAAGTACCTGTTCCTTCTAAAGGGAGTATATAAAAAAGATAGTAAAACGCAGTAAAAAAGCATAGTTCTAACTACAGTTATTATTATATCGTGGCCTGTCTATCAAAATAATATTTAAAAAGTTTGTTTCTGAAATTTAGTGGTGTGAGGTATTTGAAATGATCCGAAAGAGAGTTATGCAATTTGGCAATATTATACGTAAAAGAACGTTCAAGCATGGCAGATTTATGCATGGGTGGAGTTATTGTACCACGGAATCGAACATTTAGGTTATGCAAATGAGATCTAAATATTATTCTTTTATATAGGTAGGGAGGTTTCTTAAAGAGTCGAGTTTTATGATAACAACATGCCTCGTGAAGTCTCCTCCTATTCTCAATATTCAACTACCTTGCATCCGATAATTTCAAGATATTCGTTCCCGAGTTTTGAACTTTTTGGATTCTCTGCTCCTGAATAGCTTTTAGACTATTTCCATAAACCACATCACAATGGTTAAATATGGAGAGCACAAGGGAGTCACAAAGCATTATTTTAAGTTTTTTTGATAATTCGTTTATCGTTTTTTTCGGCGGTTACTGCATAGAAGCTTTGGTCTAACGTAAGCTCGTTGAATACATTGAGAGACATGGTTGTCAAATCTAAGATCTTTGTATTGAGTATAACGCCCAGATTCCTCACATTATATAACCGGTAGGGTACAGTCTCCGATTTTTTTATTAACTAACTCACTAACGCTATCCATGTCATTCGTCTAACCAAAAATCATAATACAACATTTTTTTTTGGATTAAGATGTAAGGAATGATCCAATGAAGATTTTTGAAGTTCTTTGAGATCGGTATTAAGAGCTTGACACCCCTCAACGATGTCCTGTTATTTAAAAGAGAAATATATTTGTGTGTCGTCTGCATAATATTGGGATTTGCATTTTTTGATAACGTTCGGCAGATTTGAAGTATATACAGAATATAGCAGAGGATTGATAATGGATGGATCCCTGTGGCACGCCAGTATCAATGACTAGTTCAGTGGATAATTTCCCATCAAGAATTACACACTGTTTTCGATCTTGAAAAAAACTATTAAAAAAATTTACAGCATTTTCACTTTCACAACCACAATAGGCGATTTAAAGTATCGAAGGCTTTTGAGAAGTCTAAAAGTGCCAGTATCGTTATTTGTTCAGAATCACTAACGTTTAATAGAGCCGTGGAACACCCGTGATTCCTTCTAAAGCCCGATTGGGCAAAATACGGTTTTGCTCCACATGCATACGGTTTCAGGCAAAATAGGGTTTTGCTACACATGCTCCTCAAGTTGTTTATTAATTATTTTTCCTAATATTTTTGATAAACATGGCAAAATACTTATCGGGCGTAAATCCTTTAGTTCCTCCGTGTTGTTGATCTTTGGGAGAGGCACCGCTAGAGTTTTTTTCCAGCAATTTGGATATACAGAATTAAAAATGCAGTAATTTATGATACGTACTAAAAATGGAAGTAGAAAAGGGCAGTACAAATCTATTATATCAGTGTTAAAACATCATGTCCTTTAGTTTTTGATTTTATTTTAGATATTGTATGCCAAACGTTTATCTCTGTCACCGTTTTAAAAGAAAGTTTTTATACATTGTCTTTGAAATTACTACTATAAAAATTAATAAACTCTGTACTGCTACCTTGAGTTTGGGGTAAATATGACCTAAAAAAGTTGTTTATTAATTCTGAGTTTTTTAAACGCTCAGGGATTTCCACTTTACTGCTCGCAATGCCAAAACTGTATTTCTTCAACACTTGCCAAATATTTACGGACTGTCTAAACGTGGATTCAAAAAATCCTTTTTTTTTCATTTCGTATAGTGAGAACCGTCAAGTTGCGTAGAGATTTATAATATTCCCAAAGAGCGACAGTTTTGGTCTTTCTAAATTTGCTTAAAGCCCTATTTCTAAGTTTTATTACATTTTTTATATTTTGGGCTATCCACGGATAATTATTGTTTGTAAACCTAGCCTTTCTTATAGGAGCATGAAGATCCAGTAAATTATTAATATTATTGTTTATAAAATCAATTTTGGCTCAAAATATCGAAAAAATCGGTAAATTTCGTTTACCTCGAACTTTCCGTGTTATGAATCTTTCCTTTCATTAGGAATAGTGAAGAGTAACCCAATTTAGTTTCACATATAATCATTTAATGGTACATAACACGTCAAATATTTTTATTGGGCGCCATATTGTTCCGCCATATTGAATTCGTACCAATATTTTATCAGTTTCTACTTATGGCACACTTGATTCTTGGACATAATTTAAATTGAATTGAATAGGTAGTTTTATACGAAAGCGTAGAACAATACAATTTAAAAAAAACTTACTTAAATTCCGAGTTTGAAGTCGGACTTTAGTTAACTTTCGACTTCGATCTTGAAATTTAAAAATAAAAAAAAAAGTTAAATTTTGACTTCAATTTTTCTTGAATTTAGTTAAATTTCGAGTTCAAACTTTCCGGCTTCGACCTTCCTCGATTCTTGGACATAATTTAAATTAAATCGAATAAGTACTTTTATACGAAAGCGTAAAAGGGCCATAACGATAAAATAAAAAAAAACAGTTAAATTTCGACTTCAAACTTACTTAAGTTTCGACTTCAAACTCGGAATTTAGTTAAATTTCGACTTAGAACTTGGGATTTAATTAAATTCCCAGTCTGAAGTCGGAATTTAGTTAAATTTCGACTTAGAACTTGGGATTTAATTAAATTCCGACTTCAGACTCGGAATTTAATTAAATTCCGACCTTGATCTCCGACTCTACTTAAATTCCTATCTCAGACTCGAAATTTAGTTAAAATCCTACTTCTAAATCGGAACGTACTCAAATTCCCGCCCTCAAACTCGGAATACGGAACTTGCATACATTCCTAAATACGAAAAAATACTAAAGACTATAAACCTAAGAGGTATTAAAACACATATCTAAAAAAAATTTTTATTGCTTCCCCGGCCAACAAAAGGCAATTAAAAGAGCCCCAAAATTCAAATTAGGTCGCCCGACCAAAAATGGGTCGTGACGTCATTAAGTATACGCGAAATCTGACAACGGTGCAACGTGCAACAACAACAGGCAGTGTTGCCATAGCTACCGAAATTTCGGTAGATCTACCGAAAAATCACAAAATATTATTTTATAGCGAAATTCTAAAGAAATGTCCGAAATATAAAGGTTTAACTGATATTTAAAATGCATAAATAATAAAACTGTTCAATAAACAAATTGAACCTTTCCGACATCGACCTTCCTCGATTCTTGGACATAATTTAAATTGAATCGAATAAGTACTTTTATACGAAAACGTAAAAGGGGCCATAACGATAAAATAAAAAAAAAACAGTTAAATTTCGACTTCAAACTTGGAATACAGTTAAATTTCGACTTCGAACTTGGAATTTAATTAAATTCCGACTTCAAACTCGGAATTTAATTAAATTCCGACCTTGATCTCCGACTCTACTTAAATTCCTATCTCAGACTCGAAATTTAGTTAAAATCCTACTTACTACTAAATCGAAACGTACTCAAATTCCCGCCCTCAAACTCGGAATACGGAACTTGCATACATTTTTAAATACGAAAAAATACTAAAGATTATAAACCCACGTGGTATTAAAACACATATCTAAAAAAAAAATTATTGCTTCCCCGGCCAACAAAAGGCAATTAAAAGAGCCCCAAAATTCAAATTAGGTCGCCCGACCAAAAACGGGTCGTGACGTCATTAAGTATACGCGAAATCTGACAACGGTGCAACGTGCAACAACAACAGGCAGTGTTGCCATAGCTATCGAAATTTCGGTAGATCTACCGAATTTGAATGCAGTCTACCGAAATACCGATTTTTGTTACAGATCTACCGAAAAATCACAAAATATTATTTTATAGCGAAATTCTAAAGAAATGTCCGAAATACAAAGGTTTAACTGATATTTAAAATGCCTAAATAATAAAACTGTTCAATAAACAAATTGGACTTTTCCGACTTCGACCTTCCTCGATTCTTGGACATAATTTAAATTGAATCGAATAAGTACTTTTACACGAAAACGTAAAAGGGCCATAACGATAAAATAAAAAAAACAGTTAAATTTCGACTACGAACTTGGAATTTAATTAAATTCCGACTTCAAACTCTGAATTTAATTAAATTCCGACCTTGATCTCGGACTCTACTTAAATTCCTATTTCAGACTCGAAATTTAGTTAAAATCCTACTTCTAAATCGAAATTTACTCAAACTCCCGCCCTCAAACTCGGAATACGGAACTTGCATACATTTTTAAATACGAAAAAATACTAAAGATTATCAACCCACGTGGTATTAAAACACATATCTAAAAAAAATTTGTATTGCTTCCCCGGCCAACAAAAGGCAATTAAAAAAGCCCCAAAATTCAAATTAAGTCGCCCGACCAAAAACGGGTCGTGACGTCATTAAGTATACGCGAAATCTGACAACAGTGCAACGTGCAACAACTACAACAGGCAGTGTGGCCACAGCTACCAAAATTTCGGTAGATCTACCGAATTTGAATGCAGTCTACCGAAATACCGATTTTTGTTACAGATCTACCGAAAAATAACAAAATGTTATTTTATAGCGAAATTCTAAAGAAATGTCCGAAATATAAAGGTTTAACTGATATTTAAAATGCCTAAATAATAAAATTGTTCAATAAACAAATTGGACCTTATAACATTTAATATTCTTTGCCCGTCTAGCGTACTACGCCACTGCCACAGCATACATTTACAATCACCGCTCCGGCAATCCCCCGGTGAACGAATTGCGATCTTGGCTCGGAACTTGCCCGATGTTCGGTGGTTTACAGCGACAAGCGTGGGTTTGTTCGTGGGACCTGTTTATTTTTATATTCTAGTTTGTAGCAATCTGCCGTGTTTGACGCATTGCTATTAGATTTATGAATGACTCAGATAGTAACAGCGGAGGTGAGGGGACAAGCACAAATATCAGGAAAAAAAGAGAAGTATCAACAACATTTTAAAGAAGTGTGGCAAAATGCTGTAGAGTTCAAAGGGTGGTTGTCAGAAAGTTCCAAAAGCAAAACTTACGCTAAATGTATGACATGCAATAAAGGCATTAACGTAGTAAGCGGGAAGAGCCTTAATGGGGGCGGAAGCTATCGTTGGAGTATGTTCTTTGTTTGAACGGCTATCCGTGTGTTGTGTGATAGGTACGTCACGTCGTGCATGGTGCGATATGGAAGACAATAATACGGACGTGGATATGCAAATACCGTCAACTTCGGCTGTCGGTAATAACGTTGAAAATGTTGGAGAATTTAGTAAGAAGAGTGTGTGCGAATGTGTGGTGTGTGTCTTAATAAAGGGATTTTCAACATTAAATTTCGCTGATAAGCTTCAAATACTTTCCAAAGCAAGGGCAAAACCGCCTATGAAAAATTTAACCACAAAAATGAAAAACTGTATTAGACATTTTTATCCAGAACAATACGAACAATTTAAATAGCTAACAGGGTGTGAAATTATAAGTAAATTATTTTGTTGGCCATGTTTGCTTTTTGAAAATGAAAAGGGTCTCTGGAATAAAACTGGTTTTTCCGATTTAAACAATTTCCATAAAGCTGTAAAAAGATACATTATGTCCAAAGCGCATTTGCAGGCCGTCATAAAATAAAAAATCTTCGGCAAAACCAGAATTGAACACGCACTTAATAAACAGTTGGAAATTAGTCACCGCCAACACAATGAACTAGTAGATAAAAATAGGCAAATACTAAGAAGACTTATTGATGTTGTTTGTTTTCTCGGACAGAACGAATTGGGATTTAGAGGTCATGACGGAACAAGGGTTTCTTCAAATATTGATTCAAAAATTATTGCTTAATAAATCATTTAGAGCAGTTTAGCATTTTTCGCGGAACGTCGAATCGAATCCAGAATGATTTAATTTCCGCTGTTGCAACCATTATTGTAAAAAGAATTAAGCAGGAGATTGGCGAGGCGCGGTTCATTGCTATTGTTCTGGACGAAACAACTGATATCTCTAATTTTAGCCAGTTATCTATAGTAATACGCTACGTTAAAACAGACGGAAGTATTCAAGAGCGATTTTTAGGTTTTAAGAATATGTCCGAAAATCGTACAGCAGATGCATTATATACCGTAGTTTATAACATTACTAAAGAAATTAATGGAGAGAAAAAATTAGTTGCCCAAAGCTATGATGGAGCTGCAGTGATGGTAGGACAATTAGGGGGTCTGCAAGCTGAAGTTCGAGAAACTTTTCCAAGTGCTGTGTTTGTCCCATTGTTATGCTCATAAATTAAATTTAGTGTAAAGTATTTTTCGTTACTTTAAGTGGCATGGCTGTTTTTTTTTCCAAGTCAACCAAACGTACACAAGCTTTGGACTCCATTATCCACAAACGAATGCCCAAAGTAGCTTCTACTAGGTGGAACTATAATGGAAGACTTGTGTCAACAGTATTTGAAAATCTCGAGAATCACTATTGAACTATTTGAGAACATAATAGAAAATAATAAAACGTGGGACTCAGAAGCAATAAATAGTTTTAGGGGGTTTTTGGACTGTTTGAAACGAGATTTTAATTTTAATTATTTGTTCAACGTATTTTCAGAAATATTTCCATTCTCGGACAATGTTTTTAATATATTACAAACTAAAACAAATGATATTGCTTTTTGCCTAAAAAAAGTGGATGATTTTAAGTCCATGTTAAGCCAAAAAAGAGATGACTTGGACCTATTTTGTGAGAAAACGATGAGGTTAAATGTAGAGCCACAAGCCAAGCGTCTTCGAACAGAAGAAGAGATATTCAAACATCATACAGACGCCTCTTTTATGAAATAGGCGATCAAATTCAGCAACAAATAAACTATAGATTTAACGGTTTAAATGATTTTAAATTCCTGGAGCTCTGCAATTTTGATGCATTTAAAGGAAAAACTTTTCCAGAAGAAGCGTTTAAATCTCTTCTTCTTCATTATGGCCAGTTCTTTGATCGAATGTTAATGAGATTTGAACTAAAAGTGCAATTAGCGCAAAAAATAACGCTAAGGAACTAACGCAATTTTTAAAAGACAAGGAGCAGGAAGATGCCTACACCGAAGTGTCGAAATTGTGTGAATTAGTATTGACAATACCTGCCACAAGTTGATCAGTAGAACGCAATTTTTCAACACTAAACGTATAAAAAATTTCGTGAGAAATTCAACGCGGCGGGAGAGGCTTTCGCATATATCGCTGTTGTCCATTGAAAATAAACTTCTCCAAAATATGTCGGAGAATCGACGTCATTGACGAATTTGCAAAAAATAATCGAAGAATCGAATTACATTACAAATAGGTAAGTTTCTAAAAATTGCTTCCCTTTCTTAAAATTTCACCGCACGCCCCTGCTGTGTAGTCTCTAACTCATTTTACTGTTATGTTTGTTTTTTGTTTTCTAAGGACTCATCGGACTCATTATGGTGCAAAATCGGTGTTAAAGACTTAAAACACTTAAAAGAAAAAATAAAAAAAACATGCGTTTTCTGCAGATTACATGAAATGTTCGATGAACTATCCTACGGTGGGAAGTGTTGATATTCGCACTCAGCTAGACACAGCTTATATAAAATCCTTTAGAGATTTTAACGAAAATGTATCCAAAAATCGTTATATTTTAAACAAAATTATAGATTGTGTAAAATTTTGTGGGGCATTCGAGCTGGCACTACGTGGCCATGATGAAACGGCTTTGTCTGAAAATCCAGGGTTTTTTCGAGAGTTTATATATTTTGTTGAGGAGTTGGGCCAAGATAGACTATCCGCTTTAGCAATGTTAAGTATCGAGAAATCGTTTATAAAAGTAATGTGCGTGCAATTTTAAAAATTTTAAATCATTCAGCATTTTTCCAATTCTAAAGAACAAAGAGTAGACCTGACCTTCAAGAGAATTTGAAGCTCAATTTAAAGATAAGATATTTATTTTTATTTTAAGCATACCTATGTTTAAATTTTTTATTGACCTCCCAATATAATTCACCACGAGCCGCCACTGACTTTCAGGCCTAAATTAATGAATAAATAGGACGAACACTGATGTCGCCAATGGTTCCTTCAAACCACAGCAAGTCAGACACCGGTGTCCGCCCTGGCGCTGAAAGTGTTAAATACTTAAAAGCACCAATTACGGAAACTATTAGTGGATAATAGTCAACAAGTGCAATAAAATTAATATTCTACACGTGTTTCATATTATGCTCTAGCGTCTAGACGACTTTGTTTACATCCCAATATTATTAGTGCATCAGTGAACTTTAGAAGGCCTCTTGACAAACAAACATAATATGCGTGTTTCGAGGTTACGTGTTCATCTTATTTAGGTTAGATTATTAACACTTTTTTGCAAGTTGTACACGAGGCTGGCTATTCTGTTTTGCGCTAAGTTTTTCATAGATAACGAACATTTTGTAGGCATAGATTTGGATTAATATACGGTATGCAGCATAAGTATTCCTACATTTCTCATATTTTGTAAAAGACGTCAATAATACTCTTTAAACTGTTTTCTCACAAATTTAAGTATATTTTATATAAATATATGCTAGAAAATATTTAACGTTTTACGGTTTTAATTATTTATTTTCACACATTAACTAAATTATTAATACTTAATTAAATTATATTCTTAAAGAAACAACTACACAATGATCATTAATATTTTGTCAGATAACCTTTTTCCTTCAGTTGTGCTTCATTCGTTATTTCAAATTTTCTAATGCGAGTTTCGAATATTTTCAATAGGATTAATCCCAGGTGATTGAAGAGGAGATTTAGGGACATTTGGAACATTCTAAGGTAGCCATTCGTGAACAGTGGCCGTATGTTTGGGATCGTTGTCTTGATAAAATAAAAAACTGTTACGTATCCCTAATTTCTCAGCACTTTGTTTTATATTTTCTTTTAGAATATGAATATAGACCATTTTATCTATAATGCCTGAAATTATCGCCAAGTTGCCTCTCCTATTTGCTGACATATAGCCCGATCCCTTTACTGATCTATTTCCATGTTCAATCGAAGATTTTTTTTAGCCCACAAAATATTGTATTTGCTCTCATCGGTAAAAATCACACTGTTCCAAAAATAAGGTGAAACGTTTACATCAGGGGTGCTCAAACGGTCGATCGCGAGTGCTTTTTGAGTAGATCTCGAGAAGAAACATTTTTTTATATAAGTAGGTACTTAACTAAACTACAAAAATTTATTACGTAATAAAATAACACTCTGCTAGCGGCAAAAGGCGGATTTTTTCAAAGGAACACGCGGTACAAAGAAAAGCCGCGTTTTTTATTCTTGCCGCTTTTCTAGAAATTTCGGGCGGGGCGTTTGACGAGAACATTCGAGACTTTCGTTCACGCCGATATAAATGTTGCGCCTGCAGGAATTGGATTCATTCTGAATTGCAACTTGAAGGCAATACTATGTCGATACAAAGTTTATTATTAAATAGTACAAAATGAGTGCAGCGAAGAAATCTAAAACGTATCATTTTAATAACGGTTGGGAGGAAGAATTTTTGTTTTGTATGGTGAAGGATAAGTGCATTTGTCTTATTTGTCATGCGTCAGTTGCAATACCTAAGCGTGGTAACCTAGAGAGGCATCATAAAACGGTTTATAAAAACTATGAAAAGGATTTTCCGCCACAGAGTGAATTAAGAAAACGAAATGTACGTGATTTGATATCTTGTTTGAAAAAAGAACAAACCATGTTCACAAGACCAGCCAAACAATCAAAAGCTGCTACGATCGCGTCATTTAAAATATCTCATATACTGGCGAAACTCAAGAAACCATTCGAAGATGGATCGGTTGTGAAGGAAGCATTTATTGAAGCGGGTGAGACTTTATTTGGAGATTTTAAAAATAAAACAGAAATCATGTCTGCTATTAGAGAACTTCAGTTATCTCGTCCGACTGTCTCAAGGCGTATTGAAGTCATGAGTCAGGACATGGCAGATAAACTAAAAAATGATATCATGGAATGTACATACTTTTCTTTACGGTTCGACGAATCCACCGATATGACAGACACTGCCCAGCTGTGTATTTTTATTCGGATGGTATTCAATGACATGTTGGCTAAGGAAGAATTTTTGACAAACATTCCTCTGAAGGGGAAGACCCGTGGTGAAGATATATATGACGTTTTCTTCAATTTTGTAAAAAACTACAAGCTACCAATATATAAATTAGTGTGCATTACAACCGATGGAGCACCAGCAATGACTGGAAACAAAAACGGTTTTGTGGCATTGTGTCGAGCTAACGAAGATTTCCCTTCATTTTTTTTTCAATCCATTGCATTATACATCAACAAGTTTTTTGTTCAAAAGTTTTAAACACGGAGGAAATTATGGGCATTGCAACAAAAATTGTGAATTCCATCCGTGCACGTAGCTTGCAACGGCGGCTCTTTAAGTTGCAGTTGGAAGATAGGGAGTCAGCTGAATACACTGATTTAGTTCTTCACACGGACGTCAGGTGATTGAGTCCCGGAAAATTCCTAGAAAGGTTTCAAGAATTATTGCCCGAAATAACAGCTTTTCTAGACGAAAGAGGTGATGACACTCAGATGTTGAAAAACGAAAAATTGCTGACTGATTTGGCATTTTTGACTGACATCAGAATGCACTTAAACACCATTAACTTGGAGCTTCAAGGTAAAGGAAAAACTGTTATTGAGATGATTAGCGCACTAAACGCATTCAAAAGTAAATTGCAACTTATGATAGATCAACTGAAAAGAAAGGATCTGAAACATTTTCCTTCTTTGAAAGCAAGGATTTCTCAGTTGATTTATGATACGTATGAGGCTGAATTATCAATTATTTTGGGACAATTCGAAAT
The DNA here is from genome assembly GCA_030620095.1 of Kuschelorhynchus macadamiae. Classification (NCBI taxonomy): domain Eukaryota; kingdom Metazoa; phylum Arthropoda; class Insecta; order Coleoptera; family Curculionidae; genus Kuschelorhynchus; species Kuschelorhynchus macadamiae. The sequence goes on along the minus strand of JAUTXW010001340.1, from coordinate 1,871,550 downwards.
GCGTTTTTATCATTGTAGTAAATTGGCAAATGTAGCATCATTTATGAGTTATCCTTTTTCATGTAAAAACATTAGGGAATTAGCTACCTACTGAAATAGCAAGTTATTTTAATATGAACTGAAATGTTCTGCTGAAAATGAGTTGGTGCAGATTATATCAGATATACATCTCAAAGCCACAGCATGTGATACAAATTTCTGGTGTTTTATATCTGAAGATAAATATCCGAATCTAAGGCAAATCGCCTTCAACTGACAGCAATGTTGTGCTAGTCTGCATTTTGTGTTATGAAGATAATTAAGTCAAAATATCGCAATCGACTAACTGACGATCATATGTCGTCATGCTTGCGATTAGCACTCAGTGGTGACATACCATCTTATGAAAACTATGCTGAGGACATGCAGTGCCACGCTTCAACATCCAAAGTCACTCCTTAAGTTTAACACCATATGTAACTCTTTTGTTTTGTAACAACCAATAAACTCGCAATTTTGAATAACTATGAGTTTTTTCATTGATATTGTAGAGAAGAACCTAACTAAACCTAACCCAAACCTTGACTAAAATAATGTATATTGTGCGGAAAGCTAATATCTATATATGCTACGGTACTCCCTACCTAGGTAGGTAGGGTATATGTATCGTGTATGTACGACAACCCTGCATCACACATACTTGCAGCCTCTCAGAGTCGATCGTAAGTAGCCTAAAAATATTGAGGTAGATCGCCAGCAGTTCAAGTTTGAGCACCCCTGGTTTAAATTTTCTTTAGCGAAATCTACATAATGCGGATTCAGAAAGAATTTTGGTACTTCAGTAGCTTTGGTAAAGATACTGTATGATGTTGTGCGTGAATGTGATAAGAAAATGATTAGTGTTTTAGTACTTTTAGACTTTTCAAAGGCATTCGATACAATTAATCATGAACTTCTAGTTTCTAAATAGAAATATTATGGATTTAGTAAAGAGTCTTATTCACTCATAAAATCATACCTCACCATCTATTGGTGCAATCTATATTTTCCAGTGAAAGATACTCTAACCCGTTTGAAGTACTACCGGGAGTATCGCAAGGGTCTATTCAAGGTTACTTTTTTTGATTTATTTATTTGATTTATACCGATGACACTCAAATATACTATACACTCAAATATACTATTGTTTTGATTCTGATGATAATTTGACCGCTCAAGAAAGTATTAACTATGATTTGAAAATTTTAAGTGAGCTTTCACAGGGCCCCAATTTGCACCTAATTCCTTCAAAGTCATACTTTTTAACGTTCGGTAATAAAATGACGACTGATTTTCTCAAAAGCGTTCTCAATATATCAATTATTGGTGAAGTTCTTCGTTTTCCCGAAGGTGCAAAAAATTTAGGCGTTTTAGAAAAAAGTTGTGTGAATTTTGACTATTGTGGTTTTGTTTACGGGTTTTGTTTGGCCAGGAGAGTCGGTCTCGAGTACGAAAAGTTCAAAATTCTTGTCTTCGGTTTGTCTATGATCTAAGAAAATTTAACCATATTTTTCACCTATATAGAGATATCAATCGGCTTAATTAACATTACTAATGAACCTGCTGGCCCTCTCTCAATTCTTGAACGACTGATATTTCGTCGGGATGTTGATGACAGAAATGTTAAGAGTACGTAATTTTTAACTATGTCTCAGCATCAGAATGCTGAATTTCAGAGTGGTTTTTTATATAACTCCGTTAAATGTTACAATTCACGTCCACCAGAATTTCTTCATCTAAATATGAATACCTTAAAATGTAAATATAAAAAAGCACTACTGGCTTCACAACGGATAAATATTAACTTGCCATAAATTTACCTCGGCGGGTGTTAATTTAATGTTATTTAAAATTTCTTAACATGTCAATGTAGGTTGGGTAGCTTTAAGCTAGACAGCGCCAGGCTTTGGTATTCCAGTGTTCTTTTTAGTAAAATATTGTAATTACCTTTTGAAAATAAAACTCATGTATTATTATTATTATTAGTATTATTCTTTCTCCATCTCACAGTATTCCTGTGGTTGTATTTTATATTGACGGGATTATACCAAGTCAGTACAAAAAAAAAAGAAAAAAAAAGGAAAAAAACAATTATTGTGTATTAGGAAACGATCTAACCATGCTACATGTTTTCAAAATGACCGATTTCTGGAAGTTCCTGCGAATGTGGATGTCAATGTCCTAGTAGAGCTTGTAATCTTTGTTTTCAAGTATGGATATTGGTGTATAATGGTAGTAAGGGTCTGTGTTCTCTGTTAGTTTGTATGTTGTGGCTAATGCTTGATGAACGACCTTCGCTGCTGAGTTGCGTCTCGCGGTACATTCAGTTCCGGTCATTATTTTGCATCCACTTGTTATGTGATCATGTTATAAATCATAAATCAAGGGTCGGAAGAACTACCAGAAATCACCATAGATGAAGTGAAATCAGCATTGAATCAAATGAAAAACAACAAAGCTCCGGGTGATGACCAAATAGTAATGGAGGCAATTAAAATGGGTGGAGAGATTCTCCTGAGAAAAATTAGGGATCTCTTCAATTTATGTTTACTAAATGCTTCTATTCCCGAGAAATGGAACAACGTATCAATGATGCTGATCCGACATAGGCAATTATAGGCCAATAAGCTTGCTGTCTCATATATACAAACTGTTCTCCAGGATAATCAGCAAAAGATTGGAGAGAAAACTAGACTCCTACCAGACAGTTGAACAAGCAGGCTTCCGAACAGGATTCGGAACAAATGATCACCTTCTAACATTGAAACTACTTATTGAGAAGACACTCGAGTATAACAGACCACTGGTGATTGCCTTTATCGACTTCCAGAAAGCTTTCGACACGATTGAGATAAAGTCCATCCTGGAAGCTCTCCAACAATGTCGCATCGATTATAGATATACCCGTCTACTATACAACATCTACAATAACTCAACAGCAAGTATAAAACTTCACAAAGACAGTAATAGAATCCGTATAGAAAGAGGTGTCCGACAAGGAGACACCTTGTCTCCCAAGTTATTTACAACAGTTCTCGAGTATGCCTTTAAAAACTCAATTGGGAAGAAAAGGGCATTAACATCGATGGGAAAAAACTAAACAACTTACGGTTTGCCGACGACATTGTGCTCATAACGGATAACTTCGAAGAAGCGGCTGCAATGATCAAAGAACTAAATGACGCGACGGCAAAAGTAGGGCTCTGTATTAATAGGCAGAAAACGAAGATCATGACAAACCTAGTTCTCGGAGGAACCATTACATTAGAGAACGCTATTATAGAAGAGGTCAATGAATACAATTACCTGGGACACGGAATTAGGATAAACAGAGACAATCAGACACACGAATTGAACAGAAGAATTAGTCTGGGCTGGGCAGCATATGGAAAACTAAAAGATGTATTTAGCAGCGACATACCAATAAGTCTGAAGAGGAAGGTATTTAATCAATGTGTTTTGCCAGTGCTAACATGGAGCAGAAACCCTAACACTAACCAAAAATACTATCCGTAAACTACAGGTGGCCCAAAGAAAAATGGAAAGAGCAATGCTAGGAATCAAACTGCAGGACCGGATAAGAAACGTAGATATAAGACAAAGAACAAAAGTCGACGATGTCATAGAACGAATCACGACACTAAAGTGGAAATGGGCAGGGCACGTTGCACGATTTAGAGATGATAGATGGACAATAAGGATAATAAACTGGCGACCAAGAGCAGACAAAAGAAGCCGAGGGAGACCACCAACTCGCTGGAGTGATGATATTAAGAGAGTCGCCGGTCACTGGATTAGAGAAGCTCAAGACAGAGCAAATTGGATGCGTCTAATGGAGGCCTATCTTCAGCAGTGGACTCAACAGGCTGGGGGATGATGATGATGATGATGTTATGTGATCGATCGTTTCTCTCTGCTGGTAACATCTCCTGCACTTGGCGTCTTCAATGGTTGTGTCCTTGATGAGTGCTTTTGGTAGTTTCTGATTGCTATGACTTTATCCTGGATGGCAAGCAGGAAACCTTCTGTTTCGAGGAACAGCTGCCCTTCTTGTAACCACGTATATGAAAGCTTTTTATGTATGTGGTCTTGCTTTATTTAGTATCTATGTCTTCCGTGGAGTGTTTTTTCAGACCAGGTGTCCTTCTTTTCTAGTTGTGACTGGATGTGACTGTGTGCGTCTGCTGCGTGACTCGTTTGAGTCAGGTCGAGCCGTGTATAATTCTTGTCTGCCTTCACTATTGTCTTGTGGAGGTTTATTGTTTCCGTCGTAGGGTGGTCTTTCCACTGTCCCTTGTTGATATGAAGTAGCTTGAATTTACTTATACCAAATTCCGTGTTGATGTCTAGGGTAAACGTTTCTGTGATTTTAAGGAGTTCCTTTAGCTGTGACTTTGTGCTTGCCTATAATTTTATGTCATCTATGTACAAGAGATGGTTTATTTTATATATGTTATTTTTATAGGTCATATATATTAATATTATTATTATTAAATCAAAATGTTAATTCCATTAATGCATGGTATTTTTCGTAACACGTGCTCTATAACCAGCCTTCTTGATCGTTCAATTTTATTGAAAGCTTTTTTTATTTGAAAGCACTAATTTTTGGACTTTGACTTATTTGCACTATTTTTCTTTCTTCTCGTTCCATTAACTTTTTTGAAGTTTTCATTTTTAAACTTATTGACAATGTACTGGACTATTTCAAAGCTCCTGTTTACTGTTTCCCCTATATTTCTATATGAATTTAATTCATTGTACAATCTGACAATAGTTATCGGTCTTAAACTGTGGTTTCTTTTCGTTTTTTTTTAAATATTGAAAATGTTATCTTGCACACTTCAGTAAAAATGCTTTCTGTAATGCAGAGGTCGAAAACTGACATTTTCTATTCTATTCTTGGGTTCATTTGTTTTATCTTTGCTAGCTATAATTAATACATAAACATATTGGGACTACACTAGTTTCGCATGACGTATATTATAATATTTCTGCAATAACTCTTATAAAAAAATAAAACATTTTATTGATAGGTGGTGTAACGCAAATATGATGTCGTGTATAAAAAAACTACACAAAAAATATACAACATGATATAGTCAATTTTAACGACATTTATTTAAAAGTAATATAAGTGTACGAATACTTATGGTGTATACGGTATTAAGAAAAAAAATCTACACCAAAAAATAAAATTAAATCAAGACTACTTACAAAATAAAATTAATATAAAGATAAGCCGTTTGCATGTGATGATTGGTTGGTCTGGCCTATATGAAACCTGTAAGAAAAAAATGATCTGAGCGACCAATTCACCAAAGTGATGTTAATAAAAGTGTAAGTAAAATAAGTTAATGAGACAATGTAGTAAAGTGTTGAATCTCTTCGATGTCATCAAAAGTGCCTTTTAGGCTACCAGTAAGTATGAAACAAATTGTTCAATCCGCTCTCACTGAACAGCACTCAGTAGGACACATAATTAATGTAAAATATATAATCCGACAGACGATAAATGGTCATGAAGTAGCCGGGCTCATAACGATCAGGTGGTATTTTAACCCCAGTAAAGCAATTAAGGTCTGGTTTGCAAGCGTTTCTCAGTACAGGTCGGTATTTTATTTTTATTATTACATCATTTGAACTGTCGCATTAGCCGTGTTCAGTGGTGTTATTTATTTTTAGAGTAACAATGTTTCTGTGAGGTGTTAATAGTAATTTTTAAAATGTTTAGACCGAGGGTTGAAAACTGTGAATTCGACGACGGAATTGAAGAGACAAACGAGCAAGAAACAAAATGCCATGTACCGATGTGCTGCAAGAGAATTGTTTCACGAGTATATCAAGGTAAAATTTATATATATATATATATATATATATATATATATATATATATATATATATGTAAAATAACGGATATATATAAGTTCTGCAGGTGCAAATATATACATATATACAGGGTTATGATAAATTAAGGAATAAATTCATTATCTTAGAAATTAAAAAGGTAATAGAAAATCGCTCGAACCCGTCGATTTAGATTTATTTTTACGCATATTTAGAAATTATTTAAAACTATACAAACAAAAGTTGTACAACTGTCATATTTGATTTTTTCAATACAACGCCTTATTTTTTTCTGCTGATTTGAATTCTCTATGAAATTCTAGACATTTTTGGTATAACATAACCTATACTGAAAATCAACAGTTATCGAAATATGTTTATCTAAATAAAACATAAAACACATATCAGGAAATTAAATAAGAAAACTACTTTATTAAATTTTGAAAATGTCCACCATTTACAGCTCTACAATGCCCTAGACGATGGAAAAACTCTTGTTGCACATTAGTAACTGTATCACATTGAATATTTCTAATAACAGTTCGAATACGATCCTTAAGAATTTCAATAGTATGTGGCTTATTTTTATACACTTCGTTTTTCACATACCCCCAAAGAAAAAAGTCTAACGGGCTTAAGTCCGGCGATCTTGCCGGCCACTCTATTGTCCCACGTCGCCCAATCCATCGTCTCGGAAAGGTTTCATTTAAGTATCTCCTGACATCAGCTGCAAAATGGGGTGGTGCCCCATCCTGTTGATACCATAACAGTTCACTGAGAAGATCCGGATCGTTTACATTAGGATGTAGGGTAGCTAATGCTGGTATAAGATTCTCTTCCAAAAATTGAAGATACATTTGCCCCGTTAGTGAGGAATCAAAGAAATATGGACCTAAAACTTTATTGCCTACAATACCTGCCCATACATTAACACTTTGACGATACTGTGTATGACTTTCCCTGTACCAGTTAGGATTTTCTTGTGCCCAGTGTCAAAAATTTTGTTTATTTACTTCTCCATTGAGACAAAATGATGCCTCATCTGTGAAACAAATTCTTTTGACAAATAATGGATCATGATTACACATGTTGGTCATAATTTCGTAAAACTCGTTTCTGCGATCTGAATCATCATTTATTAATTCTTGAACGAATTTCACTTTATAGGGATAAAAATTTTCTTTTTTCAAAAATTTGGAAACTGTTGTTTGATGTGTATCATTATCATAGGCTGCGTCAGTATTTGAGGAATGTGGATTATCTTGAAAAGTTAAGAGAACGTCTAGTTTCTTTTCATCTGAGATCCTAGGGCGACCTTTTCCAAAGCGGTCCGTAACACTACCAGTATCCGTCCATTTCCTTTCTATTTTGCTCACTGCAGACTGAGTAATAGGTTGCCTATGAGGATATCTGTTGTTAAACAGCTGACAAACTTCTTTTTGTGTCCTAGTCTTATCACCAGTACCAAGCATTATTAGAATTTCAATTCTTTTTTTCTCTGTTAAACGCATAGTCAATATTTGAAATGAAAATAGCAGATCGTAAATAAATTATATGACTTGTCAACACAGTGACAGTGACAAAGTCATTTTTCTTTGGGATTACGCAACAGACATAGGTAGGGTATACAAATGTCCGATAGGTTATTAAATACACAGGTTTTATTTAGATAAGAATATTTCGATAACTGTTGATTTTCAGTATAGGTTATGTTATACCAAAAATGTCTAGAATTTCATAGAGAATTCAAATCAGCAGAAAAAAATAAGGCGTTGTATTGAAAAAATCAAAGATGACAGTTGTACAACTTTTGTGAGTGACCCTGTATAGTTTAAAATAATTTCTAAATATGCGTAAAAATAAATCTAAATCGACGGGTTCGAGCGTTTTTCTATTACCTTTTTAATTTCCAAGATAATGAATTTATTCCTTAATTTATCATAACCCTGTATATACAGTGTGGAAAAAAAGTATGGACTATCCCTAATAATTTGGTAGTCTGTAGGTTTTATGGAAAATGCTTAAACACGTTAATTTAGTTTTTTAGTTTCCCATATTCTGATATAATTGATTTGTTTTTCTATTCACAATTTTCTATTGAAATCTGTCAAAACATATGACATATGAGACATCGTTTGAAAGCTCCTGTTTCGCTCAGTATTTTCCTAGATTTTAGTGCGATTCTGTTGTGCCATTTCAAAATGGCGACCGTTCAATTGTACGTGGAAAAAAAAGTATGAACTACCCCTAATAATTTGGTACACTTCAGGTTTTATGGAAAATGCTTGGATACAACAATTTAGTTTTTTAATTTCACACATTCTGATAAAATGTTATGTTTATTTATTTAAATCTGTAAAAAATATGATAAATGTCAAATAATTGAGCAAGCGTCATTTTTAAACAGCACGACTGAATGGGACTAAAATCTAGGAACATACTGAGTGAAACCAGAGCTTTCAAATGATGTATCACATGCCATATATTGCCATTAAAAAAAATGTCGATTACGTCATATTATTGACAGATGGCAATATAAAAAACTAATACATTTTATCAGAATGTGGGAAACTAAAAAACTAAATTACCATGTTCAAGGATTTTCCATAAAACTTTTGTTTCATGCACAATTGAACGGTCGCCATTTTGAAATGGCACAATAGAATCGCACTAAAATCTAGGAACATACTGGGTGAAACAAGAGCTTTCAAATGATGTATCACATGCTATATGTTACCATTTAAAAAAAAATGTCGATTACGTCATATTTTTAACAGATGTCAACAAAATGACAAATAAATGTTATCAGAAAGTGAGAAACTAAAATACTAAATGAACGTGTTCGAGCATTTTCCATAAAACCTACAGACTACCAAATTGTTAGGGGTAGTCCATACCTTTTTTACACACTATATATATATATATATATATATATATATATATATATATATATATATATATATATATATATTGTTTCTTAGATGTATCTTATAAAACAAACACTCTAATTCATTCGATCAATCCCATTAAATAGGTAGTTTTAAAAATTCCTGAATCTCCAAATAAAAAACTATTATTTTATTATTTTCTTTCAATACTCAAATTACTGTTATTTTATAGAAGTTAAAAAAAAAATTTAAACATTTTATCTGCATTATGAAGCGGTAAAACTGTTCTATCGATAAACTACTTAAAAACGATTTTTATGCTATAACAATATCAATAAGAGGCAACATTTTTCTTTTTCTAAAAATGTAAAAAAACTTAATTTGAAAAATTAAATTATTACAAATAATATCCATTCTTATATTTTATTAATAATATTTATATAAATGCTCAAAATATGTGAAGGAACATTCCTCGGAACATTCACTAAAAATAGGAAAATTAAAAATATTAACAGATCGCTGCTCCATACAATTCAGTTTTGGAATGTTCTCCAAAATATACCTAACCCATGTTTATTAAACACTTGGAAGTCAGCTGTTAGCCGGCGGCCATTTTGATTATTTTTAAAATATTTTTGTTATCTCTGTTTTCGAGAAACGTTCAGTAAACTTCAAATATTTCTCTGCAGGACTTCTAAAAGCGTCAGAGGACATAGAAGCTACCATTAAGAGCACAGTGGAGTTAACCGGCATTCCAAGTGTCGATTCCTTGACCAAGACAATTCACTGAAGAGGAAGAACAGATCTGACAAAGGCACAATGAACGTGTTTGAAAATGGTGATGCAAAATTAATTCGCAGGAAAGTGTATGGGATGTATGAACTTAAGATCTCGTGAAGTAAAGATCCCTGAAGACGCTTCGTGTAATCGAAGGCGAAACGTCGGATAGTAATTCTAATTTGACACGGTCTAATCCCAAGAACCATGATTTCTTAATCAAATGTTACTATGTTTTTATAGTGTGTAATATATTATAATTATAATAGTGTGTGTAAATATAATATATTATAATAATACTATCAATGAACATTTGTCATAAAAAATAATTTTAATTGTGGGATCACGTTCAGCTTTTTTATATTTGTAAGATTAAATCAGTTAACGTCTTTATCGCTGATAGTTTTAAATCTTTGCCAGCATTTTGATAGTTTGGATTCTGTCTTATAGCCCTGAGAAAGATAGAAAACTAAACTATCGAAACGTTGGCAAAAATTTAAAACTATCAGCAATAAAAATATGTAAATTATTAACGACAGTTTAAACGACAGTTTAATGTTATAAAATATACATGCTCAAAATAAGACAAACCAGGTATAATTGAATTGCTCTGTGAGAAAACTCACCCTATAAATATAATATATTCACCCCAAAAACTTGTCACAGAAAGACACAGACACATAATGTAACAGGGCGAAAATCTGAACTGTACTAGAAAGGTATTTTAATCGATACGTCCAATAATTTGTTCTACAAATTTACGAAATATTCCGTAAAATGGAATCCCAAATGATTTTTTTATCTTAACATAAATATTGACATCGTCTAACGTGACTGTATGCGTTATTTGTAACCAAGAAGGCATTTAGAAATAAAATATATAAAATTAACCTACATTTTGGAGAACGTCATTCTTATCGAAGTGGAACGAGAACACAGAATCTCTTACATAAATATTGAACAACCAAAAATAATGCTAGTTTGCTATATAAAATTTTCTCCTAAACTGCTCAACTGAGATATTCGATCTGCTTGAACCTAGGATGTTAGAACAGTAGTTTACCTAACAAGGGTGGAAACTGCTACTCTTCCGTACGCAGTTGCAGTTGAAGTTGGCCGAGCGACGCTTATTAACAACATGAATAATAAACGTGCAGCATTTTGTAAATTAATTGCAGATGCTCGATTTTTTTCCAAGGAACTTGGGGACTTGTAGGTTGGGTTTGGATTTTCCAGCTCTCTTTCACGAGTACTTATTGTTTTAACCGTCGCCGAGGGGGTAACTTTCTATTTGGAAGAGGTCGATTTGGCAGACTGCACTGGTGAAAGTTGGTGACTAGTGGAACGAATGGCACTGAAGTTTCCACCCTTCGAGGCGTTTGATATTTGTTATTCCGTTTCTGGAATCTGCAAACTGTAGACTGTATATAGTTCAGGATTTGGGAGCTTAAGATAACCTGCAATATTTGATGGAATATTTTCAAAGGTATTTATTCCGATGCATTGTACAGGGTATCCGAATTTCGATCGTTTTGCGTGGTATCTCCCTTATTACTGAAGATAAAGAGATGCGGTTTTCGCAATACTGTGCTACTTTTATAAAACCAAAGAAGCCACAAACAAATTTTTCCTAGCCCCCTTCGTTTTTGAGATACAGAAAATTTTGCGTATTTAGGTACCCCTCGTATCTCGACGGCCTGATAACTTACCGAAAAGGTAAAAACTAACTCTGATAGAGTTTTTTGCATAGAATCCATTGGCGTAGTCAGTTTTTGGTTAGCAACTATCGTTTTCGAGGTATAGACTAAAGTTGGGTTTTTTTAAACGGGATACCCCGTATATTTTTTAATATTTGGTTACCGTTAATTTTTAGCTTCTCAAAAATATATAACTCTTGATATTTATTTCAATCCGGTATCGACAATTAAGTGAATTTAAAGAAATTTTAATCTCTTTTTCTAGTAGGCCATGAAAATTGTGTGCTAATTTTCTAAATCTGAATTATCTGTACCAAAGTTTGTTATAATATCATTATTAAACAATAAATCAGTTAACAAAGATTCATACTATTTAATTTTTACGCTAGGGAAACACATAAATATCTAAAAAATCTACTAAAAACACATATTATAAACTAAAAATATATACATATAAGGATAATTTGATTATTTTTCTAATGTTGACAATAAAATTGTATTCTGTTAAATACTTACTATTGACTAAATTAGAAAAAAAGGCTACGCAGGGTATAGAAATTACAGATACTGTTCGAACTGATCCCCATTATACTTTATACACATATCACACATCTTTCTTATTCTACTTAATGTGTTAAGCATAATCATTTGGCGAGCTTGTAAATATCTAAAGGCTCTTTTTGTGTCGTTTTGTAGATCTTCCATTGTGTGGTGTTGCCTTTGATAGTTGATGTATTCGAGATATCCCCATAGAAAAAAGTCTAGGACCGACAAATCTGGCGGCCTAGGCGGCCAGCTTACAGCCCCATTTGTACCGATCCAGCGACCTGGAAATTTATTTTCTAAAAAGGTACTAACAGACCGTGCATTACGAGCCGGGACACCATGTGCCAAAGGAATATTATCTAATAAATCAGGAAGCCTATTTTCCAGTATCTCTAGGTACCGGTTTCCAGTAAGATTACCGTTATAAATCACATACCTTATTTTTGTGCCAAGGATAAAGCAGGACACGCTAAATCCAAACCTGTCTTGTTGTTCGCGTGGAAATAAAATTTTCTTTGGATCAGTATCTATTATTGTGTCGATTTAGAATATCTGCACTTGAGATATATGCCTCGTCAGACCATATAACTCTTCTTTCGAAATTTAATTCGGTGTTAGTCATATGAATGAACCAACGGCAGAAATCTATGCGACGCGCGACGCTGTGCATCTCCCGGGTGCAAATGGTGCACTAACTTATATTTATATGGTTTGAAATGGTATTTTTTTAGAATAGTCTGCACTGGTGACTTAGGTACTGCCACTTCATCCTCGATTTTTTGACAGGAAGTTGACGGATTGATTGCAACAGCAGCTAAAACATAATCTCTTCAGTTTCCCGATTTTCTCTGTAATATGATTTCGGTCGCGGTACTTTGAATGATCCGATTTACTTTTATTCTTGAAAAAGTTCTCTTATCGGGCTGTCTTCGTTCTGGGTATCTATAAGGAATAAATGCTTATTTACAGATATATAGAGTATAGAACGACATATTTAAAATAAATTAAATTATTATTTTATTATACAGGGCGATGTAAAAGATGTTTTTTCTTATCACTTATCAACAAAACTGCTATTCTACTTTTCAAATATTTTAATTATAATTAATTTTATTGAAAATTTAGTGACATCGTATCTTTCATGTTACAGACTTGCTGCAAAATATGCTTTTTTATTACAAGCAAATTTTGGACACAATTGTAACCTATTAGGAACGATAGGCATAATTTGAAATATTAATATTATTATTCTGAAAAAAAAGTTACAAAACTAAAGTTTTATTATTATCTATACTTTTGTTTTTCAAAAATACTGAGAGTCCTTCTACATTGGCTACATCACTAGTTCCGAAAAGCCCTGGTTTAAGAAGCAAAGTTATTTTGTTTACTGAGTATTACTCCTATCCCTTACCGGATTAGATATATCTCTGACGCTTCATCCGGATTTTCCTTGCACTGTATAAAACAAACAAGCATGTCATATTTCTCCAAGTTTTCGAAATTCGCAGCCATTTGATATTTAATAAATGGACAAATGTCAATTAGTTTGTACAATGGCTCAACAGAATCTATATATTCTTTTGTTTAATCAAGTCATGGCTACCTTATTTTATTTAAAACAAATCTTGGGTATTTCTAAGGGATAAATTAAATACTTGTAAGTAAGTATTTTCAAACAACACAATTGTCAACATTAAAAAAGTATTAAATCCAACGTCATTTGTTGTAAATAAAACATTTTAGATTTTTTTATTAGATTTCCTAAGTATTTGTGTTAGTTGTGTTGTCCAGGGTAAATACTAAATAGTAGGTATATATCTTTGTTTATTAATTTATTGTTTAATTATGATATTATAAGAAACTTTGGTACAGATAATTCAGATTTAGAAAATTAACACACAATTTTCATGGCCTACTAGAAAAACAGATTAAAATTTCTTTAAATTGACTTTATAGTCGGTACCGTATTGATATAAATATCAAGTATTATATATTTTTGAGAAGCTAAAAATGAGTGAAAACCAAATATTAAAAAATATACAGGGTATCCCATTTAAAAAAACCCAACTTTAGTCTATGCCTCAAAAACGATAGTATCTAACCAAAAACTGACTATGCCACTAGATTCTACGGAAAAAACTCTATCGATGTTAGTTTTCACCTTTTCGGTAAGTTGCCAGGCCATCGAGATACGAGGGGTACCTGAAAACGCAAAATTTTCAATTTCACCCTGTATCTCAAAAACGAAAAGAGCTAGGAAACATTTGTTTGTGGCTTCTTTGATTTCACAAAAAAGTAGCACAGTGTTGCGAAAATCGCATCTCTCTATCTTCAGTAATAAGGGAGATACCCCGCAAAACCATCCAAATTCACACCCTGTGCGGGTGTCCGGATTTGGTTGCAAAAGCAAGGTATCTCGCTTATTTTTAAAGATAGAATCTTGCGGTTTCCACGAACCTGAGCTAATTTTTTGTGAAACTCATGAAGCCGTAAAGCCTTCTTCGTTTATGAGATACAGGGCGAAATAGAAAATTTTGCATTTTGGGACCCCCCTCGTATCTCGGTTATCCTTTAACTCGACGCAAAGGGAAAAATTGCTACTTATGCAGTTTTTTACGCTGGATCCAGTGGAGTAGTCATATTTTTCATTTGAGTTGTTATTTTTTAGATATGACCCAAAGTTGTGTTTTTTTAAATAGGACACCCAGTATATTTGTCCAGAAATTGATTTATCCTTTTAAAAGCTTCTGAAAAATATATAATAGTATGGGTCTATTTTAATAAACAACAACAAAAATCCTAATTTTTATAATTATCATCCCAAATTTTACAGTAGGCCGTGCAAAACGATGCCGTTTTCTTTTGTTTTCTTGGAAGCGAATGACATTTCCCAATTTTGTACGCGTATATAAAATATAGAGCTAGTTTTTTGTATTTATTTATTATGTAAAAATATATTTGTATTATTATGGAAGAAAACCAAACTTTCGAACATTATGAAAAGTACGAAATGTTAGCTTGTTTTATATTAAGTAATGAAAATGTTGAAGCGGCTTTTGAGAGGTATTTTAACAGGTAAATACTTAATTTTTAGGTATGTTGAAATATTATTGCTTAATTTTTATTTAGATATCCAGAAAGGAGGCAACCTAATATATCCACTTTTTATCGGATAAAAAAGAATTTACTTAATCACGGATCATTTATCAAACCTCGTACGAAAATATATAATAAAGAAAATCGGGAGGCTGAGGAAATTACGGTTTTGGCTAATGCAGAAGCTTACCCTACAAACTCTTGTAGGGCCAGTGAAAAGAGTGATACAAATTGAGGCTCGTGCAGCACTTACAGCCAGGGGATGCAGAGCGTCGGGTAGTCTTCTGCAATTGGTTTCGAGAAAGATGCGATATGGTTAGAGATTTTGAAAGGAAGGTTATATGGTCAGACGAAGCACATTTCAGTATTTCTGGTATACTCAATAGGCACAATAGTAGATTCTGGTCCCAGGAAAATCAACACCAAATATTTCCCAGAAGACAGCAGGGCAGGTTTGGTCTAACTGTGTCCTGCTTCATATTAGGAACACATTTTAAATTTTATATATTTGAGGGAAATCTAACAGCCAATCCCTATATAGAAAAAATAGGCAGCTATACCTGAATTACTTGACGATGTTCCTCTAGCGCTAATTAATGAAATTTATTTTCAACAGGACGGTGCTCCTGCACACAATTCTGGAATGACGAGATTATTTCTGGACAATAATTTTACCAATCAATGGAACGGAACAAATGGGCCTATAAGATGGCCCCCTAGGTCCCCAGATTTGTCGATTTTAGATTTCTTTCTATGGGGATATCTGGAAAATAGAATTTACAAAGACCACTATGATGTCCAAGATTTAGGAAAGGCAATAAGAGAAAATTTTCGCTATTTACAAAATCATCTCGTTATTTTGCTTAATTCCCTAAAACGAATACGAAAATTGTGCGAAGCATGCATAGAACAAAATGGAAATCAGTTTGAACAGTTCTTTTGATTTCCTTGGTTACTGTAGTTCTTATACGACAGTTGATTTTTGCTGAAAGGCTTGTTACATAATAATTTATTACTGTTTTGTTCTTGTGTTACATAAATCTAGGTAGGTGGTACTTTTTTTGGTGCGAAATTATCAATACATATTTTGATAAATAGATTTAATTACATATTTATTTTGATTTATTGCTAGGATGTAGATATTGTTAACGACTTTAAATAAAAGGCAGCATTGTTTTGCATGGCCTACTGCAAAATTTGGGATGATAATTATAAAAATTAGGATTTTTGTTGTTGTTTATTAAAATAGATCCATACTATTATATATTTTTGAGAAGCTTTTGAAAGGATAAATCAATTTCTGGACAAATATACAGGGTGTCCCATTTAAAAAAAACAAAACTTTGGGTCATATCTAAAAAATAACAACTCAAATGAAAAAAACTAGATCTAGCGTAAAAAACTGCATAAGCAGCAATTTTTACCTTTGCGTTAAGTTAAAGGATAACCGAGATAGGAGTGGGGTCCCAAAATGCAAAATTTTCTATTTCGCCCTGTATCTCATAAACGAAGAAGGCTATGAAAATTTTGTTTACGGCTTCATGAGTTTCACAAAAAATTAGCTCAGTTTCGTGAAAACCGCAAGGTTCTATCTTTAAAAATAAGCGAGCAACCAAAACCGGACGTACTGTGCAAGCTCCTTTCTTGTAGTTTACAAAAAACGCCTATGTTGTGGCTTTCCTAAAATCGCATATTTTCCGACCAATTTTAAAGATTCTCCGCTTTCAGCTTCGTCAGATAGAACAAACAAATTTCGTCAGGCGCTTCATTTATAAATCTAGAAATTTTCTCTTTCGAAAAAATGTTCGCCTTCTTTGGTCTAAATCCAACATTTTATTTTTTTAAATAGAGTTTTGATCATACTTTTTATCATAAAGTATCGGGACCAAAGCGTGTTGGGCTTATATGTTTTGGAAAGTTTGGCGAAATATGCCAAAAAAAAACGGCTTCTTCAAAGTTTGAACCAGGTTTTAAACAGAATATATTCTTTCTCATACCTATGACGGGATTTTGATGGTAGCAGATTGAAGTTTGCAGTTCTAGCGCACTGACTCTGGCACATCTTCGTCTGAAGAATCCATTAAAACACTTTTACTCAGGTTTTAGTACGACAAAAATCAGCGACAGCAAAATTGGTTTTGATTAACATCGATAATAGTCGCGTACGTGAACGTAATTTCCTTACCTAAATGTGCACTTCATAAATTAAGTTAGTTCTATCGATAGTTCTAATACGATAGTTTTTTCTGTAGACTTTAACCGTGCCGCCGGGCCTCCAAAGGCTCGGTCCCTGGCTCAGCCTGACGTCCCACACTGGCGCGTCTAATGTTAAATTCCGGTCAAAAGTGATTTTTAAAAAGTAAAAGCTTTTTTGAGTTACTTCATATTTTTCAAAACTAGAAACTTCAGTTAGTAAAAAGTTCATAATACTTTACCAAAAAAATAATTACATACATTTAATGTGACCCCTATCCACAATATAGTTAGTATGTCATTTATGATGGTAAAATAAATTTAAAATGATACATATTTTTTCTAGGTTTGTCCCAAGATAAAAAAATTATTTTTCGTGCTACTTATAAATATTTGTGTTCAAAATCCTATTATTCTTGTTTCTGGTATACGTATAAGAACATTCCTGTAGTCTTTATAAAATGTCATTTTTTCGATTTGATTAAGCGGATTTGTTATGTATATTTTCGTAATATTGGAAGAATATGAGAAACATACGAGCTAAATGGTGTTAAGTCTTGTTGCAGTGAAAATTATGTTCCCTGATATGTGCACTTGTCAGCAAAAACAAAGTTGGCTGCCTTCATTCGCCTATTCGTTTGTTTTATTGATTTGACAGATAGTCTGTTTATTAGTTAATGCCCATATCAACCCGTTCATAACAAGTTAAAAATTCGGTATTTTTGAGTTGTAGCGTTGTTTTGAGTTGTAGTGTTGAGTATTTTGTTGTTTTGGTTTAAGTTATAATTAATTTCAAAAAATGGTTCATGTGAGTAGAAGATATCTTGCCGATAGGTACTTGGAGTGTGTGGGAAATGAGGAACTTTTTTTTTCACGCTTAAAAACAGAACATAATTGTACCCCTGATGGTTTTAAAATGATAAAAAGAAACCTGCAGAAAATCTTCTTACCCCAATCACGGCAGAAATGGAAGGCAGCCCAAAGGACTAAGGCAGTGTTTTATAAAAAAAATGTGTCTTGGCTTGATAAAGACTTTCTTATTGACAGCAAGTATCTCTCTGATGTTCCTAAGCAAGGAAGACCATCAAAAACTTTCGAAAACAGCTCGGATAGGAGCAAACGAAGAAAACTAGCCCAGATTAAAAAGAACACTGATGATGAGTATCGCCGAAATTAAATGTATTTTCTTAAAAAAAATTGGTTGCAGAGGGCAGGAAGAAAGAGGCGAATGCCATTGATGAAATTTTATCCAAAGGTATTGGTAGTTATAAGAAAACGAATTTTTGTGATAGCTTCTCTAAACATGAGGCTTTAGCATTAATCGTAGATTTGAGACTATCAAGATATCAGTACAATTGTCTAAGAACAAAGTGCAAAGAAAAAAATGCGCTTATTTTTCCAAGCTATTATCAAATTTCTAGTGCTAAAGCGGAGTGTTATCCATTGAATGCTGTTATTACTGAAAGAGGAGCTTCATTGGCTTTACAAAATATTATGAATCACACAACGGAAAGAATTTTTTTGATAGAGAAAGTTAGAAATAAAGCAATAGAAAGTGGTTCGCGATTTACGTTATATTCTGAATGGGGATGTGATGGATCTTCAGGAAATAGCAACTACAAACAGAATTTCGTTGATTTAACAATTTCTGATAAAAGCGTTTTTGTTGTATCTTTGGCTCCTCTTCAGTTAGTATCTACAGAAAATAATGTTGTTGTGTGGAAGAACCCTCACCCGTCATCTCCAAATTATTGCAGGCCAATCATTTTTGAGTTTACAAAAGAAACACCAGAAAATACTAAACTAATTGCCAGTAAGTACACACATGAAATTCAAAATTTAAATAATACCATCATTTCTTCAACTACTGATATACAACTCCATATTTCTCATAATTTGTCGTTGACTATGATAGATGGTAAAGTCGCGCAAGTCCTTACCTTACCACATCTTCTGCATCGTGCTGTATCATTTGCAAAGTGAAACCTTCAGAAATTAACAACCTTAGTGAAGTTGTTAGAAGACCTGTGGATGAAAGTGCTTACCAATATGGTTTATCGAATTTGCACGCTCAAATTCGCTTCATGGAATGTATTTTACACATTGCGTATAGATTGCCCTTCAAGAAATGGAGTGCTCCTAGCTCAGAAGAAAAAGAGCTCATGAAAAATACCAAAAAGCGAATCTAAACAAACCTTAAAGCAAAACTTGGCATCATAGTTGACTTACCTCGGCAAGGGATTGGCAGCACAAACACCGGCAACACTGCCAGAAGATTTTTTAGAAATATCGACGTTGTTTCGGATGTAACTGGAGTCAGTCGGGAATTGCTTCACAAAATGTCAGTCATTTTGCAAGTTTTGCTTAGCGAACATCCTGTTGATGATAGAAAATTTAGAAAATTTTGTTATGAAACTGCTCAAATTTATGTCGATTTATACGATTGGTATTATATGCCTTCATCTATACACAAAATTTTAATTCACGGAGCTGCCATTATTCAATCTGCTTGTTTACCAATCGGCCAGTTTAGTGAAGAAGCTGCAGAAGCGAGAAATAAATACTTCAAAATATTTAGAAAGGACAGTAGTAAAAAATGTTCAAGAACTGCAACCAGTGAAGATGTTTTGCACTCTCTTTTTATTTCGTCTGATCCATATTTGGCAACTTTGCGCCACAAATTCAAACATATTAAACATATGGAGTTAGATCAAGAGGCCAAAGAACTTTTAATTGTATAAATAATATCCTGTAGTGTTGGAAAGGTAAGCAATATACTTTTTTTCTGCATAACTGAATTTCGGTTTTAAACTATTGATACAAAAACGATCTATGCACTTACTTACAAGTCCCAAGCAAATGTCTAATTTCACATCGCTTATCACCACACCACTCTGCACAATACTATCTACATTTTGAAGCAATCATTAATTGAAATAATTATGTCAATTTGTTAAGTTTTCGGAAGAAGAAATATCTAATTATGGTTTTGTTTTTTAGATATCAGCTAAGAGCTAAAAAGCACTTTTGTTCCTTAAGTAATGAAGAAGAAATTGCTTCAAGAAAAACCTTCATTTTCAAGTAATAATAACTAGTACACTTTAAGGTTTTGTATTATTAAAAATTTAAAATTAAATCTGAAATTGACCCCAATATATTTTTTCCTAAAAATCGACCCCTCTTCACCTCCTAACACTGCACGCCAATGACAAATAAAAATTTTTACTGTGAAAAATGTTATTTTACCAACATACAATCACCACCCAAATTTCAACGAAATCACATTATTAATAACTGAGATATTGAATTGTATTCATCTTAAGTGGGACACACTCTGTTTATAAAGAGTCAAAACCTCATTAAAATTGTATTTTTACTCAATATACAATAAAATAAAATACAATTTTCTTCTTTTTGGCCGCAAGTCCCTATCCCTCGCTCCACTCTGCGTCCCTCGACTACTTTTTGTAGGGGCACCTTAAAAATGAGGTGTAGAAAACTAATCTATTTATAGATTTAGACCCGTAATTGACGACAGAATTGATAAAACATATTTTTGGGCATTTAGCGACGCTAAAACTTGAAAATATGTTAAACCTAGATCATCTCTATACTACAATTAGTTATGGCACAAAATTTGAAATCAGTCCATTAAGTAGTTTTTTCAGGCTGAATTTTTAAATAATTTATTAGGCTGCCATTTTGTTCCGTCATCTTGGATTCGTACCAAAATTTTGCCGGTTGATTTCTATAATAGTATAATATCTAATAGTTGATTTTTGTGGAAAATTTAAGGTAAACTGGATAAGTAGTTTTTTAGTAATAATTTTTTTAACATTTCACTAGGCTGCCATTTTCTTTTGCTATATTGGATTTTTAAGTGTTATCAGGTCATCCCCATACGACCCTTAATTTTTGACTAAAATTTGAGGTCAATTGGATAAGTAGTTTTTTAGCTATGGCAGCGAACAGACAGACCGATGGAATTGAGCAAACATCTTTTTCGGAATCTAGAGATTCTGAAACGTAAAGTTTGGCAAGTTTATCATGAGGTATGAAAAGAATGCGAGTATCCATGGAGACAATGCTTTCCTCGCAGCTGATACGTTAGATTTTTGCATATCCGTGGAAACGGTCTGCTTTTGACAAACCTCCCCCTTACGTCGCGGGTCAAGATTAGTTTGTCAAACTATAAAGATCTGAAAAAATTCTGGAGGTTGATTTTTTCACGATTACAATACTTCTCTTTTACGAAGGAAATCAAAAACTGCCATATTTTAAAATAATGTTTTATTAGCTTTTATAAGACATATCTTTTAGTTTAAAATAACAAATATTTAAAAACAAAAGCTTCCTTAAAAACCTTGCACAGCCAAGCAGCCTGTACACGTGTATTCTAACAAGCAACTGGTTTAAAAATAAAAGAGAAACGATTAATTTCAATGTCGTTGGTGCATCAGTAAACCTTAGAAGGTCGGTAACAATATGTCTCAAGGCAGCACGTGTGTCTCATGATATTTGCCTGAAATCAATAACATACTGCCGAGACGCAATAAATCATTTTGCCACTTCCTCGAGAAAAAATAAAATCAGGAGGTGTCACGTATTGTCGATACAAAACATTATAAAATTATACATACACACAGTACTTCAGTAACAAATACAGTCTATATAAACATTTCAAAATTAAGAATAAATTGAATCATCTTTAGGACTTTAGAGGGATCTTTATTGCACAAGATCAAAATGCTCAATGACCTCCGATAAAAAGAGTTTAGGTTCTTTTGTACTAACACCACAAGAAAGGGCAGTGCTGCCACCTGGGGAACGAAAATATCTCAAAGGCCGACTTAAAATGACCCATATTTTCATAAAAAATCTCGGGAAATTTAAATAATTATATAAAATGATTTAATCCCATTTTTATTGCTTTTTTATCTGTACTTTAATATCTTTCTCTATCTACTAATAATACAGAAACGTTTTACATTGCATGGTAAATAAATTTTATTACCTTTCTAAATCAACCAAGTGGGTCGAGGAATAGTAATAATAATTTACTGCTCTTTTGAATTAATATTTAAACTTTATTACATAAAAATATTTTACATAAAACAAAGCTAACAAACACAATACTTTGTTTTATTTTCAAATCAGTTTAAAAACATAATGCTACATAAAAATATCTCTAACATTATAAATATGTAGCATATTATATTAAATTTAAGATCACTAAAGGAGCAAAATGAATAATGTATTATATTATTGGAAATAAATATATCTTTTTATTAACATTTAAATACTATAGTGAGTGAGGCCTCTTTAACCAAAATCTCCGATTGTTCTCCGTTTAGTTCTCCGTTTGTCCGTTAATCTGCTTTTTCTAATACATAGGTTTATTTCGGCGGAGTATAAACAAGTTTGGTTGAATATCCATTATAAAGCCTGCTAGCTCAGTGGTAAGATGCCCGATTAGCATTGCAATAGTTGTGTATTCCAATTATCCAAGAGAACTGCTTTTAGTTTAAAATAAAATATTATATAAAGGGAATACACATATTTTTTTAAGTTATAATTTTGTTAGTTTTAAATATATGTTCTAATTTGACATGGAGTTCTGCCTTGTTTGTAAGTAGCAAATATCCTGATAATTGTAGGAATTAGTGTATGATTGATTTTTAAAAATAAGTGTCTTTATGTATAGGGGAGACTGTTGTATACTGGGACAATATTTTTTAAATGAGCATAAAAATTATATTTTAGTAGTATTTTGGGACTTTTTGTGTTAATTACATTTGAAACACAATAGTACTTCCAAAAATAAATTTTATTATGAATACAGTAAAATGCTGAACCAAAAAAGGCATTGTCCCACTACACGCCCGAGTCCCACTATACAACAACCCCTTGTTTTATAGTGGGACCTGAATGTGTACATACTGGGACAACCTGATAATAATAATGTTTAATTGAAATAAAATACGTATTACTCAGTAACAAGATACAAAGACATATTTTATTTATAACTCATCAAAAATATGAAAGCATTACTTTTTAAGTTTGTTGGTAACTAATATAATATATGTAAAACAAACAAAACTAATTGAAAAACAAATTTAAATGAACAAGAAAATTATTCTATGTTAAAAGAAGAAAAGTCATAATCAAAACACCATATCTTGGCTGCTCGTTCGGTCCCCCCTGATATAAAAGGAACAGGAAGTTTAATAACAATATCATCCTTTAAAATTAAATCGTCGTCTCTTTTTTCTGGGAAGAAAAATTTATAATTGGCAGTCTTTTTTAGGAAATTCACAAGATATTCGTTTGCTTCAATTTTTTCTACTTGACCAACGTAATATTTTATTCTCTTTTTCAAAGGATATTTTACAAGGACAAAATCAGTAGGCTTTACTTCCAAATCTGCTTCTCCTTCAAATTCATCCGAAATATCAGAACTGTCATCACACAAATCTTTTATGGATACGTCACTGTCACTAGAGTCTATAAATAAATTCTTTGTAACAGCCTTTACCTTTGCACTCTTTTGTATTCTTTGTGTATCTTTCGCTATTTTTTCTTCTTCTTTTCGCTTTTTTTCTTCAATTACTGGCGTGTCAGTTAGAATCATTGATGTGATTTTTTTCTTTTCTGATTTAACTTTCTAGCTGCTGCTTTTAAATGTGGTCTTAAAGATGCCGGAGTAACGATATTCTTTTTAGGCATTATTTCCTTTTCTGGGTTGGTTCTGGAACAGCCTGGCTGAGTGGTGTCTAAAACATTTGAAGCCAAATCACCTGCATCAGGATCATCCATAGAACTTTCAGCAAGAGATTGTGTACGGTTCGTGACCGACGAACACAAATAGTCTGATTCCTGAAATATCTCTGAATTTAAAGGGTAAATCCCTGTGTGTTGAAATCCTTTAATTATGTTGCTTGGTGTAAAAGCTAACCCAAAAGATTTTCCAACTATTTCTGCTATATTGTACAAAGTTACTGGAACACCAGGATGATTTATCAGCCATTCGTCCATAGCTTTAGTATAGTATCCTTTAAATGGGCCGAAACAAGACAAGTCAAGAGGCTGAAGTTTGTGACTACAATTTGGCGGTAATGTAACCAATACGATGCCGTTTATTTTACAATATTGTAGCACCCTAACATCTGTATGACTTTCATGATTATCTAATATTAATAATATCTTGTTGTTTGTATTACAATGTACTGCATCTGTTACGTGTTTCAAATATTCCAAAAAGTTGGTTCCAGTCATCCAACCACTTGGATGTGCTGCTCCTTTTGAGCCAGGTGGTGCACCATTAAGCATGTGCGGTTTAAAGTTTTTTCTCGGAAAAACAAAAAACGGCGGTACATATGTACCATTAGCAGAGATAGTGGCACACATTGTTACTAAAACTCCTCTCTCGGCGCTCGTTACCTTACCTACTTGCTTTTGACCACACGGAGCTATTATTTTTGGGGGTCTGTGTACAGTTGTTACAGCGGTTTCATCGCAGTTAAATATATGGTTAGAATTAAAACCATATTTTTCAAATACATTAAGGTTAGTAGAAAATAAACCAACATTATGTTTGTTGAAACTTATTGCACGGCTTAAGCTTGTGGCTTCAGGGGTTCGTAAACTTATATTGTGTCTAGCTCGAAAAAGCTTCATCCATTCTTCTCCGGCACACTTATTTTTGTTCCAAGATTCAGGAATTAATTTTTCATTCGAGATAGCAAATCTATAGGCAAACAAACGGGTTTCTTTAGCTGATAATCCGTAACACATATTTGCGGCAGTAATCAAGTATTCACTAAGCAACTGTTCTTCGTCATCCGAAAATATTTGGGAAAATCCATGATGCCTCTCAAAGCTAAAACTTACTTTCTGCTCCTCATTGGTATTTCGATATTTTGCAATATATCTCTGTAAGGCAGATTTGGATACTTCAAATTGACCGGCGCGCGGCGGCCTCCCTGATTTTAATATTTTGGTTAATAACAGCTAAAACAGCTCTCTTCATTTTGTCTGCATTTTCCGCATGAGCTTGTTTACTCTCTTTGTAAGATTTGTTGTTTTTTCGGGGTCTTTTTTTATCGCTCATTTTCTGTAATCAAAACAAAAACAGTTACCCACGTATCATGTATCAACTTTATGCCAATTTAAGTTTTAAATGTTGTGGTAATTCTAACTAAAAATATATATTTTATTATCTTCTTCCATGCTTTCGAACACGTAACGTGAGATAATAAAAAGCAAATTCAGCATTTTTACTCTGGCAAACCATAAAAATATCCATTAATACACACTTATAAACCGTCGGGTGTATAGTGGGACAGACCCAGTATGCACCATATGCTTTTGTCCCACTATACAACACTAGACTTATTTTAGGTTATGCCTCAATTTTTTTAACAAAAATGTAATTACAAGCAATATATGTCCAAACTTACCTTTAAAACACTTTGGGCACTATGTATACGAATATTCACAAACTAATTTTAATAAACAAGGGTAATATTCTACCCGATTTCAACAGGAAACTAAAAACTTTATGACTGCAAATTCACGTGTTCGCCGGTTTCAGACATACTGAACAATTTGCTGATAAATATTTATAGCTACCAATAGAGGGCAGTGCATGAAAATATTCCTGTATTTAATTCGGAATTTTACTTCGTTTAGTTTGCGGGAAATTTAAATTGTCCCAGTATGGAACCTGTCCCAGTATACAACAGTCTCCCCTATGTATGTACGATTGCACCTCTTATAATAATAATTTTTAATCTAAATCTTTGTAAATTTTGTATTGTCTCGTAAAAGAATTGTGAATGTTTCATTGTTTAAAGCTATTTAGTATGTTTCATTTTAATTATGTTATTCTAATAATATTCCTCTAGATCTATAACCATTATGTCCTGAGGATGACCTTATATAGGTCGAAACGTAGACTAGAATAAAATTCTGAACTTCTAGAGATTTATTATTGACCAATTCCAACCAACCCTCCTGTGAAAATGTTTCTCAGAAAACTCCGAAAAACTGCTTTTCTAAAGCAGGTTTTATTGAAGCAATTGACGAATGGGAAGAAGACGAAATGAGTATCAACATTGATGTTGATACAATAGATCTCCCAACTGACCAAGACATAATTGACGATATAAAAAGTATAGAAGATCATGAAGAAGAATATGAAATCGGGAAATGCCATGTTTAATTTAGTGAAAATGAAATAGGAAATGCATTTGACATTATGCGAACTACTCTCAGGGGCCAGGAAAGTGTACCTGATCAAATCTTTGTGCATTTGAATAAATGCGTGAATTTTGTTGAGCAACAATTACTTTTCAAAAGTAATGTTGAAAAGAAAATAACTGATTATTTTTCCTAATACCTAATATGTATGTTATTTAGCAATTTTTCAAGACTACACAAATTTTAAATGTAGTATGTACATATATATTAAAAGTTTTTTTATTATTCTTTTTATTTCGTATGTAGTACGTACATACATATGTATGTATGTATGTATGTATTTAGCCCTATACATGTTATGTCCTACATACATATTTAAACTTTCAAATGCTTGATAAAATCTTTTCTAATAATTCAACTTTGCAATTTTTTTTTGTTGCTTGTACCTTATAAAATACAAATAAATTATTACCAATATAAAAACATATGTAGTGAAAAACTTTCTATAGTGAAATTTCGGTTAACATTTTGGTCTTTCAATATATGTACAGTGTGTCCCAGATTCACTTCTTTATACAGGGATCTCGGCTCCTATTATACCTAAAGCAAAGGTTAAATGGGGAAAGTTTTAGAGGAAACTTATTGCATTCGATATCCGGCTTCAGATTTACGATCGATCAATTGTTTTTGGAAATATCGGGGAAAAACCGAAAATGGCGGATTTCGTTTTTGGCCAGTATATCCAGAACGATAAATTTGACAGCTGCCAAAGTGTGATATTATTGGGACACATTTTTAAGACAAATAAGATAGCGTATACGACACGTCTTCATTGTTTTTTGTTAACCCGCAACCCGCCTCAACTTTCATTTTTCTTATAGCCGCCATATTGGATTTTTCGATTTTTGGAAAGAGCCTAAAATTTCCAGTCTAGTGATATCTCACAAGTGCATTAAAGATTTTAGTATCATCGAAATATTACACTCCGTAAAGTTAGGTTTCAGTTTTTTCTAAGGAGGCCATGATTTAAAGTAATGTTAGCTCTCAATGCTTTTCTAAGGAGGCCATGATTTATCTGTAACAAAATTGGATTTTGCCTTTGACGTTAAGTTAAATAGTTGAAAGTATCAAAGCTGTGTTTTAATAAGTAGTAGGTACGCTTTTATCCCAATAAAATCATAAATCTGACACCTATATAACACAAACCTATATAAAATGGCCGGCATTCCGTATTCAAATGAAGAAAAGGTTGACATGTTAGCTCTGTACTTTCAATCATACAGAAACGCATACGCTAGAAGCGGATACAATAATAACAATGAAAATCGAGACAGAAAGATTTTACAAGCTATCAACGAAAACCCTAGTGCATCGGTAAAAACTGTAGAACAGGAAACTAATGTGCCAAAATCAACAGTACAGAGAGTTTTAAAAAAAGAATAAGTACCATCCATACAAACCCATAATAGTACAAGGACTTAAGGAAACTGATTTTCCAAGACGACTACAGTTCTGTGAGTGGTATACTAGGAGATGTAATGAAAATCCTGATTTTGTAAATCATGTCTTTTGGTCCGATGAGAGCAGGTTCACGGATTGTGGAGTCTTTAATAGGCACAACCATCATCATTGGGCTGTGCAAAATCCTCACGAAGTGGCAGAGAGACGTCTACAGATCAGATTTGGAAGTAACGTTTGGTGTGGGATCATTGGTAAGTTAATCTAACCAATCTTTTTTAAATAAGCACCAAATGATGGTCAAATAATAATATTTTTTTTTTCGTTTAGTTCTTTAATGATACTAAAAGAGTATAATCTAATAAAAAAAAAGTAAAACGTTCTACTCTAGTCAGTCAACTTACTTTTTTGATATTGTATTACCTTTTTATTCAATCATTTTGTATTGTAGTTTCGAAGAACCTATAAAAATAAAATTGGGTTCTATAAATTTATTATCTAAATTTTCTGCAGATTTAGCTAATTCTCTAAAATTATTTTGATTGTCTGAATTTAATGATTTATTATTACCCGTGAAGCCTAGTTCTTGTGTTATGAAAAAAATACTATATTAATCAAATGTCGAATTATTTTTCGATTTTCATTATGATTTATAGAAAGGCGTTCAGCTGTATTTCCGAATAATTTAAATTTTAAACCGCAAAGGGTTTCTCTTTTGATATTTTATGTTTTATTAAGACACGGTGTACTTCTTTAAGATTATTATATCACTGAAATAAGTTGATTTAGTATTTCCGAAATTAATATGCAATACCAACAAAATAATTTATTACGGCTATTACTTCCCGCTAACCAAATATGTTTTTCTTTTTCATAATAAAGCTGAATAGGTTTACAAGCTCATTCATTACAAGCTCATTTTGATAATTATTTTTGGAAAGAAAATATCTACTTTTTAATCAAGATAATTTTCCCCTTATAATTTATAGTTTCTAGTACCACACGGCCGACCCTACCGCCCTTGACTGTTGGGCATCTATTTATAAATTATTAATCATTTCAGGAAATCGACTTATTGGACCATTTTGGTTTGACTACAACCTAAACGGGCAGAGGTACCTAGAGCTTTTGCGAAACCAGGTTGTACCACCCTTACGAGCTATTCTAACGGAAGATGAATTAAGAAGAACTTGGTTTCAACAAGACGGATGTCCGGCTCACAATACCATTCAAGTCAGGAACTTCTTAAGAGAGCAGTCTGCCGAAAGAATAATTTCTTTAAATATCTTCCTTCCTAGATCCCCTGACCTGTCGCCCTTGGATTTCTACCTCTGGAGTCACACGAAGAATGAAATCTACGAATTTGATCCCCCCGTGACCATAAAAATCCTGAGAAAAAGAGTTCTGGACACATTTAGAAATATTAAGCGAAATACACTTACCAGGGGTGTACGAAAAACGGTCACCAATTGTCAAACACGCAAATGGACGTCATTTTGCAGATTTATAAATTAGTGTTACCCACTTACAAAGTAGTTAAAGCTCATTTAGGTTTTTTAAGTCGTTATTTACGTTAATGTTTTATTGGAAATTCAATGCGTTCAATACATTACTTACTTATTAATGTAATCTTGTCACAAATAAAAACATTGAAACCTAATTTACGAAGTGTGATATTTTGATGATACTACAATTTTTAATGCACTTGTGAGATATCACTAGACTGGAAATTTTAGGCTCTTTCCAAAAATCTAATATGGCGGCCATAAGAAAAATGAAAGTTGTGGCGGGTTGCGGGTTAACAAAAAACAATGAAGACGTGTCGTATACGCCATCTTATTTGTCTTAAAAATGTGTCCGAATAATGTCACATTTTGACAGTTGTCAAATTTACCGTTCTGGATATACTGGCGAAAAACAAAATCCGCCATTTTCGGTTTTTCGCCGATATTTCTCAAACTTATTGATCGATCGTAAATCTGAAGCCAGATATCGAATGCCATAAGTTTCCTCTAAAACTTTCCCCATTTAACCTTTGCTGTAGGTATAATAGAAGCCGAGATCCCTATATAGAGAAACGAATCTGGGACACACTGTATGGAGTGTCAACTGTATTTACATTGAAGAAGTGTACAAAGTAACGGCTAAATCGCACCGTTAGGGGGCGGCAAACTCCATGGTTTGCTGAGATACTTTTAGATTTTCGTTGAAAAGAGTTTTATTTTAAATATCTACATGGCTCTTAATTTGATAAATTAAAGGACCTCTACGTCTAAACTGGCTAATCAATATCTTGGTACTTACCTAAAAATTTAGTTACACTAAAATAGTTGTCACTGCACTGACATTTATATCATATTATTATAAAACATCTGTTTATGAATAAGTGCTTATATATTGTGCACATTGTTTTGGATTGCTTTCGAGTAATATCTTTTTATAAATACGTTATAATTACTACTGACATATATTCTTGCTATCTTTGTTTTGATCACCTATATTTAATTTTGATTTGTGGAATAAAAATACCCTCTCTCTCATAAATAGTGCATATTATCTGATTTGCATGGTTTACTTTTAGTCTAGGCCTCTGAGCCGCAATTAAAAGAGGTCATTATCGTAACAACAGTCGGTAAAACGCTTTAACCGTATTTTCTCCAGTAATGTGTTTTTAATTTTATCGGAAAAAGTTGAAGATTAGATAATTTAAGTCTCTAAAGGGTTATTAATTATATTTTGCCCAAAGAAGTCTCCTTTATTCGAAGAGTTAAAAAAAAAGGTTAAATTATGAACTTTCAGCAAAACAATTAAACTTTAAAAATGGTTAAAAAATACCACTTTCTTTCTAATTCAGATCAAAATCATACAACTTTCATTTAATATCTTGACGCTTGATGGCTCTCACTTGGGCAAAATTACCCAAATCCCCTGAATTTACTGAATATGACTTTTTTTATTCAGAGATAACACATCGTAAACAACAACAATGTTTTATCATTTTAAACGCTTTTTAAACAAAAGCAACAATAATTACAATATCCCTGTAAACTTCAAAAGATAATAATGTATACAGTAGCTGTATTTTTAAACATGTAAGTTTTAAAATTTGCAGGACTATTGTTGTTATTATTGTAGTTATTTATTTTATTTTATTTATTTACAGTTAACTGTCTTACAGGATGATCCCAATTACAAGATAGTGAAAAACTACATATTCAAGCCTACTAAAAAATTACATTTTACACATAAAAAGAAGCTTATAACTAATAATAACAGTAATTATTTTCCAAATTCTGATATTTGAATAAGATTTAAATTAGCAAAACGGTTTAGCGTCGTAAATTTTTCTTATATGATTCTAAGCTATCAGAAAAAAGATCCAAATTAGTTTTTTTTTGTTAAATTTATCGCAGATTGTATAAATAGGCGAACATTTTAAGATGTTTGTACGAGGAGTCGGTAAGTAAAAAGCACTGCTTGTGCGTAAACTTAAACGAGGCACGTTGAAATTTATTTTAGAAAGTAAACAGGGGCAGTTTATCTTATTATTTAATAGCTTATACAAAAATATCATTTGCAGGTTATCTCGTCTGGTTTTTAAGTTTGTCAGTGAAAATGTATCTAAAAGCTCTTCTTGTGGACATCCTTGAGCGGGATAGGGACCGTCTTGTTTAAAGCTTAGATATTTTACAAATTTTCGCTGTATACTTTCAGACCATACAACTGCCACATTCAAGTTTGGATCGGACATAACTATAGTACAGCAGCTTTATGGCTTCCACTTGGCTAAACTCTTTAGTAGTACGAACCCTAACATTATAAAATCACCCTTCCAGATTTTTTCAGATCTTTACGTTCTGGTTCCCTTTTCTTGGGTACGTTTGCAGAGGTGTTTATTCCTATGCATTGTACTATGGAAGCTCATTTCTTATAGTTTACAAAAAAACGCCGATGTGGGGTTCCTGGCTTTCTTAAAATCGTATATTTTCTGATCAATGTTCTACGCTTTCAGCTTCATCAGATAGTACAAAGCTTCTAGAATGGTAATTTTTTGTGTCTGAAATATGTGTTAATAAAATATTTCCTTTGTCTTAAATATGATCCAATAACTTTTTGTTAGTACTTCTCGGCGACATGCGCCTGGCAAACCAAATATAGCAGCTATTTTAATATTTAATTCTTTGGTCTAAATCCAACATTTTGTTTTTTTAAATAGGTCGTGAAAACTTGCTTAAATCCATGTTTTCATTAAGTTTGATCATACTTTTTAACACTGAGTATCTGGACCAAAGCGTGTTTGGCTACAAGTTCGGCCAAATATGCGAAAAAACGGGTTCTTTTAAAGTTTTATGGTTCTTTATTAGTTTGACACCAGGTTTTAAACAGACTTAAAACCTAGTGCGGAAAAGTAGCTTTTTCCAAACCAAAATAAGTGCTTACAAGTGAAGTGAAACAAACTGAATATATAGTTTTATATTAATAAAATTTATAACATTTCTTTAGGCCGCCATTTTGTTACACCATACTGGATTTTTACCACACTATTCATCGACATCAGTGACATGTGACATTTGACAGACACGGGAGCGGCTTCTTGCTAAAAAACACAAAACGGGTCCTATACAGGTCCGGTGTTGACCTGAAATAATATTTCCGTTTGGGTCGACAATTCTTCCAATTTTAGCCCTGACCAATACTAATCTGCTTTAAATTTCTGTTTTAGAGCCATATGTTATGGAATATTTTTAGGTGGTGAAATTCGGATTTAATTTGTCTGCTTTGTTATCAAGCAGATAAATATCAGAATTTATATTCCAAATTAATAAATAGTATGATGTAATAATAAAGAGACAATACTAATGTCTTTAATTTATTTATTTATTTTATTTATTTATTTACTTCTCTTTGCGACACATACAGGTCTAGCCCACAAAATTGTGTCCACTATTTACATGTTAATTTAATCGTTAACATACACCTAAAACTACACAGCTAGATATTATAATCTTTTACTTAACATATAGTACAATATAATCAATACTGGAAAAAAAAACGTATGTCTTAATACCCATTTAGAAAACCGGCCAGAACAAATCAATGTTATCGCAAGTGAACATTTGCAGAGTTTAACATTCTAAATAAAGGAGAGTTTGCACAGCTATTAGTGTGAGTCATAGGAGGTACAAACGAACGAGTGTTTCTTAGATTTCTTTGAGGAAATGCTATTGGAATTTGGGGTAAAAGATCAGTTAAATCGATTTAGCAATAAATAATTTTTTTCAGAAAAACGATATCATTTATAAGTCTGCGATCTGCCGGGCTTAAGAGTTTAAATTCTTTACGTAAATAATTGTAATCTGTGGCCATATTGTTCCTAAATGCCAAAGATTTTAACAGAGGATGCGAAATTCAGTCGACTAAAAACATGATAGAGGGTCAGTAAAGTACTATTATTTTGAAACGCTTTCGATTGCCTGTTTATGTATCCCAACATTCTAAACGCATTATTAACAATATTGTCAATTTGTTTATCAAAAAGCATCTTATCATCGAAGATAATGCCTAGGTCTTTTGCTGGGCCCTCTCTACGAAGCTGGTTTGAATTCAAACTATAATTGAAAACCACTTTTTGGTGATTACGGGTAAAACTAATTGTAAAACATTTTTCAGTGTTTAAATATAGAATATTTGTAGAATAATATTGTTCAATCCTAGCGAGATCTGATTGCAATTGCTGACAATCGACGCAATCTTGTATTACTTTATAAATCTTCAGGTCATCCGCATAAAACAAATAATTCGAAAATTTAAAGCTTTACAGATATCATTTATATATATATATATATATATATATATATATATATATATATATATATATATATATATATATATATATATATATATATGATAAAGAGTAAGGGTCCCAGATGACTCCCTTGGGGTACCCCAGATGTCGAGATAAATGAATCAGACGAGGATCCCTCAACCGCAACGGAGTGCTCCCGATCGGTTAAATAAGATCTGAACCATTTGAGGATTATGCTGTCTACACCGATATCGGACAATTTATTAATAAGAATTTCATGGTTAATTTTATCGAATGCTTTGCTAAAGTCCGTGTAGATTGAATCGACCTGAGGACGGTTATCCAAACTATTTAAGATGAATTGCGAGCAACTAATGAGGTATTTAAATCACTCAAACTTCCATAAACTTTCCATTTATTATGGAATTTAATTTTTTTTTCTTTGATAACCTTAATGGTGGAACTAGAAAAGTATGCTGAATATTTACTGTTACGGTAACCACTTGGAATAAATTCCGATATTATTTTATTTATTCTGTTATAAAATCAGATTAGATGGGATCAATTAAGACTGTCAAACTCAAAGTCACTGGTGGGCCAAAAGCATGAAGACCATCGACTAGGTGGGCCGCAAAACCTTATCTTAAAGAAGACAAACTACTGAAAAAGAAAAGTACTATTATAGGACAAGTCTGTTTATTAAATTTCCAATAAAAAGGACATTACAAAAAACTACAAACAATAAATTCTTTTGCCAGATATTTGACATCTTTTGTCTTTAATTAAGCTGTTTATTTGTGGTGCGAATTTATCGGCGAAAATAACTTTTAAAACTGCGTCTAAGTGTGCGTCCGTCAATCGCGATCTTCCGGGAGATTTATTTCCTTTCACCAAAGAAAATAGTTTTTCACACTTATAGGTACTTCCAAACATTGACAGGATTTTTACAGGCAAATTTTCTCATTTCTTGGCATTGAACAGGCAAGTACTTGTAAAATTCGAATGTACCAACACTATCAAATTTTTGTTTTAAATGGGTCCATTCCATTTGTAAGTGAGGGGGAACTTTATCAATATCGATAGTGAAAAGACCAGTAAATAGAGACAAATCGTTTTCTTGCGTCTTAAAATCCTGAAAACGCTTCTCAAATTCTGCCAGAAGGCTTTCTATTTTCTCTAAATATATTTTGTATAATGTTGGTACACTTGTGTTTTCCTGATATGCCTTACAAGTCAGAAAATGTGACAGATTATCCTCTTGTAACGGTTTTTCCCAGAACATCAGCTTACACTTGAAAGCTTTTACATGATCATGCATATATGTAATAACTTGACGTGGTCCTTGCAATTTCGTATTTAAGTCCGGCAAGTGTTTTGTGATATCTACCATAAATGAAAGATCTTGTAAAAAAGGTACATCGCATAATAAGCTGACATCTTCTCCTTTTGTTTCCATGAAAACGCTTATTTCTTCTTTGAGTTTCCAAAACCGGTCGAGTATCATAGAGCACGAAAGTCACTCTCTTAAGCACACCTCTGCATAATATGGTAAACCAGTGTACTCACTTTCTAAATCGCGTAAAAATGCAGAAAACTGTCGCCGATTAAGGCCTCGTGACCTTAGTAAATTTATAATTTTTTTCACTGACTTTAAAACACGTTCCAACTTGATCACTTTTGAGCACAAAACTTCTTGGTAGACTATACAATGGATATGATGAAAATCTGGTTTGTCACTGCCCGTTTCTCTGATCTTTGTCCGTAATATTTTAACGAAGCCATTTTTTACTCCGTCTGTTGCAACGGAACACGGTTTTGATAAATCTAAATTTTACTATTGCAGAAGTCCATAAACAGCATTGAAAATATCCTTCCAGTTGTTGTATCATGCAATGGTACTAATTCCAGTAATTCTTCATACACATTGATATCTGTACCAACCGCACGAAGAAAAACAGCGAGTTGCACCACACCACACACATCCGTACTTTCGTCACAGGCAATAGAAAATGCAATGTCAGTAATTTATATTGACAGCCAACTCAGTAACTCTTTCAGCGACAGTATTCCGGGACAAGGATATATTTTGAAATGCCTTCACGCTCCCGGGACTTACAATTTCCGCGGCCTTTACAAGGCACTCTTTTATCAATTCACCTTCAACAAATGGTGTTTCGCAACTCCGACAGTACGTACCTCGCTTGAAGGACATATTAATTTTCTTGCTTTGGACGTGTAAACATAAGCTGCTCAACCGTGATTTTAACTTATTTAACTTTTCGTTTCTGACCGTGCCTGTATACTTGTCAAACATAGTTTTATGAATATCATAGTGACGTTTTATATTATATAATTTTGGGACACCGACTGTACTATTACAAATCAAACAAATAATTTTTTCTTTCACTTCACAGCAAAAAAACTCTAATTCCCACTTTTCTTGAAAGAAACGATGCTTATCTACAAGTTTCCTTTTACTTCCACTTGGTTTTGAAAAAGACTGAATGTTAAAAACTGTATCCGAAATAAATTATAATAAGTACTGTTAAGTGTTGTAACAATAAGTGCGCAAATCAACTCGAAACTCAAACAAGCCAGATAACGTTTGGCTTTAGGTTTTAGGTTGAGTATGTGTAATTCATCTTCCTAAACATAGATGGCACTATGTACAATTGTACATTTTATTATACCAATCGTTGTTGCAGCGGCGCGCGCTTTCAAAAACGGTTTTCAACTTGTTCGCGGGCCGCATTATCTGGCTGTTTTCAAAACTAATTTGGGCCGCAGAAAAATGCTCACTGGCCGCATGCGGCCCGCGGGCCACATTTTTGACATGGCCGAATTAAAGCATGAAATTTGCCAGCAAGTATCATAAAAATACACTGAAGAGTTTTATTTTCTTAGTTTATGCACTTTTATTTTACTGTTGAAAATAGAGATTTTAGCGTTGTTGTGGCAAACTTGCTATTGTGTTAAATTCTTTATTGAAAAAAGATAAGAAAAGGAATACCTCTTATTGATTTTAAATAAGAATTTAGTACATAGTTCGCGATTGATACGACCAAACCTT
Organism: Kuschelorhynchus macadamiae; assembly: GCA_030620095.1. Classification (NCBI taxonomy): domain Eukaryota; kingdom Metazoa; phylum Arthropoda; class Insecta; order Coleoptera; family Curculionidae; genus Kuschelorhynchus; species Kuschelorhynchus macadamiae. Next base: position 1,834,953 of record JAUTXW010001340.1, on the reverse strand, counting down.
GTTGCTAAAATACCTTTTAACGCTTTTTAAATTAACCATTGTACACAGCACGGCAGAAAAGATTGAAATGTTCGAAATATTTTTCGGAAATAATCTGTGCGCTTATAGAACATCACACATATTTAATGAGAGACATGAGAACAGTGCATCGAAAATATGAAAATGAACTTGTGGCTAAATTTTGGGAAACTAGATCAGTGGCCAATAAAAAACGCATCATTCAAAATCCCATAAGGAACGAGCGTAAAAAAAGTTTATCTAGATCCTACTGAAATACCCGCCAATTGGAAACTGTGTCTGGTGTTAGTATATCGTAGTATCCAAAGGATTCTTAAAGCCGATAGTTTCCATCCGTACAAAACTGCCGATATCTGTCCGATTCTAATCCCAGAATTTATCATGATGTACAAACACAACAGCCACAAAAATTAAATGTTTGGGCTGGTATTTTTGGCGATCATATAGTTAGTCCTTTTTTCTTGCCTGGAAATCTGACAAGTAAAATGTACTTACAACTATTACAAGACGCTATAGAGGCAGCGTTAAGAGCAATAATTGAAAATCAGAATGATCGGCGATACGTTAAGGATAGGTTGATGTTCCAACAGGACGGTGCTCCTCCACATTATGCAATATTTGTCCGACAATATTTAAATCAGACGTTTCCAGGTCGATGGATTGGAAGAAGAGGTTCTATTGAATGGCCCCCAAGATTGCCAGATTTATCACCTCTGGATTTCTTTCTATGGGGTCACTTAAAAAGCAAAATCTATGCGACTCAACTGACTTCATTACAAGATTTGCAACAGAGAATTGTAAATGAGTGTCTTCAAATTACTCCTGAAATATTACAGAATGTGCGGCAACGTTTTGAGCAAAACCTCTATTACTGCATGGAGAGTGAAGGAGACCATTTTCAACATTTACTTGGGTGACGGTAAGTACATTCTTGTTATTTGTGATTGTGCAGTTTTTTAGACTCAAGTTTTTGAAACCCTAAGATTAAAGAACTCTCGCATAAGTGACGCAATGGTTAAAAATGCATTAAATAATAACATCAGTATCGTCGTTAGTTATTTTTGCTGATATTTCGAAAAAAAAATCGACGGGTTTGCGGGTTTTTCAAAAAAAATTATGAGCTGCGCTTAAATATCTTTGTCTCGTTTTAGATACGCCAGCCTGTATATGATTTTTCTTTGAAATTCATGTTGCATTTAATTTACTTTAAAAGTGAAACCCAGCTGTTTTTTATAAACAAAAATAAATTTTGATCAGAAAAGTTTAATGCGCACATTGTTTTTAGCATCTGAGACTCGGAAAAGCAAATTCTTTTTTAACGTTCTTGTAAATGTACGACGTACGTCGCTGAACATGAACATGTAGTCCCGTCAGGTCCAAACAGGACAAAAAGAAGGCATATCTAGGTAGTTAATACCATAGCTGGACCGCCTGAAGAAATACTTTCCTATATTCGACCTAACCTTAATGCCAGTTTTGTTTTCCACTTTGGTGTTTGACTTGACTTGTTTGTTTTATGGCTTTGCTGCCAGGCAATCGCCAGATTGCTCTCCGTCCGGGGCTTATTCAGAGCTGGGGCAACCCTCCCAGATGATTTTAGACCTTATTACAGTATGGAGACGTTATCGGTAGGATATCCGGATGGCGAGCTCTAAACTCCCCGGAATCTTTCAAATACTTCTTAATTTTCCCTCTTTAAATTTTAAAATGGCTTCCACTAGGTGCTCCTTGAGAGTATAATGATATCACAAGATGGCCCTTTCTTTCAAGCTATATCCTTACCCCTCCCAATCCCGCCACATAGTGGCCATTATGCTAATATTATATGTAGAACTGCGGCAGATATTATATGTTCACAGCGTCCGCTCCCTTTCTAGCGGGGTCGTTAGTTCCCACTGAGTGGTTGAAAATGAAGCAGCAAGACCGAACACGTGGAACCATTTATGTTAATAACACAGAGGTCTGCCTTCAACGAGACGAACCGGAAGACTGCACTTTGGTAGTTTCGTAACAAATTAACTATTAGGTTAATCTGTGGTTTCGTCGACAAATTTACCTAATTTTGCCCAGCTGCATATTATTTACTGCAATTTACCTACTATAGATCAAAAATATTTGTTGGGACGTTTTTAGCCGTTAAAATCAACTAACACAAAAATTGAGCAAATTAAATTGTCGTAGTTGATTGTTGAGCTTATGGTCGTCGTGACAGACCTTTCAGCTAGAAACTGAGAGGTCCTGAGTTCGAATCTCAGCGAAGACAAGTTAACTTTTTCAATTTAAATAAGTTGTCTGAAATTAAATAATTTTAAGAAAATTTGTAAACATTTTATTGTCATTATTTATTAGGATTTGGACAACGACAATTAGATTGTTCCAGAGCTATTCGGAAGGGATGTTTGGCGCTTGTTTCTATCTCACCACTCATCATCTGTTCCACAATTTTCCTGTATTTTTCCTCTTCTTTTAGACCTTCCGCCAATTGTCGTTCTAGTTCTTCTTTCTCCCGTTGCTAAAAAACAAATTAAACATTTTTTTAAGGCCAAATTGGGATAAATGATAAATATATTTTCAAATTTGAAAGGAACTCGTTTTAATTACGTAAATATTTTAAATTCGGTTAAAAATTGGAATTATGAAAATATTTGGTTTTGTTTGTTTATGATACTATATAAACCCATAAAAGATTCAGAAAAAAATAATATGTTGGTCAGTTATTATAATTAGTTACAAATGAAAAACTGGTTTGTGTATGCTGTTATTGTATATACTTTCGTAACTTGTAATACGTTATTGAAAAGGAAATTCAAGTTTTATGCTATTTTTGCTGGTATTATAACCCAATAGTAGCAAGGATATATAGAACAGATATTCAGTATATGTAAAGCATGGCAGGTTTTCAGTATACAGGTAAAGCATATATTATGTTATACAGGGGGAGTGGATAATTTTTTTCTTTAGAAATTCTGGTTTAAGAGCTGTAATCTATTTTCGTAATTTATTTTCTTTTTCTGACAATTCCCATCTAACACCATTGTACAAAAGAAAAGTAAGAAAGTTTGGATAATTTCTTTCAAAAATTATCCAAAATCCAGATTGAATTACTATAACCAACATTTTGGGCTATTTATAGATTTACCTCTGTGCCTCATTTTGTAGTGTCAAAAACGATCTGGAAGTTCTTTACTCAACAATAAAAAAAAAGAAAATGTAATTTAATAATGAAGTCTAAATGGAAGACTGCGCAATATTTAAAAGATTGAAATACTCTTTAATGGCTTGAACTCTAAGAATTACTACTTATCAAAACGTTGCCATTTTGTTTCGACATTCCTACCAGTTTATTGCTATTTTAAAGTGGTGGAATTTGGATTCAAATATCACAATCAATTTGTCCTCAAAATGAGAAGTTAATTAAATAAAATAATTTTTTTACATTAATTTTTTAAATATTTCATTTAACAACCGTTTTGCATCGCCATCTTGAATTTGTACCACACTTTTGCTCTATATCATACTAATTGCTAGCACAAAATTTAATTGAAATTAATCTAATACATACGGAAGCGTAGAAGGGCCACTATTTTTTTTATTTTTCAATTCTGAGTTTAAAGTCGGAATTTAACAAAATTCTGAGTTCAAAGTCGGAATTTAATAAAATTCTGAGTTTAAAGTCGAAATTTAACTAAATTCTGAGTTTAAAGTCGGAATTTAACAAAATTCTGAGTTTAAAGTCAGAATTTAACAAAATTCTGAGTTTGAATAATGGCAAATGCGCTATGAATTGTTCCACCAAACTAGAGATAGTTCAAAAATGATAAAAAGGGGGAGGGTACAAAATAAAAGTTCCTATTTTAAATTTTGAGTGTTAAATAAGTCCCTGACAAATTAAACATATGTTTAATTAGTTCATTTTATATATTTTATTTCTATTGCTGAAAAAAAAGCCAAAATGAATACAAGAAATTATATACATTAAAAGGTTCACAAAATAAAAAAGGTAATACAAAACGGTAAATAAGTCTTGGAAACGGTTCAAATATGTTTCAACGATGTAAGGGGGTTTCGAGAAACATACTGACAGATCTCCCCCTCTGTTTCAGGGTGATTCAAGTTGAGTGTCCTATTAGAAATATCTGGAGCACCAACGAATAGGATGTTTTGAGAATTTGGCTTTGGCCATAGATGAATTATATTCATTATTAGTATATTATTACACCCTGGTTATAAAATATTTTAAATTGCGCGGTGTTGCCGCTTCTACCTCAAACCGGAGGCATCATCCGTTTTTTAAATGAAATGCCCTATATTTTATTAAATTATTATATTTTTCTAAAAAATACAAGCACTTATTAAGTTGCCTAAATTTAACTGTTTTCGAGAAAATGGCGCTTGAAAAATGACAATTTTGACCCTTTGAAGCTCGGTAAATCTCAAACGAGTTTACTTGCAACGAAGTGGATTTCACTTATTTGCCTTAATATTTAATTATCTATCTCCTGACACTAATTTCAGGTTTGGCAGGAGATGTCAAAATTACATTTCGTTAAATTCTGACTTTAAACTCAGAATTTAGGTAAATTCCAACTTTAGACTCAGATTTTAGTTGATTTCTGACTTTGAACTCAGAATTTGGTTAAATTTCGACTTTAAATTCAGAATGTTGTTAAATTCTGACTTTAAACTCAGAATTTTTTTTAATTATGACTTTAAACTCCGAATCTAGTTAAATTTCGACTTTAATCTCAGAATTTAGTTAATTTCTGACTTTAAACTAAGAATTTAATTAAATTTCGACTTTAAACTTAGAATTTTGTTAGATTCTGACTTTAAACTCAAAATTTTGTTAAATTCCTACTTCAAAGTCAGAATTTAAAAATAAAAAAAAAATTATGGCCCTGATACACTTCCGTAAATACATGGTTTTTTGGGTGGATTTTTTAAATAATTTATTAGGCCGCCATTTTGTTTTGCTATCTTGGATTCATGCCCAAATCTTATATAACACTCAAATTATGTAAAACATTTGAATTAAGTTGGATAACCAGTTTTTTTTAGTAATATTATTTTAACACCTTACTAGACCTCCATGTTGTTCCGCCAGACTAGATTTTTCCCACAATATTACCAAGTCACCCCAATATCACCCTTAATTTTTGAGCAAAATTTTAAGTGGATTTTAAGCTATGCCTCGAACTGACAGATTGACAAAGAAACAGACAGACAGACCGATTTAATTGATGACACATATATTTTTTGGCATCTAAAACGTGCAGATATGTAGAACCTGGTGATAGTTTCAAGATCAAAAACATTTTATTTGGCCGCCATTTTATTTCGCCATCTTAAATTCGTTCTACAATTTTACCAGTTCATCTCTATAGCATAATGAATTATTACGCAAAATGTGAAATCAATCCATTACGTTGTTTCTTCAAACTGAATTTTTAAACAATTTAAATCGTTTCGCCATTTTAAATTCGAACAAAAAATGTTACCCGTTGATTCTCTCATAATGGCCGATTTATATGCAAAACGTTTCACAAGGCCGCTATTTTGTTTCACAATATTTTATGAAAATATTACCAACTCATACCCGTATGATTTTTAATTTTAAAACTTGATGTCACTCGAATTAATAGCTATTTTAGCTATGCCGCGAACAGACAGACCGACAGACAGAAAGACTGACGAGGTACAGTGTACTCGATTTGACTTTTTTAGATAAAAGTGACAAGAGAGTAATTTAGCTGTGGGTAAGTCAGAGAGAGATATTAATTATAGACACGTCAACCCATGGGATTTTTTAGTGTATCTCATAGTGTTGCGACTAAGTGTTAGTTTGATTGGGGTTATATTATGTTAAATAAATCAGAGTCTTTTAGGAATGTAATGATGCGGTTGGTATTGGAGTATGAAAGGATTTAGTCAAGATTACCGGTGAGATGGAGGTGGGTTAATAATTGTGTATAATTAGTGCAGTTTAAAAATATGTGTTTTATTGTAAGGGGTGTATTGCAATGAGCGCAAGTTGGGGGGTCTGTTCGTTCGATAAGAAATTTATGGGTAAGGAGTGTATGGCCAATACGTAATCGTGCCATGATAGTAGTTGCTTTTTTTGAAAGAGTGGAGATGAGGGGGTTTTCAAAGAAAGTAGGTTTGATGTCTTGTAATTTATTTTCGTTGAGATTTAGGTCCCATTCTAGTTGGATCAATGATTTCGATATGAATATGGAATTCTTCTGGAGGTCCTTGGTCCAAAAGATGTTGTTAATGGTTAAGGTGGCAGGGTTGGGGGTTTTGGCTTGGAACCCAGATAAAAGAACGTTTTTTGTTTCTTGTATATATCCGGTCTAGTCGGTAGGATTTCTTTGGTAAGTGGGTGAGAGGAGGAATAGGATTTGATTGATTCTAATGAGCTAAGGGAGTCGGTGGCGATCAACCATTTAGAGGAGTTACTGGGTTAATACAAAGTCAAGTGCCATATAGATGGCGAAAAGTTCAGATGTTAGGACGCTAAATGTAGGATGTAAGGTGTGACTTTTCTGCAAGGTTACAATAAAATGAGGAACCGACTCTATCAGGGGATTTGGAACCATCGGTATAGATGATTTTGTGGTCATCATAGAAATTAGAAATGCTGCGATAAATTTGACAAATTGAAGTGTGTGGGAGGGTGTTCTTTGCAAATTTTTTCATGTGGTAATCGAAAAAAATGGGAGGTGAATTCCAGGGTGGAAAGGGGAAGATGTTGGGAGAAAGGGGAGGTGGAAGTTTAGGGATTGAAAGCCTGTGTAGGAGATTTTGATATCTGATATTGGCGCTATGGGTGGGAAAGTGAGATAGAATGTGATTGAGATTGGGAGGTGTTATGAAAAAACAGGAGTAATGTGGAATGGAGTTTCTGAATCAGAGATTGTCGGCATATTTCATAATTAATAGTTCTCTACGTTGGTGTAAGGAGGGGCATTCGGATTCGCAGTAGAGACTAATGGCTGGGCTGGTACGAAAGGCTCCAAGGGCGTATCTTAAACCAGAGTTATGGATAGGGTCTAGTCGTTTTAATTGGGAAGGTTTAGCTGAAGAATAAGCTATGCAGCCGTAGTCGATTTTGGAAAGAACGACAGATTTATATATTTTCAGTAATATCAATCTGTGAGAGCCAAATTGTTCCGGATAGCATTCTAATAATGTTGAGGTCAGCAAAGCATTTAGATCGAAGGTAGTTGATATGGGTTTTCCAGTTTAGGGTGGAGTCGAAGTATAGACCAAGGAATTTGTGGTTGGGTTGGGAAGGGATTTGGATTTGATTGAGAGAAAGGTTAGATGTTTTAGAGCAATTTTTAATTCTGCAAAAGTGCACGCTGGTTGGTTTTAAGGGGAAGAAAATCAAGCCTTTGGATTCTGTCCATTTGGCAAGATTGTTGAGGCAGTTCTGTAATAGTTCTTCACTGTGTTTATAGTCGGAGGAGGAATGGTAGATAAGGATATCATCAGCAAAAAGTTTTAGGTTGAGGAGGGGGTGGAATATAGAGTTTGATGTTGTTTATTGCGATGATAAATAAGGTCGGACTAAGAGGGGAACCTTGTAGGACTCCGTTAGTTTCAGGGAAGGAGGAGGATAGGTGGCTATTGATTCGTATACTGAAGGTTCTATTGGATAAGAAAACAGAAATGAAATGGAGCAGGTTACCGGAGATATTCCAATCAATAAGGGATTTAAGTATGGATGATCTATTAATGGTGTCAAATGCAGAGGATAGGTCTAGGAAGGTGGAGGTGGTATGGAGGCGTTTCATGAAACTATTCTGAAGGGTGATTTCAAGGTTTATGAGATGATCGGTGGAGGATTTGTTGCGGCGAAAGCCTATCTGTTCTTTAATGAGTAAATCTCTTTTCTCAAGAAACCAAGTAAGTCTATTGTTGACCATTCTTTCAAGAATTTTGGAAAGGTGGCTTGTGAGAGCAATAGGTCTATAGCTTGTGACTCATGATTTAGGTTTTTTTGGTTTATGGATGGGGATTAAAAAGGAGTGACCCCAGGAGGAGGGGAATTTTCCTTTGTTCCAAATTTGATTGAATAGATTGACAAGAAGGTTAATGTCTTCCGTAGGGAGATTTTTTTATAAAGGGGATTCGGATTTGGTCGGGTCCAGGAGAGGAATCTTTACATGAATTAAGTGCAGATAGGAGTTCTTTGGAAGTGAATGGGAGATTATAAGATTTAAGAGGATTTTGGGGGAGGGCGGTAGATGGCGGAAGGAGCGATGGAGCTGGGGGGTTTTGCAAGAGGTTGTGAATTGGGTTAAAGGAAGAGTGAAAATGTTGGTCGAATGTGTTAGAGATGGATTGGGGGGTTTCTAACCACATACCATTCAATTTTAAGCCAGTAATGGTTTTAAGGCCTTTTAGTCTGGCGATATTGTTCCAGAGGTTGGAGGAGGAGGAGTTTGGGGTGAGATCGTTGGTGAACTTGTTCCATGAAAGTTGTTTGGATTTTCGGATGGTTAGTCTGGCTACCGCTTTAAGTTTTTTGTATTCTAAAAAATTTTCCAGATTAGGAGAATGTTTGTAGCGATTGAGAGGTCTTTTCCTGTCTTTTATGACCTTCTTGCAGTCGTTGTTCCACCAAGGTACTGGGGGTTTGTTTGGATAAATTTCTAACTTGGGGATGCTGAGGTTGGCTGCGTCCATTATTGAGTTAGTGATCTCTTGGGTGAGGGTATCGATATTGGAAGTGGGTGAGGGAAGTGTGAAGGATGATCTATAAAGTACCCAGTTTGCTTTATTGAAGTTGAATATAAGATGGAGGGGAGGAAGGGGGGACCAACAGTTAGTTTCAAGAGTGGTAGGAATATGGTCGCTACCATGGGTATCGTCTAATGTACTCCACTGAAGATTTGAGGAGATATTAGGGCTGCAGGAGAGTGTGCCATAGGCTGAGGAAATGAAAGTGTGGGATCCATCGTTAAGGATGGTGTAATTCTTTTCAATAAGGATGTCTAGAAGGGATTCTCCCCTGGCGTCGGTGAAGCAAGATCCCCAAGACGTTGACTGGGCATTGAGATCTCCCATTACAATTATTGGGAGAGGAAGCTGGGAAAGAAGGTTTTTAAAATTGGTGGGGTCAAAAGGTTGAGAAGGGGGAATGTAAATGCTGCATATAGTGGTTAATCGACCAGAGATGAATGAGGAGATAGCACAGGCTTCGAGGTCCGCGACTATGGGAAGGGGAGAGAAGAAAAGTCCTTCTCTTATAAGGATAGCCACTCCACCAGATGCTCTGGTAGGATTGGTTCTATCCTCTCGGATAAGGCAGTAGTGTTTAAGTTTGACTGTGTCGGAGGGTTTTAGGTTTGTTTCTTGGAGGAGAAAAAGTGAGGGATGTGAAGTGTTTAGGATTAATTGAAGGTCTTGTCGATGTGAGATGAGGCCGTTTATATTCCACTGGATAATTTGTGGAGGCATGATTATTTAGATTTGTGTTTGCGGTTCTTATTTGCGGGGAGAGAGAATCCTCTATCTAGTGAGTCATCGACTATCATTTCTATGAGAGATTCTGTTGAGGATTTGGAGGTACTGGATTTTGAGGAGGTGTTAGGAGGTTTTGATTTTACTGATTTTTCAGGAGGTTCTTTAGGAAGAGGAGAGGAGGAGGGTTTGGAGGGTAGTTTAAGGGTGGGAGGTTTGATGGGGGAAGTGTTGGTGGAGGCAGGTTGGAGGGGGAAGGAGGTGGATGACGGAGCTGATGGGATTGAGGAGAAGGGGTTGGGAGGGAGGGTGGTAAGGAAAGATGGGTAGGATTTGAGGGTGAATGTTGTATGTCGCACTGTGTGGCGACTGAGTTAGTTACAAGCTTGAGCGGTGGGGCAATATTTTTTGCTGCAACAGAGCTATAGGGGGAAATAAAGAGGGGATTTTGCTGCCTAAATTTATTTCTTGCTTCAAAATATGTTTTTTCATTAGTACGTATTTTTTGAATTTCAAATTCTTTTTTAAAAATGGTGCATCCCTTATAGCGGGGAGAGTGGTTTTCGATGCAATTTACACATGTAGGGGGGAGTGAGCAGGGGGCATCAGGGTGGGCTAAGTGCCCACAAGAAGGGCAGGTCGATAGATTTTTGCAATTTTTTGTCCTATGGCCGAATTTATTGCAGTTGAAGCAACGTAAGGGATTAGGTATGTGAGTTCTTACCCTAATTGAAAGGTAACCTGTTTTTATAGAGGGGGGAAGGGAGTGGGTATTAAAGGAAAGAATGAACGTGTTGGATTTAGAAGCGGGGGTTTTGGAGCGAATTCGAAAGATGCGGGTGACACCTTCTTCGCTGAGATTTGCAAGTATTTCCTCATCGGTACAATGTGCCAGGTCTGTGCTTGTTATAACGCCTTTTATAATATTGAGGGAAGTGTGGCGTGTTGTGGTGACTTCAAAGTCGTGGAGTTTTTTGAAGGTTGGAGCTAGATAAGATTGAGTTTCATTGTTGACTTCAATAAGAAGGGAGCCGTCACTTAGTTTTGAGGTTGATTTAAGATTTCCAAAGAAGGATTGTAATGATTTGTGAATTAAAAAGGGTGATGTTTCTTTAAAAGAACCATTATTTTGTTTTATTGTGAAAAATCTATTATATGTTTGTAATGTGTATGTTTGTAATGTGTCTCTACTCTCGGTCTCTTGGACCCGTGTTTGTTGTATATTCCAGTAGAGGGAATCTGCATTCCGGCCTGGTTTCCTACCGGAGATACTGTGTAGTAGTCGGCTGACGGTCGAGAGGAGCCTACACGATCACTCGCTGCATCGACCGGTACTGGGGATCCGACCCCCTGCACCGTAACTTTATTTACTTTGGTTGTGTTATCCATAGTAAAGAAAGGTTTACATATATTAGACGGCACAACACAAACACAACGTGACTGGGGCCACGGGATTGTCACATCCGTTACCAACAGAATTTCTTCTATTGGTCCCCCTGGGGGGGGTAGGTAAGTCGTGCTAATAATATTCTTTATATGGATAATAATTCCTAATTAAGCCACGTCTGTAGTATCGCCATGAAATAAATTTTCCCCTAAAATGAAGGAATTACTATAATTGTTAGGGTTAATTTGAATTGAAATAATCCGAAAAGGACTAGAAATTTATTATTACTGGGTTTCTAAAAGAAAAAAATTGCTTCCCCCTTTTTTTTGAGTAGAGAAACTTAAAAGGAAAAGCAAGGTTATGTTCTCATCAAGCCAGGTTATGAAAGTCGATTTTGCTTTTTGGTTTATTAATAATTCACACTAATCTACTCTAAAAACTTCGTGATACGGGCAATTCAGTTGGGTTATTGAATTCTTTTCCTTACCCTGAGGACATTGTTATATTCAATTTGCCTTCCTAGGTCATCCCTGTATTGAAGTGCTGCTAATCGTTCTAACCTATCGCTCTCCGCCTGGAGTCGTTCGTTGGTCTCATACGCCATTCGTAATAGTTCGTTTTCGGCTTCTTTCAGTTTCAGCTGTTGCTCAGCTTCCTGTTTCTTATACTTGATTTGATCGGCTCTTTCATTTAATACGTCCTATAAAAATATAAATTATTTTAGTTAAATTAAAGAGTAAATATTAAAAAAGTTTAATATTATTTTTTTTATTTTATTCACAATAAGTACACAACAGAGGTAATTCTCCAAATGATACAAAAACTTACATGCTATTCTGAATACAAACACAATATATATGTATGTAAGGACAACTCTGAGAAAAATAATATAATTAACAGTGGCGGCTCTTCCATAGGGTCATTGGGTCAATGATCCCCAAAAATATTTCAGAAATTAAATTATTCGTTTGACCGTCATTCCTAATAGTTGTAATAAAACGCGAACCTTAGGCATAATAAAATATGCTATACTAAGCTAGGCTGAGCAGTTTGAATTGCCCTGATTACCTTAAAGCTTGACGAAAATACCCGAAGATTTCACAGCTACCGAGCGCCAGCCGAATGTGATAGCAAATGGAATATGATATCGCGATTTGGGTCATCGGCCCGTCTCTTCTCATAATTCGATCGATCGGTCGCGACATCACGTCGGCATGCGAAAGTTCAATTGTTAAAATTGATTATAAACAACTAAATAGTGCTTACAAACTTAATTTTTCAAAAATAACCAATTTCAAGGTGGTCTATGTTTGAGTTGTGAAGTAGATGAAATAAAATATCGGTAGAGCAAAAAATTAAACAACTAAAGAATGCTAACGAACTTAATTTTGAGAAAATAACCGAATTCAAGGTAAGTGATCGCAATTTGCTACAACTTAGTATACGATAAACTAGTAAAGACAAACATAAAGAGGTTCATCGAAACTTTCGCAAAAGTATGTACGATTTAGTTAACTGGATATCTCGTTGTGAAGTCTCTAACTCATTTTACTGTTATGTTTGTTTGTTGTTTTCTAAGGACTCGTCGAATTTATGGTGCAAAACCGATGTTAAAGCCTTAAAACTCTTAAAACAAAAAATAAAAAAAACATGCGTTTTCTGCAGATCACATGAAATGTTCGAGAGATTTTAATGAAAATGAAAAGCATTCGAGCTGGCACTACGTGGCCATGATGAAACGTCTTTGTCTGAAAATCCAAGGGTTTTTCGAGGGCTTATAAATTTTGTTGAGAAGTTGGGCCAAGATAGACTATCCGCTTTAGCAATGTTAGGTATCGAGAAATCGTTTATAAAAGGAATGTGCGTGCCATTTTAACGAACGTGTCATTCAACATTTTTTCCAATTCTAAAGAACGAAGAGTAGACCCGAACTTCAGGAGAATTTAAAGCTCAATTTAAAGATAAGATATTTATTTTTATTTTAAGTATGCTTATTTTTAAATTTGTTATTGACCTCCCAATATAATTCACCACGAGTCGCCACTGATAATTAACAATTAAACAAACGCACGTACATACATATATAGATAAGTGTGTGATCACTCATAGTTGATAGACGTCAGTGTTTATTGTTCTCAGTGATTCGTAGTTTTGTGAATGAAATTGTAAAAATTAATTTTGTGGCTTGTGTGTTAGTACGATCAAAATACGCACGTACATAAAAAAAATCGTATAAAGCATATATTTTATACGCGATATAGACAAATTTTAAAATTGTAAACAGTTCGTTTATCCTCATTGACATTCGTTATCAGTAGCGCGAATACTGTTTATGCTAAAGGAGACCGCATACTATAGTACCTGTATTGAATTTACTTTACTGCATATACTTATTGCCAGACTGGCTATACATTTATTATTGATGAACAAATCGATGTCTTCTTTGATTGAATTATGGGGGATTTATCTAACAACGATCTCTATTCTAAATTGGTGGAGGCCATAAATCAGTCAGCTGAGTCTACCCGTAACACAGTTACTAAAGAGTTAAAGGAACATATTGCTACCGAAAGCAACAAAATCTTAAAACATATGAATGAACTTGAAGACTTTTTGATTGATATCACAACCCATTATGATAATATTATTTGCATGGATGATATAAATATTAATCTTTTGGACACAGTTTCTGTGTCAACATATAATTTCTATAGACTCCTAGACACCTTTTCTCTAGAACAAGTTATTCAACAGCCTACGCGAATTCCCAATCATAGTATGTCCCTTATAGACGTAATATTTACAAATATGCAAGCTTCCAACATAAAATCTGAAGAAGTGAATGTGGCGGATCATTTTTGTATATCTTGTCAATTCGAACTTAAGAGCCCTAAACCTAAACCTAGGACTTATTCATATAGAAATTTTAAAAACATAAATCTGGCGGATTTTGAAAAAGATCTGCAAAATCTCAACTGGAATCAAATTTATCAAATACAAAATATTGATGAGAAGGTTACCTTCTTAAATAGCACCCTTTTACAACTATTTGATTTTCATGCGCCTCTGCAAACATCTTGTAGCAGAACAAGGCACCCTTATTCTCCATGGATCACCCCGACTATCAGGAGTATGCAAAAACTTAGAGATAGGGCATTAACAAGGTACAGAAGAAGTCAACTACCTGCCCACTGGGAGTATTACAAACAATTGCGCAATCAGTTATCTTCCGCTACTAAACGAGAAAAAAGTGCTTATTTAACACATAAACTAAATAATTGTACAACAAGGGAAAAATGGAAGGAACTAAAAAATATCAGTGTAGTTCCCGATAAACGCCAAGTAATTCCGACTGACTTAAGCAATGTTAATGAAATTAACTCTTACTTTTCATCAGCTAATAATTATAATCTACAGCCCGATCAAGAACTTCTCAATTTCTATAAAGGTAATCTCAAGACAGGTGTTAGCACTACTTTGAATTTTGGGTTGTCCGTTTATTGTGCCGTTTGTTACTCATATTATGTATGGCTAGTAGCTATTTTCCTAGCGCCTGGAAAAGTGCTTTTATAGTACCTATACCCAAAACAAACTCACCTAGAGAATTTAAAGATTTGCGGTCGATAAGTATTCTGCCTATTCTATCTAAAGTTATGGAGAAGGTACTTGAGAGGCAGATAAAAACCCATTTAAATCTTTATAAAGTTCTTCCTTCAAAACAATCTGGTTTCAGGGAAGGTCATTCGTGTGCCACAGCGCTTGCGTCCATCACTGATGATGTCCTCAGAGCGCTGGATGATCGAAAGTCCTGTGCACTTATACTGCTCGATTACTCCAAAGCGTTTGATTTATTAAACCACAAAATTATCATTTCCATGTTGCATTATATAGGATTTGGTCAGTCTGCAGTGGAAATTATTGGGTCATTTTTATCTAACAGGGTACAACACGTAAAGCTAAACAATGAGATGTCTGCAGGTCATGTGGTGACTCAGGGTGTTCCCCAAGGGAGTGTTATAGGGCCTCTGCTTTATACAATTTATACATGCAGTTATGATTCCCATCTGAACTTCTGTGACTATCACATGTATGCAGATGACACTCAACTTTGTTATACATTTAGCCCCTCTGATTTAGCTAATGCTACCAACAACATTAATCAGGATCTAAATTCACTCCTACATATTTCTGAACAGCACATTCTGAAGCTAAATACCGAAAAAACTTGCGCCATTCTCTTTACAAGCGGCAAGTACAGAGATAGTGAACCTGAGATGAAGTTAACATTGGGAAACTCGTCTATTAAATTCACTAAAACATGCAAGAACTTGGGGCTGATTATGGATCAGAACCTACGTTTTAGAGAACATGTAACTGGTCTTTTGAAGAAAGCCTACTATTCTCTTAAATTGATTTTCTCTCAAAGACATTATCTAGACGTAAAAACCAAAAAACAACCTTGTGAGGCTCTTGTTCTTTCTGGTTTTAATTACTGTGATGCAGTCTATGGTCCTTGCCTTGATGGTATGGATCAGAAGCGCATTCAGAAAGCTCAAAACTCTGTCTTAGACTAATTTACGGGGTCCGAAGGCCCAACCCTGTATCGCACAAGTTGCGGGATGCTAATTGGTTGAGCATGTGTAATCGCCGTAAATTGCACATGGCCTGCATGTTTCACAAGGTTTTAAAATGTGGGGCGCCATCATATTTATATGAAAAAATTACTTTTAGAACTGATGTTCATAATCTAAATCTGATATTTAGGAATTCCTGGACTATTCCGCGACACAAAACTTCCATGTTCAGGCGGTCCTTTTCCTATAACGTTGCGATGCACTGGGTATTTCCGAAATATCTCAATCTCCTTATGCGTTCAAGAAAAATTACAAAGAAACACTTTTTAGGGATCAATCCCGTTAATGTACAGTACAAATATGTATAATGCTTATTCATTTAAATTATATATTTACTCAATTTTAATATGTGGATTTTTGTATTTTAATTTTATACTCTCATTTTGTACAATATATATGTTGCAGCGTCGTGTGTGGGTGTGTGTGTGTGTGTCTGTGAATATGGGTGCGCATCCATATATGTAGGTACGAGTGCATGTATATTAAATTATCACTACATTTCGATTTTCTTTTTGTATATGTATTTAATTTTATTATTTTATTTAACATTGTAGCCTATGAGGAAGAATCGGTATTTTATTACCTATCATAGTGCTTTTATTTACCGTCACTTCTTTTTTTTTCCTTTTTTTATATGCATATGTATCATGTTTTATAATATGGGTAAATAATAAACGTATTATTATTATTATTATTATTATACAGTGTCAAAACACTCTAAGACACTTGCCGCTTGACAGAGTTAAGACTTAAATAAAAATTATCGATATAGTTGAAATCTTTGTTGTAAATATTTTGCATGTTGTGGATGATAGCTCTCTGGCCATAGTTAGTTCTATGTACTTGTTCTGAGAAAAGGAATCTGTGTCTCAGAGCTCTGACCGGAACATTAAATCTTAAGAGGCACAACAGTTTAGCGCAATCAATAGTCCCATTAATTAGCTTATGGAGAAATGATTTCAAGAGGTCTAAGAACACAAAGCAAAAGTCTGGTCTCTTGAGGCACATCCAAATAAGGAAAGTGGTGTTTAAATAACAAGTATTTTGCGAATTTGGCTTATACTCTCTCTACTCTAGAAATGTGACGTTGATAAAATGGACACCATATGACTGAGTAGTATTCAAGTATACTTCGAACCAGAGAGTTAAAGAGGCATGTACTTGCTTTGGTGTCATTCACACAGATGGTGTTTCTTTTGCTAAAGCCTAATAGCTTCGATACTGCTTAATCGACATGTAGGTTAAATGACAGGTCTTTGTCAAATAACACACCAAGATTATTGAATGACTATAGTCAAGAGAAATGGCGTCAATTGTGTAATCAACCATTATGGGATTTAGGCTCCTGCAAAACGTCATCATTTTGCATTTTTTACATTTAAATTGTTATTTGTGCACCGCGATCCCAGACTATCTAGGTCTAAGTGAAGGGTATTATACGATGGCTTAACAACGCCAAAGAATTTCAAATCATCCGCGTACATAAGATGGTCAGAGTTTTTGAAACAACATGACACGTCATTAATCTCTAGATACAGCTTCGTCCACGTGCACTCGCTGACCACGGTTGGACAAGTATAGGTATCTGGACATCAGTCCGCTTCCAGACAACTTTCTCAGAAGGAGCTGATGACACACACTATTAAAAGCTTTTGAGAGATCGGTATAGATTACGTCGATCTGATGACCCGCCTCCAGGGAAGTAACCAGAAAATCCTGTTGTACAGCCAGGTTTGTGGCAGTGGATCTTACTCTAAAGAATCCATGTTGATCTTCTGATAAGTAACGTCTGTATGTAGTGAAGATTCCATCGGTCAAAATTGGTTCCAAGATCTTAGGAATTGTAGAAACTAACGATATTCCCCTGTAGTTTCCGACATCAGCCTTATCATTTGACTTTAATATAAGGATGAGAGTGGAGTTTTTCCAGATTGATGTAAAGATGCCCTTGTCAAATATTGCTCGGATGGGTTTTACGAGTGACACCGATTCAACAACAGAGGAGGAACACCGTCTGGACCGGCTCCCTTGCCATAATCAAGCTGCACTATTTTGGATCTCACCTCTTCTATACTATAAAGTGGTCATCCGTAAGTGTACCACCGTGGTTGATCTCCGGGGGTTCAACTATCACGTGTTCGCATGATCAAAATAAGAATACATTAAAAATAGACATTAATTTTAACTTTCATATTTCAAATTAGTTAAAAAATAATCTACTGAATCAACAAAAATTATAATATTAGAACCCCCCCCCCCCAATACAAAATCCTAAATAAGCTGTTGGTTAAGAATTTTGTAATCCCCGCAGTGAACATTCCTTGCTGCGCTACTGCTTGTAGTAAATTTTTATTGTATAAGCTTCTTAATAAATTTGGCTTATCAATTTTTATTTACCAGGCAAACTAGCAATATCATCAAAATACTTCACAACAACTTATCTGATAATTACACTGGCCGACAAGATTTTTCTAACCCAGGCCAGCTCATTATTTTCACAATGGAAATACCCTCCCAATAATAAAAAAAAATATTCGGAAAGCCCGAATACATACCATTTTTTAATAGCCTAATTAGAACCTTTTATATTGGCAGGTAAACAATTTTATTGTGGGTCGGCTAAAATGGGTCCATTTTACAACGGAAAAATTACCTAGACTGGGTTGTTTACAACATTAGACATTATATAAACGTTAAATATAATAATAATAATAATAAAGACGTTTATTAATCTAATAGTACAACTCTCAGTACACTAACGCATGGAAAACAAATAGCTTATACTATAATGATCAAAAGGTCGTTTATGCAGCTTCCCAGATAACAGAATCTAGGTGCTGTTGTGATCCAAAAAAAAGAATAATAACAAAAAATATATATAGAAAAAAATATACACACACACATAATACAACAATGTAATAATTTTATACTAAAAATGTAATCTACTTTTGGAAGATGAACAATTCCGTAAAAAACATGAATTTATAACCAGCACAAGCAAAAAACTAAAGATATTTAAAGATACCAAGACTTTGATTTTTTAAAATAAAAATTATCTAATTGGTCAGTTAGGGAGACCAATTCCAGAAATATATTAATAATACAATAGAAAAACTAATGCAACAAGAAAATAAAAAATGCAGGTGGTAAGAGGTGTGATAGGGTTGTGGGATCAAAAGATTTAAATATATAATATAAAAAAAAAATATATATATATATATAAATATAAATATATATATATAAATATAAATATATGGTTTTCCGTAAAGATAGGAGTTATGAAGAACTGGGATGCCAGCGCGGGGGAGGCGTGTTGATTGCAGTTTCTTGTTGTTTTCAGGCATCCTTGATTATTACTCCTATTCATCTAGAGTTTGACGATGTTTGGGTTCAGGTGAAGGCTGGCGACACAAAATTAGTCCTAGGATGTGTATATTTCCCACCCAATTCTAGCCTGGAGTATTATCAGTCATTCTGCAATACCTGCGAGTCGCTGAGAAATAGTTTTGACAGTCATACATTTTTAATTTCTGGGGATTTTAACCTTTCTTCAGTGGAATGGATCTATGAAGACTATACCCTTGTCTTTAACATCGTTGGCCTCTGAAACTCTTATTGTGTCAATGAACTTTCTAGAATTGCAACAAATTAATTCTTTATGCAATCACATGGGTAGAACTTTAGACTTGATTTTTGCTGATGACTTTGTTAATGTTCGCATTTCATCTCCTAATTTACCCCTAGTAAATATTGACCCTTACGTAAGTGTATATTAATTTCATCAAGCGAATTTCCATGAACTCAATCTTTTTTATAAGCAATCGGATTGGTCTTTCTTATCATCTCCTGACATCAACAGGATCGTTGAAACCTTCTATGAGGTTTTGCTTCGGGGAATCGATATTCATGTTTCCAAGAAAACCATGGTTGACTGCAAGTACCCAAAATGGTTTGACCTCCCACTGAGAAGGCTTATTGGACAAAAGAATCGCCTATATAAGAGGTATAAAAGGACTGAACAACAAGATGACTATCTGGCCTATTCGGACATACGACGTGAAGTAAAGTTTCGAACTGACATGTGCTATCTTACATATGTCACGCAAACTGAATTACTTATTCCGGAAAATATCAAGCACTTTTGGTCATTTGTTCGTAACTTAAGAAGAGACTCTGGTATGCCTAGTGTTATGAATTATGACGGTGAAGAAATTATGGGTTCAAATCACATCGCTAATGCCTTTGCAGCCCATTTTCAGTCCTGCTATTCACACCATGAAATTTTAGATTTTAGTCAGATTAGTCCCGTAAGTTCTTCAGGGAAACTACTAGCGACATATTATTTTACAGAGGCAGAAATCTGCACTAAAATAGATGGCCTTGATGTTTCTAAGAGGGCTGGCCCTGACGGAATTCCCACTATCTTTTTGAAAAGGTGCTGTCAGTCATTGTCTCAACCGCTATGTGTAATTTTTCAAAGATCTTTTAATCTAGGTTCATTTCCTGATATTTGGAAATTTTCTACACTGATGCCGATCTTTAAATCCGGTGATAAAAGCGATATAAAGAACTACAGAGGTATCTCTTTGCTTTCACATATCCCAAGGCTGTTTGAAGCAATTATCACTGATCATTTATTTGAGTCTTTGAAACACTACATTACGAGTATGCAACATGGTTTTTATCGCGGTCGCTCAACTACTACAAATCTTGCGATGTTCCAAAATTACTTAATTACATCTGTCGAAGCTGGCCAACAGATTGATGCTGTTTACACGGACATATCCAAGGCTTTTGATAGTGTTTGTCATCAGCTTTTATTATTAAAATTGCAGCAAATAGGTCTTTCTGGAAGTTATTTGGAGTGGATCAGATCTTATTTGTTTAATCGTCGACAACAGGTCAACATTTGTGGTTTAGTTTCTAGGGAGGTTATTGTGACGGGTGTCCCATAGGGTTCACATATTGGTCCAGTGCTCTTTCTACTTTTTATAAATGACATAGTATCTTGCTTTAGAGCGTCCAAGTGTCTTTTGTATGCAGACGATTTAAAATTTTTTGCTCCCGTTTACACTGACTCAAATGCACTGCAATCTGACATTGGAAGGCTCGTCAACTGGTGCAGCACTAATTATCTCCATCTTAACATATCCAAGTGTAAAGTGCTCCGTTTTCATAAACGCATTAATCCTGTTCTCTCCTCCTACTTCATAAATGATGTAACACTAGAGGTTGTTAGTTCTTACACTGACCTAGGTGTTAATTTTGATGACAAACTAACATTTAATCTGCATATTGACAGCATTGTACTTAAGGGTTTTAGATTGTTGGGCTTTATAAAAAGGAATACAAGGCATGTGACGGACACCAAAGCAATTGTCTGTCTGTATTACTCACTGGTACGGAGTGTTTTGGAGTATTGTTCAACAATGTGGAGTCCATCATACCAGTGCCATAACGATAGAGTCGAAAAAGTACAAAATAGATTTGCGAAATACCTCTTATATAAATTTAATTTTCCATATCAGGATCTATCGTATAACACTAGAGCTCTTCTATGCGGCCTTCAAACCCTTGAGTTTCGGAGACGTAAGGCACTTCTTGTCTTTCTACACAAGCTAATAAATAGAGACATTGATTGTGAAATATTGTTGGGGTCAGCTATTCTTTGAAAGATACCACCGTACAAATTATGGGTCTGGCGCATTTATTGACCGACTAGTGTGTAATTACTATCGTCATTTCGCAGAATATGACATCTTTAGACTTAGCACTTTGCAGCTAAAAAGGCAGCTAAATGGATTGCTTTTGTGAGGTTTTTTACACTTCGTATTCATATGGATTTATGTATTCCTTTGTAATTTTTTTTTGTGCCTGTAAATGTGTATTTGTGTATCAATTTTTTTTCTCTATTTTAAATGTTTGATGTAGTTACTGTTTTTATTGGGTCTCTCGATTTTGACTTTTTTATTTTGACCTTGTTTACGAATCCGTACCATTTAGAATGTTTAGCATTCTGTAGTGTACGTTTCAGAAGGACCACTTGTCCGATGCGTGCATCGGCTACGTCCTTCCTTACAAAAGAAATTTAGGAAAATGAATTGCGCGCATGCAGATCAACATAATAAAAACTTTTTTTTAAGTTTTTTTCTAAAGGAAAACCACGTTGGAGAAAAATCAAATATCTGAAACCTATTTATGATATTAGCAATTCTATATGAAAACGATTTTTTGAAAAGTTTTTATGATGTTTTGGAATGGATAGTAGACTGCGTACACGGAGGTCTCTATTATGAACAATAAAGCGAAATTGTATCCTTTCTGCAAGATAAGCCGGTCTATTAAATTTTAAGACTTTAAAACAAAAACAAATCTCATAAAATAAACGACGAGAGTGCATATTTAGCCAACCGGCATCTGTGCGACACACCCTGTCTACGGCGAATATCGTATATAAATCTAAGGCAGGCATTCTGAAGCCTTTGAATGCGGCTAGAATCATAAGAATCGATTGCGAGACCATAGACATGTAGTATGACAAAAATTAAAATGCGAGAGACAAAGGGAATCGCACAGCATTTTCTTTGTCGGTCGATTTAAATAGTACCGATGCGCATAAAGCATTTTTAATGTCGAATACCCCAATCGCAATTTTTGGTTGACATGTTCTGTGAATTTAAGCTTACTGTCCAATAAAACGCCCAAATTTTTCGAATTATGTTTAAAATCTACTTTATCGTTACCAATTTGAATGGTTATATTCTGTAAAAGTGCATCTCTCAATGAGTCACTACAAAACAACAGTGCTACAGATTTATTAGGATTGATTTTTAAGAGATGATTCTGTGATTCTTGTAAAAGACGGTCTAAGTCATTGTTAGGCATCTTTAGGATCAAATGATAAATGCAACTGTGTGTCATCTGCGTACATATGGTAATCACAACTCTGCAGGCTCTTAAAAAAATTGGCAGCATAAAGAGAATATAGGAGGGGACCCAATATACTTCCCTGAGGCACCCCTCGGGTAACATTCAATGTCTCAGATTGTATATTATCCAGCATCACATACTGTGAGCGGTTTTTTAAAAATGATTTAATCAGATTATAAGAACCGACTCCGAAACCTACATGCTCTAAAACAGCTAGAAGAATGTCATGATTTAACATGTCAAACGCTTTAGTGTAGTCTAGTAAAATCAAAACTGTTGCTTTGTTATTATCAAGGGCTTTATAGATATTATCTGTAATTTCAACTAAAGCTGTGTTACACATCACTCTTCTGAGTTAAGTGTATGAAGACGAGAATGTCGAGTCAAACGCGCCGAAGTTGCAAAATTTCTCCTGACAAATTTTGTTATATTTGTAGAGAATTTCTAGTGAAATCACAAGCCAGGCCATTTTCCGAAAATGTAAAAAAAGCCTACTTTAAATATTTTGGTGTGTTAATTGGGAATCAAGATAAGCGGTGGGCTCCCCATGTGTGCTGTGTTAGTTGTAGTGTATCATTGGTGCAATGGATGAAGGAAAAAAGAAAAAGTATGCCTTTTGCAGTTCCAATGGTATGGAGAGAACCCACCAATCATTCTAACGATTGTTATTTTTGCCTGACAAAGACTGAAGGTTATTCCAAAAAGGGAAAGCACAATATAGAATATCCAAATTTGCAATCTGCCATACGACCTGTTCCTCATAATGCAAATTTGGCAGTGCAGATTGCGCCTTTATATGGGCAAGCTATTGATTTGGGAGATAATGGAAATAACTCATCATCAGGCAGCTCAAAAGAACAGTGCACCGATCCCACTTTTACCACAGGTCCCAGTTCCGGCGAGCCACATTTGATTGGTCAAAGTGAATTAAACGATTTAGTACGTGATTTGGGGTTATCCAAGCAACAGTCAGAACTTCTGGGTTCCCGTCTTAAGGAATGGAACCTATTGGCCATTTTTCAGAAAAAGAAATGCTAACATTCTTCCCGTGAGTGGTGCTTATACATAGACTCATCTAAATATAGCTTAAAAGCTGTGTTATTGTTGCCCATTCAGTTGCAATGAGAGAAAATTATAAAAATATGCGCACGATTTTGGATAAAATAAACTACAATAGGTATAAATAACAGATATGTGGGGACTTAAAAGTTATAGCGATTTTAATGGGACTTCAGGGGGGATTTACAAATTATTGCTGT
Source organism: Kuschelorhynchus macadamiae (assembly GCA_030620095.1). Taxonomy (NCBI): domain Eukaryota; kingdom Metazoa; phylum Arthropoda; class Insecta; order Coleoptera; family Curculionidae; genus Kuschelorhynchus; species Kuschelorhynchus macadamiae. The sequence continues at coordinate 1,811,254 of JAUTXW010001340.1, read as the reverse complement.
TTTCTTTGTTTATGGGACAGTCGTGCAATAAATCAGCATTATGTATCAAAAATTTGTCCAGAAAGAAGCGAATTTCAACCGGGATCTCAAAATGTTAAATTTACACCACTTGTTGATACCAAAAATCTCCGTTTGCCTCCTCTTCACATTAAATTTGGGGGGCTGATGAAAAACTTTGTGAAGGCTTTGAATAAAGATGGTGATAGATTTAAATACCTAAGACAAGCCTTTCCCCAGTTGCCAAGTTAAAAGAAGGCATTTTTATTGGGCCACAAATCAGAAAATTGCTGGACGATGTCAATTTTACGGAAAAAAGTTACTAGGCAGGAACTCAGAGCATGGAATTCATTGGTTAATGTAGTAAGAGGATTTTTAGGCAACAATATGGATGAAAATTATGAACAATTAGTTAATGAACTCTTAGATGCCTATAAAGCGCTTGGTGCCAGATTGTCATTAAAAATTCACTTCCGCCATTCCCATCTGTCATTTTTTCCTAAAAATTTGGGAGCTGTTAGTGACAAGCAGGATGAAAGGTTTCAAGATATCAGAACAATGGAAATTCGGTACCAAGGACGATGGGAACCAGCCACGATGGGTGACTACTGTTGGTTTTTGAAGAGAGAAGATAGGACACCTCATAAACGGAAAAAATAAAGTTTAATTAATGTTTTAAGTTAATATTTCTCTTGTTTGCTTTTCTCTTAGATATATGGTATGTTTAATAGGCGAAAAGCGTAAACATAGTCAATAAACAGGGCTTAGAATTTTCTGAATTCATTTTTTCTATAGATATTAAGTATCGTAACATTCGATATGATTCTACAACTCTAACAAGAAAACCCTACGTGCTACTACTTTCTGTTTGTCATTTTTGTATTTGTATAGGTCCATTCTATTAGATTATGCTATTCTGATTTGTGTTACAACAAAAATATTTTTTTTTGTCGACCAGTGATTATCAAACATCATATTACAGACTTACCTTTTGTAATTTTCGTTTAGCCTCGACAATTTTGCATTTGGCTTCGTCTTGTTTAGCTTCTACTTCTTTTCTGTGAATCTCCAATAATTCCGCGAGTTTTTGCTCCTCTAATTTCCGCTCTTTTTCTAACTCTCTTAGGTGTTTTCTGTACAGGGCAGTTTCTCTTCTAGCCTGTTCAGTTGCGTCTTGCATGGCAGCTTTTTCACGCTCTATTTCTAACTGAGAAGAAAAAGTTCAATCCGTTTATCAATCAGTTTTTTTATTTTTTATTTCAACAACTTGAAATAAATTTTTTTACGAGCCGATTTTATAATATTTTTAAAAATTTTTTGATTAACAGAATCAGACATCATGGCAACATAAGAACATCAAAAGTCCTAATGCTTTGTGTTATGTTGCAACGTCAACTTTTAACCTCAGTTTAAACTTATCCAGGTTATTCTTAAATCTATTGTTACGTTGATCTATAAAAAGATGGAAAAGAAAAAACTGTTGTCTTTTGTTGTTGTTGTCTGTTGTTTTCCTATTTCAAGTTTTTTATTTAATAGCTTTGTTTAAAGCCATTGCAGTTTTTGGAATTTACACTTCCTCAACGTGATATTAAATATCTTAAGTAATGTTGCACAAAACTATTATACAGGGTGTTTTAAAAAAACATGGGCCATCGCTTAACGGGGGATTACTTGTCCAAAAACAAGTTTTGTAAGTACATGAGTCCGCAAGTGTTTGGTTTTTGAGATGCAGGTTGTTGAAGTTGAAATCTTATTTTTAATTTTTTTAAATACCTGAGCCAGGGTGGTGAATGCTTGGTCTAATGCATTTTCTTCTTTTTTTCGTTGGGCTTGTAATTTGTTCTGATAATCGATTTGTTCCAAAATTTGTTTAGCAGCTTCATCCCGTTTTCGTCTTTTCGAGTCGAGTGCTAGAATTATTTGAAAAAATTATAATTTTCTTCTTCAAAATACAAAAAACTAATTAAAATCAGAGCAATCAAACAAAATTTTTAATGTTGATGCTAAAAAGTAAACCAAAGAGTAAATATTAGATACCTCCAAATAATCCAGAATTGAAATCTCTTATCTTCCAGTGTATAAAGTCAATAAATATCTATTCCCGACCTGGAATACACCCCCAATTCTTATAGCTCACGCTATGATAAAATACAAGAAAGAGCAATTCAGCAACACCTTTCTTACCAAAAAAACCTTCTCAGATCTGTTAAACACCAAATATTCAGGTCACAGAATACTCTCCACTGATGGATCTCAAACAAATGGGACTGTGCACCTATAGAAAGTAGCTCCACATTCTATAATACTACAAGTGTTCAATCCTCTGAACTCTTAGCCATTTGGAAAGTAATTGACCTTGCCTTAGTACTAAAGTATAAAAAGCAGACTTGTACCTAACCTAACCTAACCTAACCTAATAAAAAAAAATTCATTCATATGGATTCCAGAACACAAGGGCATCTCCTCTAATGAAAAGGTTGTTAAACTAGCGAAAACTGAAACCACAAATACCCTTAAAGTTGAGAGTCCAATAGAGATTCAAAAAATCTTACGCAACTGAAATGGGATCTGCCGATGGAGGTCAATAAAATCTGGGAAATCAAAACAACCTTTTTTTTTAACAATATTACAAACATATAAAGACGAATACCTACAATTATAGTCAGACTTCGTATTGGGCATACAAAGCTAACCCATAAACATCTAATAGACAAGACAGAACCGCCCAGATGTCTGGAGTGTAACACAACCCTTAGAATAAAACATATTTTTGAGAACTGTAATAAATATGCAAAAACCTTATCTAGAGTAAATATAACAGGCATTATCAGAGAAAAGTTTTCCTATACAGATTTCAAAAAAATTATACAATTTCTCTCTCTCTCTCTCTTTCTCACTCTCTCTCTCTGTCTCCCTGATGATATTTTTTATCTCTTGAATGTTATTGATAGTCTAAAATTCAGTAATACTGTTATGAAAGATTTACATTGTGATAACTAAATTAAGGGAGTTATACCTTCTATTTCTTCCCTTCGAAGTTGTTCACTCAACTTTTGCATCTCAATGCGGTCCTCGTAAGCTACTCTCTCTACTTCTTGTTTCAACAGTTCCTTGCCTTTTATCTGTTTGTCCCATGTACTCAACATTGCCTTTTCTTTATTGCGCCTTTCCAACATTTCCTGAACCTCTCGTTGTTTCTAAAATGTGTATTTATTTTTATTTAATAACAGACATCACATTAAATATTAGCCAATATCTAAAACCCCATTTCACTGGACGATCTAATTATTATGGCCGTAAAACAGCCCGGACTTCCCTCCACCTGACATATTTCTATAGGGCTATCTGAAGAATCGAGTTTATTATGATAAGCCTCAAAACGTTCAGGTCCTTAAACAAAATATTTTGGAAGAAATCAGAATCATCCAGATTTCACTAGGGATACTATTAACAAGAAACTGAGGAATAATATTCAAAAATGCATTAGAAATAGAGGAGACTATTATGAAAATATGTGAAATACCATACGCCCAGAAAATATAAGTATAATATAATATGTCAGGATAAATCCTAAAACTTTTATATTTGAAGTTTTTTTTATCTTTTTGGTGTAATATCTTATAACTAATAACCTTAGCTTCTTCTTCCTTCAGTATTAGTTCATGCCACATCTTATCTAATTCCCTATCGGCTTCCCTTCTGGCTTCGTTCTCTCTTATTTGCTGTAGCTGGCAGTATTTAGATTCTATCAAGTTCTTCTTCGCTAGAGCTGGTCTTAGTTCTTGGCATCTTTCTCTAAAAATTTTAATTTAGAAAAAGAAGACAAAAAAGAATATTTTTTTTTATAGTATTTCGGTATTTTCATTAATATTCCCGAATGGACCTAATTATACTTGCAACCTCTATTGTTTTGCACTTAAAGAGCAAATAAAATCCAATCATTGCTTGTCTTGAAACTACGAAAAGTAATGTTGGAATGTGAATTAGTTATATAGAAGAGATGACAACGTTGTCATAATAAAAAAATTGCAAAAATAGCTCTTATATAATAAACTAAAAAAAACATTGCAATGTCTCGGAAAAACTTAACATCTTCATCAGGACAGTTAACTAGAGAGATGAGTATAACTAGCGCCGAACCCGATACTCTACTACCACGGAGCAGCATAAAAACATCTGTGGCAAAACTAATAACCCAAGAAGAGTAATTAAACCAACTGTACAAACTCGTTAAGTAATTTAATTACAATTAGGCTATGACTTTCGCCACAGGTGGCTTTATGCTGCTCGGTGGTAAGAGAATATCAATTGCGGCGTTCTTTTGGGAACCACAAATGTCGGCTTTGCTCTTGTTGGTGACACTGGTGTGGTTTTGTGTATTAAGTTTGAAGTTGGTTGTATGTCTCTCAACTAGTTGATTGTACCGCTGAAGATCTCAATCTGTCAGAAACACGTGTCTACGGGTGGTCAAATTTGATATTGCTTTAGCGACCATCCCAAAAAAAATCTCTTCTGTATTATACTATATAATAGTTATTGTCACGTTAATGTTTTCTACTATTATATATATATATATATATATATATATATATGTATATGTATATATATATATATATATATATGTATATATATATATATATATATATATATATATATATATATACAGTGTGTCCGAAATTGGTTATGCCAGTATTGGGATCTCGGAAACCGTGATAGTTACAAAAACGTTTAAATGGAGAAAGTATTAGACAATTATGTTTGTAATTTAACGCCGTTTTGCTCGCGATTCTATCTTTTTTAGTTTTTGAGATATTTTGAAAAAACCAAAAAACTGCATTTTCGAAAAAGTCCTATAATTTATTTATTTATGAAAATTTTCAAAATCTGTAAGAACATTATTAAGGCAACTTTTTACGTAGAGTGCACCTATTAAGTCAGATTTTACATACAACGTTTCGATGTTCTAGAACCATCATCAATTTTGTTTTTTCTTATAGCCGCTGTGTTCGATTTTAACAGTTTTGAAAAGAGTATTTCTTTAGCTTTTCAACGGTGTATCACACTTTGTAATTAGGTTATTACTAAAGGTGCAAAAAGTGCGTAGAGAAAATATTTAAACGTTTTTTGGAATTATCAAATTATCAAAATTAATAGTGTTAAATAGCAATATATTGTAATTTAACATCCAGTTCTACAAAAAATCAGTAAAAACTACTTAATAACATAATTGATTCGTGCACAATGTTCACACATGTTCAAACTACCACCCGCATATAACACTAACATCTTTGCCCACGTAGGCTTTGCGTTTGAAATAAGACTGTTTAAACATTTTTTCGAACTATCGATATAAATTAAAATTTAATAGTTTCAAATAGCAATATTTTTAAATTGGACATTAAATTCTGCATAAAATCAGTAAGTTCTACTCAGTAACATTAATACTATGTGCACTGCACATAATGTACCCCGAAGAACGACTGTCGACAGAACTTCTTTTCAAGCGCTGCACTGATTAGAAGCTTGCTAGGGTTAGCTAATTTTAAGAATCGCAACAGAAAGTATGCAAGTATGACAAGGAACGGAATAGGCAAATATTAGAATATTTTAATGAAAATCTGGTTTTTTCCATAAGAAGAATTGAAACAGAACTTCCCATTCTGAAGTCAACCGTTCATGGCGATTTAAAAGTACTAACCTTACAAGAATTAACAGAAAATCAGTATGAACTACCTACTCAATAAAATTAATAAAAAAATGCTACATAATACTAGGATTAAAAATGTTGACCGTTTTTTTCTATACAGTGTCCGCATTTCCTTTCAACTGTTCTGATTACCCGTTGAATGGTATTTCTATTTATATTTTCTAGAATATTTCGGGTTCGCTGCTCAAGAACTTGCCTATTTTCTGGGGGGTCAAATTCGTATATTTCATTTTTCGCACATCCTTATAAATAAAAATCCAACGGCGTGATATCCGGGGATCTAGCTGGCCAGTGGACAGGACCACTGTTGGATATTACGTTTTCACCAAAAGTTGTTGTTAAAAAGGTTTGTACATCCCTGCTGTTATGTGCAGGACAACCGTCTTGCTGAAACCACAAGCTATTAAACTGATCATCTGGTACAGCTTCTCGAATGGCAGGAACTATTTGATTCTGTAACATGGCAAGGTATCTTGGGCCTGTCAGTGTCTGATCAAAAATAAAGGGACCAATGAGACGATTTCCTAAAAAGTGATGGAAAATATTGAATTATAAGCAATTCAATTAGACTATGTTTATCTTACCAAGCATCCCGCACCACACATTAAAACCAAATCGCTCTTGCAGCCTGCGTGGATCGCGTAGTTGCGGATTTTCAATAGCCCAATAATGGTGATTTTTTTTATTAAAAATGCCACAGTTTGTAAAATGAGTCTCATCTGACCAAATGACTTTATTGCAAAAAGCGGGATTTTCTCGACATCTATTGATATACCAATTACAAAAAACAATTCTTCTTTCGAAATCACCTGCTTGAAGTCCTTGCACAATTGTTGGCTTGTAAGGACGATATTTAGTTACTTTTAAGACGCCATGAACGATAGATTTTGGAATTTGAAGTTCTGTTTCGCTTCTTCTTGTAGATGAAGTCGGATTTTCATTAAAATATTCTAGGATTTGCCTATTGCGTTGCTCGTTGTCTTTTGCATACTTCTTTGTGCGAATCTTATTAAAACTGCCAAACTCAAGCAAGTTTCTAACCAGCGTTTGAAAATAACTTCTGCCAGGCTGCCGTCTTTCGGAGTACGTGTCAAAATACACATCCATGGCCCTGTTTGCATTTCTTTCATTTTTACTATAACACACTAACATATCAAACATTTCTTCATTAGAAAAGTTTAACGCCATTGTAATCCTTATTAAAACAGCGACGAATGTTAAATAAAACTTAAACGTTGCATTTTTGACAGATTAAAAGCATTCTATTATTTCAAAACCAAAGCCTACTTGAGCAAAGATGTTAGTGTTATCTGCGGCTGGTCATTTGAACATTTGTGAACATTGTGCAATGTTATTGAGTAATTTTTACTAATTTTTTGTAGAACTGGATGTTGAATTACATATTGCCTTTTAACACTATTAATTTTTAATTTTTTACTTTGATAATTCCAAAAAACGTTTAAATATTTTCTCTACGCACTTTTTGCACCTTTAGTAATAACCTAATTACAAAGTGTGATACACCGTTGAAAAGCTAAAGAAATACTCTTTTCAAAACTGTTAAATTCGAATACAGCGGCCATAAGAAAAAACAAAATTGATGATGGTTCTAGAAAATCGAAACGTCGTATGTAAAATCTGACTTAATAGGTGCACTCTACGTAAAAAGTTGCCTTAATAACGTTCTTACAGATTTTGAAAATTTTCATAAATAAATAAATTATAGGACTTTTTCGAAAATGCAGTTTTTTGGTTTTTTCAAAATATCTCAAAAACTAAAAAAGATAGAATCGCGAGCAAAACGGCGTTAAATTACAAACATAATTGTCTAAAACTTTCTCCATTTAAACGTTTTTGTAACTATCACGGTTTCCGAGATCCCAATACTGTCATAACCAATTTCGGACACACTGTATATATATAAATATATATAAATATATATATATATATATATATATATATATATATATATATATAACGAAAAAAAGGTTAGAAAGTTTACTCCTACACCATTTTGTCGAGAAATAACTAAAACAGGATCTTTTGTTTGTTTTAGGGCCAAGGAGCCATCTTCTACCGTAACATCTACCCCGGCAAGGCCCATCACGCAGTTTTTCTGAGGGGTATCAGTATTAAAACCGAAATACTGAAGCAAACAAGGTGTCATGTCATTTAACTTTAAAAGTCGATGAGGGAAATAGGCAACCAGTGGCGCCATCTGTAGGTACTATGGTGCAATTAAATCTCTTTAGATGCGACCTGCTTTCGATCACAAGACGACACATCTGTGCAAAAATAGAAGAGAAACATAAATATCAATTATTTCTGGATGGTTCTTGGTCGTAAAAAGTTATTCGAAACGAAAGAACAAATGGCAAGGAAATTTACTCCTTCACCATGTGTCGAGAGACGACCAAAACATGATTCTATGTTTGTTTAACGACCAAGGAGCCATCTGATGCCGTAGTATCTGCTCCAGCTAGGCTCATCAGGCAGTTTCCTTGCGGGGTATTAGTATTAGAACCGAAATACTCAAACTCTGAAGCAAACAAGATGCCATGTCACTCGACTTTTAAAGTCGATGGTGGAAATAGAGGCGCCACCTGTAGGTACTATGGTGCAACTGGAGCACAAGACGACACATCTGTGCAAAAATAGAAGAGAAACAGAAATATCAATTTCTGTGCGGTTCTTCGTCGTAAAAGGTTATGCCTCGGTAGCAGATGGCTCCTTGGCTCCTTAAACAAACATATCGTTACGTTTTGGTTGTTTCTCGACACAATGGTGAAGGAGTAAATGTCCTTACCTTTAGTTCTTTCGTTTCGTAGAACTTTTTCCGACCATATAAATTGATATGTCTGATTCTCTTATGTATATATATATATACTTACTGGTACTGTTCTATCCGTTTCTGATGCACTATCTGCAAGCGCTCTTCTTCACGCCGAGCTTTAAGCATTTCCGCTTTCTGTTTCATTTCCGCCATCTTTCTGTCGGCTCCTTTTTGAGCAGCATCAACTGTTTCGTAATAGTAGGCACGCTCCTCTTTACACAACAATTCTTGCAATCTAAAAATGAAAAGAAAAAAATCGGTAAATTTCCTTTACCGAGAACTTCCCTCATGATTTTTTTTCATCTGTTAGGAATAGTGAAGTGTGACCCAATTTAGTTCAGTACATAGTCACAGTTTATACGTATTATATATACTTCTTTTTTATTGGGCGCCATTTTGTCCCATTATATTGAATTCCTACCAATATTTCACCATTTTCTTTCTACCTATGCCACACTTGACTTTTGGGAATAATTTAAAATAAATTCAATAAGTAGTTTTTACATTGACACTGCCATTTTGTTACATCATGTTGAATTGGCCCGCAGATATTTCCTAGCTTCCTAGATCGCTAACGAAAACCATTTAGAAGCTTAATATCTGGGAAATATCTGCAAACCAACGGAGTAGGTAAAGACTGATAATATGGGTTTCATGCAGGATATAAAATCTATATATGTGTCCTGAGAATCCAACAATAAAGTTGTGAAACGTCGACAATTTAAAAAAAGTCTTTTGTTTCTTTAATGAATCCTTACTACAAATAATACACCACTCTAACATAACAACAAGAGCATTGTTAACGAAAACCATTTAGGAATATAATATCTAGGAAATATATGCGGACCAACGGAGTATAGTCAAAAGCAGTGTTATCGTACGGGTCATACGATTTATCAACTTTTTAAGTTTGTTTTTCTTTTATTGCGTGTAATAATATCCTCCGCATAAACTCCGGAAGATGGATTAGATAGACCTATGATATTTTCATATGAAAAAAGAGGATAAACATATAAATATCAGCAGTTGCAAAAATCTTTGAGCGATGTCACTTCAAAGTCAGATTGAGAACTTAGTGACAAAATGAGTAACAGAAAACAATTTTCGGCTTTTTTGCATCCACAAGCGAAAAAAATGGTATTAAATCTAATAAAATATTACGAAAATGAAAATTCACCGGCCAATATCCAGGACACAGTCGCAAAAACTTTGGGAATCAGTATAAGGACTGTGCAGAAAATTGTGCATGAAAAAAAGCATAATTTATTACCGAAGAAGATTAAGAAATGTACACGAAAAAACCAAAGACAGAAGACTTAAGTGACAAAAATGGATGTTCGTAATGCAATTTACGATTTATACACATCAAAAACTAATATAACCCTTCAGGTTTTAAAAGAAGCTTTAAAAAATCGAGGCATATTGAAAATTGGACTAAAATCGTTGTCAAAATTAATAAAAATGTTGGGTTTTCGATATAAAAAGGACTGTAATCGAAGATTTTTATGCGAGTATAGCAAGTCAGCGTATCCAGTTTTTGAAGAAATACACGGAAAATGTTAATTCAAAATTTAGAAAAGTGGTATTTTCAGACGAGCCTTGGATATTTTCTAATGGAAGTGGTTCGAAATCTTGACAGGACGAGTCTGTAAAAAGTGTCAATAGAAAAAAGGGATGTGGGACGGGAAAACGGTTCATCATTTTGCATGCAGGTTCTTCAACAGGATTTCTCCCAAGTGCAAGTTTACTGTTTTCTTCAACATCCAAAAGTATGGACTACCATGATAATATGAACTGTGAACTGTTTGAAAAGTGGTTAAAAGAACAACTGATTCCAAATTTAGATGTTCCATCTTTAATCATTCTGGACAATGCATCTTATCATTCAAGAATCTTAAATAACCAACCTACGTCATCCTGGAAGAAAAGTGATATAAACAAAATCCTTTACCCAATATGCTGAAACTAGAACTTCTTTTAATGGCAAAATCTATTAAAAAACCAACAATATATGCTGTAGATGAAATATTACGGGAAAATGGACATGAAGTGTTATAACTAACGCCATACCATTGCCAGTTTAACGCAATAGAATTAATGTAGGTTGGGGTAAAATCATATTACGAAAAACACGTGAACGATCATCAGATGAAGTGCAAATTGTTTGGCAAGATTCATTAAATTATATTACGCCGGAGTACTGGAAGAAATCTGTGGAACATACGGCGAAATTAATATTGGATTGGTGGAATCGAGAACGAGTGCTAGATGACGACTCAGAAAATAAGGACTTTTTAACTGATGATGATATTTTTTAGTCTATAATATTAAAAAGTTTCTGAAGGATTATATTACTCTTTGACGTGTATAAATCATAAATTGCATTATCAATATGCATTTTTGCAGTGTAACATAAGTCTTTTGCCTTTGGATTTTTTCTTGTACATTTCTTAATCTTCTTCGGAAGTAAATTATGTTTTTATTTTTCATGCACAAGTTTCTGTACATTCCTTATACCGATTCTCAGAGCTTTTGCCACTGGCTCCTGGATATTAGCCAGTGAATTTTAATTTAAACATTTTTTTATTAGATTTGACACCATTTTTTTGCTTACTTTTTTAGTACATTTGTAATTTTGTAGGCAATAAATAAATAATTATAGAATACTTGCTCCAATTTTAAAGCTTGTTTAAAAGTAGAAAATATATAACGCGGCAAGAACTAGTATATAGTAGAAAATGGATTCTTTGGGATGACCTCTAAAGCAATGGAATTTGGCTAACCATAGACACGTATTTCTGACTTAAGGTCTTCATCAGTATAGTCAACTATTTGAAAGACGAGTACAACTAGTGCCAAAATGAATACACAAAACAAAACCAGAGTCACCAACAGGAGCAAAACCGACATTTGTGATTACCAAGAGAACATCCGAAATCTTCGCCAGATATTTATATATATATATATATATATATATATATATATATATATATATATATATATATATATATATATATATATATATATATATATATATATATATATATATATATATATATATATATATATATATATATATATATATATATATATATATATATATATATATATGCCTTCCGACTTTATTTCGGCGCTTGCCATTTTGTGTATTTTTGTTTTTGCTAACCAAAACATTTTAACCAGATACATATTTAGCGAATTTTCTTATTTAGTCTCTTGGCATTTAATATATAAAATAATATTAAGTGGCTATCTTAATAATATTGCGTATTATAATAAAAAAAAACTATTTTCTTCCTCCCTGTATATTTGTAAATAGCCCATCGAGATTTAATAACTCGATAAGAGAATCACACAACATTTTGGTATTCACTGTGTTTTCTGATTTGATTCACAATATTGATGACCTTTGGACCAGCACGATAAGACCGCATTCGACTATAGGTAAAAACTGGTAATATGGGTTTTATGCTGGATACAGGATATCTATATGTGTCCTGAGGATACAACAAATAGGTTGCGAAACCTTGACAACTAAAAAAAAAACTTTTCTTTTTATTACTGTATCGTATTCCCAAATAAAACAAAGCTTTAACAATTTTTTTTGACCTTGTTCCGCCATATTGGATTTCTAGCAAAATATTTCCAGGTCATCCTCATATGACTCTTAATTTTTGGTCAAAATTTGAAGTCAATCGGGGAAGTAGTATTGAAGCTATGTCGCGAACTGACAGACAGACGGACCGACGGAATTAATAAAGCATGTTTTTTTGGCGTCTAGGGACGCTACAATGTGAATATACGTAATACCTGTGAGGGAGATTTGTTCACGATTACAAACATTTTATGTGGCCAGTTTTATGCCGTCATCTTGAATTAGTAACACAGTTTTACTAGTTAAGCCCTATACCACAATTATGTATAGCACAATTTGAAATTAATTTTTGTACGAAAATCAAGTAATATGTTGATTGATAAGATTTTGGTATGAATCCAACATGGCGAAATAAAAAGACGGCGTAATGAAATATTTAAAAATTCTGCCTGAAAACTACTTAATGTATTGTTTTCAAATTTTGTGCAGTTTTTAACTACGGTATAAAGAACGTGTAAAATTTTTGGAAAAAATGCAAAATGACGGAACAAAATGTCGGCCTAGCGTTAAAATTTACTGCTTAAAAACTAATTATCCAGTTTAATTCAACTTTTGCACAAAAATGAAGTGTTACATGGATTGAACTGATAATACTTTGGTATGAATCCAAGATAGCAAAACTTTTATATCAGAACAGACGATTGTATGTACATTTATATATACTATCATTATATTTTTTATAAAGCATTAGTTGTATTTAATGTCTAGTTATAATAATGAAGAAAAGAACTTTCTTGACAGAATGGTGAATGTAATGGATAACTGAAGGCAATTATTAAAAAGTCTGCAATTTCAACATCTGAATGAAATATAAAGTTTGGAAAAAACATACTTTGCGCGTCTCCTCTCTACGGCTTCTTCATATTCTCTCCACTTTTCTTTCACCTTGTTCTCTATCGACCTCTGTAATATTTTTTTGTTGACGTGATGTTCGTATTTCTGTTCTATCGCCGATTGCAGCATCTGATTTTTCCTTCTTTCTTCTCGAAGTTGGTCAAAAGCTTCCCGTTTCTGTTGATAATGGAGCATCCGGACGTGTTGGTCGGTGTTTGGTTGTCTCGCATACTAAATAATGAAGAAACCACCAGAAAATATGTTAACAATGTAAAATTAAAGATATAATGGTTACTAGGTGAAATTGATGCTACAATAGGAACAATAATCAAATGTAGCCTGCAGCGCTTTTTCTTTTTTTTTTGAAGGCCATTTAAGTGGCCAGACATCACACTTGCGCCATCGTAACATTGCCCTATGAATTTATGTTTATAGTCAAAGCGGTCCAAAATTTGATCCGATAGAGAATATAAATTCTCCGACCTTGAGAATCTCTCTACTACTGAACCTTCTGAATTAACGTATCTTAAAATTAGGGAGCACTGGCAGGTTTGCGTAATATCAGTGGTGTTAGCCACTCGCACAGAAAAAAACTGTGTGTTCATTATTTCATTTTTTACATGATCTTATAAATAATCAGAAATGCATTCAATTAAATTCAATTTATAATTAATTATTTCGTTTTGAATAGTTTTCGAGTCACCAGTAAAAACATTTTTAATTTTTTTGTCGTGATCTTTTAGTTCTTGGGGACTTCTCGGTATTAATAAACCTAGAAGCTTTTTAAAATTCCCCCTATTTATTGACTCGCTGCTCTCATCATGGCCGCGAAAGACTAACTCTTGTTTTGCAAGGTACAAAACTGCGTCAATTACCAAGCACATAAATAGTCTATTTAATCGGACGTTTTCGTTAAAATGTATTTTATATAGTTTAGCATTTTCTTTCAAAGTATCAGCCATAGTGCTTTGATTTTTTACAAATGTTTTTAGCATTAATTCCCATGTTTATGTAAAGACCTTCATATATTTGACATACCTGCAAATCCTTCCTTATTCCACACTGAATGTTTATTGGAAACTAGTAAACAAGGCCAGCAAAACTATTTTTGTAATATTTGACTACATAATCCATCGAGTTTCCAACAAAATGCAAACCACAGCCGTGATCGGATTCGTCAATAATGTAAAATAATAAACCCGACACCAAATAAAGTGCTAACAACAATATAAATAAATATAACGCAAAACAGTCAAGTAAACTGCAAAGGAACTAACCCGGTTGCAGCGAAATCCGCGAAAATAAAAGTAAACAACCACGGCCCAAACTGAACGACACGTGGGTGTAGTGTAATGCGTTAGCAATTCACCGAGAGCATGCTGGTTAACATTAATCTTCCATGCGGTCGACGTCATCGCGTTGTCATGGCAACGTAGTCGTAATCGTAAACTAAACATAGCACCTCCAGCAAAGTCGAAGCGGTTTGCGCCACTGTTATAGTTGTTGTAAAAAAGTTCGATTGAAAGTTTTAAAAAGACATGCCGCTAACGGTCAAGCAAAATATTTATTCGAGATGTACAGTTTATTTTTTGCCAATTAGGCGAATTAAATGAATGTAAAAACTAAAATTTTAAGAGACATATATTTATATATATAATAAATATAGTTAGATGTTTGCTTGTTTATTTTTCCTGGTGAAGTAGCACTTCACCTACTTCACCTGAATAGCCGCCGCTGACATTTTGCAACTTTTAGATAAAATAAATATTCAAGAAAGCTCAAGAAGTAGGTGCTATCTAAACAAAAATATTTAATGAAAAATTAATAAAAAGTAATTAATTGCTTGTTTAATTGCCAAATAGTAATATAAAGAAATAAAAAGTTTCAGTTGCACCACTTCTCTCTGCTATGCTTTGCGTGTCGCACGTGTTTCAGGAGTTTGACCAACGTTTCTCTGCACTTTCTTAAGTATTTTTTTATCTTAAAGTTTCAAAATTTAGCACTAGGTTCCTCTCATATCCGAACGCAGTTCTTATTAAGAATTAAACAAAACTCAAATCTACTAAAAGCGTTAACATTCAATGACGTCAAAAGTAAACATTTGTTCCATTAAAAGTAATTTTTTTAAACTGTGAAATGGATGAAATGGTAGGATTAAGTGAAAGAGAACGCATAGAAATATTAATTGATTGGCTATGGAGATACAATGCGTACCCAAATTTGTGAATTGTTTAACAATAAAGACCCAAACAGAGCGCCTATATCTCAAACAACTGTAAGTAAAATTGAAAAAAAAAGGAATTTGGCGCATGTAAGAAAAAATTATGAAAACGGCCGGCCCAGTATCTCAGAAGATGTGCAGTTAAATGTGTTACTATCAGTTGAATAGAATAGCCATAAAGCTAGTCGCACTATTGCTCCCGAAAACAATATTAGTAAACATAATAATGGAGAGATGTGTCAATGACCCTCAATTTTCATGAAGAATTTTGTTTTCGGATGAAGCAACGTTTTGCCTAAATGGAAGTGTGAATGGAAAAAATTGTCGATATTGGGCTACAGAAAACCCGCACTGGATAATGAATTGCCACAAAGTAAATTAATGGAAATGGGATTGTTGGAAACATAATTTTGGATCCCTTCTGCTTTGAATAGACTTTAACTGAAGAAAGATATCTAGAATTTTTAACATCCGTTTTGATACCTGCGCTTGCTGTATTATATCCAAATCCAGTAGATCCCGATATTCCCAACGATACTTTATAGTATCAACAGAATGGAGCACTAGCCCATTATACTCGTCCGGTTCGTGAATATTTGATTACGGTTTTCTCTGGTAGGTGGATTGGTAGACGGGGTCCGATAGAATGACCAGCCGGATTTCCTGATTTGACCCCGTTAGACTATTATCTGCGGAGTTACCTAAAATCTATAGTGTATGTTAATAGACCCAACAATATTGATGACCTTAAAGACCGAATAAGACAGGAAATTAGATTGATAGAAGCTCAAGTAGTACACAATGTTTTGTAAAAATTTGAAGATTCAATAATTTTTAAATTAATATTACATAATTTTAAGCATTAAGTTAAGCATTTTTTGATAAACATTGATTTTTTATACAACATAATATGTAGATTGTGATTGTGATACATTTTTCAATTAAAAAAATTAAGTTACCTGTCATAACTTGCTTTTGGGTCACCCTGTATACATGAAATTATACTAAAAAAAAAACGGCAATTAAAATTAAAAATCGACGGGTCCGATTTTTTTCTCGAGAAAAAAATATCTGATTTTGAAATTAATTTATTCCAACCTTTTCGTCGTCACTGTTATATGCATAAAAACCTTATATTCCAATCAGTTTTAAATAGTTAACTAAATTTTAATAATATTACAATGACCTTTGAGCTCGAATGTGATATTTCCAATAATAAAAAATATTTTCGTTTAAAATAATCTGTAACACATTGTCCAAATTACAATTTTCATCTGCAAAATTCGCCGCAAAAATGTTTTAGCAATGAAAATATTTTAATAAGATTTCGCCTTGCTTCCTTATTAAGGAATTGGTTAATTTGGATTTTTTTTTAAATACAGGACAAGTCAAAATAAGCCCCTGTTCAGTCCTCGTACTTAATAAACCACCACCAGAAATAAACACTGATTTATGGGAAAAAGCATCGAATTTTCGAAAAAAATTGTAAAAAGCTGTTTAGAACTTAAGGGGGAACTGCACGCAAAAAGCGACAAGGTCGAGTCAAGTTCAAAGTAAGATGAAAAGGTACCTACGCATTAAAAAAAACTTCCTGCACATCCGACCTCAAGAAAATGTGTTATGTATAGGCAATTTAAATTAAATTTCGTTTAAAAATAGGTTCAAAAGGGTTCACGTGCTGCAAAAATACAAAGACATGAGTACGATTTTCCATTTCAAATTTTGCAGTTACGTAGACAAAGGATCAATGCAAGGCGGTAAAGAGCCATTTTGTGGAAAAAAAATTATATGCGACGGCATTTGCGTCAAAAAGTGGTCGTAAAATGGTCAAAAATGGACAAATCTACTTCTGTTTTATAATTCTAGATTAGATTTTTTCATAAAAAAAAATGCATTTAGCGCCCAACTATACATATTTACCTATTGAAATCACATTGAAGCTAATACATATCTCTTATAGTTTTAACATAATATTGCAGCGGCGGAAGGCTTGCAAATGATCCATAATACTGCGTGCAGTTCCCCCTTAATGCAATTCTCTTATCGACAGCAAGAAAAATCATTTTTCACTATTTTCGGATTTTTTTTTAAAAGTGGGATATTTATAGGGGATATGGGATAATTTTTGAAATGATATATTATTTTCTCATTCTACCTATCAAAACCTCTATGTACTGCGCAGGAAAGTGGAGTGGAGTTTTCTCCTTCTCCTGACACTCCGTGCAGGTAGAGTCCTCCTCAAAACCTAAAATAGACAGGTGCCTCCTTAATCGACAGTGCCCCGTCACTACCCCAACGAGTTCAGGGCAGTGACGTAGCCAGGAGCCTTGGGGCCTCGGTGCAGGGTATTTTATAGGGCCCCCCTTCCCGAGAAATTCTCCCAGAGGGGGCGGAGTTAGGGGGACTCGGGAATCAGTAATTCTAAGCAATAAAGTGTTTCAAAAAACACGCACCAACGTTTACAGGGAGATTATCTGTAAGAAAATAAAACGAAAAGTTCATATGAACGTGGGTCCGCAGATGCTTGGTTTTCGAGATACAGGGTATTAAAATAAAAAAAAATTTTTGGTAATTCCGAATCAGTATTTTATTAGGCATTGACACAACCTCTTAGATATTCAAAGGCTATATTTTGACAGTACCTAACAGTTTTTATTTCAACCAAGGGCGTAGGGGTGTGTAATCATGCATCTTCCTTGTTAAAAAAACGAGAACCCGCTGATTTTTTTTTAAATTACTAAAAATACACAAAAATGCCTTAGGATTTGGAATACGATAAGTCGTTTTCGAAAAAAAAAAAGAAATTCTATTTTGATGCACGCATCTAGCACCTCAGTTGGAGTTAGGATTGCCCAGAACTCTACAAAAGTGATTCCTTGGATCATTTTAATAAAAAATATTTAATTAACCTATGTCCTCAAATGTCTTATTTTTGAGATGCAGGAGGTAAAAGTTAATACAAAAAATGTCTTTTAAATTTAACACCATGTACCTCAAACATAGGGCATTTGAGGCATACATTTATTAAAACTTTTTTTCTTGAAATGAAAGCTATTACTTTTTAAAATAATCAGTGGCTTACCATTTTTTTATTAAGAAAGTCAAAGATGGTTATCTTAATCTAAGCCCATGGTTGAAATAAAATTGATTGAATTGTATCAAAATATAGACTTTAAATGCCTATGAGTTTGAGCCAAATCTTAATCAAATGGTTCTTACTGTTTCGGAATTACTAAGAATAATCGGTGGCGCATCTTTTTTAAAACACCCTGTATATTATTAAAGTAATAGTGTAGTATAAAAATAAATGATATGAAATAAAACAAATAAAAAACTTGTAAGTTGTAGCAAACCAGGGTTGTTACACGGCAACTTTTTAATGTGTACAACTCCACAAGTTGACTGTGTAGATTTGTGCAGTTTATGTGCCATTATACCGTCTGGTTTTAAATTTTAAACGAAAGCCTATGTCTATATACAAATTAAAAAAATAAAATTTGCGGATGAAACACTTTTGACAAAGAAAAAAAACCAAATTTTCTACAATTTTCAAAACATTGCAGTGCAAAATCTCCTTATTGTGGTATTAGAAATAAAAGGAACCTTACAGTGTTGCCAAATTGCCTTACAGTTCTTGATTTATGATGTAAACATCTTAAACTTAACTCTACGCTCCCAGTGACTAAGCTGTACTGTTTTTTATGTTATGGCTTTAATGATGATGCCCTCGGCGCCTAACCTGGTGCTAACCCGGTATCGATTTACCGACTGTATCAACGCTTGCAGCGTTTGTACTGTACGTATTTTTATGTTATGGCTTTATTGATGTCTTCGACACCTAACCGGGAGCTAACTCTTTACACCTTGTGCTCCTAATGACACCGTTTCAACTATGCAACAAAATATTATTAGCAACCCTAATAAAGAGTTGAATTCTGAATTCTTCGCCGATAAAATAAAATTAAATTTGGCAACGTTGCTTCTTGAATACGGGGAAATTAAAATTGTCAAATGCCTGTTTAAGAATTTTTTAGTTAAATAATATTAACATATTTTGTTGATACACTTTTAACATTAGTTAGTTAAGAACTTATTAAGAGTATATTATATAATAATATAATCTAATTTATTTAATCTGCGTGCAATTTTAACATAATTAAAGTAAAGTAGACATTTATAACTATATGCACCTAGTGCCTTAAAGTTACAACTATTTGTTTTTTTTTTGCAAAAAAGAGGTTCATCCGCAAATTTTTTTGCTGAAATGGGTTTATTTCGCGGTAAGCTCTACAGTGAATTCAAAAAAAGTGAGAATATTAAAAATACCTAATTTCTACAAGAGCCAAATTGAGTTAAAACCGAGGATCGACGTTCCAAATTTTACTAGTGTATCTAAAAAAATACTTAAAATTAGCGGGCTCTTGTAAAGAATTTTACCCATGGAATTTAACAAATTTAAAATATACATTTGAAAGATTACCTTTTTTTAATAGTTCCTATACACAAAAATTGATGGATGAGGTACTTTTTCAAATTATATCCAAAAAAACTAAGATTTCGGAAGGTTGCACTGAACTTGTTTTTGGCGTATCGCTAAAAACATATTTTTCACAAACTTAATTTATGAACTACGTAAAAGACTGATTATATTATAATGCTTTATAACACCAAAATTATTATTTCTAACTAAAAGTTAGAAGTAATTATTGTATTAGACATTATTAAACGTTTTTAAACATAATTACAGCTGCTAAATAAAGAGAGAACGGGAGTGTCGTCTGTTGGACAGTTGGACGGAAATTCAGTGTGCTGGGGATGCTACGTTGTCAAGTTTATTTTATATTTTATAGATTATCTATATAAATTATATCAGAAAAACAAAACGCATTTGTGGGTTGTGGATCGGTACCACCAGGAGCGCGAAGGCACTAGGTGGATTGGTATCGGGTTAGCACCAGGTTAGGCGCCGTAGGCGTCATGGTTAAAGCCCTAAAAGACGAACAACCACGCAGGGCATCACGGGCGAAAGTCTAACATTCGGCATCGACCCAGAGGACCGATGTCGAATGTTAGGCTTCCGCCAGTGATGCACCCGCCTGTTGATTAGTGTTGACCGCACTAGGTAGATTGGTACCGGGTTAGCATCAGGTTAGGCGCCGTAGGCGTCATCATTAAAGCCCTAATATAAAAGACAAACGACAGCGAAGTACCGGGTGGTCGAAATTGGTCTGTTTTAACAGAGAAAACCTATTTCCTGACTAGATAGAGCAAAACTGACTTAGGTGTCATGGGCTCGATTTCTGAGAAATGTTTAATGGCAAAAACCGCCTGCCGATATTTTCACTGCCAACTGAGATATAGGGCGTTTTTCAATTTTCGGCCATTTTGAAAATTGTCCATAACTTTTTTATTTTGCGGAATATTAACATTCTGCAAAGACATTCTAAAGGCACTTTTTTATGTGCAATCCAGTGGCGTACTCAGATTTTTTTCTATAGTTGTCCGTTTTATCATAAATAGGCAAAACTTTTTTTTTTCAAATGGAAATCATAGTTGGCTATAAATTATAAAAAATGCTCGCGTTTAGCCCTTTTCAGTGATATAAAGTTGTAGGTACTTATTTTCAAAAATAACGAAAATATTAGGTGTTTTTGGTTTACATCGAAGTAGGCCTTGGAATAATGACGCGCGTTCAATATTTTGAATATATTGCTGTCAGATTACTGTAGTCTGGTGTAATTATTGCGTTTTGGTGTTATCTTTATAAAGTTGTGTTAAGTTGCTGACAAAATATGTTTGAGAATTATGAAAAGTATGATATGTTAAAATGTTACATATTATCTAACGAAGTTCCTGAAGCAGCTAGTGAATTATATTTTAATACATTTCCCGAGCGACGTCAACCGGATAACCGAATTTATCAAACATTAAAAAGTAATTTAGTAAATTACGGAAGTTTTAAAAAGTTAAGAACAAGACATTATGAACTAAAGGAAGAAAAGGAAATCCAGCAGCTAAATATAATTGGTGAGGTATTAGATCATCCTGGCACCTCCTCTCGAACATTGGCTAATATAACGAATGTTCCAAAGACCACCGTTTTAAAAATACTCAAAAAACATAAATTCAAACCGTACAGAACGAGAAGAGTTCATCAACTCCGTGAAGGGGACGCCGCTAGAAGATTGAGATTTTGTCAGTGGTATGAGCAAAAATTCATGGAGAATGAGAATTTTCCATTAAATATTATTTGGAGTGATGAATCCAGAGTAGATACTTCTGGTATATTTAATAGATATAATTCATATCACTGGTCCACTGAAAATCCACACGTAGTTGTGCAACAAGACCGGCAAGGTCGGTGTGGATTCAATATATGGGTGGGGATATTCCGAGGAAGATTTGTGGGACCTTATTTTTACGATGGAAATTTAACTGCAGATGATTATGTAAATATTTTGCGCACATATATTGTCCCTTTGTTGGAAGACATACCTTTAGCTGATGCCAGAAATATCTACTATCAACAAGATGGTTGTCCCCCGCACAATGCAAGGATCATAACTGATCTTTTAAACTTCGAATTTCGAGAAAATTGGATTGGTACGTGGGGCCCCATACCTTGGCCTGCTAGGTCCTGTGACTTAACTCCCTTAGATTTTTTTTTGTGGGGAAGATTGAAGGACTTGATATTTAAAGGAAGAACCTTTCACACAAAAGAAGAATTGCAAGAGGCCACTAGGCAAGCTTTTGCATCTATTAGCCCAGTTGAACTAATAAATAGTTGCAACTCGGTACGCAAAAGATGCTTAGTTTGTATTCAACAGGGAGGGGCTCAATTTGAACAACTTCTCTAAATATATTTATCAGAAACCTATCTAACTAAATACCTAGATTTTCATAATTATTTTTTATTTTCACTTGTAGCTGTAAATAGTAGTTTAGTTTGTTAATTTTGTTCAACTTTGCTATGTAAACAAAAAAAAATAAAAAAAAATAATAATAAATAATTAAAATAACGTTAGCTAGTGTTATTTAAAGTTGTGTTTAAGTTGCTAACAAACTATAAATCTTAACAATACATAATTGAGATATTGTCATCACAAATCAAAGCCTACTTCGATGTAAACCAAAAACACCTAATATTTTCGTTATTTTTGAAAATAAGTACCTACAACTTTATATCACTGAAAAGGGCTAAACGCGAGCATTTTTTATAATTTATAGCCAACTATGATTTCCATTTGAAAAAAAAAAAGTTTTGCCTATTTATGATAAAACGGACAACTATAGAAAAAATCTGAGTATGCCACTGGATTGCACATAAAAAAGTGCCTTTAGAATGTCTTTGCAGAATGTTAATATTCCGCAAAATAAAAAAGTTATGGACAATTTTCAAAATGGCCGAAAATTGAAAAACGCCCTATATCTCAGTTGGTAGTGAAAATATCGGCAGGCGGTTTTTGCCATTAAACATTTCTCAGAAATCGAGCCCATGACACCTAAGTCAGTTTTGCTCTATCTAGTCAGGAAATAGGTTTTCTCTGTTAAAACAGACCAATTTCGACCACCCTGTACATCACTGGCGAAAGTCTAATATTTGGGATCGGTACAGGGATCCAAATGAGTTACTGTCGGGAGACAAACGTGAAAAATTTAATACAATAAAATAATGTAAGTTTGGCAACAATGCAAGATAGCCTTTCTTCAAATTGTCATGTTAAGGAATATGGCGTATTGGAATGCAGTGAAAATATCGAATTTCTTTTTGGTTTTTTTAATAGAAAAAGTGGTTCATCCATTTCTTTTATTTTCTTAAAACAGTTGAAGGTAAACTTTCTATTTTATATTAAAAAATTATCAAATTCCGTGGGTTTAATTGTTTACAAGACCCAATTTAGTGATTATAGGACAAACTTAATATTTGTACACAAGAAAATTAATATAACTCTTACATGTCCATAATATCCAGGAGTCAGCGCCGGTATTAGATTGTCCTGCGTTGGCCCTTTCTTGGTATTCCGTTTGCACCTCGGCGGAGGCACTAAATCTCCATTGAACATCTTCGCGGAATATTTTATAAAAGTTCAAAAGTCAAACCAAAACTGTACACTCAACATAACAATCACCTACACAACTTCACGTAATAATTGTTTAATCGATATTACTAAGGGAAACAAGCAGGTGATTTTTAAAGGGAATGGGGTGCTTCAATTATATACCACCGATAGAATTCCTGACATATATTCCTGTTTTTTTTTTATACATATAGTCCAGCTGTCATGCAGTTGTGGACGTGACAAATACAAAAGTGTAAAGTTTATACGAAGTCAATTAAAATTGCTCAAAAATCGGGGTTCGATCAATTTACCACAAAACACATTTAAAGAAAATAGCATTATTTTTATTGACAGTTCCTCATATTCATCCTCCTTGGGTCAACGTGGACTTGATGACGCATTCAATTGGTCAATGACAGGTTTTCATTGGTTCCAAATTTCTAGGATGCATTTATTTTCTCCGGTATGGGCGATAACTGATAAAATTTAACACGATATTTTCATAGGCGCGTAAATTTTTGTATTCTTAAATTGCAACAGGGTAAAAAGGATTAAATTTCGCTAATTTATTTCGTTCCATGGTGCCAGTTGTTTATTCCTGATTGGTTAAGAAATGTCATTTGCAGGCTCCGGGCGTAGATTTGAAATATTGTCAAAAATTAACTTTGGTTTAATGTTATTGTTTTTATTATCTATCTATTCTAATATATAAAATCCTTAATTGACTCACTGATTAAATACGCTCCTGCTCAAACCGCTTTACATAACAAGCTGAATTTTGGCACACAGATTGATTTCCCGATGTAGTTCTATAAGATATTTTTCGGAACTCAAATTCCAAGGGGGTGAAACCGCCCCCTTAAATATCACAATATTTTGTATCTAAAAATGGCTAGAAACTTCGAAACTGTTATACAGGGTGTTTTAAAAAATCGGGTCGCTGATTAATCACGATCTTGCTCAAACGCTTGCCGTAAAAAACGGAATTTTGGTACACGGATCGACTGCAAGGTGTAGAGGTTCAGAAAGAAGGGATTTTTCAAAACTTAAGTTACAAGGTGATAAAACCCCCCCTTACATAATACAATATATTTTATTTAAAAAACGGTTAGTTTTTGGAAAAACGCTTGAATAGTGTTATTTATTGTAATTTGACTCTTGACATAAAATGCTGAATTTTGATATAGAGGTTGATTGTACGGTGTAAAGGTTTGACAAGACGGGGTTCTTCGAAACTTAAATTTCAAGGGGGTGAAACCGCCCCTTGAATATTAAAATCTTTTTTTATTTATTAAACGGTTAGTTTAAAAAAAAAACGCTTGAATTAGGGCATTTTTGTATACGAGTTGACTACAGAGTGTAGAGGTTCGATAAGGTATGATTTTTTAAAAGACTTGTAAGGGGAAGAAATCGCCCCTTAAGTATTAAATTATTTTCTATTAAAAAAAAACGCTTAGGATTTCGAGTATTTTTTATTTTCATACTTTACATATTATAAGATTTTTTTAAAAATTGTACAGGGTGGTTCAATATTGGGCCATTGATTAATCACAATTCCACTCAAACCTCTTGACGTAAAAAGCTGAATTTTGGCACAAAGGTTGAATGTATGATGTAAAGATTTGATAAAAGAGGATTTTACGAACCTCAAATTTCAAGGGGTAAAACCGCCCGGCCCCTGCAATATTACACTTCTTATTATTTACAAAACGGTTAGTTTTTCAAAAAAAAAGCTTTAACAAGTGTATTTTATTTTATTTTTTACATATTTTAATTTGTTTTAATGTATACAGGGTATTACATAAAAAGGATCTTAAGAGGTACTTAAATAAGACGATTTAAGTACCTTTTTCTATCCCTTTCATTTTTGACATACGCCAACGAAGTCGCGGGTACCCGCTAGTAGTTATATATGTAAAATAGTCAATGTACCCTCAATGTCCGTTAAACGTTCTTCAGTAAACTAGAGATATGTACATAATATTATTTATTTTAATACCACGAATTGTTTTTTTAAACATTATTTATTTTCCTTTTGCAATATACAAAAATCGGTAAAATGACTAAATTGGTAATAAGTTTATAAACGTTATATTATTCTTAATATGTGTCAAATTTCTTGATAAAAATAAGTATGTATACTCATATATGACCCATATATTTACTTTTTCATACAGGATTATTCGCGGTGAATGTCCTATCAGAAGTATTTGGAGAACCAATAAACAGACTATCTTGAACATTTGGCTCTGGCCATAGGTAAACACAAACTCTATTTTTAAAATATTTTAAATTATGCGGTACTGCCGCTTCTAACTGAAACCGATATCAACATCCGTTTTCTAAATGGAAGGCCCTGTATATTATTGCAATTTTATATTGGCCTGAAAATTCTAAATTTTTTTTTTGATGTTTCCTATACCTAAATTCAAATTTCGAGAAAATGGAGGATGAAAATTGATATTTTTGACATTTTAAAGCTCTATAGCTCATAAACGACTTAATTTGCAACAAAAAGGATTTCAATTTCAGATTCTGCTTTTTAGTCGGCTACCTCCTGATATCAATTTTAAATTTGACAGAAGCTGTCATAATTAGACATTTCCTGTCGAAATTAAAATTGGTATCAGATGATAGGTAACTCAAAACTAAAATAGGACAGTGCAATCCGTTTTGCTGCAAGTTTTGGCGTTACAGAGCTTAAAACAGTAAAACATGTCAATTTTCAGGTGCCATTTTCTCAAAGTCAGTTTCATTTAGGTATAGGAAATACCATGCAAAAGTGTTTAAAATTCTCAAGACATTACAAAAATGCAATAATATACAGGGCATTTCATTAAAAATAGATATTGCCATCGGTTAAATATTTTAAAAAGAGAGTTTATGTTCAATTATGTGTAGAGGCAAGGTTTGAAAGTACTGTGTTTATTGATTCTCCAGATACTTCTAATTGGACACTCACCGTGAATAACCCTGTATATATATATACAATATAATTTTATCGATGAGATCTAATATACATATATATATATATATATATATATATATATATATATATATATATATATATATATATATATATATATATATATATATATATATATATATATATATATATATATATATATATATATATATATATATATATATATATATATATACGTACATACATACATATATATACATTAATTCACCTACCACCCCTATTTAAATGAAACCACGGCTAGGATAATCCAGTATATCATTTTTAAATATATATATATATATATATATATATATATATATATATATATATATATATATATATATATATATATATATATATATATATATATATATATATATATATATATATATATATATATAGTGTGTATCAGCCAAATGGAATAAATTCGATAATAAATAAATGGGGGCGTGTTCGGAAAAACGCTTGGACCCGTCGATTGGTATTTTTAGTTGCTCACTTTCTCCAATAAAAACTTTTTATACAGGGTGTGTCCTGTAACAGTGGTCAATGCCAACTTTCTTATTTCAAATGCAACACCCCGGATATTATTTAATTTTTGG
Organism: Kuschelorhynchus macadamiae; assembly: GCA_030620095.1. NCBI lineage: Eukaryota > Metazoa > Arthropoda > Insecta > Coleoptera > Curculionidae > Kuschelorhynchus > Kuschelorhynchus macadamiae. The sequence goes on along the minus strand of JAUTXW010001340.1, from coordinate 1,784,380 downwards.
ATTCTTTAGGAGATTCTAAACATATTTTATGTTCAATGTCCTATACCTATCTTCAACTATTTCGGCAATATTAAGTGTTTTCAAATTTATTTTTATTTTATTTATTTCGAATTTATTATTATTCATGAAAGTGGCTCTGGTTACTGAACTATTTATTTGATTACAAAAATTCGCTACAACACACTCAATACTTATTTACCATTTAGGTCTTCATATTAAGAATGTAAGCAAAAACCATTTTAGCGTTCCTTTTTATTGATATGGAACAAAAAGAGCCAGTTTTGTTTACTTCATGAAAAATTTCCGAATTTGCCGCATATATCCCAAGGTACAATTAGTAAAATAGAAAAGCAGTTTCGCGAGCTTGGACATGTGAGGCAGATAAAAAAAGCAGCTGCCAATTCAATAAATGATGATACTAAATTGGATATTATGCTTGAGTTTGAGGAAAACCCACATATTTCTAGTCGACAAGCCGCCGCAATGTTCGATATTAGCCATTCGTCGATTATTCGAACATTAAAAGAAAATAAAATGCATCCCTATAAAGTGATACCAACTCAGGAGCTCATGGAAGACGATTATGATAGGGGAACTTATTTTTGTGAACAAATGATGGCTATGTTAGATAACAATGTTATTCAATTAGAACATGTTTTGTTTTCGGATGAGTGCACCTTACACTAGGGAAAATCCGCACTGGATCAGCGAAGAACATACTCAATATCCTGAAAAGGTTAATATTTGGGCAGGAATTGTTAGGGATCATATCATAGGCCCCTTTTTCACTGACGGCAATTTGAATGGCGATAATTATTTAGCACTGCTCCAAAATAATGTCGTGCCAACTTTGACAAATTTGTATCCGGATCCAGCAAACCTACAAGTTCCAGCGAATATGATATGGTTTCAGGAAGATGGAGCACCGCCTCATTACCAAATTAATGTCCGGCAGTACCTCAACGGAATATTTCCAAATCGGTGAATAGGGAGACGAGGATCGATAGAATGGCCAGCGCGATCCCCTGATCTGACGCCATTAGACTTTTTCTTATGGGGACATATTAAAAATATTGTATACAAAACTAAACCCCTCGATTTAGCTGACTTAAGAAGACGAATAACGCTTGCGATTATATAGGTCACGCCTGAGATGCTAAATAACGTTAGAAGAAATTTCTATTTAAGATTAGGAATTTGCCAAGACGTTCGCGGCGAGCATATTCAACAGTTCCTAAATTAACTTTTTACTTTTGTTTATACATTATGAAGAAATAAATAATTTTATTTTTTTAATCTTAATTTTTGCAATAAATTTGAAAACACTTAATATTGCCGAAATAGTTGAAGATAGGTATAGGACATTGAACATAAAATATGTTTAGAATCTCCTAAAGAATCCAAAAATTAAATAATATCCGGGGTGTTGCATTTGAAATAAGAAAGTTGGCATTGAATGTTACAGGACACACCCTGTATAAAAAGTTTTTATTGGAGAAAATGAGCAACTAAAAATACCAATCGACGGGTCCAAGCGTTTTTCCGAACACGCCCCCATTTATTTATTATCGAATTTATTCCATTTGGCTGATACACACTGTATATACGTACATACATACATACATATATACATTAATTCACCTACCACCCCTATTTAAATGAAACCACGGCTAGGATAATCCAGTATATCATTTTTAAATATTGTTTATATTTGCCAATTTAAATTTATTTTGATATTTCTATTTTTCGCGTTAATAAAATTACATAAACACAAAACTTTTAAAAGTTCTGTGTTTTTGTAATATTTAAATATTTTCAAATATATTTTATTTTGTACTTTCTAGCAATATTTAGACTTGCCACCATAATATTGCATTGTCACTTGTTTATATAGGTGTACACTATACAAGACAAGATATTCAACACCATAATATTGTATCGTTATCAAGTTTATGTATATATACCAAATTCCTAAAACGGAAACTTTTTTGAACTTATTAGCAATATTTTGTAAGCACCCTGTGTAAGATATTCATGATTGGGCAACATATTGTTATATTGTCCAAATTTCAGTCACTTCCGATAAAGGGAACAGCCTCAAAATAAGTTGCAAGATTTGACCCAAATATTTTATGAGGGCGCCGTTTTGTTACGCTATCTTGGATTGGAACCAAAATGTTACTAGTTCATCCCCATGTCACAGTTAAATTTTCTTCAAAATGTTAGGTAAATTGGATAAGTAATTTTTCAGCAATATTTTTTTTAAACATTTAACTAGGCCGCCATTTTGTTCCGCTATATTGGAATTTTTCCAAAACATTACCAGGTCATCTCTATATCACTCTTAATTTTGGACCAAAATTTGAAGTCAATCAGATAAGTAGTTCTTTAGCTATGCCGCAGTCAGATAGACAGACACACCGACGGATTCGAGAAAATATCTTTTTCGGCATCTAAGAACCCTGAAACGTGAATATCTGAAAAAATCTCGGAGGGCGACTTTTTCACGATTACATACTTTCCTTTGAGGAAAGTAATACAAATCCCATTAATTTCAAAAAGTAATAATGAATGGCTGCACGATATTATTGGCTAAAAACGTACTATTTGTTAAGTAAGTATATTTGGCGGGACATACAATATCTAAGTATTAATAAAAGTACCTACATATATTCATTAGGAATTACTTAATATTTCTATTATATTAAAATTCAAAACATATTTTTACTTTTTTCTGAGATCCTGAGATATTATTGATCATCATTGTACATTTGTATTTCGCAAACCAACTGACCATAATTTTAGAATATATTTTTATTTGTTCAAAAAGAAATATTAGTGGCAATAAATAATGAAGTCGGCGCCACCACTGCGCGAAGTTGGCGGTATCGCCGCGCCGATACAAAGAATTTCTGTTCCAAATGTTTTTTTAACGATTTCAATTGAGATCGTATATACTTTACTATATTTCTGCCAATGGTACCTCCTAAGGGGCTGTCTAGGAATGTCTACAGTGCTCACACATCAGTGGCGTGGCTACAAATTTTGCTCCCCCACACAGTTTTTAACATAGGACCCCTCTATGCACGATTGAAAGTAAGTGATAAAAAAAAGCATTCACAGTTTTGAATAATGATCCTATAAAATAATTCAACGAGAAAACAACTGATGACCAAACAAAAAAGATCACATATTATCGCATGTGGCTCCCAATCCGGTCACACGTAAGACATCTGGTTCACCAAGAAAATGATCAAAAGAAAAACAGTTTTTGCCCAATTTCTCCCAAAATATTGCAGATAAAACAAAATTGTTTTATTTAAAAATCTAGAACAGATCATTACCTGCAGAGGTTATAATGATTTTTTTCTGAGATGTAATAGTTTTCCCTCCCTTCTTTTTGCATTAAGAAAAAAAAATCTTGAATTTATTAGCAAGCGTGGACAAAGTTTGCAATACGTCGTTTAAACATTATTTTTTACTTATAAATCAAAATTCGTTTGCCAGTAGGCATTCGAGCTACATAACATAATATAACCTCAGAAAATCGGTAAATTTCCTTTACCCAAAACTTCCCCCGTTATAAATTTTGGAACCTGTTATTATTACATAAAGACCCATTAACCCAACAAACGACAATCATATGGGTCACTTCAGAGGCGTAGAAAGGAGTATATGCCCTGCATTTATGGTCATATTTTTGTACCACTCGGTATATTGCCTATTTTTATTAAAAATATTTATAGCTTGGCTTCTTTACTAAAAATTATTACTCTTAGAATTTTTTCATACAAGCTATCATTTCGGAGTTTTATTCGAGTTAATGCGTCAAAATCCTTTATAGGCCAAGCAATAGTGCAGAAATGTATGACGAAAACACTACTTGAAAACCAACTGTGCCATCACTTAAAACACATTCTGCTAGTTCATGCTGATAATTTTTCTACTCGTAACTATTATTTATTAATTTGTTATAAACAATTTTTTTCAATATTACAATAGTTCCATTTTACGAGGGAAGTAAAAACTATTTTTTCCTCAAACACGTTTTCCGGCAAAACCGAGGGCAAAACTATGAGGATTGCAGAAAAAATATGAATACCTGTTTTTAGATAATAATCTTCCCTATACAGGGTGTCCCGAATTGCAGTGTCCAAACTTTAACAGCGCATTCTGCATTCAAAATAAGCCCTAATTTTCTGTATAAACATATATCGGCAAATGCTTCGTTTTCGAAATACAGGGTGTTAAAGTTTTAAGAAAAAAAATGGTTTTTTAGTCATAACTTTTTTATTACTTGAGATATTGTTATTAAATTTGGTAAACAGCCTTGGAGTAACAAAAGGCATTTTTTGATTTGAAATATTTTTTAATTTTTCATCAGTGGCGTCCGTACGGGATTTTTTATTGAATATTCTTGAAGAAAAAATGGTACTCTACTGCTTTTTCTGAAAACAAAAATCATTCCTAAAATCCCCACTCAGTTTGGAGCAAATTTGATACCTTGTCTTTTTTTCGTGCGGTGTAAGGATTTCGAGTAAAAAACTAAAAACCATTTTTATGTATGGCATAGTTAAAATTTCCATTATTGTTAATTTCAGTAGCAAAACCTTTAAGGTGGGATTGTAACAGCAAGTTTTTAAAATTATTTGGTTTCCGATATTTATTTCATGCATTCCGGGTGAGTTCATGATTTCTGAACAACGTATGCAGGGTTTCTAAAATAAAAGCTTGTCTGACAACTAAGGAGAGATGACGTCATCGACCCGTTGTAATGGAGATTTGCATTATGTTTGGGTTATCAGGGTGACATCGCAGAAGTTAGCAGGCAACCTATTAAAATCTAATGCCCTTGGTACTTACCATCATTCCTTCATTGTCGACTCTTGGTATGCCATGATTGCATTTTTGTGATAATTGAACAATTGCTAGGTTCGTCTTTAAAGTATGACAGATGAGTTTATAATTCTAAAATTGTCGATTCATTTTGTAAAACGGTAATTAGAATTAATTCAATTTTGAAGATGATACTTCATTTTACAGAAACTACTCTTTATTAACTAAGTTCGTAATTAATTTTACAAAAACTAGAATTCATAACTTTTATTAACTTAGATCGTGAAAAAAATTTATAGAGCACTTTAAATATCATTAAGGATTAATGTGGGCCTTAAAATTCACAATAATTGCTCAAAATGAGCTCCTCTAACTTCGACACATTTTCGGCATCTGCTCTTAACTGTGTCAGTGGCATGGCGTATAAAATTCGTATTGGCTCGCAAAGTTTCACAGGCTTGCTCTATCCTTAGAATCAGTTCTTCTCTTGTATGAGCTGGTCTGGAATAAACTAAATTTTTCAAATAACCCCACACAAAGAAGTCGACAGGTGTGAGGTCAGGGGAACGTGGTGGCCAGGCTGTAGCTCCTAATCGTCCAATCCACCGTTCTGGATAATTATTATTTAACCACTCGCGATTTACAAGTGCAAAATGCGCGGGAGCCCCGTCCATTTGAATCCAGAATTCGTTTCTAAGATTTAGAGGAATATTTTCTAGATATTGAAATAACTCATTTTGCAGAAAATCATTAAATAACTGTCCATCTAGGCGTGGTGGTAGAACATGGGGCCCGCAAAAAATTTCATTTATTACACCACACCAAACATTAACAGAAAATTCTTGCTGAAATGCTCTAGTTCGTACAACACGTGGATTGTCATGGCTCCAGATTCATAAATTATGGAAATTTACTGAGCCGCTTCGGGTAAATGTGGCTTCATCAGTCCATAAATTTTTTTTTGAGAAGTTCTCGTCTTCCTCTATTTGGCGCAAAAACCAATTGCAAAAACTGACACGGTTTTCGGCATCACCAGGTTGTAAATTTTGAACTGGCTGCATCTGAAATGACTTCCTGTGATTTTTCCTCAAAACGCGATGAACCTTATTTTTAGAAACAAAAACTGCGTTGCCTTGTAAATTATGAGCTGCTCTTCGTAGGCTTAATGTCCTATCGTTGTCAAACTTATTTAAAATTACGTTTCGATATTGTTCATTTCTCCTACCTTCGTTTCTCAGATTCTTTTTGAGTCCAAAATTCCTAAACATTAAATGCCTTTTAATGAAAACTTGTTTGCAAGGTAATCTTCTATTTGGAAATCTTCGTTGGTATTCCCGTACTGCTGCATTTGCATTTCCATTACAGAAACCATAAACGAAATGAATATCAGCATACTCAAAGTTACTGAATAACACAATTTTGAAATCACTAGTTAGACTGATAATTACCTTTTTGTATAAACTGTAATGTACCTGACATTTATTTACTCTAAAAACTCAAATGTCACACTTTAAAGAAACTAGCAATTGTTCAATTGTCACAAAAATGCAATCATGGCATACCAAGATGTTAAATGTTTTGCCACTGATATGATTAACAATAATGGAAATTTTAACTACGCCATACATAAAAATAGTTTTTAGTTTTTAACTCGAAATCCTTGCATCGCATGAAAAAAAGGCAAGGGATCAAATTTGCTCCAAAATGAGTGGGGATTTTAGGAATAATTTTTGTTTTCAGAAAAAGCAGTAGCGTACCATTTTTTCTTCAAGAATATTCAATAAAAAATCCTGTACGGACGCCACTGATAAAAAATTAAAAAATATTTCAAATCAAAAAATGCCTTTTGTTACTCAAATGCTGTTTAACAAATTTATTAACAATATCTGAAGTACTAAAAAAGTTATGACTAAATAACAATTTTTTTCTTAAAACTTTAACACCCTGTATTTCGAAAACGAAGCATATGCCGATATATGTTTATATAGAAAATTAGGGCTTATTTTGAATGCACAATGCGCTGTTAAAGTTTGGACACTGCAATTCGGGACACCCTGTATTTTTTAATCAAACAATTTTGCTCTATCTGCGATAATTTAGAAGATATTGGTTTTTTTGGCCATTTTTTTATGGACATGAATTTTTTTATGAAACAGCCCCTTGAGAGATAGCATTAGTGAAAAAAAATTACATAATTATATTATTCTTGTAACATCCTCCAAAACTCTCTTTGGTGAATGGGTTAATAGGCCAAGGTTCGAATTGGTTTTCTTTCTACAGAGGACTTAAATGCGCTGGAACAAATATTTGTTATCATAAGTCTTCTACTATTCTTTAATTAATTTCTGAACGGCCTGTTTATTTCATGCATTCCGGGTGAGTTCATGATTTCTGAACAACGTATGCAGGGTTTCTAAAATAAAAGCTTGTCTGACAACTAAGGAGCGATGACGTCATCGACCCGTTGTAATGGAGATTTGCATTATGTTTGGGTTATCAGGGTGACATCGCAGAAGTTAGCAGGCAACCTATTAAAATCTAATGCCCTTGGTACTTACCATCATTCCTTCATTGTCGACTCTTGGTATGCCATGATTGCATTTTTGTGATAATTGAACAATTGCTAGGTTCGTCTTTAAAGTATGACAGATGAGTTTATAATTCTAAAATTGTCGATTCATTTTGTAAAACGGTAATTAGAATTAATTCAATTTTGAAGATGATACTTCATTTTACAGAAACTACTCTTTATTAACTAAGTTCGTAATTAATTTTACAAAAACTAGAATTCATAACTTTTATTAACTTAGATCGTGAAAAAAATTTATAGAGCACTTTAAATATCATTAAGGATTAATGTGGGCCTTAAAATTCACAATAATTGCTCAAAATGAGCTCCTCTAACTTCGACACATTTTCGGCATCTGCTCTTAACTGTGTCAGTGGCATGGCGTATAAAATTCGTATTGGCTCGCAAAGTTTCACAGGCTTGCTCTATCCTTAGAATCAGTTCTTCTCTTGTATGAGCTGGTCTGGAATAAACTAAATTTTTCAAATAACCCCACACAAAGAAGTCGACAGGTGTGAGGTCAGGGGAACGTGGTGGCCAGGCTGTAGCTCCTAATCGTCCAATCCACCGTTCTGGATAATTATTATTTAACCACTCGCGATTTACAAGTGCAAAATGCGCGGGAGCCCCGTCCATTTGAATCCAGAATTCGTTTCTAAGATTTAGAGGAATATTTTCTAGATATTGAAATAACTCATTTTGCAGAAAATCATTAAATAACTGTCCATCTAGGCGTGGTGGTAGAACATGGGGCCCGCAAAAAATTTCATTTATTACACCACACCAAACATTAACAGAAAATTCTTGCTGAAATGCTCTAGTCCGTACAACACGTGGATTGTCATGGCTCCAGATTCATAAATTATGGAAATTTACTGAGCCGCTTCGGGTAAATGTGGCTTCATCAGTCCATAAATTTTTTTTTGAGAAGTTCTCGTCTTCCTCTATTTGGCGCAAAAACCAATTGCAAAAACTGACACGGTTTTCGGCATCACCAGGTTGTAAATTTTGAACTGGCTGCATCTGAAATGACTTCCTGTGATTTTTCCTCAAAACGCGATGAACCTTATTTTTAGAAACAAAAACTGCGTTGCCTTGTAAATTATGAGCTGCTCTTCGTAGGCTTAATGTCCTATCGTTGTCAAACTTATTTAAAATTACGTTTCGATATTGTTCATTTCTCCTACCTTCGTTTCTCAGATTCTTTTTGAGTCCAAAATTCCTAAACATTAAATGCCTTTTAATGAAAACTTGTTTGCAAGGTAATCTTCTATTTGGAAATCTTCGTTGGTATTCCCGTACTGCTGCATTTGCATTTCCATTACAGAAACCATAAACGAAATGAATATCAGCATACTCAAAGTTACTGAATAACACAATTTTGAAATCATTTGTTAGACTGATAATTACCTTTTTGTATAAACTGTAATGTACCTGACATTTATTTACTCTAAAAACTCAAATGTCACACTTTAAAGAAACTAGCAATTGTTCAATTGTCACAAAAATGCAATCATGGCATACCAAGATGTTAAATGTTTTGCCACTGATATGATTAACAATAATGGAAATTTTAACTACGCCATACATAAAAATAGTTTTTAGTTTTTAACTCGAAATCCTTGCATCGCATGAAAAAAAGGCAAGGGATCAAATTTGCTCCAAAATGAGTGGGGATTTTAGGAATAATTTTTGTTTTCAGAAAAAGCAGTAGCGTACCATTTTTTCTTCAAGAATATTCAATAAAAAATCCTGTACGGACGCCACTGATAAAAAATTAAAAAATATTTCAAATCAAAAAATGCCTTTTGTTACTCAAATGCTGTTTAACAAATTTATTAACAATATCTGAAGTACTAAAAAAGTTATGACTAAATAACAATTTTTTTCTTAAAACTTTAACACCCTGTATTTCGAAAACGAAGCATATGCCGATATATGTTTATATAGAAAATTAGGGCTTATTTTGAATGCACACGCTGTTAAAGTTTGGACACTGCAATTCGGGACACCCTGTATTTTTTAATCAAACAATTTTGCTCTATCTGCGATAATTTAGAAGATATTGGTTTTTTTGGCCATTTTTTTATTATAAACAGCCCCTTGAGAGATAGCATTAGTGAAAAAAAATTACATAATTATATTATTCTTGTAACATCCTCCAAAACTCTCTTTGGTGAATGGGTTAATAGGCCAAGATTCGAATTGGTTTTCTTTCTACAGAACACTTAAATGCGCTGGAACAAATATTTGTTATCATAAGTCTTCTACTATTCTTTAATTAATTTCTGAACGGCCTGTATGTTCTATGAGTGTTGGTCTTACAAGCTATAGAAAAATAAATGTTAAGTTGTATTTAAGTCAAAAATTTCATCATGGGAAAGGTATTGCAGCAAAAAAAAATAAAATGGTTTCTGTACATTTTCGAAGCAACCAACATTTGGAAAATCTTTCACGTTCTGGCTTTATACTCTGTGCAACAAATTTTTTAACCGATTTTTGCTTAAAACCTCTATTCAAGAAAAATCCACTAAAAATTTTGACTATCCGTTTTCAAGGTGCTTAGAAGTTTAGACTGCTACCCTATAACGTGACAAGGGAAGAAAACGACTAAAACATAATTTTTCGAAAAACAGTTACTCTTAATAAAAACGTAAAAAAACAAAATTTTCAAATATTGTCCTTATCATTCATCTTAAGGAAAATATAAAAATGTCAAAATTTTGTATTACTTCCTTCCTAAAAGGAAATTATTGTAATCGTAAAAAAATCACTCTCCTGGATTTTTTCACATCACCACGTTTCAGAGTCCCCAAATGACGAAAAACATGTTTTCTGAATTCCGTCGGTCTGCCTACCGAAAAGACCCGAGACGTAGCTAAAAAACTACCTAACCGATTGACTTCAAATTTTGGTCAAACAGTGAAGGTCGTCTGGGGATGACCTGGTAACATTTTGGTAAAAATCCTATATGGAGAAACAAAATGGCGGCCAAATAAAATGTTCGTAGTCGCGAAAAAATCACCCTCTCAGGTTTGACACATCTTTACGTGTTAGCGTCCCTAGATGCCAAAAAATATGTTTTAACAATTCCGTGGGTCCGTCTGTCGGTCTGTATTCAGCTCGCCGCATAACTTAACCGATTGACTTCAATTTTTATCAAAAATTAAGGATCATATGGGGATGACCTGGTAATATTTTGGTAAAAATCCAAAATGGCGGCCTAGTGAAATGTTTAAAAAAATATGCAAAATTCTAAGCCAACTTCTTACAACATACTTTTTGACTTTTTTCAAATGTTTTCGAAATATTCACTTTTGAAAAATGACAATTTCAAATTTTGAGGTGCTGTAAAATCTAAATGTTGAATTAGAATTTTTTTTCGCGTACCATATTGACCTAATTTAAAATGTACTATTGACATATTTCTATTTTTGTACACTCCGTATGACAAAATCGAGAACTTACATGGTGAATCGTATATTTTTATCAAATAAAAGCTTTTATTAGAAGGGTTTTTTTTTCTCGAGAAATGATGGTAGAGTCTTTTTGTCCTTTTATCTCTTCTATCCGCGGACATACTATGTATCTAAAAATGTTCGTTAATTCAGGACAGTGCTCCAATTATTTTGTTTTGTGAGAACTCAATAAATAAATAATTATAGCAAATGTATTACAACACAAATATAATTTCCTTCTAGCTTTGAACAATTAAACTGTAATTCTCTTGTTTTTTGTTCTACTATTGATCTAAAACTGAAAATTATAAATAATTTAAGAAATCAATATGCTAGGGTTTAAATATACATGCTAAATAATTATGTTGAATAATAAATGTAACAATGATGAGTTTAAAATTCTATAGGCTTAACTAATACATTGCATAACATTTATTAAGTTTCGATAGCTAAAAAAAAGTTATACAGACAATAGTTTTTTTTTTTCATATGTTTAAAAACTGTCTAAGTTTTGACTATACAAAAACATAGACATAGAGCCCGTAACAAAATTAAGGAAATGGGGAAATATTTACCGGGTGTACAACTAAGAAGGGAGGCCCGTCGTATCTCAGGAACCACAAAAAAAATATATAGTAAATCGTCCAATAGAAATCACTGGAAATTATTTAAATTATTTTTAACCTTTTTGGTGAATTTGCATAGTTAAGGTGTGTCGAAAATATAAGCATAGTATTCTTCAATAAGTTACACAACTTTTTGCTATTTATCATTTCTTTCTATTTTCAATAATAAAGTGGTGGGGGAAGGTCAAACATTTTTTGTTTCAAACGTTGATATCTCTGTTTTGAATTCACCGATTTTATTGAACTTGATGTCAAAAAAAAGGGATTTTTTCACTCAATTTGCGGTGCTAATAACTGTCACCAAATTTATTTTGTTACTGGTCGCTAGATGACGGTTTTCTGGAATTCCTCAAATAAGACGGATTTTCTCAAAAAAATCAAATGGTACGATATGACTTTTTTGTCACATTTTATTTTGTGGTTATGAAGAATATAAGATAGTATAATAAAAAAACCAGATCCATATTTAATTTAAGAAAGTTGATGATGGTCACTCAAACCTGAAACGCCCGATTAAAAAACTAATTACACCGAGAGGAGAAAAAGTGCTAATAAGTAAATTGAAAGTTATTTTTATCTATCATTCCAATTTAACCTAAAATTTGAGAAATTTTACAATAACTCTAGATATACCCGAAAACCAAATCGATATATTACTCCATTTTTTACGAAATTTTGGATTTTCGTCCCCTCTACTTTATAACCTTACTATTTATTTTTGTTATTTTGGTCAAATAAACTGAAAAAATAAGATCCCCGAAAATCTATATATAAATCGACATGTTACCCGATTTTGTTTCAAATCAAGAAAGTTGATGGTAGTCGCTCGAATCTGAAAAGTAGCGATTAATAAAATAACTTCACCAACTTTTAGAGGAGAAAAAGTGCCCAATGGTAAAGTGAGAGCTATTTTTATCCATCGTTTAAATTTTAGTTAAATTCTAAAAAAAATATATTGAAATGAAATGATATTATATTTATTGTAAGCCAGAACATAAACTAACCAGTAAAAGAATTAGCAGGAAGAAGGATACCAAAGAAAGAGTTTATCCTTTATTCTTTGCTGTGTTATTTCCTGCTACTCCATTTATTGTTATGTAAAAAAGCAGGGATGATCTAAAAAAATGCTATAAATAACAAAGAAACAAAGAAAATGTTGTAAAATGCAAGTCCTTTTCGATTTAATTGTTTATTAATTAACTATTGGTGTCGAGTGAACTGTTGGAAATCTCTACCGTCATGATCGATACATAGACGGGGCCTTTCTACTATAGAATTTACTGCAGCTTCTATTTCTGCGGCTAGTATCATCTGGATTGCGTTTCTTATTCGCTTGATGAAGTCCTCCCTTGTTGTTGGTCTATTTTGGTACACCAAATCCTTAAACCGACCCCACAAGAAAAAGTCTAGACACGTCAAATCGGGGGAACGAGGGGGCCAGGGAAATATACTACCCCTACATATCCAGTTTCCGGGAAAACGCCCATCTAGAAACCGTCTGACATTGTTTGAGTAGTGAGTTGGGCAGCCATCGTATTGGAAGAATATGGTGTCTAAGTCGATGCCCTCAAGCAAAAGCTGATTTTCGAGAAAATTTAAGTAAGTCGGTCCATTTAGTGCATTATCGAAAATGACTGGGCCGATAATTTGGTTGTTTATTATGCCGCACCAAAGGTTGACATTCCAACGATCTTGACTCTGGACTCCTCGCATCCAGAGAGGATTGTGGTCCGACCAATAATGCAGGTTTTGCAAGTTCACTTTCCCATCGGAGCGGAAAGTAGCTATATAATAAGTAATATGTGGATTTATGAATTTTCGCGTATACAGAGTTCAATTTTTGAGTTAATTTAATTTTTTATGGAGATCTAAAGATGATGTGGAAGTAGTGATTTAATTTTATTTATTACTTAATTTCATTATTATTTAATTTCATTTATATCATTTTTCTTAGAATAGTATATTATTTAGGTTTAGTTAGATTTTTAACAAAAATACCCGATTTATTATAGAAAATTGGTCATAACTTCTAAACTACTAATTTTTGGAATTTGAACTATATATATATATATGGAATGATGCAGAATTAAATCCTAAACACAATAAAAGTGCTAAATACAGGGTGTTCCATTTGAAAAAATTAAGTTTTTTTAGTTACAAAAACATTTTGTGATTTGATGGTCATTTGTGACCACCCTGTATAATGGATTTTTCGCTCTTGATAGGTCAGAGTATTAAATATTAACCACTCCCATGGATCCATAACCAAAATTCACAATTTTAGTCTTCAGGTGTGAAAAAATCACATTTTTCTAAAAACCTGTTTTTCCAAAAAAAAATTAGAAAAGTTAATTTTTCTCAAAAACTACTCAAAATTTCGTATGCTATGATGACAAAATATACTCAAAATCAAGCGTAGAATTAGAATTTCTAAAAATATTCATACCATTTCATTAAAAAGATAAAAGTTGGTTACTGTCCTGGCACAATGGAACACCCTGTATACATAAAAATATTATACATAAAAAATATATTTAGGGTCAAATACTTTTTGTAATTAACTTTTTTTTCTCAGTGTCTTATTTATTGAGATAAAGTATAGGAGCATCTTAAGTGGACCACCCTGTACATATTTTCATTAAATTCAGGTAAGCGGTATGTGAGATATTTCTCCATTTTCTTAATTTTGTTACACTCTGTATATGTGAAGAATATACATTAAAATTAGTATATCTAGATAATATCCTTAATACTAATACTATACTTAAGTTTGATTTTATTGAAAGCATTTTTAAAATGTGATTTTGACAAATAGACATTTAATCAATAAAATACAAAGTTTTTGTCCGAAAATTTTAAGAAATCACGATTTCTTCTATTAAAAAAACATTTGATTGCAATCACGATTTTAATCAGATAATTTAAATCATCTCAACCCATGCAACCTAAAACTTGCAACTTTGGCGCTCCTGCGAAATAAGAAAAGTCATTGAGGATAAGAATTTTAATATCAGCTGTGTTTACTATGTTTGAAAAACTATGTGCAATGGGATTTTTTATATGGAACAGGAACTTTGTGTACCTATATTTAATTTTAAACTATCTATAGACATATTGGTTCAGTCTTCTTTTTTAATCCAAGACGTTGCGCTGAAAATTACGATACCGTCATGTTAGGAGCATTTAAGCTGGACATTTTCAACAGTTCATGCCTTTCACATCTAGCTTCAAAGAACTGCAGCAACGCCATCAAAACGAATCCCCCTACAATGCATAAACCTCTTCTAACTCGGTAGACCCTTCTTTCTTTTTCACGATTCAATACCTCGAAAAACGTAATGTACAGAATTGTACCAGCTGAAAGTCCCTCCAATATCACCGCCGCAATTGCCATTTCTATTGATCTTAATGGTGTTTCAACTGTTACCAATAACCCAAGCAAAATACCGGTCGGGCTAGCTAAAGCCAGCGCTGCCATTTGAGCCACTATATACCTTATCCTGGTTTGCGCTAATATCAGTTCGACTCCCATGCAAAACAATATTGTTGCAGAGTGAATGCTGATAGCGACGAAAAGGTACCATATTTCGTACTTGAACTTCTGAATTCCGATCGACAAACCTTCCAGTAACGAGTGCAGAGACAAAGCGACTATGGTTAAAATGCATCTCACTAATTGTTCTTGATCTTTGATGTTCTCTTCATCTTCAGGGGAAAGTTTCATTTCCTCGATAACGGCAAAATTGGCTCTATCAATTTCTTCTTTTATAGAATGTCGACTTCTACCACTGGCGGTCCTCTGAAGGCTCTTCTCTGATTTGGTAGGTGAATTTAAAAAGTCGTCGGGATTTTTATTTTTCTCTGGAGTGTTAAATATAGATTCGTCGTATTCCAGTACGTGTTCTTTGTTCCTTTGGTTCATTTCCCATTCTTCTATGGTAGCTACTGCTTTAAATGGGGACACTTTTGCCATACTTCGTGTCGTGCTTCTTGCCGATGATTGAAGAGATCCTTTGTCTTTGATCGCAAAGTTCGCCACCTGCAAATGAAGAAAAAAGTTGTGTTTATTTGAGATAGGGTAAACTGTGTTTATTTGATAGAGTAAAACGTAATCTACGGTTTAAATACGTTGCCAACAAAAAACAAAAACAAGCTTTATTGACGTATAAGACGCAGTTTTCTCCTTAGGAATTTAGAGATTCGCCTGATGACCTGACTTTCAGTTTCTATAGTTTTGATTGTTGTTGTTATTTCCTTCATCTTAATTATTCAAAACCAAAACATTAGTTAATGCTTAGTATCGTTTTGTATTTCCACCAAATGGTTTGTTACTTTTATAAGATATTTGTCTCACATATGTAAAATGTTGCTGTTATTGTTCTTAATTTATATGTACCATATTGTGTAATTGAAGTGCAATTTTTTAAAATGTAAATGGCTTTAACTTGTAAACAAAATGATCTGTTTACAAACGGTTTTTACATTTCCTAGGTATTATTTTTGTCGTATGTGTGTTTTAAGGGTTGCTTTGGTCTGGTATATACGAGGGATAAGAAAAAAGTAATGTTTTTTGAAATTATTTTGGTTTTATATGTATGTACTCAATTTTTTTCTTAAAATACGCAAACGCAGGACGTTTTGAAAAAAGTAAATACAATTTTGCCTTTCCGAATGTTAATTTTATCTCAGGGGCGTACTAATTAATTTGTTCAAACCGATATACATTTTTTAATTTCATAGAATTATTACCCGTAGACTGGAGTAATTTTGATTATTTTTTAAATTTATTTTTTTTACCATAAAACTACTTTCTTTTAAATTACCAACTATAGGCACTTTTTAATTAAAGTTATACCTAATTGAGTATTGTTTCTCCTATATTAGTAAATCTTCGTATACCTAATGTCCAAAAAATATATAATTATTAAAACCTTTATACAGGGGTGGCACAACTTAACCCGTCTCCTTTTACTACTGAATGATACTTTTTTTTAAATAAGCCTTGCAGGATATATGCTGGTCAGAGCCACTATTCAACAAAGTTATTCCCAGGTATACAAGGTGTGTCAAAATGAGTGACATACTAATTTTAATTTTTTTTTTAATGGATTACATTGTATTTTATTGTATATTTGAATTCGCCAATAAATATTTCAGTTTTTGTTTTCTACAGTCTTAAAAAAGTTTTACAGTGTGTAACTTTGTCGCTATTAAAAACCTGTTTTTACCTCTTACTTTTCTGCAAGATCCCAATGAGCATGAGCATCGAGTTTGCTAACAACTGTATAAAGTTTATGTTATTTATATATTTTTTATACAGCCGGTATCGAAGAACCAGTGATAAATAAATCATACCTAATTAAAAATTCCCAAAAATTTTAAATTTAAAAAAATATGTGCATTAACATAACAGAGTTTAATAAAATATTGAAAAATTATTCTGCCTACGGATTTCAGGATAAAAGTGTAATTTCAGATAATTAAGAAAATTACAGAAGACCATAAAAAACAACAATATTCAATTAAAAAACCACCTAAGCTTTAAAATCATGTTTTCAAAAATATAAAGAAAAGCTACAATATCCTTTACAGAAATCAGGAGATGAAGTCCGATATAAAAAAGTATAATACTCTCTGAATAAGTTAATTAGTATACTCCTGAAATAAAACTGACAAAAATCCAAAACGATTAAAACGTTACTGTTTCAAAAAGAGTTATTAATTTAGAGCGGAAAACAATTGGAATCAAATCGTATTTTATAGAAAAAACAAATAATCAAACAAATAATACATTTCCTCTAGTCTATGTATTAAGTTGATAGAAGTAGTAAGTATTAGAGATACACTTACAATCAAAATAATATTAGATTTGGAAATTCTCACTGTTGGCAAACTTTTGTTCTATCCCTTGTATATATCATATAAAACTTGGATCCTACAAAAAAATGTAATAAAACATAAGCTTACAATGTAAAAAAGCCTTTGCAAGTAAAGCATTTAAATTAAAGTTGAATTTTAAGAAAATGCACTTTCAAATTGCAATTTAAGGTTCTCTGTATCTAAATACAATATTTTTTTAATAATTTCCCTATCTTTTGATAAGTGTAGTTATGTCGTCATTGGGTATATACCAACCTTGATTAATTTCATGTAATAAATGAAAACTTAACCTAACTTTTATTGAATAATTCAAATATTCAATTAAATACTGTTTAATCCATTAAAAAAAATGTAACTTTAATATGCCACGTAATTTTAACGAACCCTGTACACCTATAATTCGCCTGATGACCTGACTATCAGTTTCTATATTTTTGATTGTTGTTGTTATTTCC
This sequence comes from Kuschelorhynchus macadamiae, assembly GCA_030620095.1. Classification (NCBI taxonomy): domain Eukaryota; kingdom Metazoa; phylum Arthropoda; class Insecta; order Coleoptera; family Curculionidae; genus Kuschelorhynchus; species Kuschelorhynchus macadamiae. The sequence continues at coordinate 1,766,556 of JAUTXW010001340.1, read as the reverse complement.
TTCATCTTAATTGTTCAAAACATCAGTTAATGCTTAGTATCGTTTTGCATTTACACCAAATGGTTTGTTACTTTTACCAGATGTCTGTCTCACATACGTAAAATGTTGCATTTATTGTTTTTAATTTATATATACACTATTGTGCAATTGAAGTGTAATTTTTAAAAATTCAACCTAAATTTAAATGGCTATAACTTGTGTAAACAAAATGGTCTGTTTACAAACGGTTTTTTACATTTTGTAGGTTTTTGTTTTGTTAACATTTTTGTCGTATGTGTGTTTTAAGGGTTGCTTTGGTCTGGTATATACGAGGGATAAGACAAAACTAATTTTTTTTTACACGAACTTTGTCAAGAGCGAGAATTTGCATAATTGAAATTATTTTCATTTTATATGTGTGTACTCAATAAATGGGTTCTTAGGTAAAAACTAATTTCTCAAAATTTTGATATCTGATTTGTTTTTTTTTAATTAATTTTTTTTTCTTAAAATACGCACTTTTTCATCATTTTTGTCTCTAAATTAAACACGCTTACTAAAAAGACTATTCTTTCAATCGTTTTGGGCTTGTGTTTTATTAATTTTTTGTGGGATCTAATGTTTTGAACAAATTTTTACATAATGCAGTATTTAATTGGTATCTTCAGTCTTTAGCTAAGTGACATTTATTCAAATCGAGTAAATTATTGGTTTGGAAAATCAAAATCTTTAGAAAATACCATAGAACACACAGTATCACGTTTAAATTCATGTGATTATCTGATCTGCACATATCTTGCAAGGTTCACTTAAAAAGAAAGTATCGTTCAGTGGTTAAACTTACGTGTAAGTCTTGTCCTATTTTGGACACTTGGTATACAAAACTTACTAATAAAGAAGAAAACACACTGGATTAGGCATAACTTTAATTAAAAAGTACTTAGAATTGGTAATTTAAAGGAAAGTAGTTTTTATGTTAAAAAATATATATATATGGCTTAATATATATATATATATATATATATATATATATATATATATATATATATATATATATATATATATATATATATATATATATATATATATATATATATATATATATATATATATATATATATATATATATATATATATATATATATATATATATATATATATATATATATATATATATATATATATATATATATATAACTAAAGTAAAATTAAGATTCGGAAAAGCCAAATTGTATTTACTTTTTTTCAAAACGTCCTTGGAGAAGCCAAAAGGATTTAACTTAGAAAAATTTTGAAAAAAATGCGCTTAACATTTTGAACATTTACGACAAAGCTATTAATTTATTTTTAACGTTTATTTTTAAAGTTCCATGTTCTTGCTTTTAGTGTTATTGCTCCTGAGGTTGTTGGACAGTTTTATTAAGATTTTTCATTGTTAAACATCTTATTTTTTCAATCCAAAACCGTTCGTCTAACGAAAAAAAGTCAAGAGGTTCTTTTTGTTAGCAACTAATAAGTGATTACGAAAACGATTTCTATTTTGACAAAAAGCAGTGGCGTGCCATTTTTTAATAAAATAAAATAATATTTTGGTCAATATCAACGATTCAAAAAAAGGTAGATGATAAATTATTTTCATTAAATTATAGAGAAATTTATTCCCTTTTAAAATATGTAAAAATGAGTCTACCATTACATTTGTTTTTTTTTGAAAAAAACTAAAAAATATGCTACTAATTCAGTTAACGCCATCTAGCGACGCCAGCAAAAGTCAAAAATTCAAAACCAAATAAGCGTTTTGTAGTGCTAATTATGCTCTTTCATATGAGCCTAAGTTTGCTAAAATCGGTCAAAAGAAACGGGAGACATCTTGGTTTGTTTGAAAAAACAATTGAACTTCCCCCACTGCTTTATTTTGATATATAGAACAAAACATTTGAGACAAAAAGTGTAGGGAAATGGTCACTAAATATGAAAATGATGTCATCGATATATTTTCATTAGGCAAAATTCTATAAAAACCCCATTTTTCTACTTGGTGTTGGTTGTTACGCCCTCTAGCGGACGTTTGACAAACTCGAAAATAATTTTCAGCAAATTCTCTTGGCGACTTTTATTACGATTTTTTTTCTCAAATCTATACGACCAATATCTTATGAGATATGGCCGCTCGCTATCCTTAACTGATCACCCTGTACACACTGAAAATAGGTGAATTCGAAATATCTTAAACCAATTTCTTACTAGCAACGGTTCAGATTTTCGTAAGGTATCCTTTCCAATTAGTAGTTTGCCGTCACTGTATGTGGTACTAAATATCTATATTCTGAACCAAATTGGGCCACCCTTCCCTAGTGTTAATAAAAGGAAAGATTCATAACAAGTTCCAGGTAACTGTAATTTACCGATTTTTTTAATACTAGATAGTAAGATAATACATTTCTAGTTCGTTTTCGATCCTTCTTCTTGACCAGTACCCCGCTGCACTATTTTCTGTGACTTAATTGGTCAATCGAGGCCTACATTTGCTCAGTTTCTATTAATAGAGTATTTTAAAATACATAATTCCTTTTCTGAATATATCATAGCTTTTATCTTGTCATAAATCATATTTCCTAAAGCAACGCAAATAACATAGCAGAAATCCCATCTATTTCATGTCACGAAATGTTTTTAATCCTGTCGAATAAATTTTAAATCAAAACGAGGTACAGTATGTAAAAGAAAGTGGGATTATTAATAGAAAATTCGTTATAAGAGTTGACAGAGTTCAAATACTCATGTTAAAATCTATGTAATAAAACGAATCATGTAGTGGAAAGTGTTGTACCTTGGGACATTTCTCAATTTCGATTTTCTTTTTCTTAAAAAATTATAAAAAAAATTGTTTGATTATAAATCAAAATAAAACAAATTTTGCTGAATTTTCAAATATAAAACAAATTAATGACAACTTTTTACTTCACGAAATATAAAGTGGTCCTATTACACATTCCAATTCCTCAATAATAATACGACGTTGAAATCATATAGAAAACCTATGTAAAAAGTTAAGAAAAAAATTATATGGTTATTATCAAATTACTGTAGTCAAAATGCTATCTTATCAGTATATTATTCTTATATACACTCCCACTTATCGTACGTATCTAAGTAGAACCAAAGTGTGCTATGTAATTGTTTTTGTTGAAACAACAATATATTGTTTTTTTCTGTATTTGGTATGTGCATTGAATATGCTTATAAATTAACATTTTGTAACCAATAGTTCAGAGTTTTTTGCGAGGAAACTAAATTCTTTAGTATATTTTAGTTACTTGGGTGAAATTGAATCCAATCCAAAAAAAAAGTTTTGTTCAAGAAACAAAAAAAAAAGTCGAAATTTGTCACCGATGGTATATCTTTGATGTACATCTTTTTTATTGGTGTAATAAAGTCATTATTATTATTATTATTATTATTTTTATGACTTGTTGTCTCACAGTATTCCTGTGGTTGTATTTTATACTGACGGGATTATACCAACTCAGTACAAAAAATAAAAATGAAAAAAACGATGCTACATGTTTTCAAAATGACCGATTTTTGGATGTTCCTGTGAGTGTCTGTATTAATTCCTAATTGAGCCAAATGCGGTGTAAAAGTTGTTGGAGTGAGAACTGTTACTGATATGACGAGAGGAACAATGACTCTTTCCTGTTTCCACAGCCTTTTTACTTCCATTGTCAAGTCGGTGGATTTGGCGATCTTCTCACTGTATTTCGCTTGGATGTTCTCGTCGTTGGGGACAGCCATGTCAATTAAATAGGTGATTTTCTCTTTTTTGGATTAAAAGGTGATATCGGGTCTATTTGCGGGGATTGTTTTATCTATGTGGATGTCAGTGTCCCGGTAGAGCTTGTAGTCTTCGTTTTCTAGAATAGATGTTGGTGTATAATGGTAGTAAGTGTCTGTGTTCTCCGTTAGTTTGTATGTTGTGGCTAATACTTGATGAACGACCTTCGCTGCTGAGTTGTGTCTCGCGGTGTATTCAGTTTCGGCCATTATTCTACATCCACTCTTTATGTGATTGATCGTTTCTCTCTGTTGGTGACATCTCCTACACCTCTCGTCTTCAATGGTTGTGTCCTTGATGATGTGCTTTCGGTAGTTTCTGCTTGCTATGACTTTGTCCTGGATGGAAGCCTTCTGTTTCGGAAACAGCTACCCTTCTTGTAACGACATATATGAAAGCTTTTTATGTATATGGTCTTGCTTTATGTGGTATCTGTGTCTTCCGTGTAGTGTTTTTTCCAGGTGGGTAATTCTTGTCTGCCTTCACTATTGCCATGTGGAGGTTAGTTTGTTTGTTGTGGAAGAATTTTCTGAGTTCGTAAATTTGTTTTTTATTCAGCGATTGTATATCTATAATTCCCCTCCCTCCTTCTTTTCTCTCGATGGTAAGTCTTTCCTTGCATGCGTTGGGATGTAACTTCCTGTGTTTAGTGAATTCAGAGCGTATAAGAATGTGAATGTTTTCTATGTCTGTGTGTGACCATGATACCAAACGAATACGTAAGAATAGGTATGGCGAAGGTGTTAATAGCTTTCGTTAGATTTCTGAAATTCAGTTTTGTTTCTAGTAGCTTTGTGAGTCTGGTTTTAAATTCCGTCTTGAGTGGATTGAGACGAAGGCAGAACCACAAAGCGCTGAGTGAATCTCTCTGGAATATACCTCGTCTAATGTAGATCTCTTCTGTTTCGATGTGCTCTTTTTGTGTTCTCAGGTTGATTTTAGTTTTCCACGTACTCATGATTTGTGTAAGAAACTGCCTGATGTTTTTATTGACTTTATATAATTCTAGCACTCTGTTTAGCCAACTGTGGGGTATCGAATCAAAGGTTTTTTTATAATCTATGTAACCGGTATGCAGGTTTCTATAATTTCTCCTGGTTTGTTCCATGATGACGCTGTCTATAATGAGCTGCTCCTTGCATCCTCGGCTGTTTTTCCTGCACCCTTTTTGTTCTTCCGTTAGAATGTTTTTGTGTGCTAGATGTTGTTCTATTCTCCTGGTAATTGTGGCTGTGATGATCTTATTTAGGGTTGGAAGGCACGTAATAAGTCGGTAATTTGACGGGTCCTTATTGTCTGTCTGTGTGGAGGTAAACTGTTTGTACCAGAAGTTATAAATGTTGTCTATTCCAGGATATCTCCAGTTATGTGAGTATTTGATTGTTTCTGCAACTTTTTGTGTTGTCATTGCAAAGTCCTCTTGTTCCTCTAAGCACTTGTGTCTGTCTTCTTTCGCTTTAATCCATGAAGCGTTATTATTGTGTAGTTTCGGTTCTGACCAAATACTTTTCCATTATTCTGTGATCTTTTGTTTGGTCGGTGGTTCTATTACTAGTGCCTCCTCATCGCTCATGATTTTTTGGTAGAACTGTTTTTCGCTTCTTCGAAACAGGTTATTAACGTTTTTTCTTTCATTTGATTCTTTGTATCTTCAGAGGCTTGCGGCATATACAGATAATTTTTTCTTCAGAGTGTCAAGGATTTCTGGAAGCATGTAATCAGGAGATGCAGATTTGATTTTCTCTACACTTGGTGTGATACGTTTTGACTTGTTGCCGTTCATGGATTGGGTAAGATGTCCCAATTCTTTTCTAATTTTGTTAACTTTGTTTTCGATCCTTACCTGTCATTTGAATTTTGGTTTTATGTTGTTGGTGTTTCTGTGTCGTGGCGGGAGTTTCTGATTGTTTTGTGTTATCGTGGTTATAGCTGCTGCGTAGATCACTGTATGAATGTTCCCAATTGTGCTCGCATTCGTTATGTACTCGGGAATTATGTGTTCGTTGATGGTCTTTAGGATTTTATGTGTGTCCCGTTTGAAGATTACACGAGGAATAGGATCTCTTGTTGTAGGATCGGAGCCTGACCATTTGTTTAGATGTGACTTCATTTCTACTTTGATTGCTTGTGTAAGAGACGGTCCGAGGTGTAGCTGTTTATATGGTGCTTTGGGCGAATGATTCACTTGTCCTGTGTGCTGTATGGTGCTTGTCATCTGTCGTGGGTTGTTGCTGTGTGCTTCGCCCCTACTGAGCATTGAGTGAGGTTGCAGATCCTCTTGTACAAAGTTGGGCTAGTTTGTATGTGGGATCGGCATCAGCCCCACTGTCCTCAATGTTTGGTTGATGAATGTTTAGTTCAGCAGTTACCATAGCTTTGATGTTTTTCAATGCGAGTGGGGTGAGCTTACTGGTCTTAGTGATGACTCTTTTTTGATCTATTACTCTCTGTTCTGTGATAAGTGATTTGTATTCTGGATATTGTGCTATGAAGTGTATGCAGTTTATGTCCGTATCCTGATGAAATTGTCTCAAGTTTCCGTTCGATTCATTTCATCTGTCCATTTTAACCTCTTCCTTGGCTTACCTGCCTTGGTAGTTGCAGGTAGTTGTTGCGATATATCCGCTGTTGTAATGGGCTCAAGTTGTTGTGTTTGGTTAGCATCTGTGTCAGATTTATTTATGTATCCATTTGGGCAGCACATGATCGGTTGGCTCGATTCTGTAATGCGGTTCATGCGTTGCCCTGCCTTTCCCGCCTTGGTGGTTGCCAGCTTATCCGGCAAAACACTTTCGGTGGGCCTATTTTCCTTTGCCTGGTCGTGATCGTGTCGGTCGAGCTGTCCTTTCCCGCAGCGTCCTCGACCGTTACGCTGGTTGCCCGATGCTTTGTTGTTTGGATTGATGTTTTGTGGTGTTAGAAGCTCAAAGTGTCCCGACATTGGATCGCCTGTTAGTAGAAGGTAGATCATTTTATTATGTGTTTGTTTGCTTATTATTATAGGTCTCTCTCTAATGCACATCTGTTTAGTTCTTGTTGTTCTTGGTTTTGAGTAAATATGGAAGATGTGCTTCTGGGTTTCCGAGAGAGCAAATATTTCTAGGCTCGTTCCATATGTAGTGGTTTAGCTCATGAACTTATAATAGTTGTCGAAGTCCTTCATGTCGTCGTCGTGAAGTTCCGACCAGTTTTGTCGTAGGTATTGCAATGGGTCTTGTCAAAGTTAACTAATAGCTAAATAACGAAAATATCTGAAGTTCCGACCAGTTTTGTCGTAGGTATTGCAATGGGTCTTGTCAAAGTTTGGTATGATTGTTTTGATGGCCGTATATGTGCAAGCTGACTAATCGGAACCGACAACTTCCGTCTCCAACAATGTCGGCTCTGATGAAATTCTCGTGAATAGGTTCGGCTGTAGCAGTTTTTTCGGCAAAGGCCCGCCTGTTCAGCCTTACGCCGCGCCGCCACCGCCCCGCATGCTGTCACCTTCAGCAGTGGCTCCAAAGGTGCCCTGGCGATCCGATTATTATTATTATTAAACTATATTATATTAAACTATCCCACTAAATGTACCTATTATCATAAAAACCTATTTAAATTCAAGATAGAGGGCACTGTAAACAAAAGTCATAGTGAATGCAATACGCCTTTCAAAGTTTGCCAAAAACTTATATGATAATCGGCCATTTTTATCTAAATGCGTATTACACGCACAATAACTTTTATTTACTGCACTATGTCTTAAATAGAAGCTAAAATATAATCTAAAATACTAGCCTTTCCGACACATCGTCTTTTCCTTCCGTTATTGACCATCCAGTGGGTGAATTCCTCCAAGAAGTAAATAAAAAAAAATCCGACAGCGATGATCAATTGTGATATCGGATACTCAGTATACACTCCCCACTTGTTCTGGATTTCTTCTACCGAAAGGAAAAGTTCTTTTATCATGTGCAGGAAACACGTCGCAAACAAGACTCCACCCCCGAACGACTGAGTCAATGCCACGTAACAGCTAACTTGCTGATGCCTCTTTTCATTTATAAATGTTCTTTTGTCCGAACTTGTTTCTTCCCATTTTCTCAGGAACATGTCCAATTTCACGGGAAGTATCCCGAAGAAAAATCGCCATATTCCGAATATGATCGCCACGAAAATCTTGGTCGATGTGAGGTTCATTCTTGTACGAAACTCTAAATTTTGATTGAAGCTGTCTGTTAATCCCAGAACTAGTCAAAAAAATTTAAATATACTAAATAATTTTATAATTCATATTAGTTTTACTACTTATAAATAAAAGACATGAAAGTCGTATAGTCAAGAGTTGTGCTATTTATTTTACCGATTTAGTATTATACATAAAAAACATCTAACCTGGCAACTCTCTTAACGGAAATGTTAACAATTCAAAAACAAAAATTACTTTAACTTCTCTTAAATTGACTACCACTTTTCTAACATTTTGGAAGCTAATAAACACAGTTTAGATAGTTTAAGCCTGCTTAATATGTCGGAAGAAAAATATGGTAATAAATATCAAAATTATGTATTTTTTAAACGGAAACATAAGCATTGGTTTAGCTAATATTTGAAATAGTTTGACTTTTTTGTCAGACTTTTATTACTGGAGAATTAATTCTGCTATTGTTTTTTAAAGTCACATTGAAAATGCTTCTAAATCTATTTTCTCGATTAAGAGGGTATTAGGAATTTTCAGAAATTCGGTTATTAAAAAAAACAAAAGCGCCTAGGACAAATATTCTCAATGATTTGTAGAAATAAACGGAAAAATTGAGTATGGTTATAAAAATGTATGTTGTACTGTGTCACTCATAAAAATACTGTAAAACAGAGAGAAGTATTTTAAAAGGTGACTGCACGTAGATCTAGATAAGTAGTTAGAGAGTCGGAAGTTAAGGAACCAAAATTTTCCTAAGCGGCACAATATTTTTTTCAATAGACTGGGAGCTATCTTCCCCTTTAATATAAAGAAAAAAATGATGACTGGACCATCTTACCTAAAGTTCTACATTTTTAGTTATTTCACAAAAAATAAAATTATTATTAAATGATTTCTAATGCTGAGAACAAAGAAAAACGTCTAAAAATATTGTTCTTCAAAATTAATTTAGTAAAAAAGAGAGCAAAAACTTACGGGTATAATTTAGATTTCACTAAAAATTTAACCAAATTCATTCACGTTGTGGGTAGCGCCAAAACACATTAATGTCATATATCTAAATGCTGTGCTATTATAACTTCCAAATAAAAGAACATCATCCTAGCAGCTCTTTTAAAAGAAATGTTAACAGTTTACAAATAAAATTATTAAGTCAGAAAAAAAAATGTAGGTATTTATAAACATAAGCACTAGTTTCGCTAATATTTGAAAAAGTTTCACCTTTTTTGTCAGACTTTTATTAGTGCATAGGTTATTGATTAGGAATTTTCAGATATTCGGTTCTAAGAAAATAACAAAAGCGGCTAGAATAAATATTCTGAACGGTTAGTACAAATAAACAAATAAATTAAGAACGCAAAACGTTTTAAGAGGTCACTGCACGGGGATCTAGATAGATAGTGAGAAAATTATAAGTTAAGGAACACAGAGGTTAATAGCAAAAGTCCCCCCTAAGCGGCACAATATTTTTTTCAATAGACTTTAATATAAAGAAAATAAGAATAAAAAAGAGATTAAGCTATTGAGTTTTTAAAAATTAATTTATTTTTTTGAAAAATTGTACGTACAAATAATTTTCTTAGAATGTTATTTTAACTTACATAAAGTAATACATAAATAAAATTATTAAATAATTATAATTTTTAATGTCGAGAATAAAGAAAAGCGTGATCTCCAAAATTAATTTTTTGTAAAATAAAAAGCAAAACCTGATCTAGATTTCATTAAAATTTTAACCACATTTATTATGGATAAGTGCTATAATTTTTTGACTTTTTTTGATTTATTGATATGGTAAATAAATCGATTGCATCAAAAATTTATATTTTTGTTGTAAATCATTAAATCCAGTAATAAAAATAGAAAAAAAGATAATAGTTTAAACCTGAATTTTTAATTTACGAAACCGAAAAAAATGAAGGAATGGATAACGTCAAAATAATATTAGCTTTTGAGCAATTTATTTTACCACTCTAAAGATTATTCAAAAATACTATATAATTCAAAACAGCTTATTAGTTCTAGATGCGATGAAAACGTTTTCAAGAAGGTAAGAAATTTCGTATTTTTTTTCGAAATACAAACATACAGTGTAAAAGAATCACCATCACTTTATATATTGTTGTCATAATTTTTTTTTGCAAAATACATTTTTTTTTTCTTTTTGACAATACAGCTGTGCCAATTACATTTTTAACAATAATTTATTTAATGACATATAGAATTAATATGCATAAAACCATATACATATATGTTTGTATCAGTGCCGTAGGTTAACATTCTCAGTTACGAGGTGAAATTGGCTTTTTTAGCAAACAAGTGTTTGCAATATTTCTGCTAAGACTTTATCAACATGCAGCACAATTTAAAAATGTATTAAATGGAGAGATCCAACCCCCAAGCCGCTCCCCCCTTATTTACGGCCCTGATTCGCGTACAATATACGAAAATATTGGTTTAATATTCATTATCAAAGAAATGTTTTTTTTAAGTTTTTTTCATTTATTATTCCCCTTCTAAAAAATCACCCTACAAGATTTTTTCAGATCTTTACGTTTCAGGGTCCCTAGAACCCATGTTTTCTGAATTCTGTCAGTCGATCAGTCTGCGTGTCCGTTTTCTGGTTCATGGCATAACTAAAAAAAATTCTAATCTTACTGAATTCAAAATTTGATCAAAACTTACGGGTCATATGGGAATGGCTTGGTAAAATTTTGTTAAAAATCCAATACGGCGAAATAAAATGGTGGTCTACTGAAAAAGTATTACTAAAAAACTGCTGTTTTGCAATTTATCTCAAATTTTGCACAAAAATCAAGCATTATGAGAAAATTAACTGGTAAAATTTTAGTGCTAATCCAAGATGGCGAAACAAAATACCGGTTTAAAAAAATCCGGCTCGAAAACTAGTTAATGATTGATTTCAAATTTTGTGCAATAATTAATATGGCGGACTAAAATGGCAGCCAAATAAAATGTAATTGTAAATAATTACCAGGTTTTTACATATCTTAACGCTTTAGCGTCCTTGATGCCAAACAATATATGTTTATCAGTACCGTCGGTCTGTTTGTCGGTTTGTCTTTTGTTTGTCGATCTGTCAGTTCGCGCCATAACTTAAAAACTACGTATCCGATTGACGTCAAATTGTGGTCAAATATTAAAGGTTATATGGGAATCACCTGGTAATATTTTGGTAAAAATCTAGTATGGCAGAATAAGATGGCGGGCAATTGAAACGTTCAAACAACTATTGCTATAAAATTAATTAAATTGTGAAAATCTTTTCTTTGTATTTCGTGCAAATCAATTTATTAAAAACGTAGCAAAGCGCTTTCGGCTTTCGCCATCATCAGTGCCACCTGAAAGGAAGGAAATCACTTTCTATATTATATATATATATATATATATATATATATATATATATATATATATATATATATATATATTTTTTTTTCTTTTATTTTTCGATAAGTATTTTATGAAGAGAGTTACTAATGTAGAAGTGAAATTGAATAAGGACAAAGAAACTATGTAAAAAAGAGTAATTATGAAGATAATTTGTATTAAGAAGCAATCTGTAATAATAATTCAATAAGTGATCTACTTATTTAGTCAAGTGTGCACAGGAAATAAATCCATAAAGTACCACAAACAGTTAAAAACAGTAAACATTTAAACTGTAAGTTACATGTCAAATATATAACAAATCGCATTTAAAACTTCTATAAAACAAGGGATCACCTTCCTTTTAGCGACCTAAATTATCATTTCGTTCCAGTTAAGGCTGAAATGTGATAGCCTCAAATAACAGAGTTTGAAGGTTAAACCTACAAAGAAAATTAGCCGTGTGGGGTTGGCAACCTATCAATATATTCAAAATTTAAACCTGTAGGAAAAGAAGTGTCAATGAAGAAGCAAATTTTAACCAAAATAATTAGAAAATTATTCAAATTGAATGTGGAAGCCCGCGGAAATATTTTATATTATTTGTATATATTGTAAATAAATTGCAAGAGATTCAAATCTAGTAAGGAACTATTAGGGGAAAAATGTTTCTCAAGTATTTTAAGGTGGTCATATTGATGAAGCAGGGTTGGCTTCAGCGGACTTGAAAACAACTTGTTTATAGAATTATGACTTAAGCAATTTTTAAATTTAATTTTGATTTAATAAAAGTATTATTATTCCATTAAAATTGTTTAAATAAAGAGGAGAAATGTCAAACAGGAATTAAAACAATCAATGTTTTGTGGAGGTTCTGTACAAATTGGTGAACAAATTAAAACATATATACATATTTCAATCTTATTTACAACTAAAGATGTTTTCAGATAAATGTGTGTTACGTAAACAAAGTGGCGAGGAAAGAAAATTTGTATCTTGAATTGAAACTTAAATTTATTTATTTTCAAAATTATGAATTTTAAAACTGGTATAAGTGAGTAAAGGAGATGTGGATCGGAAAGTTATATAAGTTTTTTTTTATAAGTTTTTTTAAATGAATAATAATATAAAGAGTGGAAGAAGAAGGGATCAATCAAACAGGGTAAATGACTTCAAGTCTGGGTTCATCATAGAGCGATGGAATTAGTCCAAAAGTCTGCGGTGTAGAGGGATGAAAGATCTATTGAGGGAGACTTGTGTATTAAGACATGAGTCATTATTCTTTAGTTCGTTGGAAATTTCGATATCCTCCATAAAGTCCAACCTGTTGTAGTTTATTGACGTTATGTTATGAAGTAGTTTAGAATTTGACCTTCGGCTGAAACTATGATTGGAAGATCTCAGGTGCTGAGGTAGTTCTTTTTAGATGTTCATTAATCCTTGTGTGTAAGGGTCTACAAGTTCTGCCTATGTAAGTTTTGTCACAAGAACCACATAGAAACATTTTTCCCCTAATAGTTCCTTACTAGATATGAATCTCTTGCAATTTATTTACAATATATACAAATAATATAAAATATTTCCACGGCTTTCCACATTCAATTTTATTAATTTTCTAATTATTCTGGTTAAAATTTGCTTCTTCATTGACACTTCTTTTCCTACAGGTTTAAATTTTAAATATATTGATAGGTTGCCAACCTCACAGGGCTAATTTTCCTTGTAGGTTTAACCTTCAAACTCTGTTATTTGAGACCACCACATTTCAGCCTTAATTGGAACGAAATGATAATTTAGGTCGCTAAAAGGGGGGTGATCCCTTGTTTTATAGAAGTTTTAAATGTGATTTGTCATATATTTGACAAGTAACTTACAATTTAAATGTTTGCTGTTTTTAACTGTTTGTGGTACTTTATGGATTTATTTCCTGTGCACACTTGACTAAGTAAGTAGATCACTTATTGAATTATTATTACAGATTGCTTCTTAATACAAATTATCTTCATAATTACTCTTTTTTACATAGTTTTTTTGTCCTTATTCAATTTCACTTCTACATTAGTAACTCTGTTCATAAAATACTTATCGAAAACTAAAGAAAGTGATTTCCTTCCTTTCAGGTGGCAGGCGCTTTGCTACGTTTTTCATAAATTGATTTGCACGAAATACAAAGAAAAGATTTTCACAATTTATTTACCTCTACGCGCACACAGCCCTTTCCCTTTCATATAAAATTAATTAACCAACTTACCTCAAATTTTGCACAAAAATCAAGTGTTATATAGAATTTAACTGGTAATATTGAAAATAGCGAAACAAAATGGCGACCAAATAACATTTTTAAAAAGATCAACATAAACAAGTCTTCTTATTCAATTGACTTTAAATTACACCCAAAAATGAAGTATAGCATAGGTAGTAACTGGTAAAATATTAATAGAAATCCAATATGGTAGAACAAAACGGTGACCAATATAAATGTTTAGAGAGAGAGTATATGTATGTATGTAAAATACATATATATATATATATATATATATATATATATATATATATATATAAAACGAACATTTAGTTTGTATGTAGCATTTTATTCATTTTCAAACGTTTCGACAAGTTTTTGGCTTCATCAGTGTTTCTAAGAAAGTAATGTTCAATAACAAACAAAACATTCATAAACAAAATTTCTGGCACAGCATACGACATTTGGTTTTGAAACATCACATACATTAAAACATTCAAAAGTTAAAATTCGATATATATATATATATATATATACAAGGAGGTGTTCATAACGAGGGAATTTCCTGGTAAAAAAAATTGACCGATTTGTTTAAAATTTATTTTTATTTTAATATCATTTAATAATTTTATTTCTGTAATCTAATTATTTCAGAAAATACCATTCCATATTGTTATGGGTTCGCATCAAAATTTTACCAGTTTATCACACTTGTCAAGTTAATTGAATAAGACATTTTTTGATACTGATTTTTTAAACATTTTTTAGGCCGCCATTTTGGCTCGCTGCACTGAATCCTCACCAACATTTCACGGGTCCACTAGTATATTATCACACTTGATTTTTGTGGAAAGCTGGAATCCAATTTGGATCCGCAATATTGAAATTTTACCAAATTTTTTCCAATTCAATCCTATATGGCCCTTAACTTTTTAGCAAAATTTGAAACTAGTCGGTTTATTTTGAGCTATATTGTCAACAAATAAACCCTCAGACAGACACAAATAGAAAAAAACTATGTTTTCGGCACCTAGGAACCTTGTAATATGAAGATGACTTTGATATTTGTTGCTAAAAAATCAAATGAGTATCGTCAAAACTTACGCAACTAAAAATATCAATGCTGAAACAAAAATATTAAAGGTAGAATCCACCTTTTCTTTATTCTGTATGAATCTAATCTTAAAAATAACTTTTATCATTCTTTTTTGACAATTCCTCATAATATTTAAAAACAACAAATTACTAATTAATATCAATTGTCAGATTAACTTCATGAAACTATAAATTCTAGGAATAACAGACAACGTAATCAGTGACTCTAAATGCGAAAATGCTATTCAGTAAAAGGAAAAAAATTGCTGACCGTAAGTTTGTCACTTAAAAAACACGCGAAACTTTCATTAATTTGTATGCCCACCATCGGGCATCGAATCGCTAACGAAACATGAAAACAACTAAAGTATGACGTCCATCTGGCACGTTTATTTCGATTTAACGGTATGGAAGAAAATATTCAATGACTGCGCACCCCAATGGAAGAGCTCACGGTGAAGCGATTTAATTATATAAGAGTTGTTTATTAATTTGTTAGAGTAGCTTTCATTTATCTATTGTTTCCTTTGTGGAATGAGGTGTGCAAATAACCAATTACATTTATGAATTGGTATTAAAGGAACGGTGATCCATAACGTGTAGGTAATGAAAATTTCCGGAAATCATTGTAAATAAGGTGGCACACTCTTTTTCTCGAAATGAGTAGTACTGAATTAAGGTTTGAAATAATATTCAGCAGTAAAATATACTATATAGAGGAGATTTTAAATGGAATGGGGCTTATTGCGAATTTGAGAATAAGATTTCTCTAAAATCCAAAATTTCGGTCCTATAGATTTTTTCTCGGCTTTGTTTTCGTCATGTAATAGCGGTTTACCTAACAAAACCTCAATTTAATCGCGTGCGGAAAAGTCACTTTACACTAGTTTTTCAACAAGCGTGCGGAAAAAACCCAAAAGCAAAAAAGAATCGTTTATTTATATCAAATACATAATCACAAATTAATTATTATTAACAACATGAATAATAAACGTGCAGCATTTTGTAAATTAATTGCAGATGCTCGATTTTTTTCCAAGGAACTTGGGGACTTGTAGATTGAGTTTGGATTTTCCAGTTCTGTTTCACGAGTACTTATTGTTGTAAGCGTCGCCGAGGGGGTAACTTTTTGGTTGGAAGAGATCGATTTGGTAGACTGCACTGGTGAAAGTTGGTGACTAATGGAAGGAATGGTATTGAAGTTCAATACTTTATTGGATAGATTCTTTTGAACACTTGTTGTGCTTTCTAAATAACCTTCTGCCACGGTTGCAAATGTTCAACCTCCGAGGCGTTTGATATTTGTTATTCCTTCTCCAAAGTCTACAAGCATTCTGGCGGCTGAACGTCGGAAGCTGTGACCTGTATATAGTTTAGGATTTGGGAGCTTCAAATAACCTGCAATATTTGATGGCGTTTTTCCAAAGGTGTTTATTCCGATGCATTGTACGCAAGCTCCTTTCTTGTAGTTTACAAAAAACGCCTACGTGGGGTTTCTGGCTTTCTTAAAATCCTATATTTTATAGGATAGTACAAAGCTTCTAGAATGGTAATTTTTTGTGTGTCTGGAATATTTATTAATAAAATATTTTCTTTGTCTTCAATATAATCCAATGATATTTTTGTTAGTTCTTCGCGGCGACATGCGCCTGCCAAACCAAATATAGTAGCTACTTTAATATGGAGATAAATTTCGTCAGGCGCTTCATTTATAAATTTAGAAATTTCCTCTTTTGAAAAAATTTTCGCCTTCTTTGGTCTAAATCCAACATTTTGTTTTTTTCTGAATAGGCCGTGACTTTGAAAAACTTGCTTAAATCCATGTTTTCATTGAGTTTGATTATACTTTTTTAACATTGTTTTGGAAAGTTCGGCGAATATGCCAAAAAACGGGTTCTTTTAAGGATTTGATGCCTTTGGTTTGACACCAGGTTTTAAACAGAATATATTCTTTCTCATAGTTATGAGTTGATTTTGATGGTATAGTCGAATGCGTTCTTATCGTGCGGGTTCAAAGGTCACCAACGTTATGAATCAAATCAGAAAACACAGTGATTACCAAAATGTTGTGTGATTCTTTTATCGTGCTATTAAATCTCGATGGGCTATTTACAAATATACAGGGAGAAAGAAAATAGTTTTTTTTATTATATTACGCAATATTATTAAGATAGCAACTTAATATTATTTTATATATTAAATGCCGAGGGACCTAAATAAGAAAATTCGCTAAATATGTATTTGGTTAAAATTTTTTGGTTAACAAAAACAAAAATACACAAAATGGCAAGCGCCTTAATAAAGTCGGGAGGCGGTTCGAATCAGAGGAACAATCAGGATATGTTCTGTTTATACAGCCACTTAATGAAAGTGAGATTTTTTTATCAATCACCAAAAATTATGAGCCCCGCTTGACCTAAAAATCTAACCACTTATACAGTGTCATTTATTTAAATGCGGGCCACACCTGTGCAAAGAAAACTTGTTTTTTTTTGTATTGTGATAACAAAAAAAATTTATTTTGCAAAAATATTATACACTTTTGTTAAAAATATTTATAGTGCAATATTAATAATGCAATTTATGATTTATACACGTCAAAGACTAATATAATCCTTCAGAAACTTTTTAATATTATAGACTAAAAGATATCATCATCACTTAAAAAGTCCCCATCTTCTGAGTCGTCCTCAAATGGCGCAATAATCATTGGTGCTATTTCGACATCTAGAACTCGTTCTGGATTCAATTAATCCCATATTAATTTCTCTGTATGTTCCACAGATTTCTTCCAGTACTTCGGCGTAATATAATTTAATGAATCTTGCCAAACAATTTGCACTTCATCTGATGTAAGACCATCGTTCACGTGTTTTTCGTAATATGAATTTGCCCCAGCCCATATTAATTCTATTGCGTTAAACTGGCAATGCTATGGTGGTAGTCGTAAAACTTCATGTCCATTTTCCCGTAATATTTCATCTATGGCATATATTGTTGGTTTTTTAAAAGATTTCGCCATTAAAAGAAGTTCTAGTTTCAGCATATTGGGTATTTTGTTTTTGTTTTATTAGCCAGTCATAAATATCCCTTTTCCTCCAAAATAAAGTAGGTTGTTTATTTAAGATTCTTGAATGATAAGATGCATTGTCCAGAATAATTAAAGATGGAGCATCTAAATTTGGAATCAGTTGTTCTTTTAACCACTTTTCAAACAGTTTACAGTTCATATTATCATGGTAGTCTATACTTTTGGATGTTGAAGAAAACAGTAAACTTGCACCTGGGAGAAATTCTGTTGAAGAACCTGCATGCAAAATGATGAACCGTTTTCCCGTCCCACATCCCTTTTTTCTCTTGACACTTTTTACAGACTCGTCCTGCCAAGATGTCGAACCACTTCCATTAGAAAATATCCAATTCTCGTCTAAAAATACCACTTTTCTACATTTTGAATTAACATTTTCCGTGTATTTCTTTAAAAACTGGATACGCTGACTTGCTATATGTGGCAGCTCGCATAAAAATCTTCGATTACAGTCCTTTTTGTATCGAAAACCCAACATTTGTATTAATTTTGACAACGATTTTAGTCCAATTTCCAATATACCTCCATTTTTTAAAGCTTCTTTTAAGACTTGAGGGATTATATTAGTTTTTGATGGGTATAAATCGTAAATTGCATTACGAACATCCATTTTTACATTGTCACTTAAGTCTTCTGTCTTTGGCTTTTTTCGTGTTCATTTCTTAATCTTCTTCGGTAGTAAATTAATTATGCTTTTTTTCATGCATAATTTTCTGCACAGTTCTTATACCGATCCCAGA
The DNA here is from genome assembly GCA_030620095.1 of Kuschelorhynchus macadamiae. Classification (NCBI taxonomy): domain Eukaryota; kingdom Metazoa; phylum Arthropoda; class Insecta; order Coleoptera; family Curculionidae; genus Kuschelorhynchus; species Kuschelorhynchus macadamiae. The sequence goes on along the minus strand of JAUTXW010001340.1, from coordinate 1,748,010 downwards.
GCTTTTGCTACTATCTCCTGGATATTTTCGTAATATTTTATTAGATTTAATACCATTGTTTTCACTTGTGGATGCAAAAAACCCGAAAATTGTTTTCTATTACTCATTTTGTCACTGACTTGTTAATCTGACTTTGAAGTGACATCGCTCAAAAATTTTTGCAACTGCTGGTATCTATATGTTTATCCTCTTTTTTATATGAAAATATCATAGGTCTATCTAATTCATCTTTCGGATTTTATGCGGAGGATATGATTACACGTAATAAAGAAAAACAAAGTTTGTCGTTGATAAATCGTATTACCCGCACGATAACACGGCTTTTGACTATAGCAGATTGAAGTTTGCAGTTTCTAGATGCTTCCAACACTGACCTTGGCAAATCTGCGTCTGGAGAATCCATTAAAAACACTTTTACTCAGCTTTTACTACGAAAACAATCAGCGATAGCAAAATTGGTTTTTATTGACAATGAATGACACGCGTATTTTTACGTTGTGTCTATGATGATTCAAACTGCCAAACAAAAAAAGCTGGTGTTTATTATTGCTTAACATTGATTTTATAAAGCATAATACGAGAGCCATTAAACAATTTTTTGGAAATTATAGCAGGATTCTAGCAAATTTATGTTCTTAAATCATTTTACTAACTCTCCTATCAATATATTTTCAAATATTTAAAATCAATTTTTTTAATGAGCAATATCTCTGAAAAAATCTGTAACTGCGTCCTCAAATGTAAAATAAACCATTTGGACCTTATAGAATTTCATCTACCCTGTATTAAGATTCCAAGTCTCAAACCCTGCGATGGCATACAATAGCTCTAAAATTAGGTTTTTCTTGTTTTTTACTTGATGTGTATAACAAGGCATAAAAATAAAAAATAACAAAAATAAATAATTGAACTTGGCAACACAGTTCAAGGAAATTAAAATTAGGAGTACATCTCTAGGTATTTAAAAATGTTCAATGGCTAAGTGTATTTTTAATTAATCATATTTCTAAGTTATGGTTTATAGTGTATATCTTTTTATTCACCCTGTATTCAAAATTAAAGTTTTAAACTTGGTGATGGTGTACAGTAAACCTATACGTATCTGTAGCATATACAAAAAATAAAATCTGCATGCACGGTTTATTTTTTCATTGCTCTTTTTGGCAGTCATATCAAATCTTGGTTTATTAACATGCTCACGTAATTTTTAGTTTTCCCGGTACAATACAACAAAATTTTCAAATCTGCCTGGGGCTTCAGAAAGTAGAAGGACTGACCTATCAGGAAAAAGAAAAGTTTGTTAAAATCGGTTGAATAATAACAAAAATATCTGCATTTAAAATTAAAGTTAAAAATCATTGATGCATTATAAATGATGACTAGTGACACTTAAATAATAAAATAAAAACCCTCATTGGCTTTCACTGAAAAAGTTTAACTTGAACCAATTTAATTATAAAAGAGCTGTTTATTAATTTGTTAGCGTACCTTTCATAATACGTCTGTTGTGTTCTTTTTTGCGGAATGAGGCGTGCATTACATTTTGTATTAAAAGAACAGTGGTCTATAACGTAGGTAATGAAAATTTCCGAGAATCAATCCTATTAAGGTGCCACACGCTTTCTCTGGAAGAGAGTTGTACTGAGATCGGGTTTCCAATTATGTTCAGCAATAAAATAGATTAAATTAAAATAGTAGTAGCAAATTTTTTTTATTGTATAACAAGAAATGGTGATGTTAGTTAGTGAGCGACTATTTAGTCTTGAATAATCTATGTACCACCTTAATACCAGCTGTATGATAATGAAAAACATAAAAATAAAACAAAAATATCTAATAATATATTATTTAATATAAATTAATAATTTTGTGACAATATTTATACATAGAATCAGCTGACAAATTCAGGAATAAAGATATAGTTCAGATTAAGTAGTACACATTTTAATCATTAATGATATCAGTCTACAGTTTGTAAGGTAATATCTAAATACATTGAAAGATTTATAATACATACAATTATAAGAAATTTTATCCGATAAATTACGTATTGTTTTGGCTATACTGTAAATTATTTTTTTAATAAAAGACATGAGTGTCATATATTTAAAAGTTGTGCTGTTATTTTCCTTATATCGTATTCTAAATAAAAAAAATGGAAGAAAATTCAAACTGTACTATAAGACAATTTAATTTAAAAATTTTGCCTTTCTTCTTTCATAAATATATGTTTTCATATATATTTATATATATATATATATATATATATATATATATATATATATATATATATATATATATATATATATATATATATATATATATATATATATATATATATATATATATATATATATATATATATATATATATATATATATATATATATATATATATTATCCTAATTTTTCTTGGTTTGAGGTCAATACATTAACAACAAAATTAATACATATTTTTAAACATATATTTTGTTTCTAAGGTGACGTTTCGATCATAGTTTTGGTCTTTTTCAAACCTAAAATTTGTTTAGCACTATTTTTTTTAAGTTTATAAAATACTAAAAATTTAGGACTTACCATAGAACGTAAAATAGTTGAAATAAAAGTACACATAATCCACATATCTGACATATACTACACATATTTAATTTACATTTTAAAAATATTGTGGACGTTTATTACAGACAAATTACAAACTATTGAGCGAACACTGTTACAGTAAGGATATATACAATTTATTTAGGTTGTTTATGTCTTTTTCATCATTTATGGCGTTTTTGTTTTTTTGAATTTCAGCCATCTCAAAAAATTCTCTTTTTTTCAACTGAGGTTCGGATTTTAATACTTTCACTTGTTCGTAGCTGAAAGTATGTTTTTTGGACATCTCATGGTGTGTTAATGCGGTGCTGTTCTTTTTATCATATTTGTGACTTTTCAGTCTATTTTCTAAGTATTGGCTTGTTTGTCCAATATAAACACCGTTACAATTATTGCAAGGGATCTGATAGACTATATTGCTTTTTTTATTAATTGGCGTTTTCGATTTTAAGTTGCTGAAGTTCTTTGATAATAAGTTATAGGCTTTGTGACTTGTCGTGATGTTATATTTTTTAAAAAAGTTTTGAAATTGCTGGGATAAACCATTTATGAAAGGCAGAGAAATGTATTTTGTTTTAGGTAGATTTGATGTAATAATGACATTTTCAGAATTCTAATATTTATGTATTCTGCTTTTGAATAATTTATTTACTAATTTTTTAGGGTACTGATTTAGATTTAATGCTGCTTTAGCCTTTTTAATTGCTTGTTCTCTGAATTCAGAGTCGGACAGCTTAATTGCCCGATCTGTCAGACCAATAATTACAGATTTTTTTTTTTTTGAGACATTGGGTGACAGGAGCTGAAATTTAGGTATCGAGAGGACCAAGTTTGTTTTGTGTACCATTCCGTTTTAATTTTATTTCCTATATGATGTAATGTTAGGTCTAAAAAATTGATTTTGTTGTTGTCTTCGCTTTCAATTGTAAATTGTAGTCTTTTATGGTATTGATTAAATTGCTTTAAAATAATTTCTGTTTGGTCAGATGGGATTGCAGTAATACAATCATCGACATAACGATAAAAAATGGTATATTAAATTCCACATTACTTAGAACAGTCTCCTCTAAATCTTCCATAACTATTTGGGCAACGACGCTTGATATAGATGCTCTCATAGCACAACCTTCTATTTGTTTATATAACTGATCTTCGTATATAAAATATGTAGAATTTAGTGTTAATTCTACTGCTTTAAGAAATTCATCTTGAGGAATATCTGTGTATTTTTTTATTTCAGACCATTTCTTTTTAATTATTCTGGTAGCCAAAGAGATTGGAACGCTGGTATACAGGGAAACAACATCAAGCGATATCAGTTTGTAATTTTCCGGAATTTCTAACTGTTTTAATTTTTCTTTAAATTGATAGGAGTCCTTGATATAGTAATTATTTTTATGTACAATATTTTTTAAGATTTTTTTTAGAAAATTCGATAGTGGTGTAAACGGGGATTGAATGCATGAGACAATTGGCCATAATGGAATTGTCTCATGCATTCAATCCCCTAAAACAAAATACATTTCTCTGCCTTTCATAAATGGTTTATCCCAGCAATTTCAAAACCTTTTTAAAAAATATAACATCACGACAAGTCACAAAGCCTATAACTTATTATCAAAGAACTTCAGCAACTTAAAATCGAAAACGCCAATTAATAAAAAAAGCAATATAGTCTATCAGATCCCTTGCAATAATTGTAACGGTGTTTATATTGGACAAACAAGCCAATACTTAGAAAATAGACTGAAAAGTCACAAATATGATAAAAAGAACAGCACCGCATTAACACACCATGAGATGTCCAAAAAACATACTTTCAGCTACGAACAAGTGAAAGTATTAAAATCCGAAAAAAAGAGAATTTTTGGAGATGGCTGAAATTCAAAAAAACAAAAATGCCATAAATGATAAAAAAGACATAAACAACCTAAATAAATTGTATATATCTTTACTGTAACAGTGTTCGCTCAGTAGTTTGTAATTTGTTTGTAATAAACGTCCACAATATTTTTAAAATGTAAATTAAATATGTGTAGTATATGTCAGATATATGGATTATGTGTACTTTTATTTCAACTATTTTACGTTCTATGGTAAGTCCTAAATTTTTAGTATTTTATAAACTTAAAAAAAATAGTGCTAAACAAATTTTAGGTTTGAAAAAGACCAAAACTATGGTCGAATCGTCACCTTAGAAACAAAATATATGTTTAAAAATATGTACTAATTTTGTTGTTAATGTATTGACCTCAAACCAAGAAAAATTACGATACATATATATTGAAAAAAAGGTCAAAGAACACAAAGCAAAAAAAAAAAAATATATATATATATATATATATATATATATATATATATATATATACCCCCCCTTTGGTGCATACCGCAATGTTGTCAGATTTTCAGTTTTTAAAATCAAATGATTTGCTTTTTTTAAGCTGATTTATTCGTCGTATTATCCTTAGTATAACTCCAAAATTACAAACTTGTATCTTGATTTGTTAAATGTTAAATTTATTAAATGTTTTTAAAAATACATCGACAATTTAGAAATTAAAATTTCAACTCTAATCCTTCCCATTAGATCTTCATTGTTCTCTGGCTTCGTTTTGTACACGATCGTTTTTAAGTGACCCCAAAGGAAGAAGTCAAGTGTATTTAAGTCTGGTGACCTTGGAGGCCACTCAACAACCCCCTTTCGTCCCGGAAACGTCGTGTTTAAATAATTTCTCACAGTAACTCCGAAATGCGGCGGTGCCTCATCATACGTGGCCAAAACCATTAGAAAAAAATATTTTTTTTCCAACAGCTGTAGATGAAGTATCCCATTTATATTTACTTGAATGAAAAAGGGTCCAATAATGCGATTACCTAATATGCCAGCCCACACATTACATTTTTCAGGAAATTGCGTGTGGATCTCCATCATCCAATGTGGATTGTTTGCGGACCAATAACAACAATTATGCCGATTTATAAAACCGTTTAGGCATACCCAATTTCCCGAAAAAGTCAATGTGTGAGCTGGCATATTAGGTAGTCGCCTTATTGGATCCTTTTTCTTTCAAGGAAATAAGAATATACGAATATGAAATATTAATTATCTACAGCTATCGAAAAACCAAAGTATTCCAGTATTAAAAGGTATTTTTCCTAACGGTTTTGTTAGAAATTATTTAAAATCGACGTTTCCGGGACGCTGGATTGGGCGAAGGGGGGTTGTTAAGTGGCCTCCAAGGTCACCGGATTTAAATCCGCTTGACTTTTTCCTTTGGGGTCACCTAAAAACGACCGTGTACAAAATGAAGCCCGAGAACCTTGAAGTTCTAATGGGAAGGATTAGAGCTGAAATAGAAGGAATAACCAGGAAAGGACTCCAAAACACTGTTCGAGAAATTATTAACTATTTAGGATATCATCAAGCTGTAGAAGGACAACATTTTTAACATCCTATTAATCATTACATTATTTTAGTTTTAGTTTTTTAATTCCCATTGTGTCAATGTATTTTTAAAAACATTTAATAAATTTAACATTTAACGGATTAAGATAAAAGTTTGCAATTTTCGAGTTCTACTAAGGATAATACGAAGATAAATCACGCAAATCATTTGATTGAAAACAAAAGTTAGGTTAGTTTATTTTATTTTATTACCACATATGGTTAACATCGGTTAAGTGGTTTTTGAGATATTTGACTATATATATATACATATATATATATATATATATATATATATATATATATATATATATATATATATATATATATATATATATATATATATATATATATATATATATATATATATATATATATATATATATATATATATATATATATATATATGTATATATATGCAGTTTAGTGTGTGTCATTGAGGTTCCAGTGACATAGAACAATATTTCAGGGAATAAATAATATTGTTTTTAAATGCATTCGTCGTATAATGGGAAACTAACTTTTTTCTAAATCATGAACGCTTCTCTGCACACTGAATAATAAATTAGAATGGTGACATCTGTTTTAATGTTGTAACCTAAGCAGGTGTTTTATATAGAATGACTTTTATTCTAAATCCAGAAATAAAACATTTTTCCTCTTCCGGAGTCAATGCGATGACACGGACACATATGTCAAATCCTGAAGACAAATTTCAATATAATCAGAAACGTTCATATTATTATGTATTGTTGGGCTTGTCTTGATAAAGCCTATTAAAATAAGGAAGCTTATACCTGGTCAGAATAATATAAATATCCTAGATTTATGAAAATAATATAATTTAAAAAGTCAACTTAAACAAAAAACTTTTGTCTTTAATTTTTTTTACGCCATACTAATTTTGAGTTAAGTAAGTAGGTCAACGTACTTGGGACACCTTGTATATACCAGTTTATTGACTAATAAATTGTAGAAAAATATAAATTAGTTTTAAGCACAGAGCTTTTCTCTTACTTTATGGTATTTATATGTTGGAACTAAAAAATGGATTTTAATCTTCGGAAATTTTATAATTAGAATATGAATGTCTATTTTATTTGAAATCATTGCATGTCTTTTCCTAAAGATAATTGTGCATTTCGCATTAAATGAAGTAAAAAAATCAATTTGTCTTTATAGATAATAAAATACAAGGTAATGTATTTATAGATTAATATCTAAGGTCAAAAGTAACCTGTAAAAGAAGAAATTAACAAACCTAATTGAAAACCTTTGATCCGTACTGGGTTATTTATAAATGTAATTAGGACTGATATGCAACTATAATGGCCTTAGTTTGTTTTTTGACGTAATCTTTCGATTAACAAGTCTCCCACCATTATCAAGTTCTACTCCTGGCTACTATTCTGTTTGTTAAAACCCACCCCCAATAAATCCGCTTCTCTGAATTCCCACGCACATGACTTTATGTACGATATTTTTTTCATTATAGGGTCTGTGCATTGTCAGAAGCACCACGGCTAATGATCCGACCCCTAGAGACTACTGAAATTATTTTAAAACAGAACTTCGCTAGGCTGTTTTTTTTTTGTTGAAGAGACTTGCAATAACTGGTATAGTCAAAAGCAATGTTATCGTGCGAGTCATACGATTTATTAACGAAAAACTTTTTAAGTTGGTTTTTCTTTTATTACGTGTAATCATATCCTCCGCATAAAATCTGGAAGATGAATTAGATAGACCTATGATATTTTCATATTAAAAAGAGGATAAACATATAAATACCAGCAGTTGCAAAAATCTTTGAGCGATGTCACTTCAAAGTCAGATTGACAAGTCAGTGACAAAATGAGTAATAGAAAACAATTTTCGGGTTTTTTGCATCCACAAGCGAAAAAAATGGTATTAAATCTAATAAAATATTACGGAAATGAAAATTCACCGGCCAATATCCAGGAGACAGTAGCAAAAGCTCTGGTAATCGGTATAAGCATTGTGCATGAAAAAAAGCATAATTTACTACCGAAGAAGATTAAGAAATGTACACGAAAAAAGCCAAAGGCAGAAGGCTTAAGTGACAATGTAAAAATAGAAGTTCGTAATGCAATTTACGATTTATACACATCAAAAACTATATAACCCTTCAAGTTTTAAAAGAAGCTTTAAAAAACCGAGGCATATTGGAAATTGGACTAAAATCGTTGTCAAAATTAATAAAAATGTTGGGTTTTCGATATAAAAAGGACTGTAATCGAAGATTTTTATGCGAGTTGTCACATATAGCAAGTCAGCGTAACCAGTTTTTACTATACTAGCACAAGCTCTCACATCAAAAAAATTAGGCCAAAAAGTTCAAATTAAAACAGGTCAAATAAATACCAAACAATCTTTAAACCGAACACGCCCCACTCGTTATGCAGATTACCACCGGAAAACGAGTTACCAAAAAGGGCACAAGAAGGATTATTACAATAAGAACAGGAAAAATTAGAACACTCGGTGGAGATAGAAGAAATATCAGTAAGTAATAATATCATTCCGAATATTGCAGGTAGATTAAATTTTTTTTATTCCAACTGGTGCAAATTAACTTCGAATCCTGTAATTTTAAAATGGATAAAGGGTTATAAAATACAATTTATTCGGGCTCCTGTTCAAAGGAAACCTCCAATTTCGCCAAAATTGTCTATCTCATTAGCCAATGAACTAAGGGTAGCTATTACTAACCTGCAGTCATTAGGCGCTATAAAGCATTGTAAACCAGTTAAGAATTAGTTTCTTTCCAGGTATTTTCTAGCACAAAAACCTAATGGAAAAAGGCGATTTATATTAAACTCAAAACATTTTAATAAATTTGTTTTCGCACCACATTTTAAACTTGAAGATTTTAGAACGGTATCAAGACTACTTTTAAAGGGTTATTTTATAGCATCTATTGATCTAAAAGATGCTTAATTGCTAGTAAATTTTAGCGTAAATAACAGGAAATATTTAAGATTTTCTTTTAATAGTAAATTATTGGAATTCACTTGTTTACCGTTTGGACTATCTTCAGCCCCTTATACATTTAATAAATCAATGAAACCCATTTTGAGACACAAACCTTGAATATTTTTTGCGTAAATTACTTGGACGATTTTCTTATATGGGAAAATCATACAAAGAATGTTTAAAATATGTATATATCTGTATAGAATTATTTGAGTCCTTTGGCCTGATAATTACCTCAAACTAAATCTAAATTTTTAGGTTTTATGTTCGACAATCTTAATACGACCATATCTTATATAACTAAAGAAAAAAGAAGCAACATTAAAAAATGGGTAGAATATTTTATAAACAATAAAACTCATAACATACAAAAATTTGCCAAATTCATTGGGCTATTAGTTTCAGCCTGTCCTGCCACAAAATATGGATGGCTCTACACCAAGTCACTTGAAAGGGAGAAATTTTTGGCCCTTATTAAACATAAAGGAAACTATAATGGGAAATTTTCTTTATCTAGCAATGTCATACATGATCTTAAGTGGTGGTCTACCCACATTTTAACTTGCTATAACGATATTAAAAAAGATAAATTCGAATTAGAAATATTTACAGACGCGTCAACTTCAGGCTGGGGAGTATGGTCAGAAACAAAAGGGGGTGCCATGGCTGGTGGTCACCTTTAGAAAAAAATTATCACATAAAGCAATTTTTTATGGTCTTCAAAAGTTTGCCTCTTTTTTAAGAAACTGTAATATACTTATTCGATCTGACAACACCACAGCGGTAGCATATGTCAATAAAATGAGTAGTGTAAAATTTGTATATTTAAATAATTTGGCAAAAAATATATGGCAGTGGGTAAAGAGCGAAATATTTGGCTCTTTGCGGCCATATTACATCAGAGGACAACTATAAGGCTGATAAAGAATCAAGGAGGCTCTCTACTGAAACAGAATGGATCTTGGAGGATTATGCTTTTTCTGTATTATAAAGACATTTGGAATACCAGATGTCGACTTATTTGCCTCGTTTCAAATTTTTAAATGCACTAAATTTGTATCTTGGATAGGCGATAAAGGCTCTATAGCAACAGATGCCTTTACAATACCATGGAATAATTTCTATTTCTATGCATTCCCGCCGTTTTCCTTGGTTCTTAGAACCTTACAAAAAATCATTTCTGGAACTGACCCTCCCAGTCATGGTTTCCCTTATTTTTAAAATTGTTAATCAGTGAACTACTTGTATTTGTTCCTAATGAAAGCCTTTTACATTCTCATTTCAGCAAGACTCACCCACTAGCACCAAACCTTTCCCTGGTAGCAACGAAGTTGTCAGGGAAGCATTTCACTTGAAAGATCTACCGGAGTGTGCCTTAGAAACAACACTTCAGTCCCTGTCATCTTCGATACTAAAGCAGTACAATACATGCTTTAAGCAATGGTGGGAGTTTTGTAACAAAAACAATATAAGTGTATATACTGATAGAATTTGTTGTATAATAAGATTTCTGCAAGAACTTTTAATTGATAACAAATATACATATGGGACTTTAAATTCGCATAGATCAGCCTTGTCACTAATATGCAAGGGGGATGTAGGTAGCGATTTTGGAATTAAAAGATTTTTGAAGGGTGTCTCAAGAATAGCACCATCAAAACCCAGATACGAAGTTACCTGGGACCCCAAATCAGTACTCGAAAAAATTCAAAATATGGAATCAAGTTCACTTAAATATCTATCCTATAAATTGCTGTTGCTACTAGGTCTAAGGTGAAAGAATTCAAACATTGTCACTTATAAAATTAAAAAAATATTATTGAGTCTCCTTTAGATTACCAGATATTTATATCCGATACAATTAAGACAACCCGCGTTGGAAAAGCACATCCATGTTTACAAATCCCAAAATTTACCGTAAACCCTTCTCTGTGTGTAGCATCAATTTTAAAACATTATTTGAATGTAACACAACAATTACGAGGAAACGTAGAACATTTATTTATCACTTTAAAAAAAACCCTTCAAAGCTGCCTCTAAACAGACATTAAGTAGGTGGGTGAAAAATACACTTCAACTCCACTCAGTTTAAACCTCATTCTTTTCGTCATGCCTCCACCTCCTTTGCATATAGACAAGGTTTGTCCACAGATACTATCTTTCGCACCGCAGGTTGGTCAGAAAACTCTTCCACCTTTGCGAAATTCTATAATAGACCTTTGAGCAGATTATAGTCCAATCTGTGGCAAAAATCTAAGGTTAGGTATAATTTAATTGTATTATTATTTTTCTTCCTTCTATGTTAGAATGTTTAGATAGTTTACTTGCTTATGTTTATACTAAAGCAACTTTGCAATATTATAAATTTATAATTATAGTTTCAATACATCTGTCTATGGAATTACCGGAAACGAGTCCTCTTATTCATAGATAAAATACAAACAGTGGCGGCTCGTGAGTATATTGAAGGGTGAGGCTACATGAGGTTAATTTTGTTTAAATGTGAATAAATTTCCACGTCACCCATGACGTATTATTCTGCGACGCGTTGACCTTTTTTTTAATGGAGGTCATCGCCAATAGCCTTACTAAACCATTAAAAACTAAAAAAATAAACTCTAAAAACAGTAAATAAAAAGTAAACAAAACAAGTAAAATATGTACACCTATCACTAAAATATATATATAATAAAAACATAATTTAGTTTATTAAAACTTAAAATAAATAGTTATATGAAATAAGATAAAAAAAAACTACTTTTTGTACATTAAATCTATACGTCTGTCTTTTAAGGTTGCAAATTTATCTATAATTTGGTCGTAAAAGTTTTGGTCTTCACTAAGTTCTGACAGTAATTCCTGCTCTATTGACATCATTGCTAAACCCGAAAGCCGTTCTTGTGTCATTGTGTTTCTTAGGTAGGTTTTGATCCGTTTAAGACATGAAAAATTTCGTTCGGCCGATACACTTGTTGCGGGAATAGTTAAAACTAAATTAAAAAGCTTATATGCTTCCGCAAAAATTGCTTTAAATAACAAAGCTAGACTTTTTTCGACATCTAAATTTGAAAATTGTTCATCCCTATACAATACAGAAAGCTCATTCTTTAATCTATCTCTGTCAAAAATGTTTGGATAATTTTTTAATAAATTATTTAATAAGTCGTCTGGAAAGCATTTAACATATTCCGAATATTTTGTGCAATCGACTAAAGCAAAGAAATTTAAATTATTTAAATTTTCAAACCGCGTCCCTAATTGTTAGTTGGCAGAATAGTGGCTTTTTTAGCAATATTGAAAAGTTCTTTGAAATGGTCCTCGTTTCTAAATTCAATAATTCGTTGCTTGGCAAGGTTTATTTGCGAAATGCAGTAATTTATATCTAAATGCTTTAACTGTAATATTTGAAACAGTACATCAGTGCAACTAAAAATTTGTTTATAAATATGCGTTAAAAGGCAAAATTCGAAATCATTAAAATGCTTTAGAAATCCTTTTGCACCATTAATAGATTCTGTTCCAGAACTTAAGTCATTAATAATAGTTTCAAATACTATAATTAAATTGTCCCATTCATTAGCCACTAAGTTTAAAATTTTAGACCGTGTATACCATCGCGTTTCTACAGCTCGCGGAATTCTTTTACCTACTATCTGATTAAGCACAAAAGACCGTTTTGGTGATTGGTGGAAATAATTTGGTATTCATAATAAAGTGGCAAAAAATATACGACTTTGGGTAATCAGTTTTGTTCCCTGTTGTAAAACTAGATTTAATCTGTGGGCGCAACAATGAGTAAACATAGCTAAAGGAGCAATAGATCTAACTTTTGTTTGAAGCCCATTTATTTCACCTGCCATAACACTAGCCCCATCGTAACACTGCGCGACCAATTTATTTTTAAAGTCATAAGGCTCTAAGCTGTTTTGTATTAAATGAAAAAGGCTCTCTGCTGTTCTATTATCGCTAACGTCAAAAAATCCTAAAAATCTTTCTTTTAAAGATCCGTTGGTCACATACCTAACTGTTATCGAACACTATGATTTTTCTGTTATATCAGTACTATCATCCGCAATTACGCCAAAAAAACAACAATCGGTGTCATTGATTTCTTTTTTATATATTCTTGAATATAGTCATGTATGCAACCAATTAGTTCATTTTGTATAGTCTTAGATTGTCCCGTAAAAATATTACTAAATTTAGCACAATGTTCAGTAAGTTCGGCATTTCTTTTTATTAAGCATGCAAATATTTCCTTAAAATTGCCAGGGTTAAAAGAATCTGTTGTTTCATTATGACCTCGAAATGCCAAGTCCTGTTTACCCAAAGTAATAGTAACATCAATTAAATAATTTAATATTAAACGGTTTTTTCGAACATTTTCATTATAAACAATTTTATTAAGACTTGCATTGACTCCGCAATAGTCGCCCTATTTTGCTCCAGTCTTGTAAGTGCTACCGAATTTTTAATATGCTCTCTTGAACTTTCATGCGATTTTACTGCTCGTGAAAAATTTTTTAAATCCGAATATCCGCCCCCTGAACTCCAATTATTTTTGACGCAACTAGTAAAATACAAGGCAAACAATATAAGCTTTCTTTATAAATATTTCCGCATAGCCACATATAAGTTTCGTACCAAGATATTTGAAAAGTTCTTGAATATTTTTACCTTGCCTCTTATCGTTAAATATTGCTAAAATTTTCGGCGTCGGACGGCTACCTAATATCTGTTTCTTTTCAGTTTCGCTTCTTCTTAAAAAAGGCGTTTCAATTAATGAAGCAATAATGTCGTGAATAGGATTCATTTCAAAAGCAAAAAGCAAATACAAAAAATGGAACGGTCCAACTTACCAAACCAAAACAAAACAAAAACTTACTCACGCGTATTTATTCACCTTAAAAGACAGAACGCCCTCAATCAGCGATTATCGCAATCTATTTCCTATTTCTTTCTCAGCCGCACGCACCACGTAAAAAGAAGCCGTTGGAATATTTCGCTAGTCATGTGATTTAAATAACCAATAAAAGCATATCCAAGCTACAGATTTATCGCCTCAAGAATGCAATAGGAAACGCGTGCATCGGCAATCGCCATCCCGCTCTGTCGTAATCAGGTGACTCGCCGGCATCGGCACCGGCCGTTGATAAATAGGTCAGAAGTCGAAACTTTCCAAGCTAAAATTATTTCGCCTCATTCGAGAGCACTTTCTTTAGGAATGGGTTTGCACGGATTGCACGGTCGGTTTTTTGATGTGGTCAGAATTTATTTTCTAAAATATTTATTATGGGATTATATTTTGTTTTTTTTTTAATGTTATTATGTTGTAAAATTGTTAAAAAGTATATTTCTAATTGGTAATAGATAAAAAGTTATATAAAAAAATTCTCTTTTCCTTTATTTTGGGGGTGAGGCGCGGCCTCAGAGGCCTACCCTGACGAGCCGCCACTGAATACAAATAACCTTACACTTAATATATGCTTGCTTGCTAAGTATAAAAATATAAAAATCCTATCTAGCCCGCATGTCATCGATAAAGGTAAATACGATACGACGAAATTTTATCCATAATGCAATAAATTAGACCGCCTAACTCAAAAAGAGTAAGAAATCACTTAAACGCTTATGCAAGCAATATCCCTACGACTGAAAATTGAAATAAAATTTTACAGTCTGTCTACACAATTGCCTTTACTTCTTTTTAAACAACTACATGTTTATATTAAATATATCTTCGGACTGTGCGCTGTAATACAATTATACAATTAAACGAACTTACGTGTGACTTTCAATTGTAATTGTATAAAGCGCACAGTCCGATGATATATTAACCCTCCCGTCCCAAAATATTTTTATCAGGGAACACTGACAAACATACCCCCTGAGGCAATTGTTTAAACATCTTTAAACGAAATGAGGTCACTCTGGGCACGGGGTACAGGATGATGGAATGAAAATTTTTTATCTCAATATTAGAGTCTAATAAATCGTGCGTAGGGAGTCGCGCGGGGGCGGACTACATGGTTATATTAAATATATCTTCGGACTGTGCGCTTTATACAATTACAATTGAACGTCACACGTAAGTTCGTTTAATTGTATAATTATAAATCATTTTATTCAAAATCAGAAACGGTTATAGTGCCATTATATGTAAGTATTGGATAAAAACATTAAAGCTAAGTTTCAATTTCAAAAATCGACTTTTTTACTTTCCTATTTACACTCATACAAAGTCAATGGATGGAGATAAAACATAAAATCAGCTAATATCTTACTCTAATTTCCCAACGGATTTATAGAATAATTACCTGATAAAACTAATTTGTGTCCGCATCTGTTTGTAATGCTTAATCCGGGATCAGCTGAAGGTCAGATTTGATGAATTGCCTAATAAAGAATAAAAATCAAGCTTAACAATTTCTAGGGAATTCTGATAAATTTGGTAAATTTATTATTCATTAGGGAAAGTTTTAGGACAGTGGATTTTCTAGTTGTCTTTATTATTATTAGCAATTTTTTGGATGATATACAGGGTGTCTCATTGAAATTATTGGGACTTTTATACATTTTAATAAATTCGTATTTTTTCGTTTGTTATAAGAGGTTGTTTTGTTTATTTTAATGTTAAGTGGCGCTTTTGATATTTACCAAAAACTTGTTATAAATTTGTAACATGACTTGGCTGATGTTCATTTGCACTATTTAACAAATATACGAAAACAAAGTGCAGTCCATGGAAGCAAGGGAAGCAGTGCTTCCCCAAAAAAAATTACAAAACATCTTCTAAAATATAATTTTTGAAATAGGAAACCATTAATTTAGTTTATATTAAAAATGCTAAAAATATTATCTTAATTATCAAGCCCATAATAAATGCGGCCTTGCCTCCGACCGAGCCACAATAGAAATCGAATAGAACCTATGCGGGCCGCTAGCTTCTCTGTAGCCAAGTACTGTATGCTTGATTTCCTGTGAATCGAGCCAGAGGTTGTTCAACTTTCCACCGGCTGTTTGCAATTTTTGCATTTCAGTCGCGTGCTTTCAGTGGGGGCGGAAGCTATCGTTGGAATAGGTTCTTTGTTTGAACGGCTATCCGTGTGTTGTGTGAAACGTACGTCGCGTCGTGCGTGGTGCGATATGGAAGACAATAATATGGACGTGGATATGCAAATACCGTCAACTTCGGCTGTCGGTAATAACGTTGAAAATGTTAGAGAATTTAGTAAGAAGAGTGTGCGCGAATGTGTGGTGTGTGTCTTAATAATAAAGAGATTTTCAACATTGACCTTCGCTGATAAGCTTCAAATAATTTCCAAAGGAAGAGCAAAACCGCCTATGAAAAATTTAACCACAAAAATGAAAAACTGTATTAGACATTTTTATCCGGACAAACAATACGAACAATTTAAATGACTAACAGGGTGTATTAAGTGTAAGTAAATTATTTGGTTGGCCATGTTTACTTTTTGAAAATGAAAAAGGTCTCTGGAATAAAACTGGTTTTTCCGATTTAAACAATTTCTATAAAGCTGTAAAAAGACACATTATGGCCAAAGCGCATTTGCAGGCCGTCATAAAAGAAAATGTCTTCGGCAAAACCAGAATTGAACACAACCTTAATAAACAGTTGGAAATTAGTCACCGGATTTAGAGGTCATGACGAAACACGCCTGAATCTCTTCGAGCTCATTCAGTGTTCAGATCTCGCGGAGTAAAGATCCCTGAAGATGCCTCGTGCAATCGAAGGCGAAACGTCGGATAGTAATTTTAATTTGACACGGTCTAATCTCAAGAACCATTATTTCTTAATTGACCAAAACCGTGAAAGCTTCTGTTCTATATATAGACAACAGAAAATAGACAATAGACAATTTGTTCATCTTTTCAGGTACAAAAGGTAGATAAGACATGTCAACAAAGGGATGTATGATCCCAACTTAAGTAACAATAAAAAGTAGAAAAACTCTTACTATTAAACACACTATCTTATTTGCATTTTAAACGATTGATAACTACACAGTAAATACAAATAGCACAGAATAAAGGACATACATGTTTATAACAAACAAAGTACATGCAGAATATAGTTTAATTAGGTTAACATGTTAAAAAAAATAACAGCATTCACTGTCTGCCCAGCAGATAAGTTTCAATGTCATTTACAGAATAAAAAGTTTCATTTAGTAGTAGCGTTTTTATTTGGTTTTTATGGTTTCAATCCTCTTTATATTTTCTGGCAGTAAGTTAAATAGTCTGCAACATCAATAATGACTAGTTTTTTCAAGATATTCATGACTGTGACAAGAGGTCATGTGGTGAGGATGAAATATCTGCTGGAGTGCTTTTGTAGTTGCCAGACTGTGCATTGGAGGCTCTGGCAACAGCTTTTAACGATTCTTGGGCCAGGGAGGTGAACTGACTGAACCGTCAAATTTTCGCCCCATTTCCTTGCTCTTTACTTACTCTTTACTCTTAGGTCTTCGAAAAAGTTGTTAAAAGGAGAGTATGGAACTATTTGGAATCTTTCAACTTAATTACTCCAAAGCAGTATAGGTTTCAGAGCTCTAAGGGAACTCACTATGCCATTTTGCTTTCTAGAAACTGTTTATCTTTGTCTGAATCGGGGTGAGTTGGCTGCAGCGGTATTCTGTGATATGTCAAAAGCCTTTGACTGCGTTGATCACAGAGTGTTGCTGCTAAAACTTGAACGTTACGTTTTAGAGGTAATGCTCTGGCCTGGTTCGAGTCCTACCTCTCTGGTCGCAGTCAGTCAGTTGTTGTTTTTGGTGTGCAATCAACATGCTGCCACATCGACTGCGGCGTTCCACAGGGATCGGTGCGAGGACCTGTCCTTTTTTTGTTGTCTATAAATGATCTTGTACGTGTTCAAATTTCTGGCGATTTTACTATTGAGCAATTTTTTTATGGCAGACCTAACATCCTGTGGTGGTAATTAGTGTATTGGAAGTTATTAAAACACTTTTTCGACACAGTGCATCCTTTGATAAACCGTTACTAAAGTGACAATTTAATTTATTTTTAACGACATTAGATAGATAAACACTAAAACTATTTGCTATGTCTTTTGCATTACTTAGCATTACATTATCCTTGCATATTTGATTAATGTATTTTTTTGAATTGTTTAAGTTTTTGCCATTTAAAGAGTTAATTATATTCCAAGTGGTCTTTGTTTTATTCTTTGAACTTTTTATTTTTCTTTTTTAATTTTTATGTTTATTTCTTTTTTAAGGAGTTTATATTTATCTTTTAGTGACAAGTCCTCAGTACGCTTCCGCAGCCAGTGTAAGTTTTTTAAGTTGGTAAGATCGTGAAGAAGTTCTACAGAAAAATTAATTTTCACATCGCTCCGAGAGAAGTTTATTTCGAATGAATTGGATGGTCAATGTTAAGGTCAGAACAGAAAACAGCAATAGCAATAGCAATAACTAATAATTAAAATTATAACAAATGTAAGAGAGGCACTATATACTGTTTTAATATATTTGTGTAACTACTATATTTGATATTATTTGCATATAATAAAAAAATTCAACTTTCTTATGAAAATTAAACTTTAAACCTAAAAATTATACAATTAAATGTAGTGCGGCCCTGCACGATATCTTGCCATTAAGTAGTCGAACTAATCTTGTGGTTTAGGTATATTAGAGGTTATTAAGCACGTAGTTAAGGGGTCTGGACTCCCCCCTCTCGATCTCTAATTTTGATATTGGAATGTTTTTTCCTAATTTTCTGAGATTTGACTGTTTGGTCCCCCCGGACTGAATTTCTGTCTACATACCTGGAGGTAATATAGCTATGTAACTTTCTTAGATCGTGAAAAATATTATACAATATATGGTCAGAACTAAGTTTTTATTATTTTTAATATATCACCCAAATTCGTGTCTATTATTGCCACCTGTACCACTAAGTTGAGAGTAGAGATATCTATATTGACAACTAGTTATTTATTGAAATATGGAGTATATCAGAGTTCAATCAATACATAAAGATAAGTCTGTAAATGATTTTCAAAAACACATATAGATGTCTCTAATATGAGAGTTTCCCAGATGCATGGAGTGCCCTGATTTTCTGCAGCCTCAAATCAATATTCGTGTAACGGACCAATACCATATAATACATTTTTCTTATCTGATATTATTTTGGTTTTCCAATTTTACATTTTTGTCAGAAATTAAACGAAAAATGTTACAGTTAGACGGACACTCGGATAGTCAGCCATTAGTAAATTAAAGTTATGGGGAAACCTATTATTCTCGTCACACCGTCCCATTCCTCGCAAAATTGCAAACGCCTGTTATAGCCATTTTCTAAAACCTCTTGGACAAGATATACTTTATAAGGATGGTATTTTTCTGCTTTTAAAAACCCGCCAATTGTACCTCTAGACGTAAAATGATTTTGGGCCAATGAAACTGTTGAAACGTGTGGATTTTCCTGCAGAGATAATGCAATGTTCAATTTTTCATTGTCCTCTTGTGGCCGTCCATTTCTGGGCAAGTCCTTTACTGTCCCTGTGAGATTTGATATTCCGGATATTTAGCATTAAATAAAGCGCACTCTTCTTTTTTACTTCTCATTTTATCTCCGCATCCTAAACATATATACAATACCATTTTTATCAAAAAAAATTATACGACAACATTTTAACAGTACCAAAATTACTTTTACTAAGCAATGGAGGTTTTCACCTTTAAAGGTAAAAAAACACGGATGATTGATCATTTTCGCTTAGTGAAATAATCTTTTCAGACTTGTGGAATATCTTACTAACAGTACCCCGTGAGATTTGATTTTCCGGATATTTAGCATTAAACAAAGCGCACTATTCACTTGAGACTTCTCATTTCATCTCCACATGCTAAGAATATCAAGACTTCGATAAGCTGCCTTTAGGACGATATCATTTTTCTTAAGATAATTGTAAAAGAACACTCTAATAGTAATGAAATTAATATTACTAAGTAGTACTTGTCACAAAATGTCAAGCAAACCAGGTTTTTATTTTTAAAGGTAAAAAAAACATGCATTTTCTGTTAGTGAAATTGTATATTTTTTTTTATTTTGAATGGTCTTCGTAAAAAAAAGATGTATGTTTTTTTATTAACGTTTGTCAAATATATAACGTCATCGACCTTTTTTTTAATGGCAACATACAGCTTGTAAGACGTCATTTGAAAGCTCTTGTCTTATACAATATGCTCCTAAATTTTGGCTCGTTTCATGTTGATTTTAACTTTAAAAGTAAAAACTTGCATTGCTCGACATTTTGGCATTTTGTAAAAAGAATTACTTATAAATTTTGGTATTATTAAAGTGTTCTTTTATAATTATCTTAATAAAAATGGTATTGTCCGAAAGGCAGCGTATCGAAGTCTTGATATTGTGGAGATAAAATGAGAAGTCAAAAAGAAGTGTGCGCTTTAATGCTAAATATCCGGAAAATCAAATCCCACAGCGTACTGTCAGTAAGATATTCCACAAATTTCAGTAACATGGTACAGTAAAAGACTTGCCCAGAAATGGACGACCACGTTTTAGACGACAATAAAACATTGAACAATGCATTATCTCTGCATAAATATCCACTCGTTTTAACAGTTTCATTAGCCCAAAATCATGATACGTCTTGAGTTACGGTTGGAAGGTTTTTGAAACACATTTATAAAGAATATCTTATCCAAGAGCGTTTGGAAGACGACTATGTCCTAGCGTTTTTTCTGAAAGTTATTGAGTGAGGCTACATTAAATTTTGAACGGTCGCCATTTTGAAATAGCTTGACAGAATTTAGGAGCATACTGTATGAGATAAGAGCTTTTCAATGATGTATTACAAGCTCTATGTTACTATTAAAAAAAAAGGTCGATGACGTCATACCTTTGACAAATGTCGATACAAAAAAAAATTAATTACGTCAAAATGTGAGCAATTAAAAAGCTATTTTAACGGGTCTGAGCGTTTTTCCAAAAAGTTATTGTTTGACTTTTGGGCAGTCCTATATAGAAATTGTAATAATAGAAGTCACTAACGACCACATATAGAAACAATAATTTTGTTAGATAGCATTTCTTGGTGACTTTTATAGTAAGGTTAAACTTGTTATGTTACTTCTCCCCCAAGAAAGGGAGAAAAAGACCAAAGGAGAAGACGATGTTCAAAATACTGCTACAGGTGCGTCATAAAAAAGCATAAGTATTTACGTATTGGCTGTCAGATATTAACTAGTGTCATTCTTTTTAGTTCTACCTGGTTTCTGTGACGGTATTGTTGACCAATCGATCTGAGGCTGCAATTTTATTAAAACGGAGCACCGATAGTTCTGTTCATGGATATTTGACCGAGGTTAGAGAGTAGATTACATTTACTGGACGTATTATTTTTATAATTTTTGTGAAATATTTTCTTACAATATTTTCACGACCTATTGTTTTAAAATTCTTTTCCATATTCTATCGGATATACGGTTAGTTTAGAACTCATTTGTAGACATGTTTAAAAAGTTTCGACAAACAAAACTATGAATTACTAGATTACCGTTGAAGCCTTTACTGTCTTCAAACTTTAAATAAATAGATAAAGAAGAGAAAAAACTAAAACCAGAATGAAGGCTTCACATTTAGATGCTTTTGATATTTTAAGCATTATATGTTTTGGTTTTTTCTTTCGAAAATTAGAACAATTTGGTTTATTCTGCAACAATTATTATGTTTGTTTATAAACACATGAAAAATCTTCCAGTTTTATAAAATGCAAACATTTACCAGTCGAATAAAATTTTGTCCTTTCAGAACTATTAAAGCATAATATTATTTGTATTTTATTATTAGTCATAAATATTATTTTATAGACAAACCAAGGCAACACTTGAGTTTACGTAAATATAATTTCGGAATCGGTAGTCGGGAGGTTAGCTTTTTCAAACCATAGACCCTATTTGACCTCTTTTACTAGAAGGCCCATGTAGGATGACGTATCACTTTATCTCAAAAGCTGTAGGACATTAAAAGTTGGATCATTTTTAAATTACACAGTTTTTACTCATACAGGAAGTTTATTTTACTCTGACCAGGTTCCATTTCTCTTATTAACACCCTCGTTTGATTAGTACAGATTTATTGAATATGTTTCTAATTTAATGGCATTTATCTTTAGAGGGCTTACCAATTATTGATCATTTTCTGTTAGTGAAAATGTATATTTATTATATATTATATATACCAAAGAAACCGAGAAAATTTTAATATTATTAATATTACAATGCAAGAGGTGGTGGTAAGAATAGGAATACATTGCCAGGAGTGTCTCGTCCGTAATTTCTGGCACTATCTAGCGGTAAGGCATATACAGGGTTGTTCAAAAGAGGCGCACAAAATGTATATGGTCTGTATAAGTAATTTTTCACAAAAACGCTGGAACATGTGGAGTGGTTTAAATGGTTGTATATCTTTTTGTTGAAACGGTTGTATGTCTTTTTTCAGCCCCCTCCCTGCAACCCCTTAACTTGTAGACACCCCAACTTTTTTTTAATTGGCAAACTACGTCATGTGGGGGTTTCTATGAGAAGGTCTTCTAAAACTGAATCTGATACTAGCAACAATTTAGGGGTCTGCTCACAGAAGTTTTTAATTAAAATTGAGAATTAAAATAGAACGACTTTGTAGAAACTTTGTATTTCGTGCAAATATTTATTAAGCATCCTTGATTTGATTTTTTCTAATAAAAATATCCCTGTTTTAAAAAGTGATTCTGTACCAATATCGCAAGCAGTATCTGATCACTCTTTAGTATACAATCTTTAGTATAAACATAAATAAGGACAATTTTGAATATATATCGTATAGAGAATATAATAAAATTAATTCTGATGAACTCTTAAGAGATGCATTACAATTATCGTGGGATAGTGATTATTATACTAATGACCTAGACAAAAAAGTAGACATTTTTAATTCCAAAATTAAATACTTAATAGACAAACATGCACCTATAAAAACAAAGGAAATATACAATAAACCTTTTACTCTATGGATTACAAATAACATTAAAAAACTAATTAAACTAAGAGACTTAGCATATAGAAAATATCTAAAAAATAAAATGCAAGGCCGCCTACAGCATTACAGGCAGCTCCGAAATTATACTAAACACGCCATAATTCGGGAAAAGAATGCATTTTTTAAAAGTCTGTCAAGCAAATCAGGAAAATGTTTTTGTTCTACGGCCAAAAATTTAAATCTTATCCATAAAAATGATTCTAAAATACCTCTCAGTCTATCTGATGTAGGTAAACTTAATTTATACTTCTCCGAGTGTAACAATTCGAATACTACATGCGATGAACAGGTTTCCTTTTATCAGCAAAACACTCATCGAAATGTGACTTCTGAACTTAATTTTACCCTCTTAGATAAGTCGGATTTACATAAATATATAAATTCCATAAGAACTAATTCTATTGGTGAAGATGGTCTCTCATTTAAAGATTTGAAATTATGTCTGCCTTTTTGTGAAAATCCGTTATTGAATATTGTTAATACTTGCATATTAAATGGTGTCTTTCCAAAACTTTGGAAAAAAGCCATTATAAAACTTCTGCATAAGAAACCTAACCCTAAAGAACTAAAAGATTTAAGGCCTGTCAGCATCTTGTCTGTAATTTCTAAAGTGCTGGAAAAACATATTTATAATCAAATATAATTCCGGAATGTCAATCGGGTTTTAGAAAGGCATTTAGCACAACCACTTGTCTTTGTAATCTTGTTAATGAAATCAGACATAAGGAAGATAAAAAAGAGTTTACGTGCCTTTGCTTGCTTGATTTCAGTAAAGCATTTGATACTCTAGACTATAGGATGCCACTGGCTAAGCTTCACTACTTTGGTTTTTCTAACAATTCAATGGGGTTTTTAAAGTCTTATCTAACTAATAGATTTCATTGTGTGGCCATAAGATGAGGACAGGTTCAGAAACAGTCCAGTTATATTCCTCTCGAAAGAGGCGTACCACAAGGATCCATTTTAGGGCCTTTGCTGTTCTCTTTGTATGTTGCGGACATGGAATGAATAATTAAACACTCCGAACTGCAACAATTCGCAAACGATTCTCAACTCTACAAGTCTGTTACTATAGATACTTTACTTACTTCACAAACAAACTTCAATGAAGATCTTAGCGAATTAAATAAGTTTACAAAAAATCATAACTTAAAGTTAAATGCCTCCAAATCTTGCGTCATATTTTTTGGATCTAATAAAAATCTTTTGGAATATGTGTCAACTAATTTCCAAGTTAAAATAGATGATTTATCCGTACCAATTGTAACTCTAGCTAAGAATTTGGGTATTTTTATCGATAACAAACTAAATTTTGAGGCTCATATTAAGGAGAAACTTAGTATTGCGTATATGCGTCTGGGGAAATTGTATAAACTTAAACGCCATTTACCTGGTGGTACAAAATATTCATTATGTGATTCTCTAGTGTTAGCATTACTTGACTATGGCGATGCCGTCTATCATAACTCACAAAGCGCGCACACTAAGCATTCCATACAAAAACTTCAAAATGCATGCCTACGTTTCGCACATAATATATAATTTAGAAACCATATTACACCGTATCTCAATAGATATTCTATCCTGTCAATGGCAAGAAGACGCGAGTATCATATGTTCTTATTTATTTTTCGCATAATAACGACCAATCAACCTCCATATTTAAGGTCACAACGCAGAAGCATAACTACGGTACTCGATATTTAAATTCTTTTAGGATCGCACAGCATAGGTCAGCAGCATTTCAAAAATCATTCAGCTTCGTCGCAGTTCAGATGTGGAATAATTTATCAAATAATATTAAACAACTCACATTACGCAGCTTCAAGACACATATAAAAAATATGCATTCGCAAACCTAATTTAATTTGAACCGATGAATTTTGCATTCCATGAATACTATTATTGCTTATTTATTTAATTAGTTATTGACAAGCACCTCTTCATTCATACTGATTTTTATATATTCACATATTTTTTAATTATATTTTTGTTTGCTGCACTCGCCCAGTTTTTAACAAATATTAGAATCTAACTAATATAATACTAGCCACGTCCTCTCAAGTGTCCGCCCGCGCATGCTTCCTGTATTCTGAGCCCCCTGGTGTCCGCTGTATAACTATAACATATTGATATTGTTTTTGTTTCTCGCATTTCATTTTTAATATTCACTTTTTAATAATAAGATTAGTTTTAATGCTCATTATTATTTATAAATTATTAATCTCGTTGATTTTTTTTCAATTTTCTAAGGGCTGCATTACACTGACTCGGAAAGCGTCTGAGTCTGTGCAACGGTTATTAAAATCGCTATGCAGACCCTGTTTGCCTATAAACAAGACATTTAATCTTTTTTATTCTATTTGATTGATTGATTGATTCATTTTGATAAAACCGAAATTAATTTAGAAGTATATATGTATGAAGAACATATATGAAATATAGTAAAAAAATGCAAATCAACAAAAAATCTAATTATTTAGTTTACTCTGTCGATGTATGAGATTTGTTTTAATCTTAATACAATATAGAGACATTTTTGGATATTTTAGGTAATAAGTTGACTTGAAATTTAGACAATTTTTTGACTATAATAAATAAAAGTAACACATTTTGTCATCTACTTACTTAAGAAGAAGTAATTCGTTCATAATATCTCTAAGAGACCTGATTAATAATTGCAGAGAAGAAAAACAATGTCTCGGTCTCTGTCAAGTGGTTTAATACAGGAAAAAGCTACGATACACGTGTTTCGCTAAACAAACAGGCATCATCAGATCTAAAATGCATTAAAAACCTAACATAAAACTTGAGTGAGTTAACCGTTGGGGGTCAAACTGACAAGGTTTGCATGATTCTAAGACAGGGCAATAAAAAAAATCTGGTTTTTAATTAGTAATTTTAAATTGGTTGAATGACTAAAATTCCTTTCTTGCTTTGACCGAAAAATTTTAAAATTTGGATTTACATTTTTTATCTAAATTGACATATTTTCTGTTATTACAACTTTATAAAAATAATATTTCATAAAACCAGGTTCACAAAACTAACTTTCCTATGTGAAACCTTTGTCAGTTGTGACTTGTTATTTATCCCATTTTACAGTTTTAACACAGACTAGATCGCCTGAAAGATTTGGAAAACTACCCACCTTTTTAGGGTTTCAATGTAACTAAATATTGCGATGTGCGACACAATTTTAAAAGTTCATATAGTTATTCTTGTCCATGTATGCTCCCTTCTTTTAAATGTAATCTAGACTTCTCAACTTATTACCTAAAATATCGATACATTTCTCTATATTTTATTAAAATTTAAAAAAATCTTGTGTATCAAAGAGTAAGGTAAATAATTAAATTTTTATTTACTTGCATTTTCTGCTATATTTCATATATGTTTTTCATACATCTGTACTTCTAAATTAAATCAAAATTATTAAAATTTAACTTTTAGCCAATTTTTCATTTAAATTATTTGAGAGAACGTTATTTCCTTGCTTTCAGGTAGCACTGAAGATAACGAAAGCCGAAAGCGCTTTGGCATGATTTTATTTATTCCATTTAACCTCTACATGCACACCGCCACTTTCCTTCTTTTGTAAACATCAGAATAGGGCTTACACTTAGAGCACTAAGAATTACGAATAAATAAATTAAACCCGTCTCTAATTTCATTATAAAATCCTGAAACACCGCCACCAAAAAAAATAGTATTATTGAAATTTAAAACTTGTGTTCTAACGGCGAATTCCCTAGAAAACCAATGGCCAAAGTGTCATCTTAATATAAAATACTATTGCTTATAATTTATAAATCTCTTGTCCTCTTCTCAACGTGCTTACATATGTAATCCTTTCACGTTCATCATTTTGTCAGCAATATTTAATTTCTCAGGCTGTCAAAATAATGTTTACAAGTAAAGTTCCCGTTTTAGTACAGGGTGTCCGGATTGTCCATTTTTATACCTTTATTAAATTAAAAAAAAATCTATATATTCAATATGTAAAATGTACTAAATTTAGTACAAATGTACAGGGTGTCCGGATTTGGTTGCAAAAGCAGGGTATCTCGCTTATTTTTAAAGATAGAACCTTGCGGTTTTCACGAACCTGAGCTAATTTTTTGTGAAATTCATGAAGCCGTAAACGAAATTTTCATAGCCTTCTTCGTTTATGAGATACAGGGCGAAATAGAAAATTTTGCATTTTGGGACCCCCCTCATATCTCGATTATCCTTTAACTTAACGCAAAGGGAAAAATTGCTGCTTATGCAGTTTTTACGCTAGATCCAGTGGCGTAGTCATATTTTTCATTTGACTTGTTATTTTTTAGATATGACCCAAAGTTGTGTTTTTTTAAACGGGACACCCTATATATTTGTCCAGAAATTGATTTGTCCTTTTAAAAGCTTCTCAAAAATATATAATAGTATGGGTCTATTTTAATAAACAACAACAAAAATCCTAATTTTTATAATTATCATCCCAAATTTTGCAGTAGGCCATGCAAAACAATGCTGCCTTTTATTTAAAGTCGTTAACAATATCTACATCCTAACAATAAATCAAAATAAATATGTAATTAAATCTATTTTTCAAAATATGTATTGATAATTTCGCACCAAAAAAGTACCACCTACCTAGATTTATGTAACACAAGAACAAAACAGTAATAAATTATTATGTAACAAGCCTTTCAGCAAAAATCAACTGTCGTATAAGAACTACAGTAACCAAGGAAATCAAAAGAACTGTTCAAACTGATTTCCATTTTGTTCTATGCATGCTTCGCACAATTTTCGTATTCGTTTTAGGGAATTAAGCATTACAGAATTGTGTGCAGGAGCACCGTCCTGTTGAAAATAAATTTCATTAATTTGCGCTAGAGGAACATCGTCAAGTGCCTCTAAAATTTCTATATAGCGATTGGCTGTTAGATTTCCCTCAAATATATAAAATTTTATGTGTTCCTAATATGAAGCAGGAAACATTTAGACCAAACCTGCCCTGCTGTCTTCTGGGAAATATTTGGTGTTGATTTTCCTGGGACCAGAATATACTATTATGCCTATTGAGTATACCAGAATTACTGAAATGTGCTTCGTCTGACCATATAACCTTCCTTTCAAAATCTCTAACCATATAGCATCTTTCTCGAAACCAATTGCAGAAGATTACCCGACGCTCTGCATCCCCTGGCTGTAAGTGCTGCACGAGCCTAAATTTCTATGGGTGGTATTTGTGCTTTTTTAGAATTTCTTGAACTCTAGTTTTTGGAATCCCTATGCTCTTTTCACTGGCCCTACAAGAGTTTGTAGGGTAAGCTTCTGTCTTAGCCAAAACCGTATTTTCCTCAGCCTCCCGATTTTCTTTAGTATATGTTTTCGTACGAGGTTTGATAAATGATCCGTGATTAAGTAAATTCTTTTTTATCCGATAAAAAGTGGATATATTAGGTTGCCTCCTTTCTGGATATCTAAATAAAAATTAAGCAATAGTATTTCAACATACCTAAAAATTTACTATTTACCTGTTAAAATACATCTTAGAAGCCGCTTCAACATTTTCATTACTTAATATAAAACAAGCTAACATATCGTACTTTTCATAATGTTCGAAAGGTTGGTTTTCTTCCATAATAACACAAATATATTTTTACACAATAAATAAATACAAAAAACTAGCGCTATATTTTATATACGCGTACAAAATTGGGAAATGTCATTTGCTTCCAAGAAAACAAAAGAAAACGGCATCGTTTTGCATGGTCTACTGCAAAATTTGGGATGATAATTATAAAAATTAGGATTTTTGTTGTTGTTTATTAAAATAGACCCATACTATTATATATTTTTGAGAAGCTTTTAAAAGGACAAATCAATTTCTGGATAAATATACAGGGTGTCCAATTGAAAAAAACACAACTTTGGGTCATATCTAAAAAATAACAACTCAAATGAAAAATATTACTACGCCACTGGATCCAGCGTAAAAAACTGCATAAGCAGCAATTTTTCCCTTTGCGTTAAGTTAAAGGATAACCGAGATACGGGGAGGGGGGTCCCAAAATGCAAAATTTTCTATTTCGCCCTGTATCTCATAAACGAAGAAGGCTATGAAAATTTTGTTTACGGCTTCATGAGTTTCACAAAAAATTAGCTCAAGTTCGTGAAAACCGCAAGGTTCTATCTTTAAAAATAAGCGAGATACCCTGCTTTTGCAACCAAATCCGGACACACTGTACATTTGTACTAAATTTAGTACATTTTACATATTGAATATATAGATTTTTTTTATTTAATAAAGGTATAAAAATGGAGACTCATCCAATCGAGCAACATAAAGCTTTTCCAACAACCAGATTATACTAGACTGGTATGTAAAACCAACCAGTTCTGGTAGATATCTTTATCATTCCAACCACCCTAAAAAAATCAAAATTAACCTTGTATTAGCTTTAAAAACACGCATTGACAGAATCTCCCACCCCAGTCTACGACATAACAACTTAAAAAGACTGAATGCCATTCTCTTAAAGAATTCATTCCCCCATAAATTATTAAAAAAATTAATATTTAACACCGCTCCAACGGGTACCCATGTAAAGAGAAATAATGAGATTACACCTGACATCAGTGCATTTAACTCTCAGAAACGAATTAGTTACTATTTATGTATGAATGCGAAAGCGTTTATAATGAAACACAAATATTATATAATTAAACCAATTACAATAAGAGTTTTTAGAGATGTATATATTTCAAGAATGTGAAAGCGTATATAATGAAACACAAATATTATGTATTTAAACCAATTACATAATAACCAAAAGCACAACAATAGAAAATCCTAGATTTATTTATAACATTCTCGACATAGAGTTAAAAAAAACTACATAAAATGTTTTTCGTTTCGTTTTCAATGCATAAAAATAGCTTCGATAACAGGAATTGCTGCCAGTATGTTAAAATACTCAATGATGTTAACTTCATAATATGTTAGTTTTTCACAAGAAGTTACAAATAAGGGTAAAAAAAGAAACATTTTCTTCTTTCTTATTTTGAGCCCTGAAGAAGGTAACAAAGAACAACATCCAAAGCTATCCAAAGCCTGCTAGAATAAAGTCGATTTTTCGATATTTTGATGGTTTTTCTTTAGGAAATGTAAACTTGTTATACATCAATGAATTGGATTTTTCTTGCTTATTTTAAAGAGACAAAAATCCAATATGAAAAGAAAAAATAAAGTTGGTGATGGTGAAGGATAACCGAAACGTCGTAATTAAAATCTAATGCAATAATCGTTTTCTACACAAAAATGGCTATAAAAAAGTGTTCATAGAGTTTGAAACAAAAGACAAATAAAAAAGTTACAAGGCTTTACAGAAAATGCCACTTTTTAGTTTTTTCAAAATATCTCGAAAACCAAAAAACGTGCGTTTTTAAATTACCGATAAAATTCTGTAAAACTTTGGGCCGATTTATTCATTTTTGTACCTCTTATAGTTTCGGAAACCCCAATACATCCATCACCAAAATGGCCCACACTATATACAGGGTGATTCATGATGAAATGTCAATACTTCAGGTACATATTCACCAAAAAATTAACATAAAAGTCTATATAAATAAGTGTTCGCAAGGCCTTTTTCGAAATACAGGGTGTTAAAGTTTTTATTTAATTTCCTATTTTTTAAATAAAATCTATGATAATGTAAATAATGGAGTGAAAATTGATATACGGGGGTTTTTTGGTATGACAAATTCGAATCTAATATTAGTATTGCTCTTATTTGTAGGGGGCGCCACCTACATGTCTTTCTTCTTCGAACATTCACAACTTTTTGGTACAGTCTTGTATTACATTTTTGAGTAAAACAAATTATTCCCTTGATATTTCTACGTCAAAAAGGTATACCTGTTAAAAGTGGATACGAGCAACCGTTTTCGAGATATTTGGATTTAAAACAATTTCGGCGCATGTAATTTTTTATCGCAAAATTTTAAAAGTTTGTTATTTTGTCCAAATTTAAACGCATCTTGGCACAAAAGCTTTGAAATGAGAGACTAACACATTTTTTTGAAGTGTGTATTCAGTGCCTCAGATATAAACTAAACAAAACGTATTTAATTTTTATTAAAATTTTTATTATTAAGTTGTTTTTAATAAAATCTAGGTTACGTTTTATACCAGTGATT
The DNA here is from genome assembly GCA_030620095.1 of Kuschelorhynchus macadamiae. Classification (NCBI taxonomy): domain Eukaryota; kingdom Metazoa; phylum Arthropoda; class Insecta; order Coleoptera; family Curculionidae; genus Kuschelorhynchus; species Kuschelorhynchus macadamiae. The sequence continues at coordinate 1,716,684 of JAUTXW010001340.1, read as the reverse complement.
TGAACCATCCCCAAAGACAATAATCCAAAGGATTAAGGTGTGGCGATCTAGGTGGCCAATTAAACGGACCTCCCCGACCAATCCATCGGTTTGGAAAGTTTTGGTTTAAAAAATCTCTTACAAGTTAACTGTAGTGCGCAGGGGCTCCATCATGCTGCAAATACATGTTTTGTCTTACATCAAGGGGAACATCTTCTAATAGATTTCGCAAGTGATTTTCAAGAAAGTTTAAGTATTTTTCTCCTGTAAGACTACCGTCGATTATAAATGGACCAATTAAATGACCATTTAACATTCCACACCACACATTTATGCTAAATTTATGTTGGAAATTATATTCTACTGTAGCGTGAGGATTTTCATAGGACCATTGTGAAGATTATTTATACCATCACGCGTGAACTATGCTTCATCAGTGAACAAAACATACCTATACAACCTTCGATCTTCATCAATCCAGTTACAGAATTGCATCCTCAACTCAAAATCACCCTCCTGCAAATGTTGAACCCGTTGTAAATGAAATGGGTATAAACAATTAATGTGAAGATTTCTCCAAGCAGACGATTTTGCGTAATTTGATAAGTATCTGCAATCCGCCTAGTGCTTATGCTTGGATCATTTTCGACGGCATTGAGTATAGCCTCTTCTACTTCAACGTTGGGTCCCGATTCCCTTTCAGATACAATTTTCGCACTTGGAAACATCCCAGATTCTCCAGCAGTAGTGAAAACTTGTTGAAAAACTCTTCTATCTGGCACCCTTCTAGCTGGAAAACGACGCTGGTACTCCGCGACTGCTTGAATTGCGAGCCCATTGCAGAAGTCATCGACGAATAACATATCTGCATATTCACGATGCGAGAATATCACAGGCATAATGACGTATTTAGATCTGAAGTTTCCTAAATGATTATTGTCAGATAATAAAAGTTATGAACAGAAATTGACAGTGACAAAATTTGATCTTATTATTAAGTGACATTACTGTTGCTAAGTAACAGGAAAAACGATGAGAACACCAACCAGCAGTTGTTCTGTCAGGCAAGGCACACTTCTATTTTTTTAGAATACTTGCATACTTTATGTGAATTTGATAAAAAAAATTACATGCGCCGAAATTGTTTTAAATCCAAATATCTCGAAAACGGTTGCTCGTATCTACTTTTAACAAGTATACCTTTTTGACGTAGAAATGGCAAGGGAATAATTTGTTTTGCTCAAAAATATAATACAAGACTGTACCAAAAAGTTGTGATTGTTAGAAGAAGTAGAAAGATATGTAGGTGGCGCCCCCTACAAGTAAGAGTAATACTAATATTAGATTCGAAGTTGTCATACCAAAAAACCCCCGTATATCAATTTTCACTCCGTTATTTACATTATCATAGATTTTATCTAAAAATAGGAAAATTAAATAAAAACTTTAACGCCCTGTATCTCAAGAACTAAGGCCTTGCGGACAGTTATTTATATAGACTTTTATGTTTATTTTTTCGTCCTGAATATGTACCTGAAGTATTGACATTTCCTCATGAATCACCCTATATATATATATATATATATATATATATATATATATATATATATATATATATATATACCTTCGGAATTTTTTCACGATTACAATACTTTCCGTTTACGAGGGAAATAAAAAATATACTCGTGTCAATCAATAAATGTGGGTTTTTTCTTAAGTCGTTATAAAGATAATTAAATTCATCATTAGTAGTTTTTTTTATTAAAGAGGTAATCGAGTTAATAGCGGTGTAAATGATTACCATATCAAAAATATCTAGTTTTATTTATTTTTATTTCAACAAATAAAATACTACTCGTACTGCCAAGAAAATAATTTAGTGTCGAAATAAAAACACATGTTGTTCTCAAACCCCAGTTGCGGTGGTCAGTTTGTAAATATTAATATTTAATTAAGTAAAATCATTAATTAATTGGCTAAAAATTCAAATATACAGACTTCACTTTTTATTTTTTTTATTTATTCAACATTTGGTCTTTCGGATTAAAATCGCGCATTAATGTTGTGACTCGTTAATAAACTGTCTTCGGAGTGGTAAGAAGACAGTTTCCGAAAAGTCATTTGTAGAGTTTCAAAAATGTTTATTCTTCATTTTTTTAAAAATTTGGTCGACATTTAATTACATTTATTTAAGTAATTAATTTTTTTTTAAATAACATCTAGCCGCCACTATTTTGAAATAAAACATGCATCAAAATGAAAGCGTGCAAAAATTAAATTTTTTTTCTTGACTGAATATGTTCTCTAGTTTGCATCTTTTACTGGACAAATGTATTTTTTAGAGGACTTGCTGGTGGAACGAGATATGCAAAGAGGAGTTCCAGAGTCTCTTCCGTTGCAAATGTCCAGAGTGGTCTTTCTGCAGAGCACCCGGACGGTATTATAACGCATTCTGTTCCATGGCCAACACCGGATACATCTGGTCCCAGCCTGGATTGAGAGAAACCTAAACCTAGGATCGTTTGACTTTACAACGAAATCTATCACTGCAAAATTAGCTTTACATTATAATAGAGATTAATTTCAATTGCTAAGAAATGGTTGAAATATTCTATTTCTCTTTTATTGTGGTCTTCTTTATCAAACATGTTTTTTTCTATAAGTAATGTTACGTTTACTTTAGAATACTGTAAACTAATTATAATGTGTTGTAAAGATTTTCCTATCTAAAACGGTTTAAAGGAATCTGCACATTTCTTTTGAAAAATGGCTTCTCTGAAAATTTAATCTTATATATTTCTCAACCTCCTGGTTCTCATGACCACAACTTAATCCTGCCTCTAGTTTTTTATATTTATTTATTTATTTACTGCATTTAGGACACAAACAGGTGCAGCCACCCAAAACGTATCCTCTAATTAATTACAGTGACATATTAAGTTTACCTTACATATGTTTTGATATGAATATTTATTAAGTTAAAGTCTAACATAATAAAGGTATATAAAACTGAAAGAAGGGTTTAAAATATTAAGTACACTGCCTACGCTATTAAACGATTCAGATAATTTTTGAAACAATATAATGATATTAAAAATAAGTCAATATTTTGACAGTAAGTGTTAAATAATGAGCTTAGTCTAAAAATAGGAGAATTTCTGCGTAGGTTAGTATGAGTCTGAAATAAACGAAGACAGTACTGATGTCTGGTGGTTCTAGAGGAGCATGCAAAGAAATCAATGAGAGAAGTTCAGGTGCATTATATCTGTTATTAAATAACTTATAAACAAAAATAAGCTGAGATTTAATCCGTCGGTCTTCTAGAGTTGATAGTTTAAATTGTTGCCTAGCTATTGTAACACTAGGCACATTATAGATACCATTCAGTCTTGAATTCAAAAAACGTATAAATTTGCTTTGTAGGCGTTCTAGCTTTATTTTATATTTCTCGTAGTAAGGACTTTATTTTATATTTCTCGTAGAAATAACTCACGTAAAATTAAGTCTACTATAAATACAAGCAAAATAAATTAGTTTTGTTGCCTTCTCAGAACAGAAATCTCTGCACACTCTCACCACGAGCCCCAGCATTCGAGAGCTCTTACTACTAACTGCATAATCTATATGAAAGGCAAATGAAAGCTTTCTGTCAAAGAAGACATCCAAATCCTTAATCTGAGCAACTCGATTTAGAGGTTTCTTGTTGATTCAGTAATTGAAATCAAAGGTATAGTTGAATGCGGTCTTATCGTGTGGGTCCAAAGGTCACCAACATTATGAATCAAATCAGGAAACACAGTGAATACCAAACTATTGTGTGATTCTTTTATCGAGCTATTAAATCTCGATGGGTTATTTACAAATATATAGGGAGAAAGAAAATAGTTTTTTTTTATTATATTACACAATATTATTAAGATAGCCACTTAATATTATTTTATATATTAAATGCCGAGGGACTGAATAAGAAAATTCGCTAAATATGTATTTGGTTCAAATTTTTTGGATGGCAAAAATAAAAAACACAAAATGGCAAGCGCCTTAAGTCGGAAGGCGGTTCGAATCAATGGAATAATCAGGATGTTCTAAAAAAATCTAACCACTTATACAGTGTCATTTACTTAAATGCGGGCCACCCCTGTGTAAAGAAAACTTGTTTTTTATTTGTATTGTGATAACAAAAAAATTTTATTTTGTAAAAATATTATACACTTTTGTCAAAAATACAAAATAATTAGTTATTACTTCCCTCGTTAGATTTTTTCAGATCTTTACGTTTAAGGGTCCCTAGATCCCCTAGGAAAACATGTTTTCTCAATTCCTGTCTGTCTGTAGGTATGTCTGTCCGTCAGTCTGTCTGTTCGCGGCATAGCTAAAAAACTACTGATCCGATTTCTTCAAATTTCAGTCTAAAGTTAAGGGCCATGCATGCGAAATATATATATAGAGCCTGTATTTTTCGTTAGCCCCGAGTTTCTAGTAAAGCGATTTTACCGATTTTTATATACCAAATTTTGTCTTATAATTAATAAAAAAATTTACTTATTTTAAACACGCTTTAAAATTGGAACAAGTAGTCTATAATTATTTATTTATTGCCTACAAAATTACAAATGTACTCAAAAAGTAAGCAAAAAAAAAATGGTGTTAAATCTAATAAAAAAAATTTTAAATTAAAATTCATTAGCTGATATCCAGGAGCCAGTGGCAAAACCTCTGAGAATCGGTATAAGGAATGTACAGAAACTTGTGCATGAAAAAAAAACATAATTTACTTCCGAAGAAGATTAAGAAATGTACACGAAAAAATCCAAAGGCAAAAGACTTATGTTACAATGCAAAAATGAATAATCATAATGCAATTTATGATTTATACACGTCAAAGACTAATATAATCGTTCAGAAACATTTTAATATTATAGACTAAAAAATATCATCATCACTTAAAAAGTGCTCATCTTCTGAGTCGTCCTCAAATGGCGCAATGACCATTGGTGCTATTTCGACATCTAGAACTCGTTCTCGATTCCACCAATCCCATATTAATTTCTTCGTATGTGCCACAGATTTCTTCCAGTACTCCGGCGTAATATAATTTAATTAATCTTGCCAAACAATTTGCACTTCATCTGATATAAGACTATCGTTCACGTGTTTTTCGTAATATGAATTTGCCCCAGCCCATATTAATTCTATTGCGTTAAACTGGCAATGGTATGGCGGCAGTCGTAAAACCTCATGTCCATTTCTTCGTAATATTTCATCTACGGCATATATTGTTGGTTTTTTAATAGTTTTTGCCATTAAAAGAAGTTCTAGTTTCAGCATATTGGTTAAAGGATTTTGTTTTTGTTTTATTAGCCAGTCATAAATATCACTTTTCTTCCAAGATGAAGTAGGTTGTTTATTTAAGATTCTTGAATGATAAGATGCATTATCCAGAATGATTAAAGAAGGAGCATCTAAATTTGGAATCAGTTGTTCTTTTAACCACTTTTCAAATAGTTCACAGTTCATATTATCATGGTACTTCGTACTTTTGGATGTTGAAGAAATCAGTAAACTTGCATCTGAAAGAAATCCTGTTGAAGAACCTTCATGCAAAATGATGAACCGTTTTCCGGCGCCGCATCCCTTTTTTCTCCTGACACTTTTTACAGACTCGTCTTGCCAAGATTTCGAACCACTTCCATTAGAAAATGTCCAAGTCTCGTCTAAAAATACCACCTTTCTAAATTTTGAATTAACATTTTCCGTGTATTTCTTTAAAAACTGGATACGGTGACTTGCTATATGTGGCAACTCGCATACAAATTTTCGATTACAGTCCTTTTTATTAATTTTGACAACGATTTTAGTCCAATTTCTAATATGCCTCGATTTTTTAAAGCGTCTTTTAAAACTTGAAAGGTTATATTAGTTTTTGATGTGTATAAATCGTAAATTGCATTACGAACATCCATTTTTACATTGTCACTTAAGTCTTCTGTCTTTTCATGCACAATTTTCTGCACAGTCCTTATATCGATTCCCAGAGCTTTTGCTACTGTCTTCTGGATATTGGCCGGTGAATTTTCATTTTCGTAATATTTTATTAGATTTAATACCACTTTTTTCACTTGTGGATGCAAAAAACCCGAAAATTGTTTTCTATTACTCATTTTGTCACTGACTTGTCAATCTGACTTTGAAGTGACATCGCTCAAAGATTTTTGCAACTGCTGGTATTTATATGTTTATCCTCTCTTTTCATATGAAAATATCATAGGTCTATCTAATTCATCTTCCGGATTTTATGCGGAGGATATGATTACACGTAATAAAAGAAAAACAAACTTAAAAAGTTTGTCGTTGATAAATCGTATGACCCGCACGATAACACTGCTTTTTACTATAGCCGTTGCAATCTGTTTTACGATTAATATGATAACTTAAATACACACATAATGTATTCTCAGGATACATTTCATGCAGTTCCGTCAAGTTGAGTGATATTAAATAGGGTAAAATTTCAACTTTAAAATATCCTGATCTGATAAAGTATACTTCTCGTTTGTAAAGTTTGCGGAAATTAGTTTTTTTTTAGGTAACAAAAACTCCTACATGACCGTAAATAGGTGGTAGTTAATTAAATTGATAATTTTACTTAATAAAATATACTTCCTTGAATTTTAGTAAATTAAGCTTAAATAAAAATAAAATTTTAATATGTTTTAAAGATAGTGCAAAATATTTTACTTTACTAAAATCTTAGGAAAAGTTTAATTTTAAACCTAAAAAAAAATGTTTTTTATAAGAACCAAAATTATACTTCGCTAGAAATTTCCTAAATAAAATTTATGTAGGACAGTATATCATTTTGAAACAATGTGTAGATAATATTTAAATTTACTTAAGTTTGAAAAAGTAGTTATATTTCTACGCACAACTCAAATATAAACTTACATATAATCTTTATAGTTAGATATAAATAATTGAGGTTAAGCAATGGCAATCACTCCAATTCACCTAAAATACTAAAAGATATATTTCAATTAATTTTATTAGTTTGAATTGAATAAAAATGAAAAATTAAATTTTTTCTTTGAGTGCTAAACTTATTTTAAGTTTCTAAAGTTTTAGGAAGTTATCAAAAGCTCACCTGCAAAATTAAATCCCAAAGAATATCTTGAAGATTTTCTCGGCTTAGGCTTCATCTACTTAAAGCAAAAAAAAAAAGAAAAAAACAAAAAGTTAAATTAATATCCCCCGGGTAGACCTTCGGAGATAAAAAAAAAGTTTTTGTTGCCGGATATACCGTCGCAGCCAATTCGGATTCTGAATTTCGTAGTCTTCCCCGGTTATTAAACAGTTGAGAAAGCAGACTCAGGTCCTGAAGTTAGCAAAAGTACAATCAGTATCCCCCGGAAGATAAAAACTACTTCCCCCGGATATACCGTTGAAACTGATTCTGGTTTTGAATTTATTAGTCTTCCCCTGTTGTGCACTGTCTAGAAGACAGACTCAGATCGTGAATGCCTTTTCGGTGGTTTCGAATGCTATTTATATGAAAACGAGCCGCAAGAAAATATTGACTGAAAGCTATTTTCCGTTAGAAAATGTGCGGGGTCCTTTATGTTTCTTACGAGAAAATGTGAAAAGTAGCAAAGTTTGCGGTTAGAATTATTGTGGAATAAAAATGATTAAACCAAACATTTTTTTTTTCGATTAATATTAATTTCATTAATACCCACTTATTGATGAGTTACACTTTGGCCATACGTTTCAACAGGACAGTGCCCCGCCACATTATTTTAGAGACACTAGAAATTACTTGGTTGCCACTCCTACGTCGAGGTCCGACAGTGTGGCCAGCTCGATCGCCGGATCTTAACCCCTTTGATTATTTTCTATAGAGCTATGTGAAATCACAAGTTTTCAAATGAACATATCATCGACTTGTGCGCAGGAATAAACACTGAAACCCCCCATAATGCGAGGGAAGAATTCACTAACATGATGTTCATTTGTCAAGAGATGGAATGCGGACATTTACAACATTTTTTAAAATGAAAATTTGACGTTTTTCTTTTTCGGCTTCTTGCAGTGTTTTAGTATTCGTTTTACCAGTTTTTTGTTAATTGTTATACTGTTTTAACTATCTACCGTTTCGTGCTTTACTTAGTATGCAGTATTGACATTGGTAACCTCAAAAAAATATCCCAAAAGTATAATAATGATTTCATTACTAAACATTATTATAATCATTTGAGAACTACTGAATCATAACACAGGGTAACAAAATGAAAACAAAAATTTGGTGCCGGAAATCTAACATCCGATTTTAGATGTTGCCACCAGATTTTTCTATCAGCTCTAGTTTTTGAGATACAGGTTACAGGTTAATTGATATTTTTTTCTGATAAAGGACAACAAATAAAGAGATAAATATGTACAGGGTTTTTTTTTATATATTGCCACCCCCCTTATCTTTTTTATTTGACATTTTAGAAAAATGTGTCCCAAATAAAAGTTTAATGGTTTCAAATGAATTTTTATGAAAACATTTTTTTTCATATACAGGGTGATACAGAAAGTCTGGGCGTGGTCCAAGTTTCTTATTTCAAATAGGTACCCCATTTTTTTATTGAATTTTCGGATTCTCCTGAGAATTTTACACATTTTTTATAAGGGGTATTCTATACTTAAATCTAAAGTCTAAAGAGATATTGTTATTTTTTGAAAACTATTATGTAAAACAGGTAAACATTTTTCTGGTCGTAAACTGGTCATTGACGGTGACTGTTTTACTGTTTGGTAGACTTTCTGTCAATTTCTGGATAAAATGTCACATTTCCGATGAGGAAAAATCCGACAACCTTCGCATAGCTTATGAGAATAACGAAAATACACAGGCAACCAGAACAGAAATCACCATCTTCCAACGAATCGCCATCTAAACAAACATTTTTTGAAATATCAGACGTGGATTTTTTTCCTTCTACGGGGTATTCCAAAAACATCGAGTTTTGGAAATATGCATATGAAGCTAATTAAGGCAACACATGTTTTTAAAAAATATATGTATAATATTAACGAAAACAGAAAAGAATATTATAAAAACTACACACAGCGTCAAAATACTTGTTTCATAAGTCGCAATGCAAATAAGCTTTCCTCAAGACCGCGTATCTTCAGCTATTGAAAAATGATTATGACAACGAATAGCGGGACTACCACTTTTAGTTAACTGAGCCATGATATTGTAATCAGCAAGCTAATAAGGAGAGTCAGACCTCCCATTTAATTTGCATTAGGTCCTGTGTTGAGAAACTTTTAAACACTCTGTAGAGCGCTCTAATTACAATAGAATATTTCATGTGGCTAACCTCTATTCGTTAACATACACTTTTTTTAATCACATGGTTGGATCCTCAAATACAAGGTCTTGAAACAGAGCATTTTTGCATTGCGTCTTAATAACGCTGTGTTTATTTCATATTATCAAATAATTCAATAATGAAATGAAATATAAATATTATAATTGCTGAATATGTCCATTATTTCAATACAATTTGTATAATCTGCTTCGATTTTATTAATCGCATTAATAATGAATTGTGCATGATTATTGTTTAAATCCTCAATGGCTTCAATTATTCTCCTTCTTAACACCTCTATATCTTCCGTGGGAGTTTCATATATTTTATTCTGCAAAAATCCCCACAGAAAAGAGTCAAGAGGTGTTAAGTCGGGACTATTGGGCGGCCACCGAATCGGTCCAGGCCGACATCCACGTTTCAAAATTTTGATTTAAAAAATTTAGGACCGCAAAAACATTGTGTGGTGGGGCTCACTTGTTGCCAAATAATTTGGTTGTATTGACGGAGGGGTTCATCCAAAATAGGTTCCAGATCATTATTTAATAAATTTAGATATTTTTCTCCATTTAAAGATCCATCAATGAAAATCGGTCCAATAATTTTGTTGTGAAGGAGCCCGCACCACACATTTAAAGTTTTCCGACCTTGGGTTTTAATTTCACGCATGGCCCGAGGGTTTCCCGTTGCCCAAAATCTAACATTTTTCCGGTTGTGAATCCCGGCAGTACTAAAGGCGCATTCATCTGACCATAAAACTTTTTGAAAAATATTGTTATATTCATCTTTCATCAGCAACATTTCCTGGCAAAACATGGTTCGTTGGTTTTTCTGATCTTCAGTTAATTTCTGGACGGGTAAAATTTTGTATGGGAAATATCCATGCTTTTTTAATGTCGAATAAATTTTGAAAATAGATTTATTAAAAAAAATTGATGCGTCTTTTAAGGCTGCATTTGGATTTTCTGAAAATAAATAATATTTGCGTAAGTTACTTTATATCCTGTGGGTAATTTCTATTAACCTACCTTGAAAAAATAATAAAATATTTAATTCCTCCTCCTCGTTAATAACCGCAGTACGTTTTTTTCTTTTAACAGTCATTCGATTTCGAAAGCCAAGTTCAATATTTTTGAAAGGTTTTCGAGATGGAATAGCTCGCATGGGGAAAAGCCGCTGATATTCTCTTCTTGCCGCGCAAGCATTATTATTATTATTGTAGAAAATGCGAAGAATATCACATCTTTCTTCGTCAGTGTAATGCATCTTTTCAATGAATTGACAGAACGACAGATCACCGTCAATGACCAGTTTACGACCAGAAAAATGTTTACCTGTTTTACATAATAGTTTTCAAAAAATAACAATATCTCTTTAGGCTTTAGATTTAAGTATAGAATATCCCTTATAAAAAATGTGTAAAATTCTCAGGAGAATCCGAAAATTCAATAAAAAAATGGGGTACCTATTTGAAATAAGAAACTTGGACCACGCCCAGACTTTCTTTAACACCCTGTATATGAAAAAAAATGTTTTCATAAAAATTCATTTGAAACCATTAAACTTTTATTTGGGACACATTTTTCTAAAATGTCAAATAAAAAAGATAAGGGGGGTGGCAATATATAAAAAAAAACCCTGTACCTAATCGTCAAAATAGAAATTTCCCAGAATCTAATTAACCAAATGGATACCTGGAATTGTCCCTGACCCAAGGTTCCTATACTAGGAACTACTCAATACACTGCTCTTAACTACTTTTATACCTGTAATTGCCTATGACTCGATCCTTCTATATCTGCTTGGTTGTACTCGATTTAGTATATTACTGAGTTTTCCCAAGTAAAGTTGTGCTTTCATTTTGTGTAAATTTTGGTCGTTTTGTAGTATCAAGACACTAAACTGAAACAATGGCATCCACAAGCAGACATACCTGTGTAAATCATTCCGATGTTTTTTGTTTTGTGTGGTGAATAAACTTTGAAAGAGAGCAGAAAAACGATTTCTGACTTTGTGAAAAGAGCTTATCTTGTCTATTTTGGTGTTCATTTAGGAGATCAAGATAAATCTTGGGCCCCACATTTCATTTGTAAAACATGCGTTGAACATTTGCGACAGTGGACAACTGGAAAGAGGAAGTGCCTAAAGTTTGGTGTACCAATGGTTTGGAGAGAACCGCGAAACCATCATGAAGACTGCTATTTTTGTCTCGTTAATATTAAAGGCATAAATAGAAACAATGGACACAAATGGACATATCCTGATCTAGATTCTGCAAGAAGGCCTGTAGCGCATTCGGAAGAAATACCCGTTCCATCATTCAGCAGTCTACCCGAACTGACAAAGATGATACAGAAACATCAACGTCTGACGAAGTTCAAAGAATTCAATCAGAAAACGACAGCGAATTTGAAGCAGATTTAGCAACTCCGCAGTTTTTCAATCAAGAAGAACTAAACGATCTTATAAGATACCTGAATCTCTCAAAGGAATCCGCTGAATTACTTGCATCCGGATTAAAAGAAAAAAAATCTACTTTGTCCGGGTACTAATATTACATTTTATCGAAAAAAATGAGGATCTGCTGCCTTTTTTCGCTCAGGAAAATGACTTGGTATTCTGTAACAATATAAAAGGGCTGTTAGAAAAAATGGGTTTGCCTGAATACACTCCAGACGATTGGCGCCTTTTTATTGACAGTTTAAAACGTAGTTTAAAATGTGTTCTTTTTACATAACGGTAACAAATATGGCTCAATTCCTATTGGTTATTCTACTACTATGAAGGAAGAATATGAAACAATTGCATTCGTTTTGAGAAAAATTAAATACGAAGAACATTAGTGGGCAATTTGTGTTGATTTAAAAATGGTGAACTTCCTCCTTGGACAGCAGAGTGGTTATACAAAATATCCTTGTTTTTGTGCCTTTGGGACAGCAGAACTAAAAATGAGGACTGGGTTAACAAAAATTGACCTTCAAGAGATGTCATGATTCAAGGAAAACAAAACGTGGTTTCAAGAGAAAAAATCTTACTTCCGCCCTTGCATATCAAGCTAGGCCTAATGAAGTAATTTGTGAAGGCTTTAAATCGAGATGGAAATTGTTTTGGGTATTTGTCACGTAAATTTCCTGGCATTAGCTCGGAAAAACTTAAAAGCTGGTATATTTGATGGTCCTCAAATAAGGCAACTTGTTAAAGATCCACAATGGAATAATGCAAAGAAGCTTAATTTAACGCAGAATAAAAAAACTGACTTGCCCGAAAATTTATCTGATTCAGAGACCTTAAATAAATATTTTGCTAGCTGTATTAATGTCACTAATACGGTATCTAAGGATAAAATTGAATTTTATAAATTTAACAAACACAATAAGGTAACTAAAGAATTAAATTTTAATCTTATAAACGAAGAAATGATATATAAAATTGTGAAAGGGATTGACACAAATGCTGTTGGGGCGGACGGATTATCCATAAAAGGCCTGAAACTTTGTCTACCGTATTGCCTAAAACCCTTAATAAATATTATAAATACTTGTATTTTAAATAACGTATTTCCTAATGAATGGAAAAAAGCAGTAATTATTCCATTACCCAAAATAGCTAATCCCAAAGAAATAAAAGATTTGAGACCAATAAGTATTTTACCCGTGGTTTCTAAAATTCTAGAGAGGCATATTTGTCAGCAAATTAGCGATTTTGTATATCCACTTAATATTGTACCAGGTTGTCAGTCGGGTTTCCGCAAAAATTATAGTACAATAACTAGCTTAGTAAGCATGGTTAATAACATAAGAATCAATAGCGAATTAAAAAAAAATACATGCATGGCTCTTCTTGATTTTAGTAAGGCATTTGATACTATAAGTCATTGCATGCTTCTTGCTAAACTGCACTATTTTGGATTTTCAGATGATTCAGTATCCTTACTCAGTTCGTACCTTAAAGAAAGGTCACACAGTGTATCAATTACAAGAGGCGGTGTCATTGATAAATCTGATAGTTTGCCTCTGGTATCGGGAGTGCCCCAGGGCTCCATATTGGGACCCTTATTGTTTTCTCTCTATGTTGCTGACATGAATGAGTGTGTAAGGCATTCTAACTTACAACAATATGCAGATGATTCGCAACTATATATCTCATTCAACTCATCTGACTCGAATTTATCTCAGAAAAATTTTAATGCAGACTTGCAAAAAATAAGCAACTTTGCTAATGACCATAATTTAAAATTGAATGCTTCAAAATCATGTGTTGTTTTCTTTGGAAATAATCGTGATACACTATCAAATATTTCTGTAAATTATTCAGTGAAAATAGATAATGAAATCCTTCCCGTAGCGACGGAGGCAAGGAACTTGGGTTTGATTCTTGACTCATCTCTTTCTTTTCATGCGCATATTAAAAGTAAACTCAAAGTAGCATATATGCGTTTAAAAAATTTGTACCCTTTAAAGAAAATACTTCCTCCTAAAACAAAATATTATTTGTGTGATACGCTTATTTTATCCTTATTGGATTACGGTGACATAGTTTACTCGGATTCTCTGTCGTCAGCATTACAGAGAACAATACAAAAAATACAGAATAGCTGCATGAGATTTTCTTACAACATTCCTTATAGGCATCATATTACTCCCTACTTAAATATTAACGAAATTTTAAACATGAAAAATCGACGATTGTATCACATGTATATTTTTATCTATAAAATACTCAAAGCCGGACAGCCGCCGTACTTAAAAAATATATTTAATAGTTTTTCACACTCACATAATACTAGAAACACAAATTGCTTCTTAGTACCTCAGCATAAAACGGCAAGCTTCCAAAAATCATTTTCATACGTTGCAGTTCAAATGTGGAATACATTACCAAATCATGTTAAGGAATTTACGCACGGAAAATATGCATCCTATATAAAAAAATATCTTCTGGATTTGCAAAAGCACTAGTACTTCTCTCGGCATTTTCATTTGAGCTAAATTAAATGTTTGCTGGTCGATCCCCTCATTTGTTTAGTAGTGATACTTTTAATCTAAATACTCCTACATCAGTGTCGTGTTGGTTCCTCCTCCTCCTGCCCTTGCTTGGACGCCTGTTGTTTGCCTTGATAGTTTTTTTTGTCTTGTTTATTGTATTGTAATACTTTAAAGTGTATCGAATCTTAGTTCTTAGAAGTAAATTTGCAAATTATAGTAATTTATTTTTAAAACGGGCTCTACCACACAGGTACTCTTTGGGTACACTGTGTTATCGGTTGGGATAATCGCGGTACTGTCCGTCGTTACTATCTTTTAAGTGTTATTGAATTGTAATGATGTTTTATTGTGATAGTAATAAAGATATTTGAATTTGAATTTGAATTTGAATTTGAATTTGAATTCACCACTTCAATGAACGAGACTGAATCTAATGCTTGGTGTTCATTTGTTCAAGTAGAACAAACTTTTCTTGGCAATCATAAAGCAGAGAATTACGTAGAATTAGTGGAAACTATGCTTTCAAATTTTAATATTCTCGGCTGTAACACGAGTCTAAAAGTCCACTACCTCCACAGACCTTTCCGTTTTCCAGAAAACTTAGGTGATTGTAGTGAAGGATAGGGGGAAAGATTCCATCAGGATACTAAAACTATGGAAGATCGTTATCAAGGACGATGGGATAGCCACATGATGGCGGACTACTGCTGGAGCCTTCAGCGAGATTGCCCTAGTAAACTCCATTCTAGAAAGTCGTATAAAAGAAAATTTTTATGTGATTAGTGACTAATGTAATTATGTAAATTAAGTTTTTGCAATAAATACTTAAATCCATGTGTCTTTGTTTTTTTAACTGGCAATAGTAATATTATATATTATAACAGTTATAACGTAAAATATATACACAATTTTTTTTTTAAACTAGATCTGATAGACAAAATTTGAGAACTTTTTTACATTCTGCTTCCAAAAATTACCCAGGAACCGTTAAAAAATCGGTGGCACCAAAATGTGTGTTGGCCTGTGTAATGAATGACGATTTCCTAAATAAAGGTTCGAGACTGAGCCCAGCTGTTTTCTTGACATTTTTTTTTAAATGGAGAATTTGATCATATATTAACGTTCCAAATCTCGTATTATACCGTGCGGTTCAACAGTTAAACGGGGACGACGGACTTTATGTCTTTACTGTATATGTGTCACTAAATGATGATGTGGCGATCAGGTCATAATTTACTGTTCCTAATTGAATAAAATTTCATAACGAGAAAAGTTTCAGGTGTTTAAATATACTTTTGATAACCATTGACAACATAAAAAATTAATAATACTGTGTGTAAATTCATAATAATTAAACTTAAAAAGTGAATACGTGAATTTGTTGATAAATCACAATTTATTGATTGACATTATATATTTTTATTACTAAATAAAAATATGCCTGTGTTGGTTTAGGATCGAGTGAGTCGAGCATTATCAGTCAATAAAGTTATCAAGAGCGCTTTGAGTGATTAATCTCAAAGTTTATTAAATGATGACGCGATCTTAATTACCAGGTTTGATATATAATAGTTATCAGATGCGTTATTAATAATATTAATGTATGGATTATCGAGACCTTTATAGCAAAGTCCACCATGAGCTCTTTCAGCTCATAAGCACTCTGAAGCACTGTTTGTTTCCAACGATATAAATCAAAATTTTCCAACCACGTCTTTAATAAAGAAGAATAATAAAAAACTTCTTGCAATATATCTTGACGCAAAAAACAAAATGGCGCCATTCCGCCGATTTTAATTTTTTTTTAATATGCTTGCTATGGGACCATTCCGTTAATATCCTGAATATCACCTGAAAACGTCATCCAAATTGGTCAAACCATCGCGGAGTACTCGATGTATATACATAAAAAAAAACAACAAAATGGCCTCCATTCCGCCATTTCTAGCATTTTTTAAATATGCCTGCTATGGGACCACTTCAGCAATATCCTGAATGTCCCCTGAAAATTTCATCTAAATTGGCCACACCATCGTGAACTAATCGATGTACAAACATAAAAAAATACATAAGGTCCAACTGATAACCTCCTCTTTTTTCGAAGACAGTTAAAAATTATAATGAGGGTAGTCGATTAATAACATTTTATTTATACCAAATGTTCATTTTTCGAAAAGTAAAATACTAGATTTTGAGGTTGCACATTTTCATGATCTCCTGTATACATACAATTACATAACGGAATAGCAAAAGAGATACCTTTAAGCTAATGGGGTTGTATGTCTATTACACACCTCAATGCTTTAGTTTGAAAAGGGTATTTAAAAAATGTAAATTTAATTATAAAAATCGCTGCCTTTATCGCACTTACACCTGTGTTTTTTTATAAAATTATTACAAAAAAACTGATAAACGGATTTTAAATCAGAATATATGAAATTACCAGACAAACGTTCTCAACAATTTGGCGTTTGACTCAATCGCCAAGCCGTTTAGGCAATATGCGCGAACAAACATGAAAAACTTATATACAAATCGAATTGAGAACCTCATCAAATCAATCGTTTATTTCCTTTCACATGGTTACATGTTTTGAAATTGTCAAATAAAGGAGTACTAGTAAAAAAATACAGTTAAAAAATATCTGGCCGACAAAAAAAAAATTTTTGTTGTAACACAAATCAGAATAGCATAATCTAATAGAATGGACCTATCCAAATACGAAAATGACAAATAGAAAGTTGTAGCACGTAGGGTTTTCTTGTTAAAGTTGTAGAACCATATCTAATTTTACGATACTTAATATCTATAGAAAAAATGACTTCAGAAAATTCTTAACCCTGTTTATTGACTGTGTTTACAGTTTTCGCCTATTAACCATACATCTAAGAGAAAAGCAAACGAGAAAAATATTAACTTAAAATACTAATTAAACTTTATTTTTTTCCGTTTATGAGGTGTCTTATTTGCTCTCTTCAAAAACCAACAGTAGACACCCATCATGGCTGTCCTATCGTCCTTGGTACCGAATTTCCATTGTTCTGATATCTTGGTGAAACCTTTCACCCTGCTCGTCACTAACAGCTCCCAAATTTTTCGGAAAAAATGACAGATGGTAATGGAGGAAGTGAATTTTTAATGACATTCTGGCACCAAGCGCTTTATAGGCATCTAAGAGTTCATTAACTAATTGTTCATAATTTGTATCCATATTGTTGCCTAAAAATCCTCTTACTACATTAACAAATGAATTCAAACAGGAAGCCTGGTAAGCTTTTCCGTAAAATTGACATCGTCCAGCAATTTTCTGATTTGTGGCCCAATAAAAATGCCTTCTTTTAATTTGGCATCACTTAACTGGGGAAAGACTTGTCTTAGGTATTTAAATCCATCACCATCTTTATTCAAAGCCTTCACAAAACTTTTCATCAGCCCAAGTTTAATATGAAGAGGAAGCAAAAGGACATTTTTGAGATCAACAAGAGGTATAAATTTAACATTTTGAAATCCCGATTGAAATTCGCTTCTTTCTGGCCAAATTTTTGTGACATCATGCTGATTTATTGTACGACTGTCCTATAAACAAAGAAACCAGCAATATTTTGTAAATCCCCCTGAAATCCCACTAAAATCGCTATAACCTAAGTCCCCACATGTCTGCCATTTATACCTATTGTAGTTTATTTTATCCAAAATCGTGAGCATATTTTCATAATTTTCTTTCATTGCAACTGAATGGGCAACTGGTATAGAGGGTTTTAAATTTCCATTATGCAATAACACAGCTTTTAAGCTATATTTAGATGAGTCTATGAATAAGCGCCACTCACGGGGAGAATGTTCAATATCAAGTTCCTGCATTAAACTGTCTATATCAGTACACGCGAATTTTCCATACTGCAGAATGCAGAAAACATAGCATTTTTTTTCTGAAATTTTTTTTGTTTCTTTGACCAATAGGTTCCATTTCTTAAGACGGGAACCCAGAAGTTCTGACTGTTGCTTGGATAACCCCAAATCACGTACTAAATCATTTAATTCGCTTTGAACAATCAAATGTGGCTCGTCGGAACTGGGACCTGTGGTAAAAATGGGATAGGTGCACTGTTCTTCTGAGCTGCCTGATGATGCGTTATCTCCATTATCACCCAAATCAATAGCTCGCCAATTTAAAGGCGCAATCGGCACTGGCAAATTTGCATTATGAGGAACAGGTCGTATGGCAGATTGCAAATTTGGATATTCTATATTGTGCTTTCCATTTTTGGAATAACCTTCAGTGTTTGTCAGGCAAAAAATAACAATCGTCAGAATGATTGGTGGGTTCTTGCCATACCATTGGAACTGCAAAATGCATACTTTTTCTTTCTTTTTCCCTTCATCTACTGCACCAATGATATACTACAACTAACACAGCACACATGGTGAGCCCACCGCTTATCTTGACCCCCAATTAATACTCTAAAATATTTAAAGTAGGTTTTTTTACATTTTCGGAAAATGGCCTGGCTTGTGATTTCACCAGAAATTCTCCACAAATATAACACAATTTGTCAGGAGAAATTTTGCAACTTCGGCGAGTTTGACTCGACATTCTCGTCTTCACATACACTTGCTTATCGATACACAGAGAACAACTCAATTCGAAAATCAACAGAAGAGTGATGGTTAACGTTTATTTTATGTCTAATGTTGTAAACAACCCAGTCTAGGTAATTTTTCCGTTGTAAAATGGACCCATTTTAGCCGCCCCACAATAAAATTGTTTACCTGTCAATATAAAAGGTTCTAATTAGGCTATTAAAAACTGGTACGTCTTAGGGCTTTCCGAATATTTTTTTTTTGTTATTGGGAGGGTATTTCCATTGTGAAAATAATGAGCTGGCCTGTGTTAGAAAAATCTTGTCGGCCAGGGAATTAGAGTACAGTAAGTCATGTAATAATTACGAAATTGTAGTGGCGGATTCATGGTTTAAAACTATTTTCTGGGTTTTTTCGCCTTAGAAAATTGGAAAAAAATAAAAAATTAAATATAATTACCCTATAAATTGAATAGATAGTCTTAAGTTCTGAGTCCACTATGAAGTAATTTTTGTTTTCTGGACGTTTCGTAAGCAAACCAACAAATAAAATACTAAAAGCAGAATATTTCTTATGTTTCGTATCAGAAATATAACCAGAATGGCTAATCTCTGACAAAATGTCAATGAATGTCAATTTAAAGATGTTATTTTTAATTGTTAGAATAAGGTGCCCATTTTAATTTATTGTATTTTGAGGTGTCCTTTTTTTACTTCAGTATTTAACAAATTTAACCAAGTATTATTAAAACTAACGGAACAAGATGCTACACAATTATCTTTATTTAATAATATTAAGGCACTTTCTTTTATTTTATGTTTTTTGGAACATGGTTCTTTTGTTAAAATACTAGAAGCATTCTAATTAATTTTATGATTGTTATCTAGTGCATGTTGGCAAATGTTTGATTTTTGAAATTCCCTATTTTTTATGTATGTTTGGTGTTCTTTAATTTTTTTGGCTAATGGCCTAGAGGTTTCACCTATGTAAAATTTATTGTATTGACACGGAATTTTATAAATAACATTTTTTGTATTTTCTTGTTCATTGCTAAGTGTTGTTTTTGTAAGTTTACTTCTAAGTGTATTTTGTGTTTTAAAGATCTCTGATGTTAAAACGTTTACCTATTTTTTATTTTATCTGATAAATTAGGTATGTATGGTATAAAGAAGTTTGTAATTGGTCTATTTTGGATTTTTTTGTCTTTTGGATTCTCAAATTCATAAAAACATTTTTCAACGAAATCATTAGGATAATTGTTTTGATTTAAAACATCTTTTATAAATTTTTTTTCTTTAATAAAACTTTGATCTTTGCAATTTTTTTTTTGCTCTATCATATAGACTTTTTAACCATGATTGGATGATTTGAGTAAAAATTTAAGTATCTGTTTGTATGTGTAGGTTTTCTGTATACTTTTGTTTCAAAACTGTGTATGTCTTTTTTGATAAGTATGTCTAAAAATGGAAATTGTTGGTCTGTTTCCTTTTCATTAGTAAATTTAATTGTTGGTTCTTTGGTGTTAATGTGATATAAAAAATTATTTAAATGTTGATCGTCATGTTCATAGATACAAAAAATGTCATCAATGTATCTCCACCAAATAAGTGGTTTATGATCGTAATTTTGAATATAATTAACTCAGTTTTCCATAAAAATATTACTTAGTAAAGGAGATAAAGAAGACCCCATAGCCATGCCAAAATTTTGTTGGTAATATTCGTTTTTGTATTGAAAATAAGTGGTTTTTACACAAAAAGTTAGTAAAGTTAGTAAGTCTAGAATAATATTAATGTTTAATGATGTACGTTCACTAAGATTGTTATCATTTTCAAGTTTATTTCTTACTATGTTTAAAGTTTTATCTACAGGTACATTTGTAAAAAGACTAACGATATCAAAACTTACCCGGGTATTGTTTATATTTATTTGAGTATTAGACAATTTCTCAAGGAAGTGTTGTGAATTTTTTATATATGAATTAGTGTTACCTACTAGCGGTTTTAATGTATTTAAAAGAAACCTAGCTAAAGGATGTGTCGGTGAGTTTACGCTACTTACTATTGGTCTTAATGATATGTTTGGTTTGTGAATTTTTGGTATCCCATAAAACTTAAGCCTATCTATTCAATTTATAGGGTAATTATATTTTATTTTTTATTTTTTTCCAATTTTCTAAGGCGAAAAAACCCAAAAAATAGTTTTAAAGTCATGTAATATAAAACTTATAAAAATATGCAGTTCAAAAATAGTTAAGTACAATACCCTTGTTGCATAATATACACAGTAATCTAAATTGAATTTAAATTATGGTTAAAAAAACCAATGTTCAGCCAATATGGTCTTTAGTTTATACTTAAAGGTTTTGTGATTTTTGAATACTACTGATGTCAACAGGCAAACGATTGAACATTTTTAATGAACAAATTTCAGGGCGGGAGAGCCCTTAGTCTACTGCTGGGAATATTGAGTGTTTCAGAGCCCCTTGTCTTGTAGAGATTCAGATCTCTCCTTTTTGGAAATTTACCAATATCTTTAGACACATAGCAAGCACATTGCAATATATATATATATATATATATATATATATATATATATATATATATATATATATATATAGATTAATGACTGTTAATATTGTTTGAGACCTAAAAATCTCCCGAAAAGACGCTCTGAAGGCCAATCTAAACATACACCTAATTATCCGCTTTTGGCTAATCAGGACCCTTGAAATGCTGCTAGATTTGCCCCACAATAGTAGTCCATATGACATGATGGACTGCAGCAGAGCCGTACTAGAAAAAGAAAACATGAAGATGAATATAACAGTACGAAACGTTGATAAAAATGGTCTTGGTGAATGTTGATATATTAACTGTAAATTGTTCTTCAAGAAAATAAAATTATAAGTGCAGGTCCGTATTTAAAAAAAAAATTGATGACGTCTATAGTGGTAGGCACGTCGTTTTTATTTTGGCCCTAGATAATTATGTTTTACCCTAACAAATAAACCCGTTTTACGAAAATTTTGTATCCCCATTAGTTCCCGACAAAATAGCGTTGTATTTTAAAATGAAACCCCACTATACTCTCTTAGTTATTAAATATACAATTTTAATATATAAATCTTAAAAAAAAAACAAAATTTATGTATCTCTTATTTGTTAAACTACCGAAAAAAAATTAATCGTCAACGTAACCTATTTTTAACATTGACATAAATAACTGTGATAACGGTATATAGTTTTAATAACTAAATCTTCTTATATTTGTAAACATGAAATTTTAATATTAATAAGCTCATCAGCTGTTCTAGGCGGTTCGTTAGTAATGTTAATGTATATTAATATAGTAGTAGTAAATATTAATAATAAATTTAGCGTATACACGGGAAAACCAGTAATCTAGATGTAAATATAATGAAGTCTAAGAATTTCTTACGACGAGTATAATGTTACAGTCATGATATCAGGACGGTTTCGCCTAAACCAGTCATCCTCAGTGATAATGGTTTTCAAATAAACTCTGTTTAATGTACACATGGTCATTAATGTCAATTAATAAAACATTAGATAACAAGAGATAACATGTGATCAATGCTGATAGATATATAATAAAGAGAGAGAGAGAAAGAGATAGAAATATAGTACAGCCACCAGCAGCTTTAGTATCTTATAAAATAGGTAAATATTTGCCCAATAATTTAAACCTTTTTACAGGGCTATCTAATTGTTGTATCAAACAAACAAACAAAAGCATGCAGGAAAATTATTACAATTTTATGGACAAAGCGAAATTTACATTAAAACAAAAAAAAAACAAATCAGTGCAAAAAGGAAATATTAATCGAGAAAAAAATCATATTTTTCGATAGATCAATGCAAATACATACATTGTAAATATAACATTCATTATATTCGTAACATTGCCGTAAAGCGGTTGATGAATCGAGGTGACCTTAACAAAAGGAAATAAACAATACATATGTGAGGTGAATAATTTCGATGATATTGAAAGTAAAATTACGCGGCCTTAATAGTTATTTATACTATAAGGGATGTAAGTAACATTTATTAGTCGAGGACGAGTTTAATCGTTCGGGCTGGCAAAAAAGTTCGAGACTGGTTAATGTACTTACATCTTATATAGTATATAACATTTCGCCCCCTACCTGTATTGTATGTTTACAAGAAAATGCTGGATATATTTTTGGATTTTCATTATCATTACATTCGATAGCATTCTCATTAAATTATGAAGCCAGCCGTGATCCGTCGCCAGAGCAACATAAGCAGTTTTTATTTTATCAACAACGTCAGGTTGACAATTCATAGCGAAAAGTTTGAAGAATTCAAATTGTTTGATTCTGTATGGATAAAATGGATGTTTCAGACATAGAAGAATCAGCGAATATTGCTTTTTTATCTCTACTACCGGAAAAGTTGAAAAAAAGGTATGAAGCAGCATATAAATCCTTTAAGAATTGGTGCCAAAGCAAGACGGCTACTGCAGTCTCAGAAACCTTGTTTTTGGCGTATTTCCACGAAAAAAGTGCAAAATTAAAGTCCCCATCAATCTTATGGTGTGAGTATTCGATGATGAAGTCCCCCTTTTTATAGAGGAAAGTATAGATATTTCTAAGTATCCAAAACTTCGAGCATTTTTGAAAAGAAAAAATGATGGTTATTGACCCAAAAAATCGAATGTGTTTAACAAGGAAGATGTGAACAAGTTCATGCTTGAAGCCCACGATGATATATGCTTATTGATGAAGGTTGTAATGGTATTGGGAGTTGCTGGAGCGTGCCGTTCCAATGAACTCTGTGAAATAAAAATAAATGTTGACAATGTTAAAAATTCATATTAACAAAATAAACAAAAAACACTTGCGTAAAATTTCCACTTAATTTATTTTACAAAAATAATGACAATTGTTTCGCCAACACTGTGGCTTCATCAGATGTTAGATGTAAACTGAAAATGGATGGATGTTAGATGTAAACTGAAAATGGATAATGTTAAAATAAGGTCCTTTGTGACCATTTCAAAAATGGAATGTCACGTATATTTACAGTGTAACTCAAAAGTACATTGATACAAGATCCCACATGACGACTATTAATCCGCGCTAATCCGCGCTTCTTTATGAGATATCAAAATGGAAAGTGCTTAAATCAGCCTGTCGGGAAAAATACGTTTTCGTCAATTCCAAGTAAAATTGCGAAATTTCTAAAGTTTGAGAACTTCAAAATGTATATAAGGACACTCTTTTAGAAGAACGTCGGCAACTTTATCAACAAATACTGGAGTTGATGTATTAGCTATCAAGCGACATGGTGGATGGAAATCCGCTACTATTGAGGAAAGTTACGTAGCTGAGAGCCTCAATAATAAAAATAAAGTAGAGAATAAAATTTTATACAATAATACCCAGCCAGCCAGAAGTCTCTGTGTCAGAAAATGTAATACACATCGAGAAGAAACGAGAAAACGTGTTTCCAAATTTTGTTAATAATGTGAATAATTGTAATAATTGTACCATTAATATTAATTTCAATTAATATCACCGGATTTTTGTAATATGTTGATGAAATCAAAAATTAAAGCTACTTATAATAATTTTAGATTATTATTTCCCTAGGGATGTAAGTTGACCTACATCCTGTCGTTAAGGGCAACCAATACCTTGTTGAGTAACTTTCACTTACGTCTGTCAAAGCAGTGTCAAAAAATAGGTTGCTTACAATACAGGGAGGGGGAAAACTCTATTTTGTTATCGTTATACAAGCAAAATAAGTGAAGTTAAACAACAAGTGTACTGAACTAATGTAGTAATTAAAGTGTATTAGAAAAACAAATGTATAACTTTAATCTAATATGTAACAAAAATATTTAATGTTAATCAGACAGTTCATTCCTTATAAAATATTTTCAAATGCTATGCAGCAACATGAAACCCAAAAAGATTTAAGTAAACATGCAAATAAAAAATATTTTAATGAGACTTATTCATTATAAAATTAATTAACGCTGTAAAAAGGTCTTTCAATGAGATACGCTTTGGTTATTTTTTGAAAGAGTGCAAACATAGGGATTGTTTTTAAATGTTCTAGAAGGTGATTGTAAAGTTTTATGGCGTTGTAAATAATAGATTTTTTTATTAATTCTGTGGAAGGAATGGGATATGTCATGCCTAGAGTTTCTGGTAGGATATACGGGAATGTGTTTATGTTTTCTGATCAAATAGACGGTTTCTAAAATAAATAATGCAGGAAGTGTTAATATTTCATGTTTTTTGAAATAGTATATTATTTAGACCAACTAAATAGCGAATTGCTCTTTTTTGAAACCTAGAAATTCTAAGAAATTGCTCGGTGGTACAGCAGCCCCCTTTTGGGGGGAAGGCCATAGCGGAGATGGGATTTGAATAGAGAGAAATAAGTAAGTCTGGCAGAAGACACGTCAAGTTCTTTTGAAACTGATCGAATGGCAAATCAGGCGGTAGAAAGTTTTTGAGTTAATGTGTCAATATGCTTAGACCATTTTAGCTTGTTATTTATATTCAAACCCAGGAATTTAACCGACTCAACGTATTTAATATTGCTGTTAAGTAGCTGAAGTGGGTGTAAAGTCCCCTTGTAAGATAAGACCACCGTTTTATCCACATTGAAGCAAAGCAGATTGGAATCGGACCAAGCCTTAATCATAGCAAGGTCATTGGGAATATAAGAATGTAAAGACGTTGTATCAAAATCACTCCGTGTTATGCTTGTGTCGTCAGCAAAGAGAGAGATTTTTCCATTAATTTTTAGGTTGTGATATCATGTATGTATAACAAAAAAAGAATAGGTCCCAAGACCGAACCTTGAGGGACTCCACTTGTAATCAATTTACAATCAGAATCAGAACCATTTGCCCTTACAAATTGTTGCATATTTATGAGATAAGATTTAAACCAATTTAAAGAAATACCACGGATTCCATAAAACTTCAGCTTGCTTATCAAAATTTCATGACTAACACAGTCAGAGGCTTTTGCATAGTGCATCAGTGCTACACGAAGATTTGCTGGTAAGGTTAATTTAATTTAATTTAATTAGCCATTTCTTTTAATATCGAGAGATCCATTTCGCTGAGAAGCTTAAAGATTTTGCATTAGATCCCGGTTATATTTTAGTCAGTTTAGAAAGCTTTCGAGAAAATTGCTTTAAGCTCTTCTCCTTTTGAATCATAGTTTTGCAATATGGTCAAAGAATAGATTTTATGGCTAAGAGGTTTTAAAGTGTTCGAGATACGTGGCATAAAGTTTTCCCATAAATGTTTTTCAAAAAAGTGAACTGTATTGAAGACTTTTAAGTTAATTTTTGGAATCGATGGAAGAAAAACAAACAAAATTTTAAAATAAGAAAATATAGTGCCCTAACAGTACGAAATAGTATAGATTCTCTAGCTTGATGAGGGTTCTAGATAAGTGGTTAGGAAAATATCCAAAAGATTTTGGCTGCATTTTATAATAACTAGGAGTAAATAGAAATTATCTAACTAAATCAAATAAAATATATTACGTAGAAATTGTTTACAATATTACTTGAAAGATGATTGCACACCTAGATGTATCATCTGTGTGTGTACAAAAGAAAAGAAATTTTGTTGTAATTACCTATTGCTAAATTCTTAAATTATAACCTATACTAAATAAATGATACTGCGTACAAACTAAGTACGTGGCTAACCTAAAATCATATAATTTCACACTAACATAAGCGATAGAATAATTTTAAAAATTATAGAATTTAAATAAGACTTATTTGAAGTAAAAATTTGCTATCTACTTAAGGTGCCAGTAAATACCTCGAAGTTTTGTGTCAAGAAAATTGAGATTTTTTTACTAAAAAGATTTCTGTTCTGTATACGCCGGATTTTAAGCGGAAGCAAGTTATAAAGTGTAGGACCAAAGTATGTCAGATATCTTTGGTTTCTTGTTCTGGACAGGAAAGGAACACATACGGACTCCAACGATCTGCTTCTGGTATGATAATTATTTAGAATAGATTGCAGCCTTAGTTCGGGATGTTTGTATCTACTATCAAAAGTACTGATTTTACATACAACTGTTGCAAGGTTAAAACTTGGGCTTCTTGATACAGAAGTTCGGTAGAGTATTTGGGTTTTTTTTGTAAATTACTTTAAGGAGATATCTTTGAGTTACATTTAAAATATTTAGTGTTGTATTAAATGCCCCACCCCATATTGACAGACCGTATCTAACGACTGATTCAGCTAGTGTGATATATAATAATTTGAGGATATTGATTGGCATGATATTTCTGATTTAATAGAATTTATAAATTAGTTTACGTAGTTTTGAATTTGTACTTTCTATATGTTTATCCCACTTAATATTTTGATCAATTACAACGCCGAGATATCTGATACATTCAGTTTTATTCAGAAAATCAGTGCGGTGGCATGGTGTCTCATTTTATAAACACTGGAGCGAATGCATTTTTATCCGATTAGCATCAAATTGGTAAGAGTCAAGGATACTGAAACACATAAATTTTGTTTTTTCCATGTTAATTGTCAATCTCTTTTCACCCAATCATTGACGTACCTTTGCAAATTCAGATATGGTGTGCTCCACTGTAGCATTCCAGGTATCTCCCTGTACAAGAAGAACAGTATCATCTGCATACGAGACCAGTTTGTTGGATGTAGTGAGGCAAAGGAGGTCATTAATATATAAGGAAAATCTAACTAAATACCTTGAAGACTGACAGTAGTTTGTAGTAGAGTAGTGGATTTCAAGCGATCTTTATTATGAAATATTTATTATTAAATAACTAATTTCAGACAAAGAATACTCAGAGATTAGGAAAACAATTTTAGCAGAAAGAAGGTCAAAAGGCTCGCTCTAAGAATAATTGCCTAAGGGAAAGCAGTACAAAGTGATCAGTTAAGGGTAGCGAGCGGCCATATCGCATAAGATATTGGTCGTATAGATTTGAGAAAAAAAAATTGTAATAAAAGTCGCCAAGAGAAATTGCTGAAAATTATTTTCGAGTTTGTCAAACGTCCGCTAGAGGGCGTAACAACCAACACCAAGTAGAAAAATGGGGTTTTTATAGAATTTTGCCTAATGAAAATATATCGATGATATCATTTTCATATTTAGTGACCATTTTCCTACACTTTTTGTCTAAAATGTTTTGTTCTATATATCAAAATAAAGCGGTGGGGGAAGTTCAATTGTTTTTTCAAACAAACCAAGATGTCTCCCGTTTCTTTTGACCGATTTTAGCAAACTTAGGCTCATATGAAAAAGCATAATTTGCACTACAAAACGCTTATTTGGTTTTGAAATTTTGACTTTTGCTGGCGTCGCTAGATGGCGATAACTGAATTAGTAGCATATTTTTTAGTTTTTTTCAAAAAAAACAAATGTAATGGTATATACATTTTTGCATATTTTAAAAGGATATAAATTTCTCTATAATTTAATGAAAATAATTTATCATCTACCTTTTTTTGAACCGTTGATATTGACCAAAATATTATTTTATTTTATTAAAAAATGGCACGCCACTGCTTTTTGTCAAACTAAAAATCATTTTCGTAATCACTTATTAGTTGCTAACAAAAAGAACCTCTTGACCTTTTTTCGTTAGACGAACGGTTTTGGATTGAAAAAATAAGATGTTTAACAATGATAACTATAAGGTTCAAAATTATTTTTAAATATTACATCTCACAATAATAAAATTATTACCTATTATTTTTATCATTAATAATCATTTAATTAGCGAGAGAATGCTTTAGTTCATAATTTATTATTAATAATTATTATTATTTCATAAATTAAATTAAAAATCAAATTTAACTAACATCGCATTTAAGCGAAGCAGGCCATGATCTACGTTAAGAAACAAAACACCAAATTGTCAATCACGTTGATATTCATTTTGATAGTTCCTGCTATTGACATCTAATTTAATGTTATGTAAAAAGCATTTTTACAACAAATCATGCCTTTTACGAATGAAGAAGCCTTTGATATGTTGAGAATTTATTTTCAATGTTTTGAAAATGCGGCGATTGCTTCTAGGCAGTATGCACTGCGTTAACCCCTCCGAAGACACCATTCGAGAATGGTTTTTCATCGTTTAGCCTTACATTTAAGGCAACATGGCCAAGTGCAACCAACTCCAACTTTGAGAAGAAATCGTAGAGTAAGAAGAGAAGATAACATTATAAATGTTTTGGCCTATATTCATGCAGACCCCCATTTAAGCATAAGAGAGATCTCCAGAGATTTAGGAATATCCTATGGCTCAGTGCAAAAAATATTAATGGATTTTAAAATGCATCCATATCACATCGTGATTCATCAAGCCCTAAATGACACTGACTTTGAACGTAGGCTCGATTACTGCTACTGGCTTAGAGACTTCATTAGGGAAAACCATCATATTTTGTCACAAATATTGTGGACAGACGAAGCATCGTTTTGCAGTAATGGCAGAGTAAATCTTCATAACGTGCATTACTGGTCGGACACTAATCCACACTGGTTACGTGAAGATTATCAGCAGGGTCGATAGAGCGTCAACGTCTGGTGCGGTGTTATTAATGGTGCTATTATCGGTCCGCACATCTTTAATGGCAATCTAACCGGTGACATGTATTTGAACTTTTTATTTAACGATTTACCAGGACTCTTAGAAAATGTGCCTTTACAAGTAAGAAGAAACATGTGGTTTCAACAAGACGGATGCCCGGCACATTATTCACGAAATGTGCAAGATTTTTTGAACAGGCATTTTCCTAACCGTTTGATTGGTAGAGGCAGTCTATTTTTCTGGCCACCACGGTCCCCCGATTTAACCTGCCTTGATTTTTATCTGTGGGGCCGAATAAAGGATTTGGTGTATAAAACTCGACCAACTACCACCAGAAGAGATTGGACCAGTGCATTCAAAATAATGGACAACATTTTGAACATTTACGACAAAACTATTAATTTATTTTTAACGTTTATTTTTAAAGTTCCATGTTCTTGTTTTTAGTGTTATTGCTCCTGCTGTTGTTGGACAGTTTTATTAAGATTTTTCATTGTTAAACATCTTATTTTTTCAATCCAAAACCGTTCGTCTAACGAAAAAAAGTCAAGAGGTTCTTTTTGTTAGCAACTAATAAGTGATTACGAAAATTATTTTTATTTTGACAAAAAGCAGTGGCGTGCCATTTTTTAATAAAATAAAATAATATTTTGGTCAATATCAACGGTTCAAAAAAAGGTAGATGATAAATTATTTTCATTAAATTATAGAGAAATTTATCCCCTTTTAAAATATGTAAAAATGAATATACCATTACATTTGTTTTCTTTGAAAAAAACTAAAAAATATGCTACTAATTCAGTAAACGCCATCTAGCGACGCCAGCAAAAGTCAAAAATTCAAAACCAAATAAGCGTTTTGTAGTGCAAATTATGCTCTTTCATATGAGCCTAAGTTTGCTAAAATCGGTCAAAAGAAACGGGAGACATCTTGGTTTGTTTGAAAAAACAATTGAACTTCCCCCACCGCTTTATTTTGATATATAGAACAAAACATTTTAGACAAAATGGTCACTAAATATGAAAATGATATCATCGATATATTTTCATTAGGCAAAATTCTATAAAAACCCCATTTTTCTACTTGGTGTTGGTTGTTACGCCCTCTAGCGGACGTTTGACAAACTCGAAAATAATTTTCAGCAATTTCTCTTGGCGACTTTTATTATGATTTTTTTTCTCAAATCTATACGACCAATATCTTATGAGATATGGCCGCTCGCTACCCTTAACTGATCACCCTGTACATGCAAAAAAATTGGTTTAGGGTAAGTTTTAAGCATGAATGAAAGCATCGAGATATTGAATATGTTACTATTCTTTAGATGGAATTATAAAAGAAGTTCATACCCAGCCAAGCAATGGTTGTATTCTTAAGCCAGATTTTTGGCTTCAGTTTGGGAAAAGAGATATAAAACAAACTTTTTAAATAAGACCTAATTTTTTTATAGTGAAAAAATTTTTTTCTCAGTGTAACTTTGTTACGTTATCAAACACGATAACGGTCTAATATTCCGTAACGAAATGTCTCATTAATTCACGTATGGATCGTTTTCAAGAAATCGAAAGAGAAAAGGCTTTTAACGACGGCCGAGGCAAGGCCAGCCCGTCATCGTTTCTCCATGCGCGCTGCAAAAACCTGATTCTTCTTATCGATTTCAAGTGTCGAGAGAAACAGTGAAGTGAAACACTTAACACATAGTTGGCCATGGCCCTCATGACTATCCATTTGTTTTTCCTGCTAGTCCTGCTTCAGCTGGGAAAATTTCTTTGGGCTGTGCCACTCGAATACGCTCCTGACGATGAGAATATCTACAACGAAGTGCAGCAACTACTGTCCCTGAACCGGGCAGTTCGCCAAGTGAGTCTATTACGTACATTTTAATTGATTTATTTTAAATTAAATTTTAATTACTTTGATTGTTTTAATATTTACTGTTATAAACAATGGTGACTGAAGGTATTTTTGTCAAACATAACACTGTCATATAAATGAAAACGTATCCCAATCAGCGTCATTTTTACCTTAGGTAGGTCACCGACATGTCAGGGTCAGGGATATTCAACCGTTATATCAAAAGTTTCAGTCCTACTTTATTTAAAGAAACCGCTGGAACTGACGAACTTGTGTTTTTGGACAGAATCAAGTCCAAGCTAGACTCTGGTATTGCGCAGTAGTTTCATAGTTTATAAAACGATATAAACTTACAATTTAAAAAAATCGTATGTAAAGCGGTTAATATACTATATTTTAATAAAACTACGTTAAATAATTCATAAAGGATATTTAACAAAAATGTAACTAATGGGTATTGGATACTTGTAGTACACTAATCAACACTTATAATCCTTCACTGATTTTTAACGTTCATTTCAAATGCATGTAGTTATTAATCAACCGATTTTAACAAAGTTCTTTTTTTCCTGATAGGTAAGTCCTTCTACTCTCTGAAGCCGCAGGTAGAATTGAAAATTATGTTGTATTGTACCGGGAAAACTAAAAGCAGAGAGCGTTTAATTTTTTCATATGTTACGGATACATAAAGCTTTACAGTACCACATCACCAAGTTTGAAACTTTAATTTTTAATACAGGGTGAATAAAAGATATACACTTTAAACTATAACTTAGAAATATGGTTAATTAAAAATACACTTGGGCATACATGAAGATTGGGTATCAAAATTTCAAGTTCACTTCAGCGGTCTATGGAAGTTGAATTTGCCATATGTGGATAAAGGATAAAAAAGTAGTGAAGGTTTTGTTCCAGTCAATTGACCCGTTATGGTACAGAATCTGATCAAAACTTCAAAAATCGATTTCCGAAAAACACATTTTTTTAAAACTCGGAACATTTTCTTTTTTGACATTTTGTTGGATGAAGGCGTGAATAAAGAGTAAATAAACGTGATTGTTTTTATCCTGGCCTACTCCGTTTTTCCATAAAATACAATTAAGTGGGATTTATGGCACATTTTTACGTGGCTTTATTTGATAAACTATACATTTTAGACATAGGTTATGTTACACAAAAGTTGTTTAGAATTGTTAAGAGAGTTAAAAAAACATAAAATATACAGGGTGTTCCACTTAAAATAACGAAGTCGCGGTTGTTTCCGGGGAAATCGGAAACGATATATTCATTTCTTTTTATGTTACAAATGTTCACAATATTCAACACAACAAATTCCATATTTTTATCTCTATCTGTTATCAAATGGCGCCCTGGGTAGTAGTTTCATTGTCACCCGGTATAGTTAAATAGAAATACCAGTGGTTTTTGACATTTTGCTTTTTGTTCCTAACGAATTAGTCATAGCCTCCTACCTACGAATTGGACACAATAAAAATTTTAGAAAATCTCGAATTTTGAGCTTGTTTCTCAAAATAACTGCATACAAGTATATATTTTTGGAAAGCCCGCATTATTTCTAATAAATATAAAGAATAATATACAGGGTGTAACATTTGAAAAAATAAATGAAGGTTCGATAACTTTTTGACCTGACCCCGTATACTTATTCTGAAAGCGGCACTGATACATACGGAAAAAGTCATATAAGGAACAGTTTTTGGCCTTTGTTATTATATTGCTGGAATACGAGAGGTGCCTGAAATTGCAGCATTTTCAAAAACTCCCTGTATCTCTAAAAGAAATATCCAGCAAAAGTATCGAAAATGGGGTACCCTCTACAGGGTGTCCCGTTTTTGTTGTTTTTATGGGGTATCTCTCTTATAGTGAAGGTTTTCGCGACTTTTTTGGGAAACGAAAGCTGACCCAAACAAAACTTTCAATCATAGACTCCCTTCGTTTTTAAGATACAGTGTGAAATTGAAAATATTGCATTTTTGTACCCCCATTGTATTTCTGTTACAACTTTTGACGTGGAATCCAGTGGCGTAGTCAGATTTTTTATGTGAGCTGTCGTTTTTGAGATATAACACAAATTTAATATAATATTTTTTTAAATGGGACACCCCGTATATTTTTATTTTATATTATTCAATTTACAATAAGCTTCTCGAAAATATATAATAGTATATACTTTTCTATTCGAATCGCCCAGTAATTTGCATTTTTTTAGAGATAGACTCAGTTTTTGGTAGTAAGCTGGGATTGCTTACAAAACAAATGAATTTTTTAAAACATTCTGCAATTAATTATTACCTTATATATCTTTTTATAGCATCATAGAATTATTTATCTTAAATTGTTATAATTTTA
Source organism: Kuschelorhynchus macadamiae (assembly GCA_030620095.1). Lineage (NCBI taxonomy): Eukaryota > Metazoa > Arthropoda > Insecta > Coleoptera > Curculionidae > Kuschelorhynchus > Kuschelorhynchus macadamiae. The sequence continues at coordinate 1,682,937 of JAUTXW010001340.1, read as the reverse complement.
GCTTGTTGCCTTGAAGAAGGTTCAAAATCGGACCGAAAACTCGGTTTTATAATAAAAAGAATTATTATTAACCTGACGATCACATAAAAAATTCAGAAAGTTTAACTCAAATCGTCTTTCTATTTAATAATGCTTATTCTTTTCTTGGTAAAAATTTGGAACATTGAATTTTAATAACCAAATTCGACAAAAGTTATGCATAATTAAATTAAATCCGTCCCAAAACACCATATAGTAAATCTCGGAGTGTAACTTACTAATATACACCAACACACGTTTTCTCTTTTTCTTACTAATATTGTTAAGACAAAGACACAAATATAATACAGTTTATTTATAACGCGAAGTGTACATTGCAATTAACAACCAACCACGACCACTCTGCTGCACATCGTGCTCCAGTAAAGGACCCTGACTGGTTGTATGTAATGTTAGTAACTTTCATATTACATTGCGGTTTAGTGGACGTACACGTTAACAGTTATATATACGGAAGAAAACAATGCGAAGATTAAGAATGAAACTGGCGTATTTGTTATAAAATTGTGTTGTTTCGTAAAATTATAACATGAAACGTGAAGAATATGTTATAGCTGCCTGTACTTTATCGTTTTTCGTTTTGTTAATAATCGCTTTGTTAATTAGTGACGAGGTAAGTGAATAACTTTTAAAGCTAAACAGTTTTTTAAATATGTTTATTGTATAAAATTGTATATATGCATATTAAAACAATAAATTAGTCGTGGAACATATGGATAGATCAAATTCTGTTAAGAAATTTTCGCAGCCACATTATTAACTTTTAATACTCAACTCTAGTAATTAATTTATGTTTTTTTTTTGTCACGGAAAAAAAATTTGACATTTAATCCCTGTTGACAGGTAACAAAATATCACTTTTTATGAAATTAATTCTTTTAAACTTTTTTCCCGGATATATATATACACATAAGTAAAGGTAGATATTTAATTTTAGAATTTTTTCTTATTCAAAAGTTACATTTCTTTTATATCAAAAGTACAATTATTAAATGTGCACTGCATGAATGACATGTTCCTTGAACTATAGTCAAAAGCAGTGTTATCGTGAGGGTCATACGATTTACCAACGACAAACTTTTTAAGTTTGTTTTTCTTTTATTACGTGTAATCATATCCTCCGCATAAAATACGGAAGATGAATTAGATCGACCTATGATATTTTCATATGAAAAAAGAGGATAAACATATAAATACCAGCAGTTGCAAAAATCTTTGAGCGATGTCACTTCAAAGTCAGATTGACAAGTCAGTGACAAAATAAGTAATGGAAAACAATTTTCAAGTTTTTTGCATCCACAAGCGAAATAAATGGTACTAAATCTAATAAAATATTACGAAAATGAAAATTCACCGGCCAATATCCAGGAGACAGTAGCGAAAACTCTGGGAATCGGTATAAGGACTATCCAGAAAAATTGTGCATGAAAAAAAAATTGAATTTACTATCGAGGAAGAATAAGAAATGTACACGAAAAAAGCCAAAGACAGAAGACTTTAGTGACAATGTAAAAAATGGATGTTCGTAATGCTATTTACGATTTATACACATCAACAACTAATATAACCCTTCAAGATTAAAAAAAGGCTTTGAAAAATCGAGGCATATTGGAAATTGGACTAAACTCGTTGTCAAAATTAATAAAAATGTTGGGTTTTCGATATAAAAAGGACTGTAATCGAAGATTTTTATGCGAGTTGCCACATATAGCAAGTCAGCGTATCCAGTTTTTAAAGAAATACACGGAAAATGTTATTTCAAAATTTAGAAAAGTGGTATTTTTAGACGAGACTTGGATATTTCCTAATGGAAGTGGTTCGAAATCTTGGCAGGACGAGTCTGTAAAAAGTGTCAAGAGAAAAAAGGGATGCGAGACGGGAAAACGGTTCATCACTTTGCATGCAGGTTCTTCAACAGGATTTCTCCCAAGTGCAAGTTTACTGTTTTCTTCAACATCCAAAAGTATGGACTACCATGATAATATGATCTGTGAACTGTTTGAAAAGTGGTTAAAAGAACAACTGATTCCAAATTTAGATGCTCCATCTTTAATGATTCTGGACAATGCATGTTATCATTCAAGAATCTTAAATAAACAACCTACTTCATCCCGGAACAAAATCCTTTACGCAATATGCTGAAACTAGAACTTCTTTTAATGGCAAAATCTATTAAAAAACCAACAATATATGCCGTAGATTAAATATTACGGGAAAATGAACATGAGGTTTTACGACTGCCGCCATACCATTGCCATTTTAACGCAATAGAATTAATATGGGCTGGGGCAAAATCATATTACGAAAAACACGTGAACGATGGTCTTACATCAGATGAAGCGCAAATTGTTTGGCAAGATTCATTAAATTATATTACGCCGGAGTACTGGAAGAAATCTGTGGAACATACGGAGAAATTAACATGGGATTGGTGGAATCGAGAACGAGTTCTAGATGCCGAAATAGCACCAATGATCATTGCGCCATTTGAGGACGACTCAGAAGATAAGGACTTTTGAAGTGATGATGATATTTTTTAGTCTATAATATTAGAAAGTTTCTGAAGGATTATATTAGTCTTTGACGTGTATAAATCATGCATTGCATTATGAATATCCATTTTTGCATTGTAACTTCAGTCTTTTGCCCTTGGATTTTTTTGTGTACATTTCTTAATCTTCTTCGGAAATAAATTATGTTTTTTTTTCATGCACAAGTTTCTGTACATTCCTTATACCGATTCTCAGAGCTTTTGCCACTGGATTCTAGATATTAGCCAGTGAATTTTAATTTAAAAATTATTTTATTAGATTTGACACCATTTTTTTGCTTACTTTTTTTGTACATTTGTAATTTTGTAGGCAATAAATAAATAATTATAGAATACTTGTTCCAATTTTAAAGCGTATTTAAAATAAGTAAATTTTTTTATTAATTATAAGACAAAATTTGATATATAAAAATAAGTAAAATCGCTTTACCAGACTCTCGGAGCTAACGAAAAATACAGGCTATATATATAAATATATATATATATATATATATATATATATATATATATATATATGTATATATATATATATATAAATTTGAAGAAATCGGATAAGTAGTTTTTTAGCTAGGCCGCGAACAGACAAACTGACGGACAGACAACCTACAGACAGACGGAATTGAGAAAACATGTTTTCCGGCATCTAGGGACGAAATCTCACGAGGGAAGTAATAACTAAGTATCTTGTGTTTTTAACAAAAGTGTATAATATTTTTGCAAAATAAAATTTTTTTGTTATCACAATACAAAAATGGCCCGCATTTAAATAAATGAAACTGTATAAGTAGTTAGATTTTTAGGTCAAGCGGGGCTCATAATTTTTGGTGATTGATAAAAAAATCTCACTTTCATTAAGTGGCTATCTTAATAATATTCTGTAATATAATAAAAAAAAGTATTTTCTTTCTTCCTGTATATTTGTAAATAGCCCATCGAGATTTAATAGCTCGATAAAACAATCACACAACATTTCGCTATTCACTGTGTTTTCTGATTTGAGTCATAATATTGGTGACCTTTGGACCCGCACGATAAGACTGCATTCTTTATTCGAAACAACAGTCAAAATTTCTTGAGTTGAAATTAATTTTTTTCTACCATGGACACAACCGCCGTTGATGTACAGGGTGTTCCAGCGAGGACTGAACAGGGACCTATTTTCGACCTTCCTTGTATTTTGGAAAAATTCAAAATAGCCAATCGATGTATTTTTTCTAGTAGAATCCAAAAATGTCAACGAAAAAATATTTGAACCAGAAACAAAAGAGTTACGCTATGCATCAGGTGTTTTTTAAATGGAATGTATCGTTTTTTATACGATTTTTGGAAAGAGTGATTTTTTTTATGTCCGTTCTGATTAAAAGATTTGATTTTGCGATAGCTGTTTATATTACATTTTAATGTTTTACAAACTAAAATTTTATCTTCACCTGTTTAAAATATACGATAGGTTGGTATAGGTGATCAAGGTAAAATGACGTTTGAATACTTTGTCAATAAAAATTGACATTATTTTAATTATTGTCGAAGTCTTCACCTAAAAAATATATATTTGACTCTGATCGAAATGAAATACTCTTTGGACGAGAGGCTCCAGATTGTTATGCTATTTTACAAGTGCCAAGAAAATGCAAAAGAAGCAAGAAGAAGATTTATTGCAAATTTTCATAGAAATATATCCATCAATACAATTCTAAGGATAAAAAAACCTATTTGAGGAAAATAAAACTTTACATGATAGAAAAAGAAATTCAATAAAAAATAATTATTAAATAATAAAATAAAACTACTAATAACATAAGTTTTCAATGTGACCGCCGGCGCCGTTTTTCTCGAAACAACATCGATAACCCCTTTGTAGCCTTTCTAAACTTGCTGTTACAATATGATTTTTCTGGTTAAGGCGGTTTATTTCATCGACAATTTTTCCCATGATCTCTAGAATATTTTCGTTTCGTTGTCTGTATACGACGTTCTTCAAATGGCCCCAAAGAAATGTATCCAAAACTGAGAGGTCGGGGCTATTGGGCGGCCAAGCATATGTTCCATTTCGCCCTATCCATTCGTTATGGCGCCGATTTAAAAATTGAACCACATCATGCACGGCATGAGGAGGCACCCCATCATGTTGCCAAATTAAATTCTGATATTCTGCCAATGGTAAGTCTTCCAAAAAATTTTCAATTTCGTTTTCTAAAAACTCATAATATCTGTGCCCATTTAAAGTACCGTTAAAAAATATTGGTCCCAAAATTTTATTGTTTTTTATCCCACACCAAACATGAATAGAATTCCTCCCTTGAAATTTAATAGTCTGGAACTTTTTTGGATTTTCAACGGCCCAGTGGTGACTATTATGTCTGTTGAATACTGCCGATGTTGTGAAAGTAGCTTCGTCGGTCCACACAATATTTTTGAATAAATCAGGGTCTTCGTTTTCTTGCCGAATTACCATTTGAGAAACAAATTGGAAGCGAAGTTCTTTTTGTGCCGGTGTTAGGTGCTGAAGTGGAAGGATACGAAAAGTATAAGTATTGATGGGTATATTTCTATGAAAATTTGCAATAAATCTTCTTCTTGCTTCTCTTGCATTTTCTTGGCACTTGTAAAATAGCATAAAAATCTGTAGTCTCTCGCCCAAAGAGTATTTCATTTCGATCAGAGTCAAATATATATTTTTTAGGTGAAGATTTCGACAATAATTAAAATAATGTCAATTTTTATTGACAAAGTATTCAAACGTCATTTTACCTTGATCACCTATACCAACCTATCGTATATTTTAAACAGGTGAAGCTAAAATTTTAGTTTGTAAAACATTAAAATGTAATATAAACAGCAATCGCAAAATCAAATCTTTTAATCAGAACGGACATAAAAAAGTCACTCTTTCCAAAAATCGTATAAAAAACGATACATTCCATTTAAAAAACACCTGATGCATAGCGTAACTCTTTTGTTTCTGGTTCAAATATTTTCTCGATGATATTTTTGGATTCTACAAGAAAAAATACATCGATTGGCTATTTTGAATTTTTCCAAAATACAAGGAAGGTCGAAAATAGGTCCCTGTTCAGTCCTCGCTGGAACACCCTGTACCTGGTAGCAAATCGGGTGCTATTTCAGCACTGCCACACTTTCTAAACACTTTATTAGCTATTTCTGTCCTGTGTACTACAGATTCATCAACATACCCTTCAGCGACCGTTGATGACTTTCAACCGTTATGTTTCGTTAGTGTCATCAAATCTCCCCCAGATTCAACTAAAAGTGTAGCAGACGATCTTCGAAATGAATAACCTGTATATGATTTAGCATTTTCAAGTTAAAGAACATTAACTACTCTTTTAGGTGCTTTATAAAACAGATTTTTATCCACGACCTGGTTGATACATTTTCCATTGCAATATGCATAAAACAGGCGACGATCCTTTGCTGCTGATGCTGAACGAAGGATTATGCACATTCGGTAAAATATAGTATGTTCTTCAGTAACTACAAATCTCCTAAATCCTAAATCATTCTTTGTTTGCTTAAGTTTTACTATTAATACCGTTCTCGAATTTTCAATATCGTCTAATGTTACCTGACTGATAAGCTCCTGCAATCCCAAATACAACAACAACCTTGGCCATTAAATAAACTTTATCGGGAGCATTGTTTAAAAGATCACTAATTTGTGTATTCGTAAAAATCGCAGTGCGTGTAACCTTTTCCACTTTGTTTTAGAAAGGTAATTAGTTTGAAATATTTTAAAAAGTCTACATTATTATTGGATTATAACATACTTTTAATCATTGAATAGTTCAATTACACCGTTGATAGCTTTTGTTGTTGTTCCAGTTCCGAAAAATAAGCGAATAACATCGTCTCCGAGAAAGAACTGCATGTCTTTTTCATCTTCCATTCCATAAATTTTCAATAGGCGGTTTGTTATTTTCTAACTTTATATTATTCACAATAATTACTAAACAAACACTAGGATCACAATTTTTAAATCAAATCAAATAAATAAATTGACATATATTTGATTACTTTTAAGGTTTCCTTAGCAACGCAGCTCTAATTGTCGTACAACAGCCTACCAGTCTAACATTTCAAATTTCTCATCGATAATTTTTTGACTTTATTCAGCTATTTTCAATATTAAATAGTCGTTTTTCCCGGCACAAAAGAAAATAGTGTATTATACACAGGAAAAGTATTAGATTTTAGCTCTCGGTTTTTTGTCTCCAGATAAAATCTAATACTTTTTCCCTTTAAAACTATTTTTTGGGTTTTTCCGCCTTAGAAAATTGAAAAAAATAAAAAATAAATATAATTACCCTATAAATTGAATAGATAGTCTTGAGTTCTGGGTCCACTACGAAGGTACCCGAGGAACGACACTGAAAAACGCCTGTTTTCTGGACGTTTCGAGGGAAAGTCTACCCCCGTCTTCAGCAAACCTACAAATAAAATACTAAAAGCAGAATATGTCTTATATTTCGTATCAGAAATATAACCAGAATGGCTAATCTCTGACAAAATGTCAGTGAATGTCAGTTTAAATGTGTTATTTTTAATTGTCAGAATAAGGTGCGAAATAGGTGTACCTAGAGTATGTTCATTTTAATTTATTTTATTTTGAGGTGTCCTTTTTTACTTCAGTATTTAGCAAATTTAACCAAGTGTTATTAAAACAAACGGAACAAGATGCTACACAATTATCTTTATTTAATAATATTAAGGCACTTTCTTTTATTTTACGTTTTTTGGAACATGGTTCTTTCGCTAAAATACTAGAAGCATTCCAATTAATTTTATGATTGTTATCTAGTGCATGTTGGCAAATGTTTGATTTTTGAAATTCCCTATTTTTTATGTATGTTTGGTGTTCTTTAATTCTTTTGGCTAATGGCCTAGAGGTTTCACCTATGTAAAATTTATTGCATTGACACGGAATTTTATAAATAATATTTTTTGTATTTTCTTGTTCATTGCTAGGTTTTGTTTTTGTAAGTTTACTTCTAGTTTTATTATTATTATTTATTTATAAAACTGTAGTTAATTTATCAAATAGAGAAATTTCAAAGTCTGAAAAACTTGTTCTTTCTAAAGGTTTGAATTTTTCAGTTACACAAAAAACAATTCCTAAGTTTGATATCATTTCAGCAATTGAAGAAACGGCTCAAAATCTACCAGATGATCAAAAAGATGAATTTAGAATTAGAACTAAAATTGCTCTTGAAAAACCACTTAAAATTAGACAAAATCTCACCCCCATAGAACAAAAAGCACTAAAAACACTTCAATCAGATAACACAATTAAAATTCTTCCAGCAGATAAAGGTAATGCAACTGTTTTAATGGATTGTACTGACTACGATCAAAAAATAACCTCACTTATAAACGAAAACACTTACTCGAAATTAATAATATACACTATGCTTAAAAAAAAACCAATTTATAGATATTGAACGATTTAAATTAACACCACACCACAGTAAAACACCACATTTCTATGGGGTACCAAAAATTCACAAGCCAAACACGCCATTAAGACCAATAGTAAGTAGCGTAAACTCACCGACACATCCTTTAGCTAGGTTTCTTTTAAATATATTAAAACCGCTAGTAGGTAATACTAATTCATATATAAAAAATTCACAACACTTCCTTGAAAAATTGTCTAATATTCAAATAAATATAAATAATACACTGGTAAGTTTTGATATCGTTAGTCTTTTTACAAATGTACCTGTAGATAAAACTTTAAACATAGTAAGAAATAAACTTGAAAATGATAACAATCTTAGTGAACGTACATCATTAAACATTAATACTATTCTAGAATTACTAACTTTTTGTGTAAAAACCACTTATTTTCAATACAAAAACGAATATTACCAACAAAATTTTGGCATGGCTATGGGGTCTCCTTTATCTCCTTTACTAAGTAATATTTTTATGGAAAACTTTGAGTTAAATTATATTCAAAATTACGATCATAAACCACTTATTTGGTGGAGATACATTGATGACTTTTTTGTATCTATGAACATGACGATCAACATTTAAATAACTTTTTATATCATATTAACACCAAAGAACCAACAATTAAATTTACTATTGAAAAGGAAACAGACCAACAACTTCCATTTTTAGACATACTTATCAAAAAAGACATACTCAGTTTTGAAACAAAAGTATACAGAAAACCTACACACACAAACAGATACTTAAATTTTTACTCAAATCATCCAATCATGGTTAAAAAGGGAGTTGTAAAAAGTCTATATGATAGAGCAAAAATAATTTGCAAAGATCAAAATTTTATTAAAGAAAAAAATTTTATAAAAGATGTTTTAAATCAAAATAATTATCCTAATGATTTCGTTGAAAAATATTTTTATGAATTTGAGAATCCAAAAGACAAAAAAATCCAAAATAGACCAATTACAAACCTCTTTATACCATACATACCTAATTTATCAGATAAAATAAAACGAATAGGTAAACGTTTTAACATCAGAACGATCTTTAAAACACAAAATACACTTAGAAATAAACTTACAAAAACAAAACCTAGCAATGAACAATAAAATACAAAAAATGATATTTATAAAATTCCGTGTCAATGCAATAAATTTTACATAGGTGAAACCTCTAGGCCATTAGCCAAAAGAATTAAAGAACACCAAACATACATAAAAAATAGGGAATTTCAAAAATCAAACATTTGCCAACATGCACTAGACAACAATCATAAAATTAATTGGAATGCTTCTAGTATTTTAGCAAAAGAACCATGTTCCAAAAAACGTAAAATAAAAGAAAGTGCCTTAATATTATTAAATAAAGATAATTGTGTAGCATCTTGTTCCGTTAGTTTTAATAACACTTGGTTAAATTTGCTAAATACTGAAGTAAAAAAAGGACACCTCAAAATACAATAAATTAAAATGAACATACTCTAGGTACACCTATTTCGCACCTTATTCTAACAATTAAAAATAACACATTTAAACTGACATTCACTGACATTTTGTCAGAGATTAGCCATTCTGGTTATATTTCTGATACGAAACATAAGACATATTCTGCTTTTAGTATTTTATTTGTAGGTTTGCTGAAGACGGGGGTAGACTTTCCCTCGAAACGTCCAGAAAACAGGCATTTTTCAGTGTCGTTCCTCGGGTACCTTCGTAGTGGACCCAGAACTCAAGACTATCTATTCAATTTATAGGGTAATTATAATTATATTTTATTTTTTTCCAATTTTCTAAGGCGGAAAAACCCAAAAAATAGTTTTAAACCATGAATCCGTCACTACAATTTCGTAATTATTTACTTTTTCCCTTGTATAATAAAAACTATTCTGTATTTTCGGGACTAATGTATATCCTTTAGTAGAGGTTCATTTAGTCCCAAAGGACCAAAATGTATTTTAGCAACACATAATTAAAAAAGGGTTAAATTGAACAAATGTATTTATTTATATTTAGAAGAATATTTACACTAGTACAATTTACAATATTAAATAATCGATTTGTTTAGTCGACATTATGTTGGATAACGCTACTTGTAGAAGTACATGAGACAATTCTAGACACCTCGTTAGAACTTTGTCTGGAAGGGTTTCTTGAAGCTCCAATTTGTAATGTAGTCACCATGTTTAAAAATTTTCGACCATAGGTTTTTTATTATTAATGGAGATTTCGACTGCTGATTTCCATCCCCCATGCCTTTTTAAAACATCCACAGATGCACCAGCGCCATCTAATAAAGAGGTAGATGTTCGTCGAAAACAATGTCCAATTCGTAACGAACGAAAAATCGCAATTAAAGCCATATACTACACACATAGCGGCAGACTTCAGTAAAGTTGACAGTATTGCCACCTGAATGGTATTTTTTAATATTCTTACTATTTCTAACCTTTAATACTTTCAAGTCTTTAATACACTGTCTGTCTAAGATACTCAATATATTTACTAAAAATAATAAAACGATGCTATCTAAGAATTTAAACAATTGTAGTTTACTTAAGGGATGGACACTTCGTTACTTGATTGAGTGAGAGTAGCCTTGAGGCGAGACTTCACCAGGGACGATTTAGTCTCTTTTTACAACTTAATCTTATTAATAATTATTTTTATTTGCCTCTGTACAAATATTGCAACGCTGCTTAATAAAAGACGTTTATTATTATTTTTTTGTTGTTGTCTCACAGTATTCCTGTGGTTGTATTTTCTAGTGACGAGATTATACCAAGTCAGCACAAAAAATAACAAAAAAAACAACTATTGTGTATTAAGAAATGATCTAACCATGCTACATGTTCAAAATGACCGATTTCTGGATGTTCCTGTGAATGTCTGTATTAAGTCCTAATTGATCCAAATGCGATGTAAAGGTTGTTGAAATGAGGCCCGTTACTGACATGACGAGAGGAGCAATGATGACTCTTTCCTGTTTCTACAGCCTTTTTATTTCCATTGTCAAGTCGGTGTATCTTTTCTTTTTTGGATTGAAATGTGATATCGGGTCTGTTTGCGGGGATTGTTTTATCTGTGTGGATGTCAGTGTCCCAGTAGAGCTTGTAGTCTTCATTTTCAAGTATGGATGTTGGTGTATAATGGTAGTAAGGGTCTGTGACCTCCGTTAGTTGTATGTTGTGGCTAATGCTTGATGAACGATTTTCGCTACTGAGTTGTGTCTCGCGGTGTATTCAGTTTCAGCCATTATTCTACATCCACACTGCTGGTGACATCTCCTGCACCTGTCGTCTTCAATAGTTGTGTCCTTGATGATGTGCTTTTGGTAGTTTCTGGTTGCTATGACTTTGTCCTGGATGGCAAGGAGAAAGCCCTACTTGTAACCACGTATATGAAAGCTTTTTATGTATGTGGTCTTGCTTTATGTAGTATCTGTAGTATTTTCTTTTCTCTCGATGGCGAGTCTTTCCTTGAATGCGTTGGGATGTAACTTACTGTGTTTAGTGAATTCAGAGCGTATGAGAATGTGAATGTTTTCTATGTCTGTGTGTGACCATTTAATGATACCAAACGAATACGTGAGAATAGGTTTGGCGAAGGTCTTAATAGCTTTCGTTAGATTTCTGGAGTTCAGTTTTGTTTTGAGCATATAATTTTATGTCATCTATGTACAAGGGATGGTTTATTTTGTGTATGTTATTTTTTGGTGTTTAATGTGCAATCCGAAGTTTGTGTTATTCAGTGTGTTTGAGAGTGGATTGAGACAGAGGCAGAACTACAAAGCGCTGAGTGAATCTTTCTGGAATATACCTCTTCTGATGTAGATGTCTCCTGTTTCGATGTGTTCTTTTTGTGTTCTCAGGCTGATTTTAGTTTTCCACGTACTCATGGTTAGCGTACGAAATTGCCTGAGGTTTTGATTGACTTTGTATAATCCTAGCACTCTGGTTAGCCAAGTGTAGGGTATCGAATCAAAGGCCTTTTTATAATCTATGTAACCAGTGTGAAAGTTTCTATGATTTTTCCTGGTTTGGTCCATGATCGGCTGTTTTTCCTGCACCTTTTTTGCTCTTCCGTTAGAATGTTCTTGTGTGCTAGATGTTGTTGTATTCTCCTGGTAATTATGGCTGTGATGATCTAATATAGGGTTGGAAGGCACGTAATAGGTCGGTAATTTGACGGATTCTTAGTGTCCGAGTTTTTGGGTTTAAGGTATGTTATTCCTGAGAAAACTGGGGAGTGTGCTAGGTTTTAAAATAATTTCTTTTATTTTATTTATTATTATTTTTTTTGGAGTCTCACAGTATTTCTGCTGTTGTATTTTGTACTGACGGGCTTATATCAAGTCAGTACAAAATTATTTTATTAATTATTTATTGGTATTATTATTTATTAAATACAATATTTTGGCAATTATTGGCTAAAAACGGAATTTTGCCATAATTTACAATTTTTTGCACTTACAGGGAGGGGATCTAGCGTATTATGTATCAAGCTAATATTTAGAATATTCCGATATATTTGGCGTAACACATTTATGTATATTCCCATACAAACGTAGAAAATGCATGTTTTTGTCTCGAAGTAAAACGTGAGCAAGCACATGTTTTATTGTTACGTATGTTCATTTGCGTATGTTTTCCTGAAGTGAAAATTAAGACTAAGGATATTACCAGTCGCTGCCACCTTCACAATAGATAATATAATTAGAACTTAAACGTTAATTTTAATCAATTTGCCATGAATCCCTGTTCATATTTGATATTAGGTAATCATTTCCATTTATTCTTATTTCACATGTGAGCGCCGAAATTAACCAGGATTATAATTTGTCTGATACAATGACAATATACAGAGGTTGCCTGAAAATCGTGCTAATATTTAAGAGGACCTTTCGTTAATACTTGGGCTAAATTTGCTGTTAACATACTTAAGTCCTAGAGCACTAATAGAGCGTTATTGCTTTAGTAGATGAAGACAATAGTATTAGTTATACTGCCAAAAAAGTGGGTATACTAGAAGCGACGGCCAGAAGAGCAAGACAAAGGTTTCTTGAGAATACAGTATACAAGAAGGTTCGGGTCGTCCTAGATGCACTACAAGTAACGATGACAGGTTTATTGTCCTTCAAGCAACCAGGAATCGATTTCAGAGCGCGACGATGACCAACAGTCGCCTACAAGAAGTACGTGGTACTGTCATAAGTAACTACACAAGCCGTGGAAGATTGAAAGAAGTAGGGTTAAAAGCAAGGATTCCAGCCATCGGCCGCATGAATTTCGCTAATGAGCAGGTACAGTGGGACAGAGGCGTGCGGTGAAATTTTAAGAAAGGGAAGCAATTTTTAGAAACTTACCTATTTGTAATGTAATTCAATTCTTCGATCATTTTTTGCAAATTCGTCAATAACGTCATCATAAAAACGTCGATGCTCCGACATATTTTGGAGAAGTTTATTTTCAATGGACAACAGCGATGTATGCGAAAGTCTTTTCTGCCCCGTTGAATTTCTCACGAAATTTTCTTTACGTTTAGTGTTGAAAAATTGCGTTCTACTGATGAACTTGTGGCAGGTATTGTCAATACTTATTCACACAATTTCCACACTTCGGTGTAGGCGTCTTCCAGCTCCTTGTCTTTTAAAAATTGCATTAGTGCCTTAGCGTTATTTTTTGCACTAATGTCATCAGTTTCGTAAATTACTTTTAATTCAGATCGCAGTAACACTCGGTCGAAGAACTGGCCATAATGAAGAAGAAGAGATTTAAACGCATCTTCTGGAAAAGTTTTTCCTTTAAATGCATCAAAATTTCAGAGCTCGAGGAATTTAAAATCATTTAAACCGTTCAATGTATAGTTTATTTGTTGCTGTATTTGATCGATTATTTCATAAAAGAGCCGTCTGTATGATGTTTGAACATCTTCCACCTTGTCTGTTCGAAGGCGCTTGGCTTCTGGCTCTATATTTAACGTCATCGTTTTCTCCCAAAAGAGGTCAAAGTCACCATCTCTTTTTTGGCTTAACATGGACTTAAAATCATCCACTTTTTTTAGGCAAAAAGCAAGATCATTTGTTTTAGTTTGTAATATATTAAAAACATTGTCCGAGAATGGAAATATTTCTGAAAATATGTTCAACAAATAATTAAAATTAAAATCTCGTTTCAAACAGTTTAAAAAACCCCTCGAACTATTTATTGCTTCTGAGTCCCACGTTTCATTATTTTCTATTATATTCTCAAATGGTTCAATCAGTGATTCACGATTTTAAGGTACGGTTAACACAAGTCTTCCATTATAGTTCCACCTAGTAGGAGCTACTTTGGGCAATCGTTGGTGGACAATGTAGTCCAATGCTTATGTACGTTTTGTTGACTTGGAGAAAAAAGCAGCCATGCCACTTAAAATAACGAAAAACACTTTACACAAAACGATTGACAAACACAGCACTTGGGAAAGTTTCTCGAACTTTAGCTTGCAGATCTCCTAATTGTGCTGCCATCACTGCAGCTCCATCATAGCTTTCAGCAACTAATTTTTTCTCTCCATTAATTTCATTAGTAACGTTATAAACTACGGTATATAGTGTAACTGCTGTATGATTTTCGGACACATTCTTAAAACATAAAAATCGCTCTTGAGTACTTCCGTCTGTTTTAACCTAGCGTATTACTATAGATAATTGGCTAAAATTAGTGATATCAGTTGTTTCTCCAGAACAATAGCAATGAATCGCACCTCACCAATCTCCTGCTTAATTCTTTTTAGAATAATGGTTGCAACAACGGAAATTAAATCATTCTGGATTCGATTCGACGTTCCGCGAAAAGCGCTAGACTGCTCTAAATGATTTTTTAAGCATTCATCATATTTAGCCATTAAACTAAGTAAACCTTGAAAATTTCCTCTATTTGAAGAAACCCTTGTTTCGTCATGACCTCTAAATCCCAATTCGTGCTGTCCCAGAAAACAAACAACATCGATAAGTCTTCTTAATATTTGCCTATTTTTATTGACTAGTTCATTGTGTTGGTGATGAGTGAGTTTTATGACGGCCTGTAAATGCGCTTTGGACATAATGTGTCTTTTTACAGCTTTATGGAAATTGTTTAAATCGGAAAAACCAGTTTTATTCCAGAGACCTTTTTCATTTTCAAAAAGTAAACATGGCCAACGAAATAATTTACTTATATTTTCACACCCTGTTAGCCATTTAAATTGTTCGTATTGTTTTTCCGGATAAAAATGTCAAATACAGTTTTTCATTTTTGTGGTTAAATTTTTCATAGGCGGTTTTGCCCTTCCTCTGGAAATCATTTGAAGCTTATCAGCGAAGTTTAATGTTGAAATTCCCTTTATTATTAAGACACACACCAGACATTCACACACACTCTTCTTACTAAATTCTACAACATTTTCAACATTATTATCGACAGCCGAAGTTGAGGGTATTTGCATATCCACGTCCGTATCATTGTCTTCCATATCGCACCATGCACGACGCGGCGTACGTATCACACAACACACGGATAGCCGTTCAAACAAACAACCCACTCCAACGATAGCTTCCGCCACCACTTAAAGCACGCGACGGAAATGCAAACATTGCAAACAGCCGGTGGAAAGTTCAATAACCTCTGACTCGATTCACAGGAAATCAAACATACAGGACTTGGCTGCAAAGAAGCTAGCGGCCCGCATAGGTTCTATTCGATTCTTTTGTGGCTTGGTCGGAGTTAAGGCCGCATTTATTATGGGCTTGATAATTAACATAATATTTTAGCATTTTTAATATAAACAAAGTTAATGGTTTGATTTCCTGTTTCAAAAATCACATTTTAGAAGATGTTTTGTAATTTTTTTTGGGGAAGCACTGCTTCCCTTGCTTCCATGGACTGCACTCCCCTGCATTGGGATGAGGAGCATAGGTCCAACGTTTTTTTTTCTGACGAGTCACCCTTCTGTCTTGATTCATTTGATGGAAGACAGAAAGTTTGGAGGCAGCCTGGGGAAAGATACGAACAACTATTTATAGAAAAAGTGATGATATGGGAAGGGATTTCTATAGATCATCATACGAAACTTTGTCTGCTACCAAGAAATTCTTTAAATGCTCAGGGATATATCGACAAACTAGAGCAGTATGATATTCCGTTTGCCCAGCTTATAGGCCAAGACTTTATTTTTATGCATGACAATGCGCGAGTATTTGGATAATCATGGTGTAAAACGTTTACCTGCGAGAAGCCCCATATACCCAATAGAACATTTATGGGACCAACTGGGGGAATGCTTAAGAATTAAGAAAACGGCCTCGTGTTCCACAGAATTTAGAAGAGCTTGGCATGGCGCTTGTAGAAGACTGGCACAATATTCCACAAGAGGCGATTGCACGATTAATAAGAAGTATTCCAAGGCCTATAGAATGTGTAATTAGAGCTAGAGGTGGAAATACCAAATATTAGCGATTTATTTTTTAGTCCTAAGCTGGGATTTGTAATTAATCTTTATTGATTTACTTTTAAATAAAACATTTTTGTAAAAAACATTGTTTCATTTAAGATACCTAGATTTTATTGAACTCAGTATCTGACCTCTGTTTGACATTTAACGACATGCTAACAGAAACAAAACACAAATGGCCTTTTGACAGTTTTAATTTCCAAGACTACTAGATCTTGTGAGTCTGTATATGGTAAAAATATAATGATTTACGTTAAACATTGTATCTCCTTTAAAAATAGAGATAGAGCAACGAATCAAATGCCAAAATAATCCTAGAGGGTAAGTCAAAATTATAAACTACGATTTACTACTTTTCTGAAGTTACGTTATTTTACAGGGCGTTTCAAAAATTTACAAAAAACAACATTGTTTCATATTACACCCTGTATATAAAAACAATGAAACAAGTTGACAAAAACAGAAATGCAGAATTACTGTGTATGAAATTTTTCAAAAGATATAGTCCTTTAAAATATACCTAAATATTTAGCTCATCACTTTTTTTGCATGTCAATCTATTTGGTGATGACGCATTCCTGGGTGCTTTTGTAACAGACCGACCAAAAACTGGTCGCAGACGTAGCAGAACAAGAATTGTCAAATATTAACGAATCTGGGCAGGAGGTAGAAGGAAAGGAAATTGTCGGAGATACCTCAAAAAGATGAAATAGAAATAGAGTATTTAAAAAGAGAAGCCAAAAAATACAAAAAAGTGATCAAAAAAGTATGTAATTGAAGAAGAATGTTCCGACGACGACAATATTGAAATACCAATGCAGGATTTTGGTAGTGACAATATTGAAATGGCACTGACCGATTTTGCCAAAAACATGGCATAAATTAATCTGAAGTATTTTGTTTGTTTTTATTGAGTAAAATATGTCTGGTTTGGTGACATAAGTTGTCAAAACTGTTCTCTTCTTAATTTTTTTCAATTTTATTTATTAAACAGGGTGTTAAAATTAAAATACTTGCTTTTATAATTTCTGAGTATCTTTTATCTATAGGGTGTGTGTAAAAAATCTAGAAAAATATAACTAGAGCTAGGATATGGTGATCAATGTCCGAGATACAGGGTGTTAGTTTTTTTTATACTTTAGTTTTTTCATATACTTCGTACATTTCTAGACAAAACTTATTCAAACTTTGCAGGCAGGATAGTGGGTCCAATGTCTGGAATACCTTCATAATAAATTTTTGAAAAATCTACATAGTTTTATAAATGCCTACCAAATTTGAAGTTAATAAAGGCGTATTAGAGAATATAAAATTAAATGAAGGGTACAGGCAAAGAAGGCGATATGTCAGAAAAGTTAGTTTTGAGAAAAACGCTTTTAAAGGTTTTAAGAGCTCTAAAAAGTAATTTATAAAAGTAAAATAGAAACCATTTTTACATATTATTATTATTAGGGTAGTGTGTACAAATACCACTCATAGCTGGAAAAATTTTTTATTAAAAAAACGCAATTTTTCACAAAAAGTCCCAATTCAAACAGGGAAAGAAGGTGTTTTGTCATGAGATATTTATTTAAAAAAAAAACAGTAATATTATAATAAATGCGGTAATGAGTCTACAGTACTAAAATTCAAAGGTTCTGATGTGATGTCTGTCTTCATTACAGCAATTATGGGCAGGACATCTAAAAATATAGCTCAAATAAGATTAGAGAGACTTGAGAAATTGAGTTTGTTTTACCTGCAACATTATCATGTCACACGTGTGGCAATGAATTGAAGTAGTCTTGGGCAGAGGAATGACAAAACTTTTTAAGATTCTGAAGGTCCTTCCATTTCGGTGCACTTACAGGCAGAAGATCTGTTAAAATCATAAAATAATTGTATTAATCACCGCTATAAAAAGAGGAAAGCTTTTTACCTTTGTATAAGAAATCTGGAAGTTGAAATTCTCCCTCTTTTAGTTGCTTTTTTCCCAGGAGCTTAAATTTGGCGTCGATGACGACACTGGTTTCCCAACTACCATTGTAACTATCCCGATGTAAAATCAACCTGGGGTGTTCCTTGACTATCTTAAGTTCCCTGAGCGGTCTAGAAGGAAAAGGGCATGTGCGTCGGTAGCGTTTTAATAAAAAGTCAGTCCAACTTTCGAAGTACGATTGTGTAACTTTTTCAACATCAAAAGGAGATGGTTTGTTCCTTGCCATTTTGAACACTTCATACCACTCTTCTGGAACTTCGACTCTACTCTTTTGGTTTACCAAACCAAAATCCTTGTCGCACTCTAAGTACGAGTGCCCTCGTATCGGAAAAGTAAGTTTTACACTGTCTAGCCTTTTCTCCGTATGCACTACGTAGTGTAGAAAACGCATCATCGTATAATTTTTATTTTGTCCTCCGCAGGAGTCGCAAAATATTTCAAGCTTACGTATCTTCATGTCGAGGTAATTATATAAGAAGTGGTGCAATAAAGAGCACACATTATCACTGCCTTTTTTCCCCACAGTTTCAGGATACACATAGAAAATACTTGTGTGATGTAGAAAGAACATGAATGTTAAAAGAAAATGTTGACAGCTGCCTTTTATAATATACGTCGTTGGTTGTTATATTCGGGGCAGGCAGATTTTTGGAAAAATCCAAGCAAATCGCCTCCATGTCTTCAGATTGTTGACTTTCTCTTTTAACTTCTCCTTTTCTTTTATAAAACTGTTCAGCCTTCATTTTATGCACCTTAATTTCGATGGATATTCGGTGTATGTCTCTGTCTATTACACGATACTCCATCGCGTTCGTTTGCGATAAATTCAGCTTTTGAGTCTCCAAACTTTTCATTTTTTGCTTGAAATTCATCACACTGACTGCATGTGTCAGATCTTGGATAGCCAAAGGCTATATTAAAATCTTTTGAAAAAATAGTTCTATAAGTTTCATAGGAAATAGGGTGATTTGGGAACTGCTGACAGTACAATGTGTACATTTTTTTTATATTAAGTTCTTCCGGTAAATATACTTTATTGGAATCACGTAAGCTGTAATGGCTTTTGCGACCTTTAAATGACTTAATATGACTTCTGATTACATTATGAGTTTCATCAGACAGTATGTGTTTACGATTTTTGTGCTTACCTCTTTGATCTTTTGGTGCCTCCCCCTTACTTTTTAAAGATCGCTGTAACACTTCCAGTTTCTTTCGGCCAATTCCATGAATAGCCATAAATACCTTTTGACATACTTGCACCTCTTCTGTCTTTTCTTCTGCACTTTGAAACCTTACCCGATAGCAAAAAGTAGCATCATGGAGGACAGCATTCTCCTCAGACTGTCTAGGCCTACGCTGTTTAACAGGCAAAACCGAAATAAGACCACACAAATATATATTTTGTTCGTTGACTGAACCAAGCAAATTAAAATTTTGAATTATTTTTCTTCGAGACGGCTCCGATACATGTACAAAACATTTAAACCTTTTGCACTTACAGTCTTCTCCTAGGGAATGACTTCTGAGGTTTATCAGTTTATTTACGTCACTCATTTTACCGTATTTCTTTCTTTTTTTACTAGAGTTATTTAGTTTAGACATATTCTTTTTACTAACCAACGTAAACTTAAACAACGATAAGAAAACTAACTATAAACAAAAAACGGCACAAATACAGCTGATGTAACAAACACAGATTCAGTGTACCAACTGACAAAATAAATAATACGTACAAATCATTTTAAACTACTTGTTTCGGCAACGCCAGTGACTTAACGCCTTCTTACGTGGTTCCGCGCGGACATATCGCTTTTTTAGCCTGTATGGCAAAAATAAATCGGGTGATATCTGCTGACTACTCGCTTTTTTAGCCGTGACAATTTCTAGGGTAACAGTTTACAGCTTTAGCTCATAGATGGCCTGATTAACCCAATTTCGGAAAAAATTGACATATCGCCTTCTTTGCCTGTGCCCTTCAAATATATTCTGAACTGGAGGTGTGCGGAAAATATAAACAGAAGTACTTTTGAAATAGTAGAATTTGGAAAATGACAAAAAGATTACACTGCATTGTTTAATATTACAGATCTTTCTCAAATCTAAACCTTATCTTATAATATGTAATATTCCAAGAAAACATACCTTACTGGTTATTTCCCATCTTAAAATAATATTGCCCAAAACTTTTATATAGTTTTATCTAGGTCGCAACTTTGTGCACTTCTAAACGATTCATAAATGCATCTAAAAGGCGAAAAAAGTGTCAACTTTGACGGCCAGCATAACGACGGACATTGTTTTCGGTAAACTAATTCCATAGCCAACTGGCTGCCTACAGTGTCAGCGTACCCACGAAAGTAATTTAAGATCGGGGATTTTAAAATATAATTTTTTTATTGCTGCCAGTAATTTCGACCAGTGTGTTACGCTACGCACTTTTTAGAAAATTTACTTGAAGAATCTAGTATAGAAAGGGAAACGGTGAATAAACTAGAAAATGCTGCATTAAAAGATTTTCTACTAGTCGAGTTCAAAGGGAGGACATATGTGCAACATTATATAGTAGAAATAAAAAGCATTTCAGGGATTTTGAAGCTGTTTCTCTAAAAACAATTTTAGGTGACGCCTGCCATTCAGATGAGGTTAAAAAATTACCAAATCCAACCATAGTTGGAGATTCAGGGCGTCGAATGGAACAAAATTGCTTTTTATTGAATTCATCTTATCTTATTCATCTTATAATATGTAATATCATGTTTGATATAAATATTTCATCTATTTATATGAGAAATTTTGTTTAGGTACAAGACTCAATGTCCCAAGGTACAACACCTTTCCTTACGATAACATCCAAGGCATATATGTTTTCATTCTTTTTTGTACCGATAAATATGTAAATTCCAAATGCACTATATAATATGCGTCATTAACTTGGATGAAGCGATAATTACTACGACAAACAAATATAACGTGAATTCGTAAGAGGTTAGCAAATATTAATAATGGAGAGATTTATTGATGTATATATAAACAGGGTAACATATACATACAGGGTGTTAGTAAATAAGTGCGACAAACTTTAGGGAGTGATCTACATGAAAAAATAATGACAGTTTGCTATATAAATGTATGTCTGCAAATGATTCGTTTTCCGAGATACGCGGTGTTAAAGTTTTTGTTAAAATCTGACGATTTATTTATTACTCTAAAACCGGTCGAGATATGTCAA
This sequence comes from Kuschelorhynchus macadamiae, assembly GCA_030620095.1. Lineage (NCBI taxonomy): Eukaryota > Metazoa > Arthropoda > Insecta > Coleoptera > Curculionidae > Kuschelorhynchus > Kuschelorhynchus macadamiae. The sequence goes on along the minus strand of JAUTXW010001340.1, from coordinate 1,661,197 downwards.
TGAAATTTGGTTGGTTTTAAGAGGTAGTTATTGTGCATTTTTTGACATGCAATTAAGAATTTAATATTCATCGTTGGCGCGCATACGGGTAATGATCTCAATTTTTTAGAAAAAAGATTCGTCAGGTCATCAACATTTTCGACGAGAATAGAATAAGCTAATGACTTAATAAATCCCCAAATGCAAAAATCTAGAGGATTTAAATCCGGCGACCGAGCAGGCCAATTTTCCATACCTCCCCTTCCTATCCAACGATTTGTATATACTGTATCCAAGTGATTACGTACATTAATCCTAAAATGGACTGGTGCAGCATAATGCATATACCATAAGTATTGTCTCAGCTGTAGAGGGATTTCTTCAAGAAGAACATTTAACTTTTCCTGTCATCATTTTTGAATTCCTCTTTCAATTTGTGATAAAAAAATCTCTCTTGCCTTTTTTTCGTATGGGGCGCGGTTTTTATGCAAAAAATATAAAACATCTTAATGCGTTTAAAACTATTTTTTGGGTTTTTCCGCCTTAGAAAATTGGAAAAAAATAAAAAATGAAATATAATTACCCTATAAATTGAATAGATAGTCTTAAGTTCTGGGTCCACTATGAAGGTACCCGAGGAACGATACTGAAAAATGTTTGTTTTCTGGACGTTTCGAGGGAAAGTCTACCCCCGTCTTCAGCAAACCTACAAATAAAATACTAAAAGCAGAATATGTTTTAAGTTTCGTATCAGAAATATAACCAGAATGGCTAATCTCTGACAAAATGTCAATGAATGTCAATTTAAAGGTGTTATTTTTAATTGTTAGAATAAGGTGCGAAATAGGTATACCTAGAGTATGTTCATTTTAATTTATTGTATTTTGAGGTGTCCTTTTTTTACTTCAGTATTTAGCAAATTTAACCAAGTGTTATTAAAACTAACGGAACAAGATGCTACACAATTATCTTTATTTAATAATATTAAGGCACTTTCTTTTATTTTACGTTTTTTGGAACATGGTTCTTTTGCTAAAATACTAGAAGCATTCCAATTAATTTTATGATTGTTATCTAGTGCATGTTGGCAAATGTTTGATTTTTGAAATTCCCTATTTTTTATGTATGTTTGGTGTTCTTTAATTCTTTTGGCTAATGGCCTAGAGGTTTCACCTATGTAAAATTTACTGCATTGACACGGAATGTTATAAATAACATTTTTTGTATTTTCTTGTTCATTGCTAGGTTTTGTTTTTGTAAGTTTACTTCTAAGTGTATTTTGTGTTTTAAAGATCGTTCTGATGTTAAAACGTTTACCTATTCGTTTTATTTTATCTGATAAATTAGGTATGTATGGTATAAAGAGGTTTGTAATTGGTCTATTTTGGATTTTTTTGTCTTTTGGATTCTCAAATTCATAAAAACATTTTTCAACGAAATCATTAGGATAATTGTTTTGATTTAAAACATCTTTTATAAAATTTTTTTCTTTAATAAAATTTTGATCTTTGCAAATTATTTTTGCTCTATCATATAGATTTTTTACAACTCCCTTTTTAACCATGATTGGATGATTTGAGTAAAAATTAAAGTATCTGTTTGTGAGTGTAGGTTTTCTGTATACTTTTGTTTCAAAACTGTGTATGTCTTGTTTGATAAGTATGTCTAAAAATGGAAGTTGTTGGTCTGTTTCCTTTTCAATGGTAAATTTAATTGTTGGTTCTTTGGTGTTAATGTCATATAAAAAATTATTTAAATGTTGATCGTCACGTTCATAGATACAAAAAAATGTCATCAATGTATCTCCACCAAATAAGTGGTTTATGATCGTAATTTTGAATACAATTTAATTCAAAGTTTTCCATAAAAATATTACTTAGTAAAGGAGATAAAGGAGACCCCATAGCCATGCCAAAATTTTGTTGGTAATATTCGTTTTTGTATTGAAAATAAGTGGTTTTTACACAAAAAGTTAGTAATTCTAGAATAGTATTAATGTTTAATGATGTACGTTCACTAAGATTGTTATCATTTTCAAGTTTATTTCTTACTATGTTTAAAGTTTTATCTACAGGTACATTTGTAAAGAGACTAACGATATCAAAACTTACCAGTGCATTATTTATATTTATTTGAATATTAGACAATTTCTCAAGGAAGTGTTGTGAATTTTTTATATATGAATTAGTGTTACCTACTAGCGGTTTTAATATATTTAAAAGAAACCTAGCTAAAGGATGTGTCGGTGAGTTTACGCTACTTACTATTGGTCTTAATGGTATGTTTGGTTTGTGAATTTTTGGTACCCCATAGAAATGTGGTGTTTTACTGTAGTGTGGTGTTAATTTAAATCGTTCAATATCTATAAATTGGTTTTTATGTTTTTTAAGCATAGTGTATATTTGTCTTTCTATGTGTTCTGTTGCATCTTTATTTAATTTCGAGTGTAAGTGTTTTCGTTTATAAGTGAGGTTATTTTTTGATCGTAGTCAGTACAATCCATTAAAACAGTTGCATTAACTTTATCTGCTGGAAGAATTTTAATTGTGTTATCTGATTGAAGTGTTTTTAGTGCTTTTTGTTCTATGGGGGTGAGATTTTGTCTAATTTTAAGTGGTTTTTCAAGAGCAATTTTATTTCTAATTCTAAATTCATCTTTTTGATCATCTGGTAGATTTTGAGCCGTTTCTTCAATTGCTGAAATGATAAAAAACTTAGGAATTGTTTTTTGTGTAACTGAAAAATTCAAACCTTTAGAAAGAACAAGTTTTTCAGACTCTGAAATTTCTCTATTTGATAAATTAACTACAGTTTTATTTATTAAATTGTTGTTTTTAAGAAAATTCATTTCATTATTTAATTGCTCTTGTAAAAGTTTATTAAATTTATTTATATGTGTATTTTTCATTTCTTTAATTACATTATCTAGTAGGGTATTGTCAACATTTATCTGTTAAATACAAATATTTTAACGAAATGTCAAATTAGCGTTTCTTCATTCTTAAGCTTTTTAGTTTGCAATAACATTATTGTTAATAAGTAATAAGTTTTTCTCTTATCGAAAAGAATGGAAAGTTTTACAAATGCGGAATTGTCAGATATGCATTTTTTTTATGGTCGAAGTAATGGAAATGGTCGGCATCCATTTCATATTAAACGTGTGCAAGCTCTACTACCTAGAGACTTTTTTCCGCGCCTATTTTTTTGCCAGTGTTTTCAATAAATGAATGGCTTGGAGTAATTGATGATCATTTAATCGGTCCATATTTCCTCCCACAACGACAGGCGAATCTTACCTTAATTTTCTACGGGAAGAGTTCTTCTTCTTGAAGAAATTCCTCTACCGCTGATACAACACTTATGGTTAATGCATGATGGTGCACCAGTCCATTTTAGCATTAATGTACGTAATCTCGTAGATACAGTATATCCAAATCGTTCGATAGGAAGGGGAGGTTTAAATCCTCTAGGTTTGTGCATTTCGGGTTTCATTAAGTCATTAGTTTATTCCACTAATGTCGAAAATGTTGATGATTTGAGGAATCGAGCTATAGCCGGTTGTGAGACAATAAGAAATACACTAGGAATATTTGTGCGAATATCAATGAGGCGAAGAGTTGAATGTTGTGTCACGTCTCAGGGAGGTCATTTCCAACATTTGTTGTAGCTTTATGCCTATTTAAAATTTTATTAGTGTTATTTTCTGTTATTGTTCTGTTTAATATTTTTGTATTAGATAGTTCTTGATAATATATTAAAGAAATGAAAAATACACGTTAAGATGTTTTATTTTTTTGCGTAAAAACCGCGCGCCATACAACAAAAGACAGATTTTTAGTCACAAATTGATTTGATTGAATTCAAAAACGATTTTTAATTTAAAATGTCTCAGTGGCGTGCCATTTTTTTCTAATATAAAATTCTTAATTGTATGTCAAAAAATTTGCAATAACTACCTCTTAACCCCCCACTAAATTGCATTGGCATATCCCGACCTGTTTTAGAGCGATAAATAAATAGTCAGATTTTAACAAAAACTTTAACACCGCGTATCTCGGAAAACGAATCATTTGCGGACATACGTTTATATAGCAAACTGTCATTATTTTTTCATGCAGAATCACCCCCTGAAGTTTGTCGCACTTACTTACTAACACCCTGTATATGAAGCCAGTACAGGTCAATGTTATGATTTTGTTTTGTCCCTCATGAATATTTCTTTTTATAAGAAATTGTGAAATCTGACCCAATTTGGTTTAGTACATAGTTATTTATCAACGCATATATATTGTCTTTTTAAACATTTTTATAGGGAGCTATTTTGTTCCATAATATTGGATTCCTACGAATAGTTTTTTAGCTATACCGCGAACAGACAGACCGACGGAATCGAAAAAACATGTGTAAGTAATATAAATAGTAACATTTTTTCCGTTTTAGGGTGGATCATCCTTCGAAGATCCGCATTCTGCAGAGGACCAAGTTGATAAACCGGACGTACCAAAAACTGTTAAAAATTGGCCAAAAGAAGATTTGAACCTTGGACAAGTTTCCGCAGTTTCAGTGAATTCCGCTCTTCAACCTGTAATTTTTCATAGAGCAGATCGGGTTTGGGACCGATAGTAAGTAACGCGCCGTTTTATTCATTTTATCACAGTCTATAATTACAGCTAACAGTATATGTCTTTATGTTTTATCAGTGGCGGCTGCCCTTCTTGAAAAATCTTAACTTAACACATAATTTCAATTCCTATAATTTTTAAGAAATTAACACTGGCACCTTTCTTATCAATGAGTTGCATAAGGTATCCCCAATCATCAACTACAGTTTTTTTTTCTGGATTTTAAACGGGTATTTGAGACGATTAACAGATATAGGCTACTTTGAAAACTCGAGAAATATAGGTTTGGTTATAACATTATTAAGCGGATGAAAAACTACTTACAAGGTCGTCATCAGTTTGTGAAATTCAATGGTTTTCAATCTTTTGGGGTACTTCAGGACGCAGTTTTGGGACCAAATATGTTCTCTTTTATATAAATATTTATATAATTACGATAATAGAATAGAACAACATCTAGCACACAAAAACATTCTAACAGAAGAGCAAAAAAGGTGCAGGAAAAACAGCCGATCATGGACCAAACCAGGAAAAATCATAGAAACCTTCTATAAAAAAGCATTTAATTCGATACCCTACAGTTGGCTAATCAGAGTGCTAGGATTATATAAAGTCAATCAAAACCACAGGCACTTTCTTACGCTAATCATGAGTACGTGGAAAACTAAAATCAACCTGAGAACACAAAAAGAACACATCGAAACAGAAGACATCTACATCGGATGAGGTATATTCTATAAAGATTCACTCAGCGCTTTGTAGTTCTGCCTCTGTCTCAATCCACTCTCAAACACACTGAATAACACAAACCTCGGATTCCACATTAAACACCAAAAAATAACATACACAAAATAAACCATCTCTTGTACATGGATGACATAAAATTATATACTCAAAACAAAACTGAACTCCAGAAATCTAACGAAAGCTATTAAGACCTTCGCCAAACCTATTCTCACGTATTCGTTTGGTATCATTAAATGGTCACACACAGACATAGAAAACATTCACATTCTATATTTTTAACAATAAATTATTAAACGGAAAATTTCGTAGATATTATTGTGATAATTTTTTGATGTATGAATAATATTCGACTGATATGGCAACAACGTCTCACACCCATAAGGCGTTTGGCGGTCTCACCCCCCTCGCCACTGTCAGAATTTATACACGAAAAATCACGACGCGGGGTGGAAGACGAGAACGATAAATGCTTTTGTTTTGTCCATTGCAGTAAAAAGCCTAAAATTTGCAATTACAAGGTCTCCATTTAATTTTTACGAGATATCAATAGTTACTACTTTATTTCCAAATATTCTATCATTACTTATTTGGTTTCTGAATTTTAAAAATAAGGTTAAATATCGCTAAATAATAATTCTTTAATTTCCTAACCTTTATATAAAATTTGCCAAAACCAGTGCCCCCCCCCCTTCCCGCCACTACCCACCCCAGATCAGAGTTCTGGAAGCACCACTGGGGCAGATACGTATGACCATGTAGATGTTTTCTTGAACAATTCAAAAATTGAACAAATTAATGAGACTAAATATTTAGGTACTATCATTGACGAGCACTTATCTTTCTGAAGGCATGCTCTTTGTACAGGGTGTCCCACAAAAAAGTAACACATTTCGCGACTTAATAGCTCGAAAACGAAAAATGATATCGAAATGCGGTTTTCACCGAATGGTTTAGATTTATCCCAAGTTTTTCCTTGTCAATGTTGCCAAATTTTCCTTTTTATCCTAGGATCGCGGAAAAATATCTATTCTTTGGGACTAAATTACTGTTTTATTTTAAATGGGACACCCTTTATATTTTTATGGTCTTAAAAGCCTGACACTTCTTCTTTTCAAATTTTGTAAATTCTTGCTTTCAACCTAATTTCAAATTTCTTTATTGCTACAAATACAATTTAATAAAATAACAAAAGGTAAAAAGTTTTATTTTCGTGAAGATAAATAAAAACTATAACAATTGTTGTATGTGACCTCCATTAACTTCCACACACTCAATCTATAGTGAAAATTTCCATATGAGTTTTGAAACATTTCCTGTGAAATTAATTCTATAACATTTCTTATGTAAATTTTAAGTTCTTCCAAATTTCGTGGTAGAGGATTGTAGCACGCTTCCTTTACATAATCCCACAGAAAAAAGTCTGGGATTGTTAGATCTGGGGAATATGGAGCTCACGGTATAGGACCTCCCCTGCCTATCCACCTGCTTGGAAAAGCTCGATCGAATGAATGCGCAATGTTTGAATAATGCGCTGGGGCGCTATCTTGTTGGAAATATATGTCATTAATTATCCCTTCTTCTTCAAGTTGCGGATAAAAGAAAAGTTCTAACATATCGGTGTAGACGGTAGACGAAGAGGGTATTCTCCATAAACAAAAAAGAACCGTACACCTTGGTGGACGACAATTATGTTTATTAACCTTTCTGTTTAAATGAAATGTTGCTTCGTTCGACATTATTATTTGCGCATTAGGAAATTGTCTCGTTAAATCTAAAATTGTTTCACATGTGTAGTATCTTTGTTCGTAAGCGTGGGGTATAATTCGTTGAAATGTTTGAATTTTGTATGCCTTAAATTTAATTATCTTTAAAAGTTGCTCTACTTTACTTTTCGACATCATTAATGTGCTGGCCATTTTACGAATAGATATTTTATAATTGTTATTACTTAAAATTTCCCTTGTAGCTAAGACTTCGTTCAGTAGCACGTCTGCTCGATTGTCACGTCGCTTGTTTCTCTCCAAAGAGCCTGTATTTCTAAACCCTTGCACCCATAACAAAATCGACTTTCTAGATGGGGGATTTTTTTGGTGTACTATACGAAATCTGCGCCTGGATATTGTTATTGATTTCGTTTCTGCATATGTGATTACTAAAAATGCTTTTTCAATTTGATTAAACATTTTAAAAATCGAAGAAATTAAAACACACTTGTTATGGTGTCGCATAACTACGAAGAATGGATAACGATGGATGACGTCGAAAAGTAGAGCGACTTTTAAAGATTATTAAATCTAAGGCATACAAAATTCAAGCATTTTAACGACTTATCCCCACGCTTACGAATAAAGATACTAGATACACTCGTGAAACAATTCTAGATTTAACGAGACAATTTCCTAATGCATAATTAATAATGCCAGACGAAACAACATTTCATGTAAACAGAAAGGTTAATTATTATGCAAGAGTTTACACAGTTAATTTTAAAATCTAAGAACTAAAAATAAATATACTCAAACTATGTATTTTTGCAAAGAAGAAGTGTCAGACTATCCAAGACCATAAAAATATATAGAGTGTCCCATTTAAAATAAAACAGTAATTTAGTCCCAATTGACAAGAACAAACTCGGGGCAAATCTAAGCCATTCATTGAAAACCGCATTTCGATATCATTTTTCGTTTTTGAACTATTAAGTCGCGAAATGTGTTACTTTTCCGTGGGACACCCTGAACAGGGTGTCCCATTTTCGTAGGTTTTACGGGTTTTCCAGCTTATGAGTAGAGATAGAGAGATACAAAAATGAAACTAAAGAGGCCAATTTATTTCCGTGCTACAGGGTGATTTTGAAAATTTGTCATTTTCGGACACCCCCTGTAACTCAGCTATCGTAAAATATATTTAAAATGTTTCAACTGGTATTTATAGATTTTTTCACGTAGAATTCAGTGGCGTACTCACATTTTTGCTGAGAGTCATAGTTTTTGACATATATATTATTTTTTAAATTATATATTATTTTTTCATCTTAGTTCGAGAGCTTTTCAAAAACATACCATAAGTCATATTTATTTTCATTAACATGAAAAAATGCATTTTTCTTTAAACGGATTTATGGCATAGCAGATAATCGAAATAAGAGAAGGTGGCTGTGGAGCCATAAAAAGTTAATATTTATTAACGAAATAACAAAGTAACAGCATCAGAAAAAATATATTATTGTTCAAATTATAGACCATTATGTGTCCTACAAGTGTGACAAACTTTAAAAATTATTTTTAATGCATTTTCTATTGTAAATGACTGTCTTTGTAACTCTGCAAAAGCGTTTTCGGTGGCCATTCTTAGTTGTTCTAAGTTTTCGTATCGCCTTACATAAACCTTGTTTTCTAAATAACCCCACAAAAAGAAATCTAAAACTGAGAGGTTTTTCGAACAGGTCCGTGTGTTCCTATCCATCTTCCAGGAAAATAATCGGTAAGCCAGTTTTGACTTATTCTGGCATTGTGGGCTGGATTTTGCTGAAAATAAATCCATTTAGTTGAAAGGGATCATCCAAAATTCCTAATGCGTCTTCTAGGATTCGCTCGTAACCAATCGAATTCAGATTTCCTTCATATATTTGGTAAACTATTTTTCGGTTGAAAATAAAACAGGAGACATTGAATCCAAATCTGCCCTGACGCTCCCTAGGAAAAATAACATGGTTGTTTTCTTGACTCCAAATTCGCGTGTTGTGTCTATTTAAAATCCCTGAACTAGTAAAATGTGCCTCGTCTGACCAAATAATCTTTTTTTCAAAATCGATATCTTCTGCCTTCATATTTATAAACCAATTGCAGAACTTTTCTGCATCACCAGGATGCAGATGATGCACAAGTTTGTATTTATAGGGTTTGAATTTGTGCTTTTTCAAAATTTTCTGCACTTTGGTTTTCGGTACACCCGCCTCTTCGTCTATTTTCCTGCAAGATGTTTCAGGAGCTGTCTGAACGAGGGCTAAAACGTTGACCTCAGATTCTTCGTTGTCTTTATTGTAAGTTCGCGATCGAGGCTTGTTAAAAGATCCATATTGGCAAAGATTATTTTTAATTTTTTGAAAAATTCTTTTTTCTGGTTGTCTTCTCTCGGGATATCTAAGATAAAATAAAGCGAACCAATAAAGTCAAAATGCAGGAAGATAAAAAAGAACTAACCTGTTCAGATAAAGCTCTGCCGCCTGATCTGCATCTTCATTAAACAATATAAAACACGCGTTCATATCATATTTCTCAAAATATTCAAATTTTTGATTCTGAGCCATATTAAAAACAATAATTATAATAGACGTCAAGAAAAATTTAAACGCAATAATGCCAAAAATGACAGCAGTAATGGCTGCCTGATCATATTTTTGTTGGCGTTGCCATGGCTACCACAACCACCTTCTCTTATTTCGAATGATCTGCTATGCCATAAATCCGTTTAAAGAAAAATGCATTTTTTCATGTTATTTATGAAAATAAATATGACTTATGGTGTGTTTTTGAAAAGCTCTCGACACGAAGAATAAGATGAAAAAATAATATATAGGGTCTCCCATTTAAAAAATAGTAGGTTATGCCAATATGTCAAAAACTATGACTCTCAGCAAAAATCTGAGTATGCCACTGAATTCTACGTGAAAAAATCTATAAATACCAGTTGAAACATTTTAAATATATTTTACGATAGCTGAGTTACAGGGGGTGTCCGAAAATGACAAATTTTCAAAATCATCCTGTAGCACGGAAACTAAAATGGTTAGGGCAAATCTGTTTGCGGCCTCTTTAGTTTCATCGAAAAGTAGCACGGTGTCGCGAAAACCGCATCTCTCTATCTCTACTCATAAGCTGGAAACCCCGTAAAACCTACGAAAATGGGACACCCTGTACATAAATCAAAAAAGCCAATTTTTCAGGTAGAATAGGAAAAAAGAGGCAGATTATGCATTTATGATAGAATTATATTAATTTATCGAGTTAGGCGATACTTATTACTTAAATTCATTATCACTAGTATAATAAATAAACAAACTATATTTGTTTAGTAATGTCCACTAATTTATTTCCGTTTGACAGTTGTTTTTTCAAAAGCCAACTTAAGACTGAAACTAAAACTAGATTTTTACACCTTTCTTTCTACCTAACCCTAGCAGATTTTACCAATAAAGATTTAAGCGTGGGGAACCCTTTAGGTCCATTTGATCGTTCAATAAAATATTATGGTTTTTCCTCTTATTAATTTCTAGGCTTTCCAAGTAATTTAACTTGTAACTTTTATTGGCTGATTGCAACGTTTTAAATTCATTATTAGAATTATGATTTGTTTCTAGTAAATGTTTTAATTTAGAATCTAGTAAATGTTTAAATTAGAATCTTTGATACGTTTATAAAAAGATCTATCCGTTTGACCAATATACAGGGTGTCAATTAAGTCTTGTACAAACTTCAAGGAGTGATTCTTTGACTAATTTTAGGATGAAAAGTTCATATGAACGTGGGTCTGAAACGGCTTTGTTTCTGAGATACAAGGCGTCTAAAAAAACAATTTTATTTGGTTTTTTGCTTATATTTTTGTTAAGGAACATGACAATTGGACAAAATTTGGATTCTGGGTAAATTGATGAGGAGAAATTCTAATATAAGCTTAGTTTTTTATTTAATGTTAGAGGGCGCCACATGCAGTGTTGTTCCTAAATTTAATTAACCATAACTTTTTTGTGAAGCCTTTTAGGTCATCTTTGACTAGGCAGACCTATTCTCCATTTAATTTTCCATTTTGGATAAAAAAGGGTTTGAAGTTAAATCTGCGTTGAAATTTTTTAAATTGGATCGTTTTCGAGATTTCGAAAAATAAGCAAAAAAATATAGTTTATTGATTGTATTATCAGGTAAAAAACTTAAATCATTTACAAAACTAAAACTAAACTAGTTAATAACATTATTTTACAATAATTGTTGAAAATGACTACCGCCTATTTCAACTCATGCAATAAGTCGCCTTAACATTGATTGCCGAACTCTTTCAAATATATCTGGCGTCTGATTAATAATGGCACAAGATTCAAATATCCTATTTCTTAGATCTTGTTCATTTTGGACTGGACTTTTATAAACCAAAGACTTCAAGTGACCCGACAGAAAATAATTCAAATCAGGATTCAAATCTGGTGATCTGGGAGGCCAGGCTTGTGGTCCAGTTCTTCCTATCCAACGGTTAGGGTAATTCTCGTCCAGAAATTGACGCGCAACGACACTAAAGTGTGACGGAGCTCCGTCGTGCATTAACCACATCCTGTTTCTGGTTTCTAAATCAACTTCTTCTAAATGGTTGAGAAGTTCGTGCTCCAAAAACCTTCGATATTTTTCGCCATTAAGCCTTTGCGGAAGAATGCAAGGTCCAATAAGGTCACCGATAATTCCTACCCAAATATTGAGAGAAAATAGCACCTGAAAATGATTTTCTCTGATAGCACTCGGATTATCCTCAGCCCAGATATGGTTGTTATGAAAGTTAATTATGGAATTTCGAGAAAACGAGGCTTCATCTGTGAAAAGCACACGGCTTAAGAAACCCGAAGTTCGTACTAATCTATTACGCAACCAAACACAAAAATCGAGTCTGAGGGGAAAATCTCTAGTTAATAGAGCCTGCGCTCGTTGCATATGATAAGGATAAAGTTGTTGGGACCTTAAAATTTGCCAAACAAGTGTGTCTGTAATATTCAATTCAAGAGCTATTTTCCGTGTACTAGTTTGCGGGTCTTCTTCAATTCTGCGTAACACATCTTCTTCAATCTCTATTGTTCGAACTGTTGCAGGCCTTCCTGGAACATCTCTTGTTCTTTTAAAGCTGCCAGTTTCACAAAGTCTTGCGTGAATATTAATAAAAGTTTGGACGTGTGGCACCACTCGTTGAGAAAATCGCGCCTGATACATTCGTCTTGCAACTTGTGCATTACCGCAAATCATTCCATAAGTAAAATGAATGTCTGCTATTTCTGCGTTGGTGTATTGGTACATTTTGGACAACACACACGATAAATTATTACTTATAATGCCAAATGATTAAAAACTACTTGTTTTATTCTAAATCAACTACCATGACTGATTATGCTACCATGGAAACCTCTCAACTGTTTTCCAAGGCCTGCTATGGATTCACCTAAACTATTTTCTTGTGTACTGCGGCTGCAGAGGAAAGATGCAGCACATTTTTACGATTTTATTATTTTTATCCAATTTTCACTAATTTGGTAATTGTGATATGTTAATGTGATAGAGTAATATAGTACATGATTTTGAAAAAGTATTTTTTCGCTTATTTTTCAAAATCTCGGAAATGATTCAATTTAAAAAATTTAAACGCAGATTTGCCTTCAAACTTCTTTTTTATCCAAAACGGCTGCTTTTAGCGACAAATACTAAGAGTAACATTTTTATGTAAAATTGAATGGAGAATAGGTCTGCCTAGTCAAAAATGGCATAAAAGGCTTCACAAAAAAGATATGCTTAATTAAATTCAGGAACAACACTGTATGTGGCGCCCTCTAACATTAAATAAAAAACTAAGCTAATATTTGAATTTCTCGCCATCAATATACTCAGAATCCCAAATTTTGTCTAATTGTCGTGTCCCTTAACAAAAATATAAGCAAAAAACCTAATAAAATTGTTTTTTGTACGCTCTGTAGCTCAGAAATAAAGCCGTTTCAGACCCATGTTCATACGAACTTTTAATCTTAAAATTAGTCAAAGAATCGCCCCTTAAAGTTTGTACAAGTACTTAATTCACACCCTGTATACTTTTTCGCAAGAACCACATTTTAATTCATATACCCCTGATTTTTGATCCTTATTTGTATTAGACTTAGAGTTATTCTTAATATATCTACCTAAAGTATTATTGGTACAAAAAGCTACTTTATTATTTATTGAAATATTTCTCTATTAAAGTGGTAATTTTTCCGGTATATGCTATTGTGTTAAACTTAATATTGTCTTTTGTATTGAAATTAAGTTAAACGAAATTGAGTGCTTTTTTATATTGTGTTTTATTTACGATTTTATCTATTATGGTTGCATCATAACATTATTAACTGCAATCTGTTTTATAATATTAAGTTCCTTGTTAAAATTTTCTGCTGTTGACACAGATACATTAATTAAACCATGTACAAAACTATAAAAAGCTACCATCTTACGTCTGAGTGGGTGGTTTGATGTATTATGTATTGTTATATCTGTATAGGATGGTTTATGATAAATTTCAAAATCGTGTTTATTATTAATATTCCCGATTTTTAAATCTAAAAAGTCTATGGACTTGTTTTGTTCTAATTCTACACTAAATCTTGTATTTTTATGTAATTTATTAATAGAATTTAGAAAGAGGTTAAGTTGTCTCTCTGTGCCTGTGAAATAAGCCAAAATATCGTCAACGTATCTGTACCAATAAACTTGTCTCGTACAGTGTGATTATCTGTTATTTCTTCTAGGTTATGAAGAAATATTTTAAGTTACCTATTATTAAACCTTTTTTACTTAAATAGATCGAGCCATTAAATTCAAAATAATTTTGATCAAGGCACACTACCAACAAATATAATGTCATTCTTAACAATAGGGTTGACTTTGTTTTTTAATAGCAAATTGTCCACTAAGTTCATAGCTTCGATAGAGAGGATACTCGGAAATAGGTTTTGCACATCCAAAGAAATAGAATTATATTACCTCATTTTAATGTATGTGCAACTGTCTTGTTTTTGTTTCCTAAAATGAATTTATATAATACCTTGCCTCAAGTTATAAAATAAGCTGAATTCAAATAGATTTGAATGAGAATGTTGAAAATTTGTTATAAGGAATATATAGTTTAGGGTTTTTAAAGAGGAGATTAAGATTTGTAGGTAATAATTGATTAATTCCAATGCGCTGATGTTTGCTGATGATTTAAAAATTTTCAGAGTGATTAGGGATGAGGGGGACGCAGTTGGGCTTCAGAGGGATTTGGATGCACTTTGGCAATGGACACAAACTAACAATCTCTATCTAAACCTTAAGAAGTGTTTCCACATTAGCTTTTTTTGTACTAGGTCGAGAATTCAGTCGTCTTACTCCATAAATGACACAGAACTATCATATACCAAGTGTATAAAAGACCTTGGTGTCTTGTTCGATGAAAAACTTACTTTTGTTGAGCATGTGTTGTGTATAAGTCTTCAGGGCAGGAGAATGCTGGGCTTTGTTGTCAGGAACTGTCAACACCTTTCGATTGATATTATTAAAGTATTGTACTGCTCATTGGTAACATCTAATTTAGAGTATGCTACCGTCGTTTGGTCACCATTATACCAAGCCCACAAAGATATCATTGAGCGTGTCCAGTATAAGTTTTTGAGATTCGCTGCATTTAAGTGTGGTATAAATATGGAGAACTACCATCGAATTGATATGTTAAATTTACTGAGTTTGAAAACACTTGAATTTAGGCGTCGTATATTTGATGAATGTTTTGTCTTTAAGTTGATGAAAGGTATTACTGATTGTGCGCAATTATTGTCAATGATAAAACTAAACGTTCCCAATAGACGTCTGAGACAAAGTGATTTATTTTTCGCCCCTTTTCATAACATTAATTATGGAATGCATTCTCCTATTGATAGAAGTGTCCGTATGTTAAACTCATTACATCCGGATTTTGACCTTTTTGACTGTACCCTCTCGAGCTTTAAAACACTTCTTTGCCAGAATACTGTGATGTAATATTGTGATGTATAGTGTTAACTGAGGTTCCTGCTTGTAAGACTATCTTTTTGTTTGTTATATGTATTTTAATGAAATTCTTTAAATACGTTATCTTAATTTCTAGGTCTATCATCTAATTGATTATTTAATTGTTGTATTTTTTTTTGTAAAATGGGGATTCCCCGTCAATTTGGTAAAATAAAATAAAATAAAAATAAATAAATAAAATAAATTAATGAAGCTATATTGTAGCTGTAACTTATTAGCTATGAGCTATTAAATAAATAAATAATAATAATAATAATTATTATTATTATATAATCTTGGAACAGGCAAAGTTGTGACTATAAAAAAATATACCTTGACGTATTTTTTCAATTTAGATATATAATGTGCATTCTAACAGTATTACTTAAAAATAATTAACAGAAACAGGTATAAATAGCAAACACTTTTTCTCAGATACTATGGTTTTTATTTAAAAATATCAGTCTTTTCATCAGATAACATTGTCTTAATAACAAATATTTATCAAATGAACGTATGCCAAAATAAATAGGAATATTAAACTAATCACTTGTTCTACCTTTTCAAACAAACTTAGGAAAATATTTACGATTATACCTTTGGCATTTAATGCAAGTGGCTTTTAAGCTTATATTCTTGACACAGATGAAACATAGGCCTCTTAGCATCACAGTATTACTTTCTAGTTTCCACTTTTTCAGGACTTAAAAACAATTCACTTACATGCGACACCCTTGGAGTATTGACTGTATTTAAATTAAAAAAATCAAATAACTTTAAATATAACGGGTTTAATTCCACTAACATTTTGATTTTTGCATTGAGTGTCCATATTTTCTAATTTCTTGATTATTTTCTCCTCGTTTTTGTCATTTGGTATATCTTTTGTTTGAATTGTCAATTTTTATAGTAATGTTTTTTTAAAATGACTTTAAACCAAATAAAATTAAAATCAAATCTTATTTAACTCATTTTAAGTTTTGCCAAAAAATTAAATGTGATAAAACATAACAAAACTGCGGTGTGTGTCAATCAGTGGCGCCTCTTCCATAGGGTCATTTGGTCACCCCCCAAAAATATTTCAGAAAATAAATTATTCGTTTGACTGTCTCTTCTAATAGTTGTAATAAAACGTGAACCTTGGGAAAAGTTAAATACGCTACACTATTAACCGCGATCGGCTATTCGAATGGTCTCGTTGCGTTCCGTAGGCATAATAAAATACGCTGTACTAAGCTAGGCTGGACAGTCCGAATTGCCCTGATTACCTTAAAACTTGACAAAAGTACCCGAAGATTTCACAGTTGCCGAGCGGCAGCCGAACGTGATAGCGAATGGAATATGAAATCGCGATTTGGGTCATCAATCGGTCTCTTCTCATAATTCTAACGATCGGTCGCGGCATCACGTCGGCATGCGGAAGTTCAATTGTTCAGAGGTTCCGCGGTCGATATTCTAACTCGATATTGTTTCGGACGTTTTTAATCGATAAAAATTGATTTATATACTGTTTTTTGTAATATATATTTTTTTATTTTTATGATCCATGTGTGAGTTGGAAATATACAGGAAATAAAATATTGGTAGTGACTAGTGCAAAAAAATAAACAACTAAAAAGTGCTTACGAACTTTATTTTGCAAAAATAACCAATTTCAAGGTGGTCTATGTTTGAGTGGTGAATGTAGATGAAATAAAATGTCGGTAGTGCAAAAAATTAAACAACTAAAGAGTGCTAACGAACTTAATTTTGAAAAATAACCGAATTCAAGGTAAGTGGTCGCAATTTGCCAGGACTTAGTATACGACAAACTAGTAAAGACAAAAATAAAGAGGTTTATCGAAACTTTCGCAAAAGTATGTACGATTTAGCTAACTGGATATGTGGTTGTGAAGTCTCTAACTCATTTTACTGTTATGTTTGTTTGTTGTTTTCTAAGGACTCGTCGGACTCATTATGGTGCAAAACCTTTGTTAAAGACTTAAAACACTTAAAAGAAAAAGTAAAAAAAAAACATGTGTTTTCTGCAGATCACATGAAATGTTCGGTGATCTACGCTACGGTCGGAAGTGTTGATATTCGCACTCAGCTAGACACAGCTTATAGAAAATCCCTTGGAGATTTTAATGAAAATGTATCCAGAAATCGTTATATTTTGAACAAAATTATAGATTGTGTAAAATTTTGTTGGGCATTCAAGCTGGCACTACGTGGTCATGTTGGAACTTGGGCTTTGTCTGAAAATCCAGGGGTTTTTCGAGGGCTTATAAATTTTGTTGAGGAGTTGGGCCAAGATAGACTATCCGCTTTAGCAATGCTAAGGATCGAGAAATCGTTTATAAAAGGAATGTGCGTGCAATTTTAACGAACGTGTCATTCAGCATTTTTCCAATTCTAAAGAACGAAGAATAGATTTGAACCTCAAGAGAATTTAAAGCTCAATTTAACGATAAGATATTTATTTTTATTTTAAGTATGCCTATTTTTAAATTTGTTATTGACCTTCCAATATAATTCACCACGAGCCGCCAATGATGTCAATGTAATAACTACTTATTAATATAAGTGTGGCATAGGTAGAAACTGGTAAAATACTGGTAGGAATCCAATGTGATAGAACAAAATGGTGCCCAATAAAAATGTTTGAAAATACAGTACATATGTGTTGGTAAAATAACTATATACTGAACTAATTGGGTCTAATTGAACTATTCACAGTTAGTAAAAACAGCATTTTCAAGAAAAAAAATATATACTCTCTGAAACTTATTTTTTATTAATTCTGACAACTTAGCAGCTATATTAAATACAAATTTAAAATCCTAAGTTCACCCCTTTGCGAATGCAGTGGCGTAACAAAAAATATTTATTTTTTTCTGAAAATACATTGAAAAAAAAATGAAAAAATGAATAGCGTGTTAGTATTATTTACATTTTTGGATCCTCTATACAGTAGTTTATGAATATTTTATGAATAAAGTTATATAAGTAAAATTTAAATAAGTAACAATAATTAACTACAAGTTATTAAATATGTTTAGCATTGTACGAACAAATACAGCGTAATAAATTTTGTGGATAGTTTTCAGATTGAATATTAAGATTGTAATTTTTTGCATGTAGTTTATAGGAATGGTGGGATTGTTCTGAAGCCTGCTCAGAAAAAAAACCTAAAGCAATATTTGTCATTTTGATAAAATCAGGAACATGATGAATAACCGCGTGTATCTTGGGACTGTATGTTATTTTTGCTATTTGAAGTTCTTCTTTAAATTCGTTTATATAAATTTTCTAGTTGGCATCCAGACTACAGCCAAAGCAACTTGAAACCACTTTGTTAAAGGCTGTCAATACCGTCGTATATCTGTTTCCTAAAAAAGAAATGAAATTCATAACAAAAACAAAATAGGTATAACCATACGATATGACGAAATATTATTATCTTATACCTGGGCATATACTATTTAGCAGATCCACCTTCTTAAGCAGTTTTCTAGCATTATTTCCGTTGAGTTTTTGATAATGATCGAGTTTAACCCCTGCTCTTTTGATCCATTCGTCAGCAGCTTCAGGAACATCTCGTTTCAAAAAATCGGATATCCTTTGCACAACACCCATAAGTAAATGCAATTCTGGAGGGGGAATATATTTTATGATTGGGGTATGCTCTCATCCGGTAATCAATGGAATATTAATACAGTTTTTAAAAAATAGGACATTCATGAAATAATTAATAGGCTCTTTATTAGCATTGATAGCTTACTAAAATCTTTGACTTTGTCAAGTCTCCCACCAGTGTTCTTCCATAAGATATTTTGTTCGGAAATGTTGTGAATCGTTCTTAATTGCCCTTTACCTTCCAAATCTTTATAAAATACATCGCACCATGGACAGGGATGTGAAGAAGAATTCGCCTGAAGTCCCAGCAGCATCATTATTAATTTTAGATCAGCAGCAAACGTGTATTCACAAAGTCCGCAAAGTGAATTCAAATTGATAGTTTTAAATATTAATTCAATATTACTGTAGGACTCGATCATCTTTGGTCCTAATCCAATAATCATAAGTTTGTTGATACCACCACTTTTATGTTTATGGTCTACTTCAGTGTTATCATATGGCAACAAATTCAAGCATACTTTTAGAGAATCACCTCCGCTATCAATTCCAATTTTTACATGAAAAGAGTCCCCAACATTTCTTTCATTCAAAAGATAAGCAGTCAACTACGGCAAATTGTTGCAATATACGAAAGGAGCAGAAGAAAATTCATTTTTTCCAATCGTTACATCATTCAGCATTTCAAAATCAAAGTATTCGTCAAGTTTATGAGATAATTTCTTAATATTAGGAAGAACATTTGGTTCAACCAGTTTTTTACCTGCACTTCGCAAGTGATCGCTTATTTTTCTCATTGAATTAAATGATAAATTGCAATCTTTCTGTATATTTTGAAAAACATTTAGAGTTACCTTTTGCTGATCTGGTGTCCCATTTTGACGCTTGATACCTATTTTCATACCAACACCTTTACCTTTGTTTAGCACCAATGAAGAGCTGCACTGAACTGATTCCTCTTTTTGAATAATTTTACTTGCCACCTGTTGTTCGCATCCGCTTGCGAGTCTGACCGTGTTCACCACTCTTGTAGTTGTTGTACAAGTATGTTTTAAACCCTTTTGTAATTTAGAATTACACAAACTACACAACTTGATAGATTTTGGCTTGATAACATTGGCATCATTGTTTATGGCTGGTCTACCCACTTTACGTTTTTGGATAATACATTTTAAAGGCAGGTTTTGTCTGGGGTTAGATCGAGCAACTTCACAGATTGGACAGCTACACTTTGTTTCATTTCGCTTAAGTCTAATTTTGAGAGTTTCATAATCCACCACTTGGGTTAAAGTGTGCTTCTTTATTTTGATGTAGCAACTACCGCATAAAACTAGTGGAGTACACTCGCTAGTCTTGTCGAGATGAGGAAACATATTTTTAATTAATTGTTCTACTTTACCCGATATTTTGAAGTGCTTTATAGCTTTGTTAAAACAACAGTAGCAAACCACTAAACGTGACTCTTCATGAGATCTTCTATCGAGGGGCATTTTTTAAGGTTTTACACACACAAGAACGGTCAAATTTTAGCAATACACTCGAAAAAAAACGCGGAATGGCGAAACGCAATCGCTCTGTCAAAATGATAATTGTTTATAATGATAGTTATGCATGGCCAGTTATGTTTAGGAAGCTCAACTGTCATGGCCTAAGCCACCTATGTTTACGCCGCTGTGCTTTAAAAGGGGCAAGCTTAGGATTTTATATTTTTGTTTATCATATCGACAACATAGCTAGTAGTAATAAAAATTATGTTTATATAACTTTATTCATAAAATATTCATACTACTGTATAGAGGATCCAAAAATGTAAATAATACTAACACGCTATTCATTTTTTCATTTTTTTTTCAATGTATTTTCAGAAAAAAATAAATATTTTTCGTTACGCCACTGCATTCACAAAGGGGTGAACTTAGGATTTTAAATTTGTATTTAATATAGCTGCTAAGTTGTCAGAATTAATAAAAAATAAGTTTCAGAGAGTATATATTTTTTTTCTTGAAAATGCTGTTTTTACTAACTGTGCTATTCCTAATAAACAGAAATATTCATAACGAGAAAGTTCCGGGTAAAGGAAATTTACGAGTATCTTTTTTTTCAAAAAAAATGTATATGCGGTAGATGTAAATACATATGATACCCTTTTTTCCTGTCTTTTTTTCTGTGTCTATGAAGTTTTGGCAGGGAGAAGGTAATCACTAAATTTAGGAATGGATGATTCAATATTTGAGGAGAGCACTTGGGAGTTTGATCAGTACGTTTATAACTTACTGGACTAAACAACTGACGTCAACAATATATAATCCATATCTATGGAAGCAGTATGTGTTGGTGTCTACATTAGTGGGTTTAAAATATTTCTAAGACATTTAATTTTTTTAAATATTTATAATGTAAAGAGCTAAAAATATTGTAACTATTAATGCCTTTCCTTAGATCCTTCAAGTTTTCCTTGCCTAGTATTTCACTAAACTGCAAGAAGTCTATGATAGCATATTGTTTAATTGGTAAAGTTTCTGTTTAATCATAAGCATTATTTTTTCCTTAATCTGTCCCAAATAATTTGTTTTAAGATTGGGGAAAAATGTTCCTTTTCAATAAGTATTTTTTCGTCCTCATTGGCGAACATTGTTTTCTTTTCCATATAGAGTTTAGGGGCTTAAAACAAGATACATTAGCTGGCTCGATAATTCTTGTAGAAGTTGCATAGATACATATTATAATATGTTGCAGTTCCGAGCAGAGTAGTGAAAGTTGCTAGGATTGATGGTTTTTTTATTGCCATCTAAGAAAAGAATAACGAGAAATTTTGTTTAATTTTTTTTAAATGTAGGGATAGTCAAAAGCAGTGTTATCGTGTGGGTCATACGATTTATCAACGACAAACTTTTTAAGTTTGTTTTTCTTTTATTACGTGTAATCATATCCTCCGCATAAAATCCGGAAGATAAATTAGATAGACCTATGATATTTTCATATAAAAAAAAAGAGGATAAACATAAAAATACCAGCAGTTGCAAAAATCTTTGAGCGATGTCACTTCAAAGTCAGATTGACAAGTCAGTGACAAAATGAGTAATAGAAAACAATTTTCGGGATTTTTGCATCGACAAGCGAAAAATATGGTATTAAATCTAATAAAATATTACGAAAATGAAAATTCACCGGCCAATATCCAGGAGACAGTAGCAAAAGCTCTGGGAATCGGTATAAGGACTGTGCAGAAAATTGTGCTTGAAAAAAAGCATAATTTACTACCGAAGAAGATTAAGAAATGTACACGAAAAAAGCCAAAGACAGAAGACTTAAGTGACAATGTAAAAATGGATGTTCGTAATGCAATTTACGATTTATACACATCAAAAACTAATATAGCCCTTCAAGTTTTAAAAGAAGCTTTAAAAAATCGAGGCATATTGGAAATTGGACTAAAATCGTCAAAATTAATAAAAATTTTAGGTTTTCTATATAAAAAGGACTGTAAACGAAGATTTTTATGCGAGTTGCCACATATAACAAGTCAGCGTATACAGTTTTTAAAGAAAAACACGGAAAATGCTATTCAAAATTTAGAAAAGTGGTATTTTTAGACGAGACTTCGATATTTTCTAATGGAAGTGGTTCGAAATCTTGGCAGGACGAGTCTGTAAAAAGTGTCAAGAGAACAAAGGATGTGGGACGTGAAAACGGGTCATCATTTTGCATGCAGGTTCTTCAACAGGATTTCTCCCAGGTGCAAGTTTACTGTTTTCTTCAACATCCAAAAGTATGGACTACCATGATAATATGAACTGTTTGAAAAGTGGTTAAAAAAACAACTGATTCCAAATTTAGGTGCTCCATCTTTAATCATTCTGGACAATGCATCTTATCATTCAAGAATCTTAAATAAACAACCTACTTCATGCTGGAAGAAAAGTGATATTTATGACTGGCTAATAAAACAAAAACTAAATCCTTTACCCAATATGCTGAACCTAGAACTTCTTTTAACGGCAAATTCTATTAAAAAACCAACAATATATGCCGTAGATGAAATATTACGGGAAAATGGACATGAGGTTTTACAACTGCCGCCATACCATTGCCAATTTAACGCAATAGAATTAATATGGGCTGGGGCATTCAGATGAAGTGCAAATTGTTTTGGTAAGATTCGTTAAATTATATTACGCCGGAGTACTGGAAGAAATCTGTGGAACATACGGAGAAATTAATATGGGATTTGTGGAATCGAGAACGAGTTCTAGATGTCGAAATAGCACCAATGATCATTGCGCCATTTGAGGACGACTCAGAAGATGAGGACTTTTTAAGTGATGATATTTTTTGGTCTATAATATTAAAAAGTTTCTGAAGGATTATATTGGTCTTTGACGTGTATAATTCATAAATTGCATTATGAATATCCATTTTTGCATTGTAACTTAAGCCTTTTGCCTGTGTACATTTCTTAATCTTCTTCGGAAGTAAATTATGTTTTTTTTTTATGCACAAGTTTCTGTACATTCCTTATACCGATTCTCAGAGCTTTTGCCACTGGCTTCTTGATATTAGCTAGTGAAGTTTAATTTAAAAATTTTTTTATTACATTTGACACCATTTTTTGCTTACTTTTTTAGTACATTTGTAATTTTGTAAGCAATAAATGACTAATTATAGAATACTTGTTCCAACTTTAAAGCGTGTTTAAAATAAGTAATTTTTTTTATTAATTATTATAAGACAAAATTTGATATATAAAAATCGGTAGTAAAATCGCTTTACCAGAAAAATACAGGCTATATATATATATATATATATATATATATATATATATATATATATATATAATATATATATATATATATATATATATATATATATATATATATATATATATATATATATATATATATATATATATATATATATATATATATATATATATATGAGCCTCATTGATTTTTATCAGAAGCTCTTAAAATCTGAAATAAAAAATGCATTGATGATGGTTCCCGTTAATTTTAGACTGAAACTGGAAGAAAAATTTTCATAAATAAAGTTAGTTTTTTAGCTATGCCTCGAACAGACAGACTGACGGACAGACATACCTACATATATATATATATATATATATATATATATATATATATATATATATATATAGCCTGTATTTTTCGCATGCATGGCAGACGGAAGAAATCGAATAAGAAAACATGACATGACGGACAGACTGAAAAAAAATCTCAGGAGGGAAGTAATAACTAATTATCTTGTGTTTTTAACAAAAGTGTATAATATTTTTGCAAAATAAAATTTTTTTGTTATCACAATACAAAAAAAAACAAGTTTTCTTTGCACAGGCGTGGCCCGCATTTAAATAAATGACACTGTATAAGTGGTTAGATTTTTAGGTCAAGCGGGGCTCATCATTTTTGGTGATTGATAAAAAAACTCACTTTCATTAGGTTGCTGTATAAACAGGACATATCCTGATTGTTCCACTGATTCGAACCGCCTTCCGACTTTATTAAGGCGCTCGCCATTTTGTGTATTTTTGTTTTTGCCAACCAAAAAAATTTAACCAAATACATATTTAGCGAATTTTCTTATTTAGTTCCTCGGAATTTAATATATAAAATAATATTAAGTGGCTATCTTAATAATATTGCGTAATATAATTAAAAAAAACCTGTTTTCTTTCTCCCTGTATATTTGTAAATAGCCCATCGAGATTTAATAGCTCGATAAAAGAATCACACAACATTTTGGTATTCACTGTGTTTTCTGATTTGATTCATAATGTTGGTGACCTTTGGACCCGCACGATAAGACCGCAGTCCATTATATAGGATATTTTTTATATAGTTTACAATAATATCTGTATTCATACATCTTTGTCATATGAGTATATGTCCACTTGTCAGGAACACTTGAAGCTACTGTTCTAGACAACCTTTTATTGGGAAATACTAACAAGGGCGGGCATAGTCCATGCATATGCATTCCTGATCCCTATCGGAGGTAAAACTTTCCCAAGCTATGGACAAAATAGAAAGGAAGTCTGATCTCCGTTAAAAATGCTGAGTGGATCCCGAAAATATTTTGTTTAAGGTATTTAAACTCATTTCTTTCTTTATCTAACGCTTCCACAAAATTTTTCGTTAATCCCAATTTAATGTGCAATGGAGGCAACAGAACTTTTTTTTAGGATCAACAAGACGTATATTTTTCACGTTAGCTTGGCCTGGAATAAATTGAGCTCCCTGAAGTCATTCTTTTCAATCCGGCCCAAGCTGGAAATGCTGTAACCGACTATAGAATTCTAGTTACAAATAAAATATTAAATAAAAATCCCAAAAATTTAAGGTCAACGATAATATGACCGGTCATTCCACTGACCACGACGTAAATCAGATATTCTAAAAATAGTCTCGATTTATTGATATAAAACGCAAAACGAATGTTTTATTGTCACAAAATTAGAATTATTGGGAAATAAATCGGTTGTCATCTTGCGAAGAATTATTTTATTATAATTTCAGGGCTGTCGGTTTAACATAAATTCTTAAACGGAATTATTTATGTTCGCTTAGCTAAGTTCTCTTACAAAAAAAATGGAAAAGGGTAAAAAGTTCACGACCCTGCCAGGATTCGAACCTGGAATCTTCTGATCCGTAGTCAGACGCGTTATCCGTTGCGCCACAGGGCCTGTGTCTAAACCCTCCTCTAAACCGTGATATATATAAGGACAAAGTTTCATTAGCTGCCAGTATTTCTTTTTTTTTTTAATATTTTTCGTTAATAGATATTAAAATTAAGTAGATTCAAGGACCTGCTAAATTAATGTTTAATTTTTGTATAAATTGTAGGTACTTACCTTTATTTATATAAACAGGTACAATAAAGTTGTCGGGTCTATGCCTAACAAAAAACTCTAAAAGCCTGGGCTATAGATTGAAAACGTTTGCGTCTTGCGTCGCCGTTTGCGCTGTCCTTGAAGTTTACTTAACGCAAAGCAATGGGTACGGACGGTTATATTTTTGCCGCCATCCGTTTGAGTTTCCGTTAGCCGTCAAAAAGATAGCGATCTTTAACTTTGACGGAAGCGGATGGCGAAAATGGTTGCGTTAAGATGCAACCAATGAAATTGCTGGATTTTAGAGAGTCTTTTAAAACGTTCGTCCTAAATTTAACATTAATATATACATATTTTTAAAGGTGGTTAAATTAGTGGGCAAATAAACCACAACAAATTGTTTAAATAACTGGGTTTTTAATTATAACATTCCTTTCTTAAAAATTGAAGACATACATGTTTCAACCTTAACCTAACAACTTCTTCTTCTTATTATTAACATGAGAGATGGCTTATGAAAATATTAATTAAAATATCTATCAAGCCATCCCAATGTTGCCAAATATATCTAACACATATAACATCCTCGTCCATTAAAAAAACTACTTGGGGTCATTGTATTTAATTTTAAGAAAATATTGGTTACAGTTATGAGTATTTCCACCCCAATTAATTCGCGATCTTCTTTGGAGCCTTCTCTTCAACAACAGGCATCATTACTATGATTTTGATTATTCATGCTCAGCAAATCAAAAAAAAAACGCACATAAACTGAAAAACAAGCAAGATAAAATTGCATTACACAAAAAGGCCATAAACATGAACATTAAAGTAAGATTATTTCTACAGGCGACGCAAAGCGCAAACGTTTTCATTCTATGACTCGGACTAAGAAACAGCGCAAAAACTTAGCTCAAACGGACGACGCAAGACGCAAACTTCTTCATTCTATAACCCAGGCTTTATCGGACAAAAGTAAGAGGATAGTAATTAGTGCAGTAATAAATAAAATTTACTTATATAAATGATATTTATATTATGGTACTGTTTCAGCTCGTTCAACCAAACCCATCACTACTTACAAATCCATTTGGGACCAATCAAGGAAAACACTGTTCTAACTCTGGATCCTCAGACGGGAAGCGTGCTGGGAAAATGGGGTTCGAACATGTTCTACATGCCTCACGGCTTAACTATCGACAGACATGACAACCTTTGGCTTACAGATGTTGGAATGCACCAGGCCTTTAAGGTAACTAATTATATCTACTAGTAATTATGTTGAGAGAACTTGAATTGCTAATATTCAAATTTATTGAAGTACGACGATTATTTTGTCGTTTATTTGCGGACCCAAGTAGATGTTACTGGAGGATGGATCTTAGAAGTTGTAAGAGATACAAAGTAGTTCAAACTGAACAACATTTTCTATAATATTTTACCCATTTTTCTCTTGGTTGCAAAATTTTTAACTTAATAGTTTCTGAGAAAGAGACCAATAAATCACTTCATCGGTGTTCTGAAATTACAATGATAATGGATTAACCAACAATAATTTAATAACAGTTTTATCTATAGTGACTATACATTTCAGTGTATAATAACTTTTTTTTATTTCATTATTTTAGTCATTAATATAAAACCAGTTATATTATATATATATATATATATATATATATATATATAT
The DNA here is from genome assembly GCA_030620095.1 of Kuschelorhynchus macadamiae. NCBI lineage: Eukaryota > Metazoa > Arthropoda > Insecta > Coleoptera > Curculionidae > Kuschelorhynchus > Kuschelorhynchus macadamiae. The sequence continues at coordinate 1,633,903 of JAUTXW010001340.1, read as the reverse complement.
ATATATATATATATATATATATATATATATATATATATATATATATATATATATATATATATATATATATATATATATATATATATATATATATATATATATTTTATATATATATATATATTTATATATATATATATATATATATATATATATATATATATATATATATATACAGTGTGTCGCAGATTCGCTTCTCTATACAGGGATCTCAGCTCCTATTATACCTACAGCAAAGGTTAAATCGGGAAACTTTAGAGGAAACTTATTGCATTCGATATCCGGCTTCAGATTTACGATCGATCAGTTATTTTTGGAAATATCGGGGAAAAACCGAAAATGGCGGATTTCGTTTTTGGCCATTATATTCAGAACGGTAAATTTGACAGCTGCCCAAATGTGACATTATTCAGACACATTTTGAAGACAAATAAAATGGCGTATACGACACGTCTTCATTGTTTTTTGTTATCCCGCAACCCGCCTCAACTTTCATTTTTCTTATGGCCGCCATATTAGATTTTTCCATTTTTGAAAAGAACCTAAAATTTCCATTCTAGTGATATTTCACAATTGCATTAAAGATTTTAGTATCATCGAAATATTACACTTCGTAAAGATAGGTTTCAGTTTTTTCTAAGGAGGCCATAATTTAAAGTAATGTTAGCTCTCAATGCTTTTCTAAGGAGGCCATGATTTATCTATAACAAAATTGGATTTTGACTTTGACGTTAAGTTAAATAGTTGAAAGTATCAAAGCTGTGTTTTAATAAGTAGTAGGTACGCTTTTATCCCAATAAAATCATAAATCTGACCCATAAATTGTCAAAACCTATAGAAAATGGCCGGCATTCCGTATTCAAATGAAGAAAAGGTTGACATGTTAGCTCTGTACTTTCAATCATACAGAAACGCCGACGTTACCTCAGCAAGGTATTTGGAGATGTACCCCGAACGACGGCAGCCTCATAAAACCCAATTCAGGAAAATCGTAGTTAATTTAACTAATTATGGTGCCTTCGAACAACGTAGAAGCGGATACAATAATAACAATGAAAATCGAGACAGAAACATTTTACAAGCTATCAAAGAAAACCATAGTGCATCGGTAAGAACTGTAGAATAGGAAACTAATGGGCCAAGATTAACAGTACACAGAGTTATAAGAAAGAATAAGTACCATCCATACAAACCCATAATAGCACAAGGACTTAAGGAAACTGATTTTCCAAGACGACTACAGTTCTGTGAGTGGTATACTAGGAGATGTAATGAAAATCCCGATTTTGTAAATCGTGTCTTGTGGTCCGATGAGCGCAGGTTCACAAATTGTGGAGTCTTTAATAGGCACAATCGTCATCACTGGGCTGTGCAAAATCCTCACGAAGTGGCAGAGAGACGTCTACAGATCAGATTTGGAAGGAACGTTTGATGTGGGATCACTGGTAAGTTAAACCAACCAATCTTTTTTAAATAGGCATCAAATGATGGTCAAATAATAATCTTTTTTTTTTCGTTTAGTTCTTTAATGATACTAAAAGAGTATAATCTAATAAAAAAAAAGTAAAACGTTCTACTCTAGTCAGTCAATTTACTTATTTGATATTGTATTACATTTTTATTCAATCATTTTGTATTGTAGTTTCGAAGAACTTATAAAAATAGAATTGGGTTCTATAAGTTTATTAACACATTATCTAAATTTTCTGCAGATTTAGCTAATTCTAAAATTATTTTGATTGTCTGAATTTAATGATTTCTTATTACCCGGGAAGCCTAGTTCTTGCGTTATGAAAAACATACGATATTAATCAAATGTCGAATTATTTTATGATTTTCATTATGATAGAAAGGCGTTCAGCTGTATTTCCGAATAATTTACATTTTAAATCGCAAGGGGTTTGTTCTTTTGATATTTTATGTTTTGTTAAGGCACGGGGTACTTCTAATATGCAATTCCAACAAAATAATTTATTACGGATATTACTTCCCGCTAACCAAATATGTTTTTCTTTTTCATAATAAAGCTGAATAGGTTTCAACTGTATACAAGCTCATTCATTACGGGATGTTTCGATAATTATAGTTTCTAGTACCACTCGGCCGACCCTGCCGCCCTTGACTGTTGGGCACCTATTTATAAATTATTAATCATTTCAGGAAATCGACTTATTGGACCATTTTTTGTTTGACTACAACGTAAAAGGGCAGAGGTACCTAGAGCTTTTGGGAAACCAAGTTGTACCAGCTTTACGAGCTATTCTAATGGAAGATGAATTAAGAAGAAATTGGTCTCAACAAGACGGATGTCCGGCTCACAATACCATTCAAGTCAGGAACTTCTTAAGAGAGCAGTTTGACGAAAGAATAATTTCTTTAAATGGTCCAATATCTTGGCCTCCTAGATCCCCTGATATGTCGCCCTTGGATTTCTACCTCTGGGGTTACACAAAGAATGAAATCTATGAATTTGATCCCCCCGTGACCGTACAAATCCTGAGACAAAGAGTTCTGGACACATTTAGAAATATTAACCGAAATACACTTACCAGGGTTGTACGACAAACAGTCACCAATTGTCAAAAATGTCTCGATGCAAACGGACGTCATTTTGCAGATTTGTAAATTAATGTTACCCACTCGCAAAGTAGTTAAAGCTCATTTAGATTTTTTAAGTCGTTATTTACGTTCATGTTGTATCGAAAATTCAATGCGTTCAATACATTACTTACTTATTAGTGTAATCTTGTGACAAATAAATCATCGCCTCCTTTAAAAACATTGAAACCTAATTTACGAAGTGTGATATTTTGATGACACTAAAATCTTTGATGCACTTATGAGATATCACTAGACTGGAAATTTTAGGCTCTTTCCAAAAATCGAAAAATCCAATATGGCGGTCATAAGAAAAATGAAAGTTGAGGCGGGTTGCGGGTTAACAAAAAACAATGAAGACGTGCCGTATACGCTATCTTATTTGTCTTAAAAATGTGTCCGAATAATGTCACATTTTGACAGCTGTCAAATTTACCGTTCTGGATATACTGGCGATAAACGAAATCCGCCATTTTCGGTTTTTCGCCGATATTTCCCAAAGTTATTGATCGATCGTAAATCTGAAGCCAGATATCGAATGCAATAAGTTTCCTCTAAAACTTTCCCCATTTACCCTTTGCTGGAGGTATAATAGGAGCCGAGATCCCTATATAGAGAAGCGAATCTGGGGCACACTGTATATATATATATATATATATATATATATATATATATACATATATATAATATTATTGGCGCTACAAGGTCGGTTAAATTAGAAAAGTATTTTTTCTGCTGATTAAGATGGTAAAAACAGAAAAACAATAATTGATCATCGCGTTTTCGAATAAATGGGAAAAATAATTTATATTAATGGAACACCCTGTATATTTTTGACTAGAATGATAGATTTTCGTTTCGATTCCAAAAATACCGTACGTATTGATATTGGGTTTTGTCGTTTTTGCGGTATTTAGGTTTGGCATCCTAGAATTTAAAGATTAATCGACTTACCTGAAGGTTAATTATAATTTTCCGAGCTTGTCCGAAGATATAATTACTATGTAGTCTCCGAATAAACTTAATCATCAGCATGTTTACGTTGAAAATCCATGATTTACAATTTTTCTTTTTGACCTGAGGACCAGGTCGTCTGCTGCCTGTGTAATCATTTCGCTGGAGTGCCTAAAAAATTGCCTACGATCTGGGAGTATATAGGGGGGGTTGGGTACTTTGAACTCCTTTTCTTATATAAGCCTGCCGGATAATTTCCCTGCTACCAGGGAAATCTCCTTGCGTAATGGGTGGTAGTTTCTGAAAGGAGAGATAAGCAAAAACTTAACTTAAATATAAATAGGTTTTCCTAATAATAGCGTATTGAATGGGGGATACTACGCCTGTGTAGGCCAATAGGGTAGGGTAAGGAAAGGTATATTGGTGCTATAGGTAATTTGGTGATATTTTCTAATATATCTTTCATTAACTTCCCTATTGTACTAGAGCCGTGTATTTTCTATGAAACGTTTACTAAGGTATATACTCTCTGCACAATCGTGCAACCTTGGCGGCGGCCGGCTTGGTGACATCCAGCAAAACGTTTTACCCGTCTGTACGTGATTTGCTCGATTTGAGTTGTTGTTTCTTAAAGCTGATATTAAAAGTAGTGTTTTTTAAATCAAATACAAAGGGTGAGTTATCAATTATGTCTTATTAACTTTTAAATATGTTACTTTTTGAAGTGGCTAATGTATTTTAATGTTTAAATTCTTCCGAAAATTGTTATAGCTTAAATAGAGGCAGGGTTTTCTTAGCAATTTTCATGCAGATATGTGGGGTTAGGAAACTATACTCTTTATACATTATTGTTTCGAATAAACGCCAGGTTTTAAAAGGTGTTATTTTTGAAAATGATGGTATATTAGGTATCGTTCATAGAAAAGATAATGGTTTTACGTTTCAGGGTATCACCAACTTACCTTACCATCACCAACTTACCTGTACATAAAAGGCATGCCAAAGACGTACAGAGACTATGAGAAGGCTGACGTAGTTCGAGCTAGTCAGTTGGTTCGCCAGCAAGGAATGTCCATATACAAGGCTTCTAAGGAACTAAAAATACCTTGGTCATCATTAAAGCGCTATCTAAAAAATTCCGAAGGCCAAGAGGAAGATGTTGATCAAGATTTGCCAAAAATGGGTAGGCCATTTGCTTTGCCAGCAGAGCTAGAAGTGCGAATTTTTAACTATATAATAAGCATGCAAGAACTAGGGTTTGGACTTACCGTTACTCAAATACGAAGGTTAGCTTTTTCATTAGCGAGCGCTGTAGGTCTAGAAAATTTTTTTACTCAAGAAAAACAAATTGCCAGCAAATGGTGGTGGGCACATTACAAAAAACGATACGGTCTAACGCTACGTGTTCCGGAAATTTAGCAGCCTACAGAGCATCAATGGCGAATGCTACAATGCTTGACGATTTCTACACAAAGCTAGAAGGGTTAATGGAAAGATTAAATATAAAAAATATGTCGTCCAGATTATGGAATTGTGACGAGACAGGTTTATCATTCGTTGTGAAACCAAATAAAGTAGTGACGGCATTAGGAAAACGTTACGTTTATAAGAGAAGCTACGCAGACAGGGGAGAGACAACAACAGTTCTTGGCTGTGTCTGTGCTAACGGAACGTTTATCCCCCAACTTGTAATTTTTAAAGGTGTTCGTTGGAATCCTGATTTATCACGTGGTTGTTTACCTAATTCTCTGATCAAATTATCTCAGAAGGGTTGGATAAATTCAGAAATTTTTCTTGAATGGTTTCAATTTTTTATAAATGCAATTCCAAAAGAAAGACCGGTCATACTTCTGATGGACTCTCACGCCTCACATATAACTCCAGCTGTAATCGATTTGGCAAGACAGAACGAAATTTATCTTTTTACGTTTCCAGCCCATACAAGCCATCTTCTTCAACCGCTTGATGTTGGAGTTTATCGCCCCCTAAAATCTGCATGGAATCAATGTCTAAATGACTATATGCGCGAAAAAAATGGTGAAAAGCCCAGTCGCTATAATTTCAATGAAATATTTACTGTAGCTATGGTTAAAAGTTTTACACCAACGAATATTGAACATGCTTTTCGAAAAAGTGGAATCTGCCCTTTTAACAAAAATGCTATTTCACCTGAAGCTATTGCTCCCTCAAAGCTAACTGAAACTGGGCCAGATAACAATGCAGTCAGATGTGATTCATTAGATCCTTTGAAAGAAGCACAAGTAAACAATTTGTTAGTAATGCCTTCTGCTCCAAACAAAAAAGAAAAAACAAAAGGGAAAACTAGAGACTCAAGTTCCAAATGTCTTACCTTGTCTGCAGCAGAAGAAAATGCTGATGATGCACAACCATGTTCTTCAGGAATAGAAACGCTGTCAATAAATCAAAATCAAAAAATCGTTCAAAGAAAGCACGAAATATAAATGATGATGATTGGGAATGTGGTGTTTGTGGTAAAAGCTATGAAAATGACGTTAGAAAAAAAAATGGGGCTAAGTGGGTACAATGTTCCTTCTGTTGTGTACCGTATCATACCAAGTGTCAGACAAATCATGATGAGAATGAGATCGTTTTTATGTGCGATGCTTGTGGTAAAGATGTACCTGACTCCGAGTCTGAATAAATGGGAAAAATAATTTATATTAATGGAACTCTGATTAAAATATTTGTTTAGTTTTATTCAGTTATTTTGTTTATTATTTTTAAAAATATTTTCAAGTGGTAATTAGTTACTAAGTATATTGGATATTAACAAAAAAGTTTAAGTTTTAACTTCAAAGGTTATGTAGTAGTATTTGGAGTATGAAATATATGTTTTTTTTTCAATGTCGATATCTAGCAAAGTTTCTTATCTGTCACCAAATTAACTTACCCTTATCACAAAATTACCTTACCTATAACCAAATTGCCTATATTTGGTCAAATATTTTAAAAGTATTATTTTGTGCATAATTTATTAATTTAGCATTGTCTACATCAGTCAGGTACTAGCTAACACTGGTACGTATTTATCAAAAATTTCAAATTGCCCAATTTTTTGTTATACGTCAAACTATTCCAGATTTATTAAATATATCACCAACATACCTGTCCTTACCCTACTAGTATACTACTATACCACAATTCCTAAGCCATTTTAAGCAATTTTTTCTAAGACTTCTGTAATTATTGAAAAAGGGGGGAACGCGTAAAAAAAAATTCTGACCAATTTCCTTCACCTTGCATACCTCTGCCAAAGAGCCTTTGTAATATTACCTAAATATGAGTAATTAACGTTCCCATCTCGATTAATACAAGATATAGCCATCTGGTTGTCAATTCTTAATAAAATCGAGATGTTTTCTTTGTCTTTAGCAAGTGATCCTAAAGCAAAATAGATTTCTAAAAAATTGATTTGTTTTTGTTGTTCGTTATAATTCCAGAAACCGTGGCATCTATAACAGTTAAAAAACGCCCCCCAAACCAGTCTTGGAGGCGTCCGAGAAAATTTCCACGGAGAAATTATTACATTTTATGTCCTGACCTGATACTATATTATTGTGCCACCACTCTATTTCGTTATTTAAGGAGTTTTGAATATATATATTTTTAATTATAATGGCAATAGTTTCCCCGCGACAAAAAATATTTAATTTTTTCAAACGGTTTAATATCAACAAATCCATATTTTGTTGAAGGGCAAGACGCTACAAGTCTACCTATTAACTGAGCAAATTCTCTAATTGAGCATTTCTTTTTCTGTATGTGCCAGAAGGTTTTTTAATTATAAAATAAGATGATATAAATTGTCCTATGGAAGTATGACACACACATCAATAGGACCTATTTTTATCAATTCCCGAATGGATTTTTTATATTCAGGTAAAAGTTTAGCCGAGATTTGTACAGAGGGTTCAAAACGCTGCACAGGCTTTTTAATAAAATGTATTTTAATTCCTAAGACCACTCGGTCTCTCGTGATATATTTCCAAGCCTGTAGAAATCTCAAAAGCCTACCAGCGTAGTTACTCACATGTTCCTCCCTGTCTATTCCTGGCGGTGATATTTCCTGCTTTCTGGTAATACTTCAGACGTACTGATGATTTCCTTTCTTTCTTCCTCTTTTTCTCCTTAATTTTCTCTCTGGGAGGTGCGCGCCGGTAATTTAAATGATAATTATTTGCTATTCCCGAACCTGAAGATCTTGAAGAACTGGGTTGCTAAGTCTTTTTCTTAAAGTCCGCACTGGCCTACAGTCATCAATTTCCAAGTTCTTTACGACTTTCTTGCATTCCGGATTTAAATGTGATATATTTTAAATCTTCCGTGAATTGAAAGTCCGTGATGGAGGTTAATACATAATTGGCAGGCTTCTGCTAATGATCTCATGCTATCGGCTTGCTCTTTGTTAGGCATCATAGCCTCGATAACTGTCCCTACTTCTAATAGACCGTGAGCTAATTGTTGTTGTATCGCTGTTATAAAACGAGCATGTTCAAGAACCGACTTTACTAGGCATGGTTGTACTTCATTATTTATTTGGGGAGGATGTAGAGCCCTATAATTTGCAGGTATCTTATACTTTGACATTATTTCTTTTCGATATTCTTTAGTTTAACCTTTTTTTAAGAAGCTGTTCGAGCGAACAACGATTTTCTCATGCAAGTCTACTCCTACATTGTCCCCCGAGTCTGATCTTAAGCCTAAAGCGTTAAAGTCTTGTTCAGATTGTTCATTGTTTGCTGGTATTTCTATACCCTAAAACCTTTTCTTTATATCTTGTAGGAATGACATGAAAAAACCCAAGCTGTTTCTGTCTTTTAGGGATTATTGCACGATATCCCAACCTATTCTATTCTATACAATTTTCTCCTAATTTTCTAACAATCCCGGATTAAGCTTAAAAAGAAAAACTTGCCTGAAATCGAATAATCTTCAGAGGATGAATCACTAAACTCACACACACTAGTCTTTTTATTTCAATTTTTTCGGCATTTTAAAATTTTTCCCACACGCGGCATTTTGTTTAGAGTAGACGCTGACGAGCACGAAAACGGAATGATTACACAAGCAGCAGACGACCCGGGCCTCAGGTCAGAAAGACAAAAATTGCGAGTCGTGGATTTTAAACCTAAACAGTTCGTGCTGATGAGTAAGTTAATTCGGAAACTACATAGTAATTATGTCAAGGACAAGCGAAGGAAAATTGATGTCCAAGCCTGTTTAAAATAAACTCAGTCTTACAAATTGTTATTTTAGTTTTTAGAAACGTTTTTTAACACACTTTAGATCTGTTAGGTATTATACCCAAAGAGTTTTACTTTATGGTCCTGATTAAGACGAAAATTAAAAAAAAAAACAGTCAATATCTGGGTCACGAGATGTGGATGAAATCGTAATTTTTAAGTGGAATGTAAAAATATGATTTTGACGGTATCTTGATAAGTTGTCACGTTATTATGACCTATTGGCCTAATTGTTTCATGTCATGTCCGATAACAAAATACTGATAATATTTTGTTTTAGTTCAAACCAGGAGAGCTGCAGCCAACTTTGATATTTGGAGAACGATTTGTCCCCGGATCGGATACGAAACACCTTTGTAAACCGACGTCTGTAGCAGTGGCCAGCACGGGAGAAGTTTTCATTGCCGACGGTTACTGCAACACCAGGATACTCAAGTATAATGCTGCTGGTGGTTTGCTCAGAATAATCCCAAGTGCTTCAGGTAACTAGGAGTGGATCAAGCGTATCATTTAGGTTTTGAAATATGTAAATAGACAAAGATGTAATCTGTAATTGACAAAAAAGCATAATTTGATATTTAAATTAAAAAGAGGCCTATTTGGATAGAGAAAGAACAAAAGTTAAATAATAATATTTTCTACCAACAGTACTTGATATAGCAGGGTTGGACAAATGTTCCGAAACGGCTTAATTTAAGCGACACCATAAATGTCAAAAATATGAAAATAAGACCCTATACTGTTGTCGAAAGGGGCCATCTAACTTACATATTGTCAAGAAGGCAGCACTTCCGAATATACCGGAATTATCAAGTTGCTAATTTTAAATGGAACACCCTGTATATTATTGCAAATCTGAATTTATACGAATTTTTTGTATTTAAATATCTAAAAATGTAACACTTTGGACCTATTCTATATTAGTTTTTAAAACTCGATTTAATGACACTATTTCACAAATTATTAAATAGGTATTACTTATTGTTTTGTAGGTATTGGAAATTAAGTCCAAAAATATCATAAAGGAGTTTGTACCTACCTCTTGTACTTTATATTATTGCTTATTGTATTATTGCATGTATGGTACCCATTTAATTATTATGAATACTATAATAAATGTTGTCATTTTGATATACTTTTCGACGTTAATATTCCGAGTTAGTAGTATTAGTTTTTACGATTATGTCAGTAAATTTTTACCATTTCTTGAAGTGACTATGAGCCAGTTAACGAAAAAAGAACTCATAACTTTGCTTATGATGATAGGGTACGGGGATAGGAGTAGATCCTTCCAAGAAGCAACTAACTTTTTTCAATCCCTGAACGTGATCCTATTTCTAAATCAACGGCTAATAGAATCTAGTATAATTTTGAGCACAAGGTATTATAAAAAAACTTGCCAAAATTGGGTCGAACCACGAAATTCCGTTCCAAAACTTGCCCTCAGACACACTAGAAGCAAAAGGTTAGTAAAAAAGACCCTTAAAGTAAATCGAATGCATCCTTATTAGTCAAATTGCTCTAAGAACTCTCGGAAGATGATCCAGATAGACGATTGGAATTCTTTCAAGAAATGAGGAATCTCATCAATGTTCAGCCTGTCTTTGTCAGTCATGTTCTATTTTCCGATGACGCCTCGTTCCCTCTTAATGGCTTTGTAAACAGACATAACTGCAGGTTAGAATCCATACTGGTCCGATTACAGTCCATACTGGATAATGGAACACCATAAGCAATATCCTAAAAAAATTAACTGTATGGGCAGGAATAACTGGGAACAATATAATTGGACCTCTTTTTCTACACGAAAATTTGACTGCAGATCCTAATTAGATTTACTTAACACCAAAATTATACCCGCTCTAGTTAATTTATTTTCCGATCCAGAGAATACCCAGCTATTACAGAAATTATTTAGATAAAAGTTTTCTTGGAGCATTGAATGGTCTCCTAGATCATCTGATGTGACCCCCTTAGGTTTTTGTCTTTGGGGCCATTTAAAAACCGCTCTCTATCGTACCAAACCGGAATCTCTAGAAGAACTAGAAAACAGAATTTTATATGCAATACATGATACAACCCATCTACACTGTTCTTTTCCGAGTACACGGATAGGCTTGGGCATTGCCAAGTTGCTCAAGGAAAGCAGTTCGAACTTTTAATCAAATAGTTTTTTACTTTAATTGTTGTTTAGTATTTTGATATTATTATTTATTATTTCCTTTGTTTAATTAGACTCCTCCTCTCAATACACCTTTCTTCTGAGTTATTTATTATTTTTATTTGGTAATAGTGAGTTTATATGCGATTTTTTTTATGTTAATTCCAAAAAAATTGAATTTAGATACAACATGTATGTATGAATGTATGTATGTATGAAACGTATTCTAGATTAGCTGAAATAAGTAATAGGTATTGTTTTGTTTGTCCTAAGGATTAAATGAAAAGTGTCAATGTTGATTTTAAAACTAGTGTATTAGATAGAATCTTCAAAACTAAGATAGGATAATTTAAACGGTTTTACTTTAACGTCATCCATTAAAATTGAACAGTCCTCCAAAGTGTTAAAGTCAGATTTCAAATTTTCAGATTTTTGACATTTATTGTTCCGGAACCTTTGCCCAACCCCCTATATAAACCAATACAAACTTGGTATTTGGATGTTCTAGTGATTCTACAGGGAGTTTACTCCTGAAAGTATTTTATTTCGGCCCCAGTAAAAGCGCACTCCTGTGAGGTATAGCAAGTTAAACCCGCTAAAAACATATACTTCTTAATTCTACATAATCACACCAAAATTGAGGTGGATTCGTTAAAAATAACCCACATATCGGCTTGTATTTATTCATGGTAGGATATGGCCCTTAAGTACCAGGGCTGACCCTTAAGTACCAAGGCTGGATCAAATTTGACCCTACCGATTTTCAATCAAAGTTTTCACTACCTAAATATAGATGGCGGTTTATGCGGCTTCGTCTAATCTTCAACCGGTTAGGGATTTATCGACCTTCAAAAGCACGCTTAGTTACTGTCTGTATTTACATGTGGTTTATGCGTTTTGGGTTAAATTTGCTCCTGTCATGGTATAAGCGTAGCAAAATTGGTGAATGGAATTTATTAAAAAAGTTTTTATAGAAGAGAAACTTATACAAATTTTAGGTCGTGAACTTATTTAAGACCATGTACAGGGTTTTTCCTTATAATTTGCCACCATTTTAAATCTTTTATTTCAAAAGGTACAAAAAAGTGGTTAATACGAAAGTTGTAGGATTTCTTCTGAAGATTTACATAGCGCTAAAATCAAAAACATGACTATCGGAAAATATAGAAATCACCATGAACTTTGTTATTTTAAATGGAACACCCTGTATATTTTAAAATTTTTAGTTGCGCCTCATTGTCCTCTTTTCAAAAATATAACATGTCTATATTTAGAACAGTAGTTTTTGAGCTATTCGCCTTCAAAGTAGCACATTATGAGGTGCTTAACTAACTTTATTGGATCTAGATAGCCGTGAGTGGCCGTGGGTGCAATCCTGCCATTATGATTCGTGAATCACTCTGAATAAAAATAATATTTTTTATTTGCGTTTTACGTTTTTATATTTATAGCAAATTAAATATTAAAAGTCATAAAAAAAACAACTAGTTTATACAGATATAATATAATATATGCAATTAACAAACGACAAATACAAATGCTAGTGGATAAACAAAGATAACAATAACATTTACAAAATCTGTATTATAAGTTATTTACATGACCACAGCCATTGTTTAAGCAATTTTGGAACACTTGTCCCATTCTATTAATAGCATTGCTAACAAAGAAGGGATATTCGGTATTTAAAATTACTATTTCTTTCCCAGTCCTAATAAAGTAGGCTTTATCTTTCAAGTATCCCCACAAAAGATTATCTAGGGGTGTGAGGTCGGGGCTATTGGCCGGCCACCGGATTGGGCCTTGCCTTCCGATACATGTATATATATATATATATATATATATATATATATATATATATATATATATATATATATATATGTACTTTTCGCATGCGTGGCCCTTGATTTTAGACTGAAATTTGAAGAAATCGGATTTTTAGCTATGCCGCGAACAGACAGACGGAATTGAGTAAACATGTTTTCCGGCATCTAGGGACCCTTAAACGTAAAGATCTGAAATAATCTCACAAGGGAAGTAATAACTAATTATCTTGTGTTTTTAACAAAAGTGTATAATATTTTTGCAAAATAAATTTTTTTTGTTATCACAATACAAAAAAAAAACAAGTTTTTCTTTGCACAGGGGTGGCTCGCATTTAAATAAATGACACTGTATAAGTGGTTAGATTTTTAGGTCAAGCGGGGCTCATAATTTTTGGTGATTGACAAAAAAATCTCACTTTCATTAAGTGGCGGTAAAAACAGAACATATCCTGATTGTTCCACTGATTCGAACCGCCTTCCGACTTTATTAAGGCGCTTGCCATTTTGTGTATTTTTGTTTTTGCCAACCAAAAAATACATATTTAACCAAATTGCTGTTGGTCGCGAAGTATATTCAACGGGTTGTTCACAACAAATTTAACCTGGTTGTTATGTTACCCAGGGTTGTTGATAAAATTTTCTGCACTAGTGCTGAAAATATTTTCCGCACTAGTGCTGAAAAACAAATTTTCCACACTAAAATATGCGTTGAAAATTAGATTTTCCGCACGCTTGTAGAAAAATATTCCTTACGTATATATTTTTATTTTTTACCTGTAAACTATTCCTAGAAAATCTGTAAATGTAACTGGTAAGAAATCTATTCAAAATAAATATTTAGCGATTTTTAGAGCGAGATTTAGAATTAGCGTTACTATTTGGACCCATGGTAGTTGAGGATTGATGTCCGAGTCCTAAAACGCCTCTTTTAATGTATGAAGCTAGAATGTGCAAGAGACGTCTAACTGTAAAAGAGAGAGAGCATTAACAACAAATTTTATTTTATCTCTTTCAGAATTCCTTTCACTACAAGTCCCCCATTCCCTCGCGCTTATCGAGTCCATGGACCGACTGTGCATAGCCGACAGAGAAAACATGAGGGTCGTGTGTCCGCGGGCTGGACTATACAGCGTGGAAGGTAAACGAGAACCTGCTCTTACCATTCAACAGCCTGATATGGGGCGGGTATTTGGCGTTGCTGCTAAAGGTAAGTCATAGTTTTTATGTAAAAATATATTCTGACTTCTGAAGAAATAAATTTCAACAATCCACAGAGGTTTAAATTTCGACATAAAAGTATTTTTGGATGTAGAAAATCCTCTCAAAGTTAAGCATTTTTAAGAGGAACGTTCCTATAATTAAGGTATTTTTCTTATACTTCATTAAACTGAAACATATATATTTAAAGAAAAAGTAGGTGTCAATTAAAATTTTTTCAAGAGTCGCCAAAGTATCCGGCTAGGGGTTCGCGAGACCACGAGACCGAGATTTGAAAAAGTATTTCGAGACTGAGACCGAGACCGATACCGAGACTTACCTATCGACACTATCGGTCTCGATCTAATTATATTATACTAGCATTGTATATGTTCTTATAACAATGATACTAATGCAATAGTCATTTAAAAAACGATATAAATAACCACAAAAAGAGAATTTTACAAATTTAGAAATTCTAGTAGGGGAATTCCACTTCACATGTCGAACACCGTAAATTGCTACCCTGTTCTCAAAGAGAGACACTTTATCACAACTATACTATATAGGATTTTGATATTGTAATCTTTATAAATTTATAATTGGTTTGTATGTTTAATTATTGAAAGTAACTAAAATCCAAAAATTTTCAGTTTTTTGGTTCAATAATTAATAACTAATAGACAACTAAAAACATCGCAATATCATATTCTTATATAGTATAGATACGGTGACGAAGTAATTGTGGTGATTTTTGTTTAAAAATTTTCCTACTTAAAATAAACAAAAAATTGTTAAAAAAATGAGTGAAAATTTTCTTTTTTAATCGCTTCGATGGCTTGCTAATTAAAGAAAGGACATGTTTTATAGAAAAATATTTTTGTATTGATTTTGTTTGTATTTGAAAATATTGGACGATATAAAATTTTTAACTATACTATACGGATAAGATTTTCAACAAACAAAACACAAAGTAGAATTTGGCTTAGGATTTTAAATAGATGATTAATAAAGCTAATTCAACTATTACGCTTAAAAAATAACGAACTCTTCTAATAACAAAGTAAAAATTTAAATTTCTAAACATACATTATAAGCATATTTTTAGATTTTATTTCAACCTGTATATATTACTAATACTGGTTAGAACTAATATTTTATAATTTCATTTTTCGAGTTACTTTTATACCATGAATGAATACATAATAAGCATTTGTATGAAGTTTCATTTAACTTGCTTCTTAGTTTTGTATTAATTAACCCTGCTTGGGAAAATAAACTCTCTCCTGCTACAGAGGTTGCCTGTATAGACAAAAGATCTTTTGCCATTTTCGCTAAATTTGGAAATTGGCTATCGTGTGCTTTCCATCATTCTAAAATATCTATACCCTTTGGAGAGCTTTAATTGCAAATATTCTATTATTTCTTTTCTCCAATTTTCGGAATCACTTTTTTTTCAAATCGTGATGTATAATCGTTGTCATAGTTATCATCGCTTGAGGAACTTGATATTATTGGTGATTCAGCAGGCACAATATAATATTTATCCCTGTACATTTTCTCAAAAAAGGTTATAGATTGATCTTTCATGCGAAATTTTGAACAAGTAGATATTTGTTTAATAAATAAATTTACTTTTAAAATCTACTCCACTTTTAAAATTTATAGTTAATTTACCAAACAACAAAAATAGTTGATTCACAAGTAGTATTATGAACCATAGCAAGCACAACGTGCAGACCCCTAAGAACGGTCCTGGTTAAAAAAGTAAATACTCATCAAAGTAATAAAAGTTTGGTTCAAAATAGCAAAGTTTACAGAATACCTAAGGGTGCTGTACTTGGCCATTGATCGTTTTCTATCTACTTAATTATAACGTCTGTCCCTAGAATGCCCATCACGTTGCTTGCATGAGAAACTCAAGTGATGTGTGGCCTTTCTGTTGATGTCCAAAGAACAAGGGATATGTGTTATATATTTTGATACACCTACTATTGTCCGTATATCTTCATTTACTGATTCCATCTGTTGGCAACATTATTTCAAATTATAGATTTTTGGAATAATTTTTTATATAAATATACCTACATTTCTTCTACTTTACTGAAATGTTCAAACATTGGGTTTTTTTACATTAAATTTTGAAGATTGGAAAAACTTTGGGTTTCGAACGTAGGCTTCCATGTACTTTTGTCTAAATAACATCTCGGCGAACAATTATTATTTTTAAAATTTTATTTTCGAGACCACCGAGACTTTCGAGACCGATACCGAGACTGAGACCGTAAACATTTTCCGAGACCAAGACCAAGACTGATTCAGTCTCGGTCTCGGTCTCGCGAACCCCTATATCGGGCATCTAGGCATTAGACATAATGTGGGAGCCTGGCATTTGCAGCAGTTAGGGTCGTTGAGGTCCATGATATCCTTCAAAGGGGAGGGCTTACACCAAGAACTCACACCTTTTTAGAAAGGACAAAACCCTATGAGGCAAGTTACAAGTAGAGCAGTTTCTTGTTGACCAAGGCCCATTTTTTTTTATAGGGTTCTCTAGGCCCTTACTCCAACTGGGGCACCCTCAGCAAACTTACATTTTGAGCCAAAATACTTTGATTTTAGTGTTTTATTAAAAACTCTGATGAAACGGGAAATTTATAAATTAGGAAATAAATAAAATGTAAATGTGTTTTAACCCAATGAACTCCCGGTAGATCCATTCACACAGTTAGCATCATCAGATGATTCTGTAGCCTACAAAATGGAGAACAGTTTGAAAAATCTCCTTGGAAACCCTAAAGACAAAGTCAACTTGAAGGAGAGAAGTGGCATCTATGGGCAAACTAAACGCTCCATAAACATCCGTTTTAAAGAACGCATGGCACATTTAAGATACGGAAGAACAGAAAAGTCAAGCGTTATTCAATATGCTTTGGAAAACAATCACCAAATAGGAATAAATAATCTTAAGTTAATTAAAAATGTATCTATTAATAGATTATTGGATGCATTTGAGAGTATATAAATAGTTAATTCCTTATAGTCCCCTCTATTGCTTACTTGACAACGGTGCAGTCGGGTGCAACCAAGTGTGACCACATTTACCTATAAATAGTCTCGGTTAGGATAAGTTACTTTAGTTATAACATCTCCTGATGAGAACTTGGTTAGCAAAACCCCGCGTGAACGTAACAAGTTGTGATGTAGTGTGGTTAGAACCTAAGAGTAAGAATTAAAGTAGAGATCAAAATTCATTCATAAATCACGTTAGGGGTATGCGTCAACATGGTTCCCCTATTTTTCACATTCTATCGACCAATGTTTACAACAGTGGCGGCTCGTCAGGGCAGGCCTCTGAGGCCGCGCCTCACCCCCAAAATAAAGGAAAAGAGAATTTTTTTATATAACTTTTTATCTATTACCAACTAGAAATATACTTTTTAACAGTTTTACAACATAATAACATTAAAAAAAAACAAAATATAATCCCATAATAAATATTTTAGAAAATAAATTCTGACCACATCAAAAAACCGACCGTGCAATCCGTGCAAACCCATTCCTAAAGAAAGTGCTCTCGAATGAGGCGAAATAATTTTAGCTTGGAAAGTTTCGACTTCTGACCTATTTATCAACGGCCTGTGCCGATACCGGCGAGTCACCTGATTACGACAGAGCGGGATGGCGATTGCCGATGCACGCGTTTTCTATTGCATTCTTGAGGCGATAAATCTGTAGCTTGGATATGCTTTTATTGGTTATTTAAATCACATGACTAGCGAAATATTCCGACGGCTTCTTTTTACGTGGTGCGTGCGGCTGAGAAAGAAATAGGAAATAGATTGGGATAATCGCTGATTGAGGGCGTTCTGTCTTTTAAGGTGATTAAATACGCGTAAGTTTTTGTTTTGTTTTGATTTGGTAAGTTGGACCGTTCCATTTTTTGTATTTGCTTTTTGCTTTTGAAATGAATCCTATTCACGACATTATTGCTTCATTAATTGAAACGCCTTTTTTAAGAAGAAGCGAAACTGAAAAGAAACAGATATAAGGAAGCCGTCCGACGCCGAAAATTTTAGCAATATTTAACGATAAGAGGCAAGGTAAAAAATATTCAAAAACTTTTCAAATATCTTGATACGAAACTTATAGGTGGCCATGCGGTATTAAGTATTTATAAAGAAAGCTTATATTGTTGGCCTTGTATTTTATTAGGTTGCGTCAAAAATAATTGGAGTTCAGGGGGCGGATATTAGGATTTAAAAAATTTTTCACGAGCAGTAAAATCGCATGAAAGTTCAAGAGAGCATATTAAAAATTCGGTAGCACTTACAAGACTGGAGCAAAATAGGGCGACTATTGCGGATGCACTACAAGAAAATGCAAGTCTTAATAAAATTGTTTATAATGAAAATGTTCGAAAAAACCGTTTATTATTAAATTATTTAATTGATGTTACTATTACTTTGGGTAAACAGGACTTGGCATTTCGAGGTCATAATAAAACAACAGATTCGTTTAACCGTGGCAATTTTAAGGAAATATTTGCATGCTTAATAAAAAGAAATGCCGAACTTACTGAACATTGTGCTAAATTTAGTAATATTTTTACGGGACAATCTAAGACTATACAAAATGAACTAATTGGTTGCATACATGACTATATTCAAGAATATATAAAAAAAGAAATCAATGACACCGATTGTTGTTTTTTTGGCGTAATTGCGGATGATAGTACTGATATAACAGAAAAATCACAAAGATTTTTAGGATTTTTTGACGTTAGCGATAATAGAACAGCAGAGAGCCTTTTTCATTTAATACAAAACAGCTTAGAGCCTTATGACTTTAAAAATAAATTGGTCGCGCAGTGTTACGATGGGGCTAGTGTTATGGCAGGTGAAATTAATGGGCTTCAAACAAAAGTTAGATCTATTGCTCCTTTAGCTATGTTTACTCATTGTTGCGCCCACAGATTAAATCTAGTTTTACAACAGGGAACAAAACTGATTACCCAAAGTCGTATATTTTTTGCCACTTTATTAGGAATACCAAATTATTTCCACCAATCACCAAAACGGTCTTTTGTGCTTAATCAGATAGTAGGTAAAAGAATTCCGCGAGCTGTAGAAACGCGATGGTATACACGGTCTAAAATTTTAAACTTAGTGGCTAATGAATGGGACAATTTAATTATAGTATTTGAAACTATTATTAATGACTTAAGTTCTGGAACAGAATCTATTAATGGTGCAAAAGGATTTCTAAAGCATTTTAATGATTTCGAATTTTGCCTTTTAACGCATATTTATAAACAAATTTTTATTATATATATATATTACATTTAAAGCATTTAGATATAAATTACTGCATTTCGCAAATAAACCTTGCCAAGCAACGAATTATTGAATTTAGAAACGAGGACCATTTCAAAGAACTTTTCAATATTGCTAAAAAAGCCACTATTCTGCCAACTAACACACGTCGAGGGCAATGTTCTAGCGACTTTGATATTTTTACTAAATATAAAATATTATATTTTGAAATAATAGATTGTATAATTCTTCAATTAGGGACGCGGTTTGAAAATTTAAATAATTTAAATTTCTTTGCTTTAGTCGATTGCACAAAATATTCGGAATATGTTAAATGCTTTCCAGACGACTTATTAAATAATTTATTAAAAAATTATCCAAACATTTTTGACAGAGATAGATTAAAGAATGAGCTTTCTGTATTGTATAGGGATGAATAATTTTCAAATTTAGATGTCGAAAAAAGTCTAGCTTTGTTATTTAAAGATTTTAAAGCAATTTTTGCGGAAGCATATAAGCTTTTTAATTTAGTTTTAGCTATTCCCGCAACAAGTGTATCGGCGGCCGAACGAAATTTTTCATGTCTTAAACGGATCAAAACCTACCTAAGAAACACACACAAGACAGCAATAATGTCAATAGAGCAGGAATTACTGTCAGAACTTAGTGAAGACCAAAACTTTTACGACCAAATTATAGATAAATTTGCAACCTTAAAAGACAGACGTATAGATTTAATGTACAAAAAGTAGTTTTTTTATCTTATTTCATACAACTATTTATTTTAAGTTTTAATAAACTAAATTATGTTTTTATTATCGCAATCACCGCTTTATTTTAGTGATAGGTGTACATATTTTACTTGTTTTGTTTACTTTTTATTTACTTTTTTTAGAGTTTATTTTTTTAGTTTTTAATGGTTTAGTAGGGCTATTGGCGATGACCTCCATTAAAAAAAAAGGTCAACGCGTCGCAGAATAATACCTCATGGATGACGTGGAAGTTTATTCACATTTAAACAAAATTAACCTCATGTAGCTTCACCCTTCAATATACTCACGAGCCGCCACTGGTTTACGATAAAACAAGAAGTGGTGATGGCCCATGTTCAAGCCGTGGTCATTTGTTGACGAATGCCAGTGGCGGCGCGAGTTTTCATTTCCCGCATAAGGAAATATTAATCGTGAAAAAATCATCGTTCCGGATTTTTCCAGATCTTTATGATTTGCCATTACTGTCGGTCGGTGGGTCTGTTCCGGTATAGCTAAAAAATCCACTTACTCGATTAACTTTAATTTTATTTAATTTTCCACAAAAATTGTCTGATACAAAAAAATATTGATTGATAAAATGTTTGATGTACCAATAAGTTAAGTAAGTTTAAAAGAAAATTAGTTATTTATATATTATTAAACTTAAGTATTTAAACTTATGTTTGCCTTATGTCACCGTCATTTTGTAATTGTGACATTTAGAAAAATTATTTGTTCAATGGTTAAGAATGCCACCTTAAACCTGTAACTGTCAAGTTAGACCTTGTCTAAATTTATACCTCTTTAGTGAATACTATTGTTAGAGTTCTAAACCATAATCAATGCTCTTAATGCGCTTTTATTGGCTTCCTACTCGTTTGATTGTATGTCTGGTTCAAATCTTGTAATGGATTTTTCACCACTTCCATTACCGATTATTTTCAAATTTGACATGCATACACTTTCGGATATAAAAAAATCTGAATATTTTTAGTCAACGTTTAGAAATCCAAAATGGCGGCGCCAATACGGGCGACGAATTTTGTCACTTGTGTAGATTAAATTGAAAATTGGTGCCTGGGAAAATTTAAGAGTGTCAGCATTTAAAAATTCAAAATAGCGGTTCCAAAATGACAATATCAACGGGTCGGACGGATGATTTTAACACTTGTGGGGATTATTTTAGAATGCACAACAAAAATCAAAATGGTGACCCCAATATAGCGAACGAATTTTGTTATTTGTACAGATTCGGCTGAAGTATCAGTATCTAGAAGTATTTAAGAATGAAAGTTTTGAAATTTTAGTCAATATTTCAGAATTAAAAATTGCGGCACTAACATAGCAGACTCAAAATGTTTGCAGATTTGCCTAAAATTCGGCATTTAGGGGTATTTAAGACTGCACATCATGAATTTTTGTCAACATTTTAAAAATTCGAGATTGTAATGCCAACATGACGGCAGAATTTTAACATTTGTATTGATTTGAGAATACATACCATACATTTTTAGTAAATATTTAAAAAATGAGAGTAGGAATGCCTAAATTGCGATCGAATTTTAACATTTATACATATTTGATTTGAACATTTTTAGTAATAAATATTCAAAATGGGGATGTCATCAATCAATCAATCCGATAAATACTTTTTTCAAATATTTTTAAACATTTAATTAGGCCACCGTTTTGTTCCCCCATTTTGAATTTGTCTCTACATTTTTATCAGTTCATCCCTATATAATATTTGATTTTTGAGCAAAATTTGAACATAATCGATGCAGTAGTTTTCTGCATTGACTTTTATAACATTTTATTAGGCCGCCATTTTGGATTTGTAGTAAAACTTATCAGTTGATGGTCATGTCACACCTAATTTTTCTGCCAAATTTGGATAAAATGGGTAAGCAGTTTTTTAGTAACATTTTTTAACATTTTAGACCGTCATTTTGTTCAGCCATATTGGATTTTTACCAAAATGTTACCACGTCATCATCACATGACCTTTAATTTTTAACCAAAACTTGAATTAAATAGGACAAGTATTTCTTCTTCAAGTTTTGTCGCGGACAGACATACAGACTAAGCGACAGAACTGAGAAAACATGTTTTTTTTTGCAACTAGAATACTTTCCTCTTGCGAGGAAAGTAAAAAAAAGCGAGCGCTGTAAGATAAGAATAGAATAGCCAATTGTAATATTGTTTTTCCATGTTAATAGCTAAGATTTAAAAAATAAAACATATTTTTTTAATTTTCAATATCCTGAATCTTAAATTCTAACCAGTTTAGAACATGTTTACGAACCCATTTTTAATTTTAATACCCAAAGAATCACCATTTAAATTCCTTTACCTGACAACACTTATATAAAAAATTGGCCCAACTCAAGTGAAAATTAAAAAAAGGCGCGAAGTCATCCGAAACTTTATTATTTCCCCAGATTTCATCCAAAATCCAGTGATTTTCGAATCGCAGTACGTTTTTTTTTGAGCGTGAGATGCCCTTTGACTGTTTTAATACAGTATAGATATATTTTATAATTATTTTAATTCTTTGATAGGAAAAACTATAGTAATCGTTAAAAAAACCACCTCAGTCTTTCTTGTATCATTTTGCTTCTGAGGATTCTTACATAACCCCCGACGAAATAAACGTTCTTTGTTATATTGAACCGGATTGGTCAATACGTCATGTGACTTAAAATAAGTGAGTAAGGTATCTTCGATTAGACATGTCTCCTCCTGGAAAAGGAAATCTTGCTGTTTACTTAGTGATTAAAAGAAAATTTTTTTACAAACTCACATTGCCGCACCACAGTTAGGTCAACTAAAGCTCCTAGTTTCGCAATGTCCAAGGTAAAGTAAATAAAACTTATTTATTAAATATTTAAAAAAAAAATCAATGTTCTAATGTCACCGCACCTCTAGAACGCTGCTTTTTTAAGTAAAGCAACATATACTTAGAAGATTTGAACCATATCAACAAATACACAATAATACATTAAAACACACGCAGTAGTGACGCTAAGAAAAGCTTGGTATCTAATAAAATATGTTTTAGCAAATAATTTCTTTAATGTTAAAATTTATTGTAGTTCCACGACCCGCTATTGGTTTTTAAGCCACGCCGGTCACATGCCCCTGTAACAATCTTTACTGTAGACTAGTATACTTTTTTACTATAAGGATCCCTTGTCAATGAAAGTGGGATGGTCTAATACCACAATGGGATGGTCTAATATGTGGAGTTGTCGATCGGGTTTGTTATATCTAACTAAAACTCTTGTTACTGGGGTAATCTGAGGTTTTGGGTATTTTAGTTTGTATTTTACTATTTTGCAATAAAAGTTTTTTCTTTATACTGCTTAGAAACTAATACTGGAAATACATATTATTGCATCATGTTTAAATATATTCATCGTAATATAAATTGGTATAAACATTGGTGTTCCTGGCTAGGCTTGGCATCGTCGTACGATCGACCTTATACTGAGAGGTAATCTTGGCAGTGGCTAAATATGTAAATAATGAACTCTATTTTTATTCTTACTCTAAGGTTAGAACTCTTGTATTTTGATCTATGGCTAGGTAGAAACTGGTAAAATATTGATATGAATTCAATATTATGGAACAAAATGGAGCGCAATAAAAATGTTTGAAAAGACTATATATATATATATATATATATGTGTTCCTAAATAATGTTGTACTGAACTAATTTGGGTCACACTTCACTATACCTAATAAAAGCCATAACTAATTGTAGTACAGGGATCAACTAGTAAAATCGTGGTACTAATTCAAGATGGCTGAACACCTCTCACTTTTACACATGTTTACGTTTTAACGTCGCTACATGCCAAAAAATATTGTTTTATCAACTCCGTCGGTCCGTCTGTCGGTCTTTCTCTCTGTCTGTCTATGGCATAGCTTAAAGACTACTTACCCGATTGATTTCAAATTTTGGTCAAAAAATAAAGGTCATATGGGGATGGTCTGGTAAGATTTTGGTAAAAATCCAATGTGGCGAAACAAAATGGCGGCCTAGTGAAATGTTAAAAAAGTTATTATTCAAAAACTACTCATCCAATTTATCTGAAATTTTGCAAAAAAACATCAAGTATTATGTTGGAATAAAGTGTTAATATTTTGGTACGAATCCAGGATGGCAGAACAAAATGGCGACTTAATAAAATAATTAAAAATTTAGCCTGAATAATCACTTAATGAATTGATTTCAAATTGTGTGCGATAGCTAACTGTGTTATAAAGGTCAACTAGTAAAACTGTGGTACTAATTCAAGATGGCGGCCCAATAAAATGTTTGTAACCCTGAAAATAATCTCTCACTCTTTCCGGTTTTATATATATCTTCATGTTTTAGCGTCCCTAGATCCCAAAAAATTTGTTTCATCAATTCCGTCGGCTCGTCTGTCGGTCTGTCTGTCAATTCGCGGCATTGAACTAACCCGATTGACTTCAAATTTTGATAAAAAGTTAAGAGTCACATGATGTTCTGGTAATTTTTTGGTAAAAATCGAGTATGGCAAAAACAAAATGGCGGCCTAGTGTCTAATGTCGAATTTATTTCAAATTTTGCATAAACGTCAATTATTACATTGGAATTAACTGGTACAATTTTGGTACGAATCCAAGATGGCGGCACAAAATAAAAAACTAGAAACTACTTAATGATTGCAAATTGTGTGCTAACTATTATCAGTCTTTACCTACTCCGTTGCAGATATTTCCCACATATTAGGTTTCTAAATGGTTTTCGCTAACAATCTTCTTATTGTTAGAGTGGTGTAATATTTGGGGTTAGAAAATATCTGCAGACCAACGAAGTAGGTAAAGACTGTGTCCTGAGGATGCAACTGTAAAATTGCGAAACGTAGACGTTTAAAAAAAAGGCTTTTGTTTTTTTACTGGATCCTAACCTCAAATAATACACCATTTTAATATAACAACAAGAGGATCGATAACGAAAACCAGTTGGAAACTTAATATCTGTGAAGTATCTGCGGACCAGCGTAGTAGGTTAAGACTGATAATATGGGTTTCAATTTAAGGTGGTGAAACAAAATGGCGGCCAAATCAAATTTCTAAAAAATCAATGTAAAAAAATCTTGTTCAATTGATTTCGTAGACGTAGCAAAATGGCGGTATGTGTCAATGTAAAAACGACTTATTAAATTTATTTTATTATGCCCAAAAGTCAAGTGTGGCATAGGTAGAAAGAAAATGATAAAATATGATGGAACAAAAAAAAATTGAAAAGACAGTATGTGTAACACATATATTCTGTGAATATGTACTGAACTAAATTGGGTCGGTCACCTTCACTATTCCTAACAAATCATCATCAAAATATAAATGAAAACCCTGTATACAACTAGCCTTTGTCATTTCAGAATCTAAAGTTATGAACAATAAAATTGAATATGACTTCTTTAGACATTTTCAATTGATCCAGCAACACAGTTAGTAAAAACAGCATTTTCAAGAAAAAAAATATATACTCTCTGAAACTTATTTTTTATTAATTCTGACAACTTAGCAGCTATATTAAATACAAATTTAAAATCCTAAGTTCACCCCTTTGCGAATGCAGTGGCGTAACAAAAAATATTTATTTTTTTCTGAAAATACATTGAAAAAAAAATGAAAAAATGAATAGCCTGTTAGTATTATTTACATTTTGGGATCCTCTATACAGTAGTTTATG
Organism: Kuschelorhynchus macadamiae; assembly: GCA_030620095.1. Classification (NCBI taxonomy): domain Eukaryota; kingdom Metazoa; phylum Arthropoda; class Insecta; order Coleoptera; family Curculionidae; genus Kuschelorhynchus; species Kuschelorhynchus macadamiae. Next base: position 1,608,114 of record JAUTXW010001340.1, on the reverse strand, counting down.
AATATTTTATGAATAAAGTTATATAAGTAAAATTTAAATAAGGAACAATAATTAACTACAAGTTATTAAATATGTTTAGCATTGTACGAACAAATACAGCGTAATAAATTTTGTGGATAGTTTTCAGATTGAATATTAAGATTGTAATTTTTTGCATGTAGTTTATAGGAATGGTGGGATTGTTCTGAAGCCTGCTCAGAAAAAAAACCTAAAGCAATATTTGTCATTTTGATAAAATCAGGAACATGATGAATAACCGCGTGTATCTTGGGACTGTATGTTATTTTTGCTATTTGAAGTTCTTTAAATTCGTTTATATAAATTTCGTAGTTGGCATCCAGACTACAGCCAAAGCAACTTGAAACCACTTTGTTAAAGGCTGTCAATACCGTCGTATATCTGTTTCCTAAAAAAGAAATGAAATTCATAACAAAAACAAAATAGCTATAACCATACGATATGACGAAATATTATTATCTTATACCTGGGCATATACTATTTAGCAGATCCACCTTCTTAAGCAGTTTTCTAGCATTATTTCCGTTGAGTTTTTGATAATGATCGAGTTTAACCCCTGCTCTTTTGATCCATTCGTCAGCAGCTTCAGGAACATCTCGTTTCAAAAAATCGAATATCCTTTGCACAACACCCATAAGTAAATGCAATTCTGGAGGGGGAATATATTTTATGATTGGGGTATGCTCACATCCGGTAATCAATGGAATATTAATACAGTTTTCTAAAAAATAGGACATTCATGAAATAATTAATAGGCTCTTTATTAGCATTGATAGCTTACTAAAATCTTTGACTTTGTCAAGTCTCCCACCAGTGTTCTTCCATAAGATATTTTGTTCGGAAATGTTGTGAATCGTTCTTAATTGCCCTTTACCTTCCAAATCTTTATAAAGTACATCGCACCATGGACAGGGATGTGAAGAAGAATTCGCCTGAAGTCCCAGCAGCATCATTATTAATTTTAGATCAGCAGCAAACGTGTATTCACAAAGTCCGCAAAGTGAATTCAAATTGATAGTTTTAAATATTAATTCAATATTACTGTAGGACTCGATCATCTTTAGTCCTAATCCAATAATCATAAGTTTGTTGATACCACCACTTTTATGTTTATGGTCTACTTCAGTGTTATCATATGGCAACAAATTCAAGCATACTTTTAGAGAATCACCTCCGCTATCAATTCCAATTTTTACATGAAAAGAGTCCCCAACATTTCTTTCATTCAAAAGATAAGCAGTCAACTGCGGCAAAATGTTGCAATATACGAAAGGAGCAGAAGAAAATTCATTTTTTCCAATCGTTACATCATTCAGCATTTCAAAATCAAAGTATTCGTCAAGTTTATGAGACAATTTCTTAATATTAGGAAGAACATTTGGTTCAACCAGTTTTTTACCTGCACTTCGCAAGTGATCGCTTATTTTTCTCATTGAATTAAATGATAAATTGCAATCTTTCTGTATATTTTGAAAAACATTTAGAGTTACCTTTTGCTGATCTGGTGTCCCATTTTGACGCTTGATACCTATTTTCATACCAACACCTTTACCTTTGTTTAGCACCAATGAAGAGCTGCACTGAACTGATTCCTCTTTTTGAATAATTTTACTTGCCACCTGTTGTTCGCATCCACTTGCGAGTCTGACCGTGTTCACCACTCTTGTAGTTGTTGTACAAGTATGTTTTAAACCCTTTTGTAATTTAGAATTACACAAACTACACAACTTGATAGATTTTGGCTTGATAACATCGGCATCATTGTTTATGACTGGTCTACCCACTTTACGTTTTTGGATAATACATTTTAAAGGCAGGTTTTGTCTGGGGTTAGATCGAGCAACTTCACAGATTGGACAGCTACACTTTGTTTCATTTCGCTTAAGTCTGATTTTGAGAGTTTCATAATCCACCACTTGGGTTAAAGTGTGCTTCTTTATTTTGATGTAGCAACTACCGCATAAAACTAGTGGAGTACACTCGCTAGTTTTGTCGAAATGAGGAAACATATTTTTAATTAATTGTTCTACTTTACCCGATATTTTGAAGTGCTTTATAGCTTTGTTAAAACAACAGTAGCAAACCACTAAACGTGACTCTTCATGAGATCTTCTATCGAGGGGCATTTTTTAAGGTTTTACACACACAAGAACGGTCAAATTTTAGCAATACACTCGAAAAAAAAACGCGGAATGGCGAAACGCAATCGCTCTGTCAAAATGATAATTGTTTATAATGATAGTTATGCATGGCCAGTTATGTTTAGGAAGCTCAACTGTCATGGCCTAAGCCACCTATGTTTACGCCGCTGTGCTTTAAAAGGGGCAAGCTTAGGATTTTATATTTTTGTTTATCATATGGACAACATAGCTAGTAGTAATAAAAATTATGTTTATATAACTTTATTCATAAAATATTCATAAACTACTGTATAGAGAATCCAAAAATGTAAATAATACTAACACGCTATTCATTTTTTCATTTTTTTTTCAATGTATTTTCAGAAAAAAATAAATATTTTTTGTTACGCCACTGCATTCGCAAAGGGGTGAACTTAGGATTTTAAATTTGTATTTAATATAGCTGCTAAGTTGTCAGAATTAATAAAAAATAAGTTTTTTTTTTCTTGAAAATGCTGTTTTTACTAACTGTGGCAACATACACTTATTTTTCAAAAAATAAGTGTATATTTTTGGTGGTGTTAAAATATCATATTTAAACGAATGTTTCGATGGGTTATCAAAAGAATTACTTTTTTAGTTTCCACAGTTAAGAAAAGAGTTAAAAAAAAAGTACGCCCCCGGGTGGGCTCGAACCACCAACCTTTCGGTTAACAGCCGAACGCGCTAGCCGATTGCGCCACGGAGGCTATGTTAAATAATTTTCAACACATGGATTTTAACTCAATTGATAATAGATAACATCGGTGTCAAAGCTTATACAAATGTTAGGAATGGGAGAGAACTAACATTGTATTATAATAAGGTGACTGACTAACCCCAGCCTTTTTCATTTAAAAACTGACTAACAATACCATAGAGAAATATCTATATTGTATACAGGGTGTGTTAATAAAGTGTCTTTAAAATCAGTGCTTTTGGTTTAAAACATGAAAATAATTTATGCAAAAACGAATTCTCGGCTAAGAAGAAAACTTTAGTTCAAAAAACACAAAGAAAATACCTGCATAAAGATAAAGTCTGGTGTAAGATCTTCAATCTCAGGCAGCATTTGCATTAACACAAGTTCACAATAAATATGTGAATGCATCCTTATTCCTTGCTCAATAAAAATTAGTTCTGCCTTATAATTTCTCCAGATTGCCGCCGATACCATAATATACTTGCAAAATGTCTCTCTTTCTTTTAGTAAACGATTTGAGAGCACATTTCTTTTTAATGAATCTATCTGAATACACAACTGATCGTTTTGTGAATTTTTTGTTCCCGATAACGTAAAAATTTTTTCATCAGAAAAACAAATCTTCGAAAAAAAATCTTTATTCAATTTAAACATGTAGCCGCTCTAAACCTTGTTAATAATAGAGCCAATTCTAAATCCTTGTTAATAATTCTTTTTACTAAACTTCTAGGAATCTGTACTTTAATTACTAGTTGAGAAACCGTTAGGCTAGTACTAGGCGCTCTTTCTGGACTAACTGCTAAGATTTTTACACGATCTATATTTTCCTAAATTTTTTAATTGTTATATTAGAGAGAACAGTATTTATCTATGTATACGTGCAATTCTAGGTCTGCCTCTAGTTGCTCTTCTCTCAATTGATCTCGTCTGTCTTAACTTTTCTACAAAATCGTAAACTGTACTTTTTCTTAACTCGTTATTAAAATGCTTTAAAATTTCACACACTCTGTATCCGCGGTTAAATAGGTTTTTACCACAACTTTTTCTTCAAAAGAAAATACCATAGTTATCTACTTTCACATAAAAAAATGGCTATGAATAAGTAAAATGCTTTAAAATTATTATTATTTGACAGTTTCAGTTCCTTTGTTTTTATCTTTTCGGCAATGTGCATGGCCTACTCAAATAAAGACTTTTATTTTTGTTGAGGCAAATTTAATGTAAAATATTTCATTTTGGTAAATTGCTAATATCTTACGTGTTTTTTGACCGATTTTGTTCATTAAAGACCTAAATTACTCAGAAATGAATAGGCTTTAATATTCTGTTGAAATCAAATATACAGGGTGTCACAAAAAAGTTCCAACGCCTTTTAAATTATGGTAAATTTTAAGCGCATCTGCCATCTTGAATTTATTTAAAATGTAAAAAATTGATGTTTGAGCCTCTTGCTTATTTATTTCTCTTTTAAACAAGCCCAAAACAAATGAAATCGGCCAAGTAACAAATAGGTTACAGGGGAAAAACAAAATTCCGGTTTCTTTTGGACCACCCTATATATATATATATATATATATATATATATATATATATATATATATATATATATATATATATATATATATGAAATGTAATACCAAAACAAACTCCCCATCTTGTACTTCGCGGATGAACTGCTATTCCCTTAAAAAAACCATAGTTTCCCTTCGTCTCCATTATCACCAGGTCCCTAACATCAGGTGGGCTACTCCGCAGTGCGGGGGTGTAGCTACGCTACTGAACATCGTATTGACACAACTTGTAAAAATATAGATAAAAAAAGATATTTAGATACCAGAAAAAATTAAAAGTGTATATTTACATTACATAAAGCATGTCTTGTTTTTTTTCAGGGAAATTAATTTATGCAGTAAACGGTTTTACCAGGCAGATGGTACCTGTTCAAGGTTTAACAATTGATCCTGAATCTGAGACTGTGATAGATAATTGGGCGCCTGAAGAGGTAAGATCAGATTTATTTTGTTTTAGTATATTTTACTTTGTATTGGAGAAAATTTGTTTTTATTAAAAGCGTCTTTTTTCTGACGATTGACAGGCCCAAAAGGTGTACTTTTACTCCTTATAAGCAGTACGAACTTTCCTTGCTATGCAACTTTTGTACATTTAACATTTAACAATATAAATCAAAATTGACAGTGACAATATGTAAACACAAACATCCGTATTCACTAACGAGGTTTAAATTTAGACCATGTTTAACTTGATAGTTATGGGTTTAAGATGACATTTTTAACAAATGAACAAATAATTTTTCTAAATGTCACAATTACAAAATGACAATGACATAAGCGAAACATAACTGTCAAACTTAGAGTTTTAAGCGCCATGGTAACTAGGCCTAGTCTAACTCTGAAACCTTTTTAGTGAATACGGGGGAATAGGATTATTAGATAAAGGTTTAAATATAAAAATAACACAATTTTGTCATTGATTATACAGGGTAACAAAAATGAAAACAAAAATTTGGTGCCGGAAATCTCACATCTGATTTTAGATGTTTTTAATGTGCCGATTCCAAAAATGCCACCAGATTTTTTCTATCAGCTCTAGTTTTTGAGATACAGGTTACAGGTTAATTGATATTTTTTTCTGATAAAGAACAACAAATAAAGAGATAAATATGTACTTAATCGTCAAAACAGAAATTTCCCAGAATCTAATTAACCAAATGGATACCTGGAATTGTCCCTGACCCAATGTTCCTATCCTAGGAACTACTCAATACACTGCTCTTAATTACTTTTATACCCGTAATTGCCTATGACCCGATCCTTCTATACCTGCTTGGCTGTACTCGATTTAGTATATTACTGAGTTTTCCCAAGTAAAGTTGTGCTATCATTTTGTGTAAATTTTGGTCGTTTTGTAGTATCAAGACACTAAACTGAAACAATGGCATCCACAAGCAGACTTGACGATTTCTGACTTTGTGAAAAGAGCTTATCTTGCCTACTTTGGCGTTCATTTAGGAAATCAAGATAAATCTTGGGCCCCACATTTTATATGTAAAACATGTGTTGAATATTTGCGACAGTGGACAACTGGAAAGAGGAAGTGCCTAAAGTTTGGTGTACCAATGGTTTGCAGAGAAGCGCGAAACCATCATGATGACTGCTATTTTTGTCTCGCTAATATTAAAGCGCATTCGGAAGAAATACCCGTTCCATCATTCAGCAGCCTACCCGAACTGACAGAAGATGATACAGAAACATCAACGTCTGACGAAGTTCAAAGAGTTCAATCAGAAAACGAGAGCGAATTTGAAGCAGATTTAGCAACTCCCCAGTGTTTCAATCAAGAAGAACTAAACGATCTTATAAGAGACCTGAATCTCTCAAAGGAATCCGCTAAATTACTTGCATCCAGATTAAAAGAAAAAAATCTACTTTGTCCAGGTAATAATATTACATTTTATCGTAAAAGAGATAAGGATCTGCTGCCTTTTTTTGTTCAGGAAAATGACTTGGTATTCTGTAACAATATAAAAGGGCTCTTAGAAAAAATGGGTTTGCCTTAATACACTCCAGATGATTGGAGCCTTTTTATTGACAGTTCAAAACGTAGTTTAAAATGTGTTCTTTTACATAACGGTAACAAATATGGCTCAATTCCTATTGATCATTCTACTACCATGAAGGAAGAATATGAAACAATTGCCTTAGTTTTGAGAAAAATTAAATACGAAGAACATCAGTGGGCAATTTGTGTTGATTTAAAAATGGTTAACTTCCTCCTTGTACAGCAGAGTGGTTATACAAAATATCCTTGTTTTTTGTGCCTTTGGGACAGCAGAGATAAAAATGAGCATTGGGTTAACTAAAATTTGTCTTCAAAAGATGTCATGATTCAAGGAAAACAAAACGTGATCAACGAACCTTTGGTGTCAAGAGAAAAAATCTTACTTCCGCCCTTGCATATCAAGCAAGGCCTAATGGAGCAATTTGTGAAGGCTTTAAATCGAGATGGAAATTGTTTTGGGTATTTGCCACGTAAATTTCCTGGCATTAGCACGGAAAAACTAAAAGCTGGTATATTTGATGATCCTCAAATAAGGCAACTTGTTAAAGATCCACAATTCACCACATCAATGAACGAGACTGAATCTAACGCTTGGTGTTCATTTGTTCAAGGAGTACAAAATTTTCTTGGCAATCATAAAGCAGAGAATTACGTAGAATTAGTGGAAACTATGCTTTAAAATTTTAATATTCTCGGCTGTAATATGAGTATAAAAGTTCACTACCTCCACAGCCACCTAGATCGTTTTCCAGAAAACTTAGGTGATTGTAGTGAAGAATAGGGGGAAAGATTCCATCAGGATATTAAAACTGTGGAAGATCGTTATCAAGGACGATGGAATAGCCACATGATGGCGGACTACTGTTGGAGCCTTCAGCGAGACTGCCCTAGTAAACTCCATTCTAGAAAGTCGTATAAAAGAAAATTTTTATGTGATTAGTGACTAATGTAATTATGTAAATTAAGTTTTTGCAATACATACTTAAATCCATGTGTCTTTGTTTTTTTAACTGGCAATAGTAATATTATATATTATAACAGTTATAACGTAAAATACATACACAATTAAAAAAAAACTAGATCTGATAAACAAAATCTGAGAACTTTTTTACATTCTGCGTCCAAAAATTACCCAGGAACAGTTAAAAAATCGCAGGCACCAAAATGTGTGTTGGCTTGTACATGTGTCCTGATTATGAAATGTGTTTTATTTCCTCTTCCCCTAATCTGTCTTTTAATCCCATAGGAATGAATTGTCACGGTGTTGATAGATAAAAAAATAGTCTATTATAAAAAAAATTATTTCTTTCCTCGTTCCGGTTTGGATATATAAACTAAGTGCCACTTGAAGTGCACAGTCAAGGCGATTTTTTGGTAAAACTGAAAGGCCCGTAACTTTTAAACAGAGACGGATTTTAAGTTGCTATTTAAAGGAGATTCTTAAGACTTTTATTCTTAAGTCAGTAATGTACCCGAATTTTAATACATAAAGTTTTCTACAGGGTGATAAACAAAAGTATTATTTTTTCGCACAACTTTGACATAAGCGAGAATCTACCAAAAATGTTTTTGAAGTTCTTTTCTTGATTTTTAGTCTCAATAAGTCAATATCAAAAAAGTAATTTCTCAGTTTTTTGATATTTGTTTTAGAGCGAATTCTACAGGGTGATTTCTGAACTACGCAATTTTCGACCCTTTTTCTTGCAAAGTTACGAAACCCCTAATAAATTTTGGTGATTCTCTATTAGTTATACTGTCAGAAAAAAAAAGCAAGCCAAATTTTTAGTCGAGTAATACCTGGTCCGTGCCAGAGGCGTACAAATTGTTTTTTCGGAACTAAAACATACATTCCAATTACCCAACAATAAAATAATAAAATTAAATTAAAACACCTTAAAGACGACGAACAATAAATTTACACAACACATGATTTGTTGTGTAAATTGATGATGATGATGATGATTGATGACATGAGCCCGGTTGAGCGAAACATGTAGCCTAAATTAAAAATTTATAAAAAAAATATTTTGACTGAGACTTAGACTTTGAGAGTTTGTTTTTATATTTTAAAAAACAGTCTCTTGTAAACACATTGAAGTTGAAAATACCAAAATTCATTTTAATACGGCCTCGTTCCGAAAAAACAGTTAGTACGCCTCTGGCACGAGCCAGGTAATACTCGAATTTGGCTTGCTTTTTTTATTACAGCATAACTAATGGAGAATCACCAAAATTTATTAGGGGTTTCGTAACTTTGCAAGAAATAGAGTCGAAAATGACATTTTTCAGAAATCACCCTGTAGAATTCGCAAATATCAAAAAACTGAGAAATTACTTTTTTAATATTGACTTATTAAGCCTAAAAATCAAGAGAAAAAATTCAGAAAATGTTTTGGTAAATTCTCGCTGTCAAATTTGTGCGAAAAAACCGACTTTTGTTTATCACCCTGTAGAAAACTTTATGACACTTTATAATAAAATTCGGTTACGGTAATGACTTAAGGATAAAAATATTAAGAATCTCCTTTAAACCGCAACTTAATGTCTCTCTTAGTTTAAAAGTTACAGGCCTTTCAATTTTACCAAAAAATCGTCTTGACGCACTTCAAGTGGCAGTTAGTTTATATATAAACAAATAAAAAAGTGTGTCTGTAATACTGTACCTTGAAAGCGAAGCCGTTTTGGACTTATATTTTTATACAATTTTATCATATTTTATCTCTCATTAAATTGAAAAGCCCTATATATCTTTCGCAACGACCTTAGAAACTTTGCGTAAAAAAGAAAGCCATTACATTTAATTGCAAGCTAGGAATGTAAAACAACTATAATAGAAACATCCACCGGCAATCGTGCTAAAGCAATCAGAGTAATACTAAACGACGGAAACGAAAAGAGAAAAACAAGTTTTTCTGCACCTTAACGACTGCCCGCGATATTTAATAATTCCAATTAGCAATTGAAAGATGTAAGCACTTTGCGGTCCCTTTGACATCCGATATATTCCGCCGTTGTAACTTTCCGCAAGAGCAATCCGTCTGATTGTCTCGTATTTTAACACTGATTTGTCGTCCGATAACAAAAAAAAAACTGGATGTACTGTAATAAAGAAAGCTGTCTCTTCGCTCCTTTTCGATGAGTTCATTTAGAAACGGTGCAACGTATAGCTGCAATGGAAATGTTCTTTCTTCACTATTAGAAGAAATATACTAGTAGAAATATTTTAAAATTCCACAACAATGTTGTGTCTCTCATCATTGTTTACTTCAAATATTATTTCATAGAACGGACATAATCTAATACCGATTTAAATTAATTTTATTACTGAATAATTTTTATTGTAAAAATACTACGAAGAAAAGAGATACGAAGTAAAACCATCCAAATTTGGACATCCTGTACATTATGTAATTTATGTTTTCAATCATAAAAATACTGTAAAAGGCCGTTTTATATGCTGCAATTCTTTCTTGCAAGTTGCAATAGTCTTGAACAAAAGCATGCGCAGTGGCAAGACATTTGTACCTTTTGTCAAACTGCGCATGCTTTTGTTCAAGACTATTGCATATTGCAAAGAGAATTCCAGCATGTAAAACGGCCTTAAGCGAAATATTTTGCCGCAAGATCAAATAATGCCCTCTTGTTAGTTTTGAAAAGTTAGAATAGGAAGGAAAATTTGATTCTAAGGGTTTAATAGTTTGGCTGAAGAGGGCTCAAATTCTCCCAAAATGTCAATTTTGAGACGTGATTTTGTCGAAAATAGTTGAATTTAGGTATAGAATAATCTATTGAAAAATATGTTTAGAATATTCCATTGATTTATGTGTTTGGGTGCATTAATTATGTTTTATTATTTTGTAAGGACGTAGCCGATGCACGCCTCGGACAAGAGGCCCTGCAGAAACGTATACTACAGAATTCTAAACATTCCAAATGGTACGAACTCGCAAAATAACATCAAATAAATAAATAATGAAGTCAATAACTCTACGAAAAATATGTCAGATGAGCAAACAAAGATTACCAACAAGGAGAAAGATTTTCAATTTCTGAAGTAAAATAATACATGAATAATAATAAAACTACATAACTACATAAACAAAAACGAACATCAATACGGGCAAAAAACATCACAAAACCAATTCAACTGCCTTTTTGGCTGCAAGGTGCTTAGTCTGAAAATGTCATCTTCTGGGAAGTGACGATTGTAATTGTAAACTAGTTGGTCAACAAACTCATCACTAATCCCATAATTTGTTCGGTGGTACCTTTCAAGAAACAGCTGTGAATTGTTCTCCTAATAGGAACTAAAAACGGGACCCAGCAGCACTTCACTGTCAATCCCCCATTGACCAATTTGTGCAAAAAGACCAGAAGTGCCTTCTTTATTCTAAATTCAAGGGTTTGAAGGCAGCAAAGAAGAGCTCTAGTATTAGGTGACAGACCTTGATATGGGAAATTAAATTTATGTAAGAGGTATTTTGAAAACTATTTTGCACCCTTTCGATTCTGTCGATGTGACACTGGTATGATGGACTCCATATTGTACAATATTCTAGAACGCTACGAACCAATGTGTCATAGTGACACCCAATTGCTTTAGTATCAGTTACGTGTTTCGTATGCCGCTTTATAAAACCCAGTAGTCTAAAACACTTAAGTACAATGTTATCAATATATAGATTAAAAGTTAGATTTTCATCAAAAATAATGTCTAGGTCCGTGAAAGAACTAACAACTTCAAAATTTAAGTTATCTATGAAGTAGGTGGAGGGTAAAGTGCGAGAGACGAAAGAAAACCGGGCGGTCCTTAAAATAAAGGTTCATAGTCTTAAGCAAGCGGAAAAGTAAAATTTGTGTACGCAAATAAATTTTATGTTATTTTATTTGTTGTAATAGTTTGCCGCTTCACCTATAAAGTGCGCCAGCTAAGCGGTATGGAAAATTAATCGAGGATTTAGTAAATTAGTAAAATAGTAAAATCCACTTGTAATTGGCTATTTCCAGTGGCGCCTATACATTTCGAGTATTTGTTTTCATTTCTATATAGAGGCGTTGCGTTGAATTTGAATTATTATTTCGAAGTAACGATGGCGAGCAAAGAGGAAAAACAATTCGAAGCGGTCCACGTGAAGTTATTGCGAGCGTTATAGAGGCCTGTACTCGAGAAGCTGAAAACAATAGTTTGACTATTTCAATTCAAAATCGAACTGATCGCGCTGCATTTTACACTGGTGTTTCGGAAAATAGTGTAAGAAAAATTCAAAGAGAACATTTTGATCGCTCATCTTCTACTTCACCTTTAAAATCTCCAGGTAAAAAAAGACCCCGATAATCATACAAAGATAAAATTGACGATGGTGATTTTCAAGTAATTCGACTAACAATAGAGGATTTTTATATAAACTTGAAGAAGGTTCCGACCTCCAAACCCCTACTTCGGGCTGTAAAGAACAAGATAGATTTTCCGTACGGGTATAAAACCTTAAATATTTTACGATCAACAGGTTTTGTTTGACGCAAGTGCCAAACTAAACGAAAATTGCTCATTGACAGACCAAATATTTTTCACTGGCGGGTGAAATATCTATCAACTGTAAGGCAATATAGGCAAGAAGGACGCAATATTGTGTATCTAGACGAAACCTGGGTAAATAATGATATGACAGTGAACAAATGCTGGCAAAGTGAAAGTGTTACAAGTGTTGTTCAGGGAGTCCGCTCTAGTAGCCGCTTTATTATAGTTCACGCTGGTTCAGAAGCCGGATTTGTTCCAGGTGCTGCTTTAGTTTTTCGCTCGGGACTAACAACTGGAGACTATCATGCACAGATGAATAGAGATAATTTTGAAAAGTGGTTGCTCGAGAAGCTTCTACCTAACATTCCTCTCAAATCAGTCGTGGTAATGGATATTGGGTCTTATCATTCTCACGTAGAAGATAAAGTGCCAACTAAATACTTTACAAAAGCTCATATGATATCGTGGCTTAAATCGAACAATCTTGTACGTGATCCAACATGGAGAAAATATCAATTATATGAAGTAATATCAGCCAACAAGCGTAGAGAAAAAAGTATAAAATTTACGGTCTTATACGTAACCTCGGTCATACACCTTTAAGGCTGCCTCCATACATGTGCGACCTCAACCCTATTGTACTTGCATGGGCAGGAGTAAATAAATATATTCGAGAGCGCAACACCGGTGAAACTTCAATTAAAGATTTAAATAAAATAACATTAGAAGCGATTGACTCAGTATCGGCTTAAAATTGGAAATTGTATGTTAAACATGTTCGTTCTATTGAAGATAAGTACCGGGAAGTAGATGGCAAAATTGAAACGGTTATTGATGATTTAGTTATCACACTGGGATCTTCAAGTAGTGACAACGAAACCTCATCATTTTCAGAGGAAGACAACGATTTAGAAGGAATCGAACGAGTAGAATCACAGCCGTCAACCTCAAAAATGTCTTAGTTTTTTTTCATATATTTTGTAAAATTGTTAATAAAGTAGCTGTCAATAAAATAAAAATAATTAATTTTCTGTTCAATACCGGGTGTCAAAAAATATCTAATATTGCAATTAATATTTGAAAAACTAAAGAACTCACATTTTTCCAAAATTAACACATCAATTATAGTAGGGAAGCCAGCACTGATTCCAGTGAACAAGATTTATCAAAATTTTAACTTATGCAGTTCGACTTTGGGCAATTCGGGTATGCCAAAAGTGACCGTTTGTCTCCGTCTGTCATATTACTTTGTACAGGGCGCGTCATTGTGAAGTACTATACAGGGCGTTTCCTAATTTCGTACTAATATTAAAGGGGGGTGATTCTTGGACCTTTTTAAGAAAAAAGTTTAATATGAACCTAAAAGTCTTAACTTTGGAAATACAGGGTTTTAAAAAAACATTTTTTTTTAATCCTAATTCTAATGCTATTATAGATAAATAACTGTGTGAAATTTGATACACGTCTTTTATGCATAAAAGGGCATTTTTTATTAACAATCAATTTTTGAAATTTCTACCAGTGGCGTGCATATGTAATTAACCTGGGATGAAAAAAAAATTTTTTCTTTTTAAACTTTACCATTCTGTATCTCAAAAATTATGATTTTTAGGACATAAAAACACCCCCTTTAACATCAGCACGCAATTAGGAAACGCCCTGTATAGTACTTCACAATGACGGCCCCTGTATAAAGTAATATGACAAACGGCCACTTCGGCCAAAGTCGAACTGCATAAATTAAAATTTTGATAAATCTCGTTCACTGGATCTGATGCTGGCGGCGCTTGTAAAATCTGGACTTGTAAATAAATAAATAAATAAATAAATAAATGCTTTATTGTCAAAAAAATTTTACAATTTTGTGGACAAAGCTGTTGTAAAAAAAAATAGTTTACAAACATCAAAATTAGCAAACAAAACAAAACAAAAACACATCATAAATATTATAGAAAAATAATATTTAAATCAAGAATTTAGGTAAATCGTGTATCACTATACTGGGTGCTCCAATAATAGTGGATGTAGCCCGGGAACCGCTAATGACAGAACTCAAGAAAAAATGTATTTATAGGTAAATCGATCAAGAAAAATTAAACACAAAAGAGATATAGAAGTGCGGTACACGAAAGAAAACAGACAAATATAGATAAAGGTTCATTAAGCATAGTTACATTTTTTAATTATTATCTGTGCGTATAGTCAAAAAGGAGTGCCATGTTATTTAAAGAACGACGGGACACCACTAGTTTAAAGAGATTTCTTGGTCGACCTTCCTAAACCGATTGACTTCGTCCAGTTTTCTTTCGTGTCCCTCACTTTTATGGGATTAAGACGTTTGTGAAAACGGAGCCGTTTACATTTGGAGATGTTAAGAGAGAGATAATTAGTGCTGCACCATTGGACGAGCCTTTCAATGTCAGACTGCAGATTGGAGTCTGAGGAGACTGGTGAAAAGAATTTTAAGTTGTCTGAATATAAAAGACATTTAGAAAATTCGAAACAAGATACTATATCATTTTTAAATATCAGAAAGAGAACTAGACCAACATGCGAACCTTGCGGGACACCCGATGTCACAAGAACCTCCCTGGAAAATGAACCACTATGTTGCCTTGCTGGCGACGATTAAATAAATACGATTTGACCCACTCAAGATATTTTCCACGAAAATCAACTTGCTGTAATTTCCATAAAGAAGCTGATGGCAAACACTGTCAAAAGCCTTAGATATGTCAGTGTAAATAACATCGATTTGTTTGCCAGCCCCAATCGATGTCACTAAGTAGTTTTAAAATATTGCAAGATTGGTAGTTGTTGAACGACCACGATAAAAACCATGTTGCTTACTCGTAATGTAGTGTTTTAAAGACTCAAATATATGATCTGTGATAATTGCCTAGGAGAGCTTTGGTATATGTGAAAGCAAAGAAATACCTCTAGTTCTTCACATGGCTTTTATCACGAGATTTAAAAATGGGCGAAAGAGTAGAAAATTTTCAAAATTCAGGAAAGGAACTCAGATTAATGGATCTCTGACAAATTATACATAGAGGCTGAGATAATGACTAACAGCATCGTTGCAAT
Organism: Kuschelorhynchus macadamiae; assembly: GCA_030620095.1. NCBI lineage: Eukaryota > Metazoa > Arthropoda > Insecta > Coleoptera > Curculionidae > Kuschelorhynchus > Kuschelorhynchus macadamiae. The sequence goes on along the minus strand of JAUTXW010001340.1, from coordinate 1,593,050 downwards.
AGAATAGTAGGAATTCCATCAGGGCTAGCCTTCTTGGAATGATCAAGGTCCTTTATTTTATTAAAAAATGTTTGACAGTAATTTTCCTGAGTAACTTATTGGACCAATTTTTAAGTCTAAATTGTGGTGGTAAGCATAGCAAGACTGAAAATAAGTAGCAAAAGCGTTTGAGATGTTATTTGAACCAGTGATTTTTTGCCCGTCGTAATTCATAACACTGCGCAGATGGAGGCCCTTTTTAAGTTTCATACAAATGACCAAAAGTATTTAATGATTTTCGGGATAAGTAGTTCAGTCTGTGTGACATGTAAGATAACACATATCAATTAGAAGTTTAATCTCACGTCTTATGTCAGAATAGGCCAAATAGTCAACAAGTTTATCGGCCCTTTTATATATTTTTTTTAAAAACAAGTAGATGTCGTCATAATTCTTATACAGTTGACACGACGCGTACGTTCAAATTGGAATTACCAAAAGATAATGACAAGTTTCTAAAGTATAGAATTTTATCCACCCTTTATGTGTTATATATACAGGGTGATTCATGAGGAAATGTCAATACTTCAAGTACATATTCAGGACAAAAAATAAACATAAAAGTCTATATAAATAAGTGTCCGCAAGACCTTAGTTCTCGAGATACAGGGTGTTAAAGTTTTTATTTAATTTTCCTATTTTTTAAATAAAATTTATGATAATGTAAATAATGGAGTGAAAATTGATATGCGGGGGTTTTTTGGTATAACAAATTCGAATCTAATATTAGTATTGCCCTTACTTGTAGGGGGCGCCACCTACATGTCTTTCTACTTCTTCGAACGATCAGAACTTTTTGGTACAGTCTTGTATTACATTTTTGAGCAAAAGAAATTATTCCCTTGCCATTTCTACGTCAAAAAGGTATACCTGTTAAAAGTGGATACGAGCAACCGTTTTCGAGATATTTGGATTTAAAATTGATTTTTTTATCAAATTCACATAAAGTATGCATGTATTGTAAAAAAATAGAAGTGTGCCTTGCCTGACAGAACAACTGCTGGTTGGTGTTCTCATCGTTTTTCCTGTTACTTAGCAATAGTAATGTCAGTTAATAATAAGATCAAATTTTGTCACTGTCAATTTCTGTTCATAACTTTTATTATCTGACAATAATCATTTAAGAAACTTTAGATCTAAATACGTCATTATGCGTGATATTCGCGCATCGTGAATATGCAGATATGATATTCGTCTATGGCTTCTGCAATGGGGTCGCAATTCAAGCAGTCGCAGAGTACCAGCGTCGTTTTCCAGATAGAAGGGTGCCAGATAGAAGAGTTTTTCAACAAGTTTTCACTACTGCTGGAGAATCTGGGATGTTTCCAAGTGCGAAAATTGTATCTGAAAGGGAATCGGGACCCAACGTTGAAGTAGAAGAGGCTATACTCAATGCCGTCGAAAATGATCCAAGCATAAGCACTAGGCGGATTGCAGATACTTATCAAATTACACAATCGTCTGCTTGGAGAAATCTTCACATTAATTGTTTATACCCATTTCATTTACAACGGGTTCAACATTTGCAGGAGGGTGATTTTGAATTGAGAATGCAATTCTGTAACTGGATTAATGAAGATCGAAGGTTGTATAGATATGTTTTGTTCACTGATGAAGCACAGTTCACGCGTGATAGTATAAATAATCTTCAAAATGAACACCGGTGGTCCTATGAAAATCCTAACGCTACAGTAGAACATAATTTCCAACATAAATTTAGCATTAATGTGTAGTGTGGAATGTTAAATAGTCATTTAATTGGTCCATTTATAATCGACAGTAGTCTTACAGGAAAAAAATATTTAAACTTTCTTGAAAATACTTGCGAAATCTATTAGAAGATGTTCCCCTTAATGTAAGACAAAACATGTATTTGCAGCATGATGGAGCCCCTGCACACTACAGTTTACTTGTAAGAGATTTTTTAAACCAAAACTTTCCAAACCGATGGATTGGTCGGGGAGGTCCGTTTAATTAGCTACCTAGATCGCCAGACCTTAATCCTTTGGATTATTGTCTTTGGGGATGGTTCAAATCACTGGTATATTCCACTAAAGTAAATACAAGAGAAGCATTATTGGATCGGATAACAAACGCAGCACAAACACTAAGAAATGCGCTCGAATGTATCCACAGAGCAACCCGAGCTATACACCATAGAGCTGACCTGTGCTTAAAAGCAAATGGTGGAATTTTTGAAAATTATAAAACGTAACCTAGATTTTATTAAAAACAACTTAATAATAACAATTTTAATAAAAATTAAATACCTTTTGTTTAGTTTATGTCTGAGGCACTGAATACACACCTCAAAAAATGTGTTAGTCTTTCATTTCAAAGCTTTTGTGCCAAGATGCGTTTAAATTTGGACAAAATAACAAACTTTTAAAATTTTGCGATAAAAAATTACATGCGCCGAAATTGTTTTAAATCCAAATATTTCGAAAACGGTTGCTCGTATCCACTTTTAACAGGTATACCTTTTTGACGTAGAAATGGCAAGGGAATAATTTGTTTTACTCAAAAATGTAATACAAGACTGTACCAAAAAGTTGTGATTGTTCGAAGGAGTAGGAAGACATGTAGGTGGCGCCCCCTACAAGTAAGAGCAATACTAATTTTAGATTCGAATTTGTCATACCAAAGAACCCCCGCATATCAATTTTCACTCCATTATTTACATTATCATAGATTTTATTTAAAAAATAGGAAAATTAAATAAAAACTTTAACACCCTGTATCTCGAGAACTAAGGCCTTGCGGACACTTATTTTTTTTTATGTTAATTTTTTGTACCTGAATAGTATTGACATTTCCTCATGAATCACCCTGTATATATGGAATATCTCTACTTCACATCAATTTTAAACAACTGATCCCTTCATCTCTATAAAAGTTACCGTTTTTATTTAAAAAAATTATTTTTTTTTCAATTTCAGGGATTTACCAGCCCTCACGATATTGCAGTGTGCCAGAATGGTTCAGCCTTGTACGTTGTGGAAATTGGACCAAATAAAGTCTGGAAGTTTGAACTGGTTCCACCAAAGAAGTAGATATTTTAGTACGAAGCGGATGAAGGGCTTAATTCCAAATAATCGATAATATTAATTTGAATAAAATCCTTAAAAGGGAGTTTAAAAAACCGGTCTTCTTGTTTTCCAGTCCCAGGATTTACAGGAGTAATATATACTTGTTTTTTGTTAAATCGGGCTGTTTTAAAAATCACATGGTGGTTTACCGACTACAAAAAAACTTTGATGTTGTGTTGTTGACCATAAATAATTATTTTGTTCTGATGTCATTTGTGACTATTGTTTATTCTTGTGAACTGAAAATCCATCCACATTTTTGCAGCGCTGATCTGATCTATATACCACCAACAGAAAACGGAAACTTTCACGGTTTTCTACGAAAGCGTAGAAGGGCCACAATTTTTTTATTTTTATTTTTGTAACAAATTCCGACTTCTAACTCGAAATTCAGACTTCTGTCTCGGAATTCCGACTTCTAACGCGGAATTTCGACTTCTAGTAGGGTTCTCACATAACTGGTCCAATTTTTGCTTTGGATGTTTTGTCCAGTGACTGCACATTTAATAATTATCCTTGTGATAAAGACATGTATGACTTGCGTAAAATATTAATTGCTGAAAATGTCTAGAAATAGTATCTAGTATAATAAAATCTAACCCCTGAAGGTGTAGAAGACAAAGAAATTTTTATAAATAAGGAAACAATAAATAAATTATTAAATTCTACCCCTTGTAGAGACACCATGGACGGCAATGCAAGCCAAACTAATTATAGGATGCTTTTACCAAAATATCTATAAATAATATCAAGTATAAATAAAAAGTGCAGCGAATCTCTAAAGAGTAGATAACTTAAATAGATTTTAATAAATAAGAAAAAAAGTATATTTTACCCCAAGAAGACTCCCTCGGATTGTAGTGCAAGCCAAAATATTTATAGGGGGCTATTACCCCGATGTCTGGAAATAATATATATTATGAGTTAATGTAGCAGCGGGTTTCGGGAAGGGTAGAAAATTCAAATTAATTTTAATAAAGTAGGAAAAATTCAATCAATTTAATTACCAATGTGTCTAGAAATAACAACTCTATAAAAGTGACAGGATTAGAAAACTGAAACAAATTTTATTGAATGAGAAAAGTCATATTTTCATATTATGTCCCACGTCCCGGACAAAACTAGATAGCCAAAATATTAATTGGAAGTTGTTACCAATAGGTCTAATAATAATATATAGTATGCTTAAAAGTGGCAGTGAGGTCCTTAAAGGTAGAAGACCCCGGCCTGCCGAGTCATTCCAATATATTAATGATGTGTCTATTACAAACTTTTATGACAAGTAGAAAAAGATCCAAAACGGGTATGTAAACCATGTATATCAAGGTACACATTTTGATATTTTGGACAAATTAAAAGAAATACCTATTCCTTTTGTTCGGTGTGATCAACACGAAAAAAATTTACAACTACGACCACTGAGTTGTACCTTGTCAGTAGAATGCGCTTTATTTGTAAAGAGGTTTACCGACTAGATAAAGCTAAAAGAAAGAAAACAAGGTGCTTGAAGAAATAATCAAAATTATAATTAATTTTTCACTGTGTTCCTGTAGTATGTTTTGATAGATTGGTGTCCTTCCATCCACAAAGTTAGAAATAAGACCTACAACGGAAACTTGATTTATGAGGATGTGATTTGCTAACAAATTTTTTTTTTGCTGAAATCATGTTACAGATTTTTGTTTTCAAACTTCATAAAATATCAATGTCTTTATTTGTGTAAGAATTCTAATAAATTATAGTTTAAAAAACTGAAAAACACGCTTTAATAGTAAACTGAACTGAAAAAACCCTTTGGATAAAGTTTAACAAAAAATTAATGTCATTGTGAAAACAGCGTGGATCTGATATCAGTTATTATAAATATTTTATCGGTATAATTTCTGAAAGTAGTCAGTATGAATATATGGCATAAAGGCACCGTATGCTTTTTTACAAAAGTTATTTTGTTTCTTTTTAGTTCAATTTACTATTAAAGCGTTTTTTAGTTTTTTAAACTATAATTTTTTTTTCTTTTTAGTTCCATTTACTATTAAAGCGTGTTTTTTAGTTTTGTCAAGCTATAATTTATTCTTCTTCACTACCTCCCCGTGCCGAATTTGCGCTCCTGCTGCCTTCCTTTTATATGGTAGCCATTTCCCAGGGTCCCTCTCCGAGATGAAAACTTTCTATCCTGACGATCTTGTTCAGGATAATGGGGCAAACTTATCAAATCACTGCATGGTCATCGATTGTAACCTGGCGTTATAAAGTGGGGGAAAATCAAGTGAAACAAGTAACTTATCTCGAGTATTAGTTTAATTAACAGGTATCAGGGAAATTTGGTTTTTCTGACTTTATTTTAGTTATTATGTTTTGTATCATATATAGAATGTAACTGATTAGTTATGTTCCTGTCCTTACTTGAAAAAGTCAACCTAAAATCTTTTATACTTTGATGAAATTTAATCTGAATGAACATTATCCGAATTGAAAAATAAAGATTAATGAATAATCGTTTAACGAAATATAAGTTGCTTTAATAGAGGATGCATAAACCTTTCATAGGTGCTAATTATTTACTCAAAAAACGATATTTTTTAAAACAAATATATTTCTTTTTTCCTAAAAGAAAAACAGCAATAATTATATTTAAATTTTATGTATAATAGTAAATAGTTGGTAAATTGGGAAAAGAAAAGTACAATACTTGGGAGTAAATGACGATAAGCCTTGATGAAGAGCGATGAGACATATGCCCCCACACTACAGTGCATATATTAAAATCTGAAAAAATATATATATATCTAAAAATGGGTGCACCTCCTCCATGCTATTGCATCTTTTTAACATAATATGGATTAAATGTTCTTACTAAATGGCGTTTTATTATTTCTACTATCTATGAAAAAGATAAAGCAAAGTACAATATTTTATTTTTCATGTCAACCATATTCAAGCCATCGCTGAACCGACCCAGTCGTTATTTTTTAATTTGGACTTTATGCACAGTTAATAAATTTCTTGTAGTTTTACTTAGCTTCATCCTGATCCCTATAATTAAAATATTAATTTCATTTAGAATGAACGCTTCATTTGACGCTAAAAGAATATAAAAAAGTGATTGCGCTTATAAGCAATCGTGTATTAATTACAACGCATTCCGAGATAGAAGTCGGAATTCCGAGTTAGAAGTCGGAATTCCGAGATAGAAGTCTGAGTTCCGAGATAGAAATCGGAATTCTGAGTTAGAAGTCAGAATTCCGAGATAGAAGTTGGAATTCCGAGTTAGAAGTCGGAATTCCGAGATAGAAGTTGGAATTCCGAGATAGAAGTCGGAATTCCGAGATAGAAATCGGAATTCTGAGTTAGAAGTCAGAATTCCGAGATAGAAGTTGGAATTCCGAGTTAGAAGTCGGAATTCCGAGATAGAAGTTGGAATTCCGAGATAGAAGTCGGAATTCCGAGTTAGAAGTTAGAATTTCGAGATAGATGTCGGAATTCCGAGTTAGAAGTCGGAATTCTGAGTTAGATGTCGGAATTCCGAGTTTGAAGTCGGAATTCCTAGATAAAAGTCTGAATTCTGAGATAGAAGTCGGAATTCTGAGTTAGAAATCAGAATTCCTAGATAGAAGTTGGAATTTGTTAATTCCGAAAAAGTAAAAATAAAAAAATTCCAAGTTAGAAGTTAGAATTTCCCTTTCTACGCTTTCGTAGTTTTCAATTCCAAGATAAAAACAAATTCCTGCTTTTGGTTCCGAGATTGTGTTAAATGGAAATTCCTTTCAATTCCGAGATGGAAGTCGGAATTTCCCGGAATTCCGAGATTCAATTCCGAGTTAAAAGGGATTCCGGGATAGAAGTCGGAATTTGTTACAAAAATAAAAATAAAAAAATTGTGGCCTTTCCACGCTTTCGTAGTTTTCAGCTAAAAACAAACTTGCTGCTTTTGGTTAGATTGTGTTAAATGGAAATTACCTTTCAATATTTCCCCTTTGAGCTTCACCCACCTTCAGGGATCTTATCTCCAATCCGGTGTTGACATGCTTTCCACATAGATAGATATATAGATATATACTTTGTTGTAAAACTAAAGATGCCGCTAACAAAATTATCATAGCCTTTTAGTTTCTAAGATACAGGGCTAAATTGAAAATGTTGCATTTTCAGGCACCCCTCATATCTCTGTGTGCTGATAACTAGCTCCCCCTGGGAGAAATATAAAAACGGGGAGAAAATTATCATCTCCCCGCTTCGAAATATAACAGCCTGTATCTCTAAAACGACTAAAACAGTATATTTTCGCCGCTAGTATCTCCAGTTAAGCTATGACCCGTTACTTCTCGGACACCTTGTAGGAGTGCAACCTGTTATATGTATATATGATAATTGTAAAGTTTTGCTTGGTTTTTTCATCCATGTAACTGTATGAAGGATTGAAGACGAATAAATATTTGCAAAGGGTCGAATTATTTTGGATTTTACGATTGTTTCTGACGTCCACGTGTTGTGAAATAGCGTATTGCATACATAGACCGAAAGCTTTCACGGCTGTGGTCAATTAAGAAATTATGGTTTTTGGGATTAGACAGTGGCAAAATGGAATCACTTTCCGACGTTTCGATTGCACGAGGCATCTTCAGGGATCTTTAATTCACGAGATGTGAATGAGCTCGGAGGGACCCAGTGTAACTCGGTGTAACGATCGGTTTCCCCGTATGATAAATACTGATGCCCGTATCCCTATTAAAATTGTTAGAATACTTATAATTTTCCATAGATTCTCTAATTTTGCTTTTATAGCATCCCGACAACGGTGCAAGAACTTTGGTTTCTTTTACATTTATAACATGTCCAGTAAAATGTTGGTGTTCAGATACAACAGATTGTACAATTTGTTTCTTTCTGATACATCGTTCATGTTCCTTAAGCTTAGTCGATATGGATCGTCCAATGTAAACCTCACCACATAAACAAGGAATTGCATATACCCTTCCGTTTGGAAAGGAATAATGTCCTTTGGCGATCGAAAACATTGTCCCATTTTCTTGTGTGTGTTGAAGATTGTACGTATGTTGGACCGGCGAAGTAACCCTGCAATCTTGTCTGTGGTTCTGAGTATAAATGGAAGAACTACACTTCCTCTCGGTAATTCCTTATTAGTATCATTTCGTGTGGCAAGATTATAATGTTTTTTAATTGATCGTTTAATATCCTCAGTGCAATATCCATTCCCTCTTAAAGCTTGAGTCAGTTTCTGTTTCCGATTGCAAAGAATTTTGATCACAAATCGTGAGGGCTCTGTAAACCAATGAATTAATAACTGATTGCTTTTGTGCTGGATGATGAAGGGAATTTGCATTTAAGTACCTATTCATATGCGTTGGTTTTCTATATACAGAATGTCTCAAGGAACCATCCCCTTTCCTTTGTATAAGAACTTGTAGAAAGGGAATCGTGCCTTCTGATTCAATTTCTATTGTAAATTTTATATTAGCATGCTGTTGATTCAGATGATCAAGAAACCCAGGGAGGTTTTCTGGACTATGTGGCCATATTACAAAAGTGTCGTCTACATATCTGAACCATGATTTTAGTTTTAATGGAGACGACTCTAAGGCTTCCTCCTCAAAAGCTTCCATGAATATATTGGTTACCACTGGTAACAGTGGAGATCCCATGGCTGCTCCTGAGGTTTGCTCATAGAAAGTTCCTTGAAAGACAAAATACGTTGATGTAAGACATGCTTCAATTAGATCCAAAAGTGAATTGTCAATTTTATTATGGTGAAATATGTCTGATATTATGGAAATAGAATCATTTATAGGCACATTCGCATATAGCGATTCTACATCGAAACTGACTAGGATATCTTTGGGATCTAATTGGATTGATTTTAATTTTTCTACAAAATGCGTAGAGTTTCTAATATATGAATGTGTTTTTCCTGTAAAATTATTAAGAATATTTGAAAGATATTTACCAATTTTGTAAGTAGGAGATCCTATTGTACTGACGATAGGTCGAAGTGGTACATTGATCTTGTGTATTTTAGGTAGTCCGTAGAACAGCGAGATCCTGGAGCTGCTTGGCCTTAACATCTTCTTCTCCTCTGCTGGTAGGTTGGATGCGGTTATAAGGTTGGTTATCCGTCTCTCAATTTTGTTGGTCGGATCTGCTTGAATTACTCTGTAGCTGTTGTCGTCCAAGAGTAGTTGTATTTTCTTTACGTAATCTGTTTTGTCCATGACGACAGTGGCATTTCCCTTGTCCGCTGAAAGGACCAAAATTTTGGAAGACTCTTCTTTAGCTTTACTCCGGTTATACAACATTATATCACTGTTTATACTAAAGAATTCTTATAGAATGTTGTTTAGATTAATTTTTTTTACCTCGGTAATATTAGATTACCTCATCAAATTGACCTGTATTATTGACAAATACAAAAAAAGATTCGTTACAAAATATATATCTAAGTAATGAAAATAGTATGACAATTTTCATGCTAATTTTAGAAATGTTTAGTGGTTCCCCTGGTTAAGTCAATGGTAATAAACATTAAAAATTAAGTTTCAGAACCAAGGGGGGAAAACAACCCTTTTAACTCAAGTAAATTGAGGTACCAGAAAAATAAACAGTTAAAAAAAGTAAATCTAACTATATAAATTTTGAATATTGTTGTATATTGCTTAATATGAACCGTAGACCAGAAAATTTACACTTATGTAGATAATAAATAATTACTGTAACAGCAGAGAAATGCATAGAATTGTAAGATAGATGACATAAATTTGTATGTTTTTACAGCGTTTTTTAAAAATTGGTAAATCCTTCCTAGTCTATTACTCAGATGCTTAATATATTGAGTCAGTATTTAGGAAAATACACTGTAGATCATGAATTGTATGTAGAGCGTAAACTAGGTACTCTTAGTTTCCTATTAATAAGTAATTTATTTATTGTTATTATTATTATTAAAAGACCTAATGTAGACAATAAAAAAATCAGTTGTGTGTGTTAATAAAAAGTTATGTTAGAATTGCACTGAATTTTATTTCACTTTTTCTATCACACAGTGGCGGCTCGCCAGGGGAATCAATTTACTTAAAAATAAAAATGTTTTTAAAATATTAAGCATTTTATAATCTATATTTTGATAATAAAAATGCAGTATGTTTTTTCATAAATTCACATTATTTACTCAATTATACCGTTATTTTCTATCAAAACTAGTGCGTTATATACTCAAAAAATAATAATGACTTTAAAACGTAGCGCGCTGAACACTTTTTCATAAGAGCGACCCGTGGAGCAGCAGTAAACAAATTCCGCATCAGACTCCCCCCGCACGCTGGCTTTCACACTTAGATTTGTTTACGGCAGTTGCTATGGCAACGCAATTGTGAATATCCGTAAGGCAAATAGAGATGGGAGCGGCATAAACTGCTGCTGCAGGCTGCGGGCGCTTGTTCGTTTGTTATAGAATTAATGTAAATTAGTGCGCTCGGATCATCGGAGGCGGAAGCAGTTTTGCATCGATCAAATCGAATGGAAATTAACTTCAAGATATAGGTACATAAAAAAAATATATTTAAAATCTTATAAATTCATATTATTTTCCCCAAGTAGTAAAAAACGCTCCAAAGTTATGGATAATTAATATCATAAAAAGGTTAAAAAAATAGCCATTTTAGGCGTGGCACCCCGAGAAACAATTGCATGCGGCGTTATCCACCAGACTACCTGCGCCTCACCCGTTCTTATATCCACGAGCCGCCACTGCTATCTCAGCGAAAAATGTATAAAACAAATCGTCAGATATATTATATATTCTTCTATTATTATCTATAAAGCGTTGCCAAAAGGAATTAAAAAGGTTTCATAATATTTTGCTAAAATAGTACATTTTTTTGACTTGGACAATATTTTAAATTATTGTAACAATAATGATCTAAAGCTTAATACTACCAGAAAGTTAACAATTATTTTGATGGAAGCGTTTCTCATAATTGTACTTGTAATTGTAAATGTAATTGTTGTAATGTAAATTGTACTTGTAATTGTAACTAAAAAAGCATGTTCCAAATTTAATGTTTTTTGAATCTATTACTAGTAAAGAAATAATTGATACAGTGAAAATGTTTCCAAACAAGAAATCTACGGGTTTTGACGATATCTCCATGTCATTTATAAAGAAAGTTATCGATATAATTAATACCCAATATTCTTTATACACTGAATAAAACGTCTATAACTGACAACAAACTATAACAAACCGTGACAATAGTTCCGACACAGGTCGAAATACCTCATTGCACAGGGTGTCTCATTTTGGGTACTTTCGCGGGGTATTTCGGTTATTTTTATAGATAGAAAGTTGCGGTTCGCGACAGTGTACTACTTTTTCGTAAAACTAAAGATACCATTAACAAAATTATTAGTTTTTAAGACACAGGGCCAAATTGAAAATGTTGCATTTTCGGACGCCCCTCGTATCGAAACTTATCGAAAAGGTAAAAACTGTTTCTTACATAACTTTTCCCATAGAACTTAATTGCGCCTTCGGAATTAGTATACAGGATAGGGTCAAAAAGTTATCGGACCCTACTTTATTTTTTTAATGGAACACCCTGTATATTTATTAACTATAAAATTTGTCTTTTTTTACCTTTTCAAAAATATATAATAGTATGCACTTTTTCTCAGAAACACGCGGATAAATGACAATTTTCTGAAATTAAATGCATAATTTAATACTAGGCCATGAATAACAATAATAAACAATTGAAAGTTACATATTGCTAACGAAGAATTGGATGTTTTGCGTCTTTAGCAAAACGGGGGTAGACTTTCCCTCGAAACGTCCAGAAAGCAAGCATTTTTCAGTGTCGTTCCTCGGGTACCTTCGTAGTGGACTCAGAACTCAAGACTATCTATTCAATTTATAGGGTAATTATATTTTATTTTTTATTTTTTTCAATTTTCTAAGGCGGAAAAACCCAAAAAATAGTTTTAAACCATGAATCCGCCACTACAATTTCGTAATTAAACAGTATTGGGCTAATGGAATATTTTCGAGCAGTTCTGGAATAACTTCTTCAGGGATTTCTAGGTATCTACGTACTGTAAGACCTCCTTCAAAAATCCTATAAACTATATGTCTGCCCAAAATAAAACATGACACCCCAACTCCAAAGCGCCCTTGTTGTGCCCTTTCAAACATTAAATGCTAATGCCACTATGCTATGCCAGTTCTTAGTATTGTAATGATTAAAAATTCCAGCACTTAAAAAAAAAGCATTCGTCTGACCAGATAACAAGTCTGCCAAATAAATCGTTATAATCGATTTGTTGAACATACAATTGGTAAAACAGTGCCCGACGCTCGGCATCGCCAGGATGCAAATGTTGCACTATATTAAATTTGTATGGATTTCTTCAAGATCTTCTGACCGTCATTTTTGGCACACCAATTTCCTTCTCAATTTTTTTTACATGAGGACGAAGGTGTTGCTTCTATATATCCCTATTTCTTTTCCTTCCCTGTTCTTTTTGTTGTATGTTTTAGAATGCGGGTGAACAAATGATCCTTGCTCAACTAAATTTGCTTTTAAACAAGCAAATATCTCAAAAAACGGTTGCCTTCTTTCTGGATATCTAACAAGCAAAAACTTATAATGATAATACAGATTTTCGTGGCCATAATAGGTTACTTATCTTTGGAAATATAATTCCGAAGCTTATTCAGAATTTGTATTACTCTGTTTAAAACATACCAGCATATCATATTTTTCATACCCTGCCATTATTCGAAGAAATTGATAAACATCAATTAAATAAAAATACCAAAACGACGTTTATAAACTGCTTTATAAACCAAAAGTCAATCCAAAAACCGATGAGATATATTTGACATTTATTTTTGTTTGTTGTCATAAACAATAGCCATAGCCTAATATTAAATTAATGTAAAAAACCTAAAAATTACTTAAAAACAGATATTGAAAAAATGGTACTAGAAATAAGAAATAAAGAAAAGAATGAAGAACCAGAAATAATAGACCAAGAAACAAAAGTTCAAATCCATCAAGAAAGAAATTCAAAAGGAAAGGTTTGTATAGATAACTTAGATAGACTAGAAACAGAAAACGGAGAAGAAGATGACGAAGATGTTGAAATTCAACAAGAAAATAACATTGAATATATATATGAATTATTAAGTGATGATGAAGCTGAGAAGTTGGATTTGGGACAAGGAAAACCAGAAAATAATGACAGAAGATTAAGGTCAGTAAAACTACCAAAAAAGTATAATGACTATGTCTTACTAACTTATGAAAAGGCTCTAAACATTGAAGAAAAAGATTAATGGAAACATGCCATAAAAGAAGAAAAGGATTCATTACAAAAAATGATACATAGGACATTGTTGACAGAAAAGAAGCACAGGATATAAAGATTTTAACTAACAAATGGATGTTTAGACAAAAAGAAGATGGAACTTATAAGGCCAGACTAGTAGTTCGAGGTTTTCAGCAAGAAAAGGGGATAGATTTCCAAAAAATTATCAGTCCTGTAATCAATATAAGCTCTCTACGAATACTACTTGCATTATCAGTTCAATGGGACTATGTAATTAGGAAATTTGACATAAGAACTGCATTTTTATATGGATCTTTAAATGAAGAAGTATTTATGGAGATACCTCAAGGATATGAAAAGGAAAATAATAAGATATGCAGACTGAAAAAATAGTTATATGGTCTTAGACAAGCACCACTTATATGGAATGAACATTTTCGCTCAATATTAAAAAAACATGGCTTGAAAGCAATAAGTTTTGCTCAATGTTTATTTAAAAACCAGAAAGGAACCTTGTGTTTATCAATCTACGTGGATGACGGATTAATAGTTGGAGAAAACGAAGAAATTGATCAGCTGTTAGAAAATTTAGAAAAAAATTTGGAAATTAAGCAGTCTAATGAAGTGAACAAATTTTTGGGAATCAGAATATCAAGAGACAAAAACTCAACAAAACTAGGTCAAGAAAATTACACTGGCCGACAAGATTTTTCTAACACAGGCTAGCTTATTATTTTCACAATTGAAATACCCTCCCAATAATAAGCCCTAATACGTACCATTTTTTAATAGCCTAATTAGAACCTTTTATATTGGCAAGTAAACAATTTTATTGTGGGGCGGCTAAAATAGGTCCATTTTACAACGGAAAAATTAGCTAGACTGGGCTGTTTACAACATTAGACATAAAATAAACGTTAAATATCACTCTTCTGTTGAGTTTCGAATTGATTGGTTCTCTGTGTATCGATAAGCAAGTGTATGTGAAGACGAGAATGTCGAGTCAAACTCCGAAGTTCCAAAATTTCTCCTGACGAATTTTATTCTATTTGTGGAGAATTTCTAGTGAAATCACAAGCCAGGCCATTTTCCGAAAATTCAAAAAAGCCTAATTTAAATATTTTGGTGTGTTAATTGGGATCAAGATAAGCGGTGGGCATTGGTGCAGTGGATGAAGGGAAAGAGAAAAAGAAAAAGTATGCCTTTTGAAGTTCCAATGGTATGGCGAGAACCCACCAATCATTCTGACGATTGTTATTTTTGCTTGAAAAAGACTGAAGGTTATTCCAAAAAGGGAAAGCACAATATAGAATATCCAAATTTGCAATCTGCCGTACGACCTGTTCCTCATAATGCAAAATTTACCAGTGCCGATTGCGCCTTTAAATTGGCAAGCTATTGATTTGGGAGATAATGGAGATAACGCATCATCAGGCAGCACAGAATAACAGTGCATCGATCCCACTTTTACCACAGGTCCCAGTTCCGGCGAGCCACATTTGATTGTTCAAGGTGAATTAAATGATTTAGTACGTGATTTGGGATTATCCAAGCAACAGTCAGAACTTCTGGGTTCCCGTCTTAAGGAATGGAACCTATTGGCCTAAGAAACAAAAATTACGAATTTCAGAAAAAGAAATGCTATGTTTTCTGAATTCTACAGTATGGAAAATTCGTTGTGCGCGTGTACTGATATAGACAGTTTAATGCAGGAACTTGATATTGAACGTTCTCCTCGTGAGTGGCGCATATTCATAGACTCATCTAAATATAGCTTAAAAGCTGTGTTATTTAATAATGGAAATTTAAAACTCTCTATACCAGTTGCCCATTCAGTTGCAATGAAAGAAAATTATGGAAATATGCGCACGATTTTGGATAAAATAAACTACAATAGGTATAAATGGCAGATATGTGGGGACTTAAAAGTTATGGCGGTTTTAGTGGGACTTCAGGTGGGATTTACAAAATATTGCTGTTTTCTTTGTTTATGAGACAGTCGTGCAATAAATCAGCATTATGTAACAAAAATTTGGCCAGAAAGAAGCGAATTTCAACCGGGATCTCAAAATGTTAAATTTATAGCTCTTGTTGATCCCAAAAATGACCTTTTGCCTCCTCTTCACATCAAACTTGGGCTGATGAAAAACTTTGTGAAGGGTTTGAATAAAGATGGTGATGGATTTAAATACCTAAGACAAGTCTTTTCACAGTTAAGTGATGCCAAATTAAAAGAAGGCATTTTTATTGGGCCACAAATCAAAAAATTGCTGGACGATGTCAATTTTACGGAAAAGCTTACCAGGCAGGAACTAATTAAATTAATGTAGTAAGAGGATTTTTAGGCAACAATATGGATGAAAATTATGAAGGATTAATTAATGAACTCTTAGATGCCTATAAAGCGCTTGGTGCCAGAATGTCATTAAAAATTCGCCTCCTCCATTCTCATCTGTCATTTTGTCCTAAAAATTTGGAAGCTATTAGTGACGAGCAGGGTAAAAGGTTTCACCAAAATATCAGAACAATGGAAATTCAAACAAACAAACAAAAGTATGCTTTATTGCCGCAGAAAAATTTTATGGACAAAGCAAAATATACCTAAAATAAGACATATCAAAACATTAATCGAAAAGAATTTCGATACGTCAATGCTTTTTAAAAATGTAAATGTAAATTCGGTACCAAGGACGATGGGATCCAGCCATGATGAGTGACTGTTGGTTTTTGAAGAAAGAAGATAGGACACGTCATAAACGGAAAAAATAAAGTTTAATTAGTGTTTTAAGTTAATATTCTTCTCGTTTGCTTCTGTCTTATATATACGTTATGTTTAATAGGCGAAAACTGTAAACATAGTCAATAAACAGGGTTAAGAATTTTCTGAAATAATTTTGTTTATAGATATTAAGTATCGTAACATTCGATATGGTTCTACAACTCTAACAAGAAAACCCTACGTGCTACAACTTTCTATTTGTCATTTTCGTATTTGGATAGGTCCATTCTATTAGATTATGCTATTCTGATTTGTGTTACAACAAAAAAAAATTTTTTTGTCGGCCGGTGTATATATATATATATATATATATATATATATATATATATATATATATATATATATATATATATATATATATATATATATACAATCAAATCGCCATTGCTATTATAAAAAACGGACAATTTAACAAACGTAGTAAACACATAGATGTAAGATATCATTTTATTCATGAAAATTTAATTAAGTGGATTATTTATGTATAGAAAATATGATAGCAGATATTTTTACCAAGTCTTTGTGTAGAACTAAGTTTTTAAAACATAAAAATGAACTGATTGTATAAAATTGTTAGATTTAAGAGATAATTAGGAAATTAAAAAAATAGTTATAAAATAAAAAATGTCTCATTTGTTTTATATAGAAATTAGTATTTAATTTATTGATAACTGAGTTATGTTTATGTTTTTTGAATATCTGTAATAATTATAAAACATTTATACTTATTGGGACAAGGTGTTAGGAATGTAAGGTTTAATGTAATATTCGGTTAAGAGATGGCGCTAAGTGTATGTAAAAAAGGTCAAAAAAAGATGAGAGAGTGAGATATGGCGTCCTAACAAGTTCTTTTTATGTTGGTGCATTTTAAACTTAAAGCTTAATATGTTTGTTATTTTTCACTTTAATTATGAGTTTATTCATTAATGGAATTATTAGTGCAAGTGCTGATGGTTTTATGTATACCCTATGTTCCACGCTTCAGAAGATTTAACATAAAATAAAATAAAATCTCAACATCCCATTTAAATGATTTATCTATAGTGTAAGCTATAATAGATCTTTGGTATAACATCAACATTCCTTACAATATCTGTGGAAGAAGTAATTATTAGGTCAATTAAAGAATGTAAGAATTTTACCCATGGAATTGAACAAATTTAAAATATACATTTGAAAGATTACCTTTTTTTAATAATTCCTATACACAAAAATTTATGGATGAGGCACTTTTTCAAATTATATATAAAAAGTTTCGGAAGATTGCACTAAACTTGTTTCTGGTGTATCGCTAAAAACATATTTTTCACAAACTTAATTTATGAACTACGTAAAAGACTGATTATATTATAATGCTTTATAACACAAAAATGATTATTTCTAACTAAAAGTTAGAAGTAATTATTATATTAGACATTATTAAACGTTTTTAAACATAATTACAGATGTTAAATAAAGAAAGTGCGGGAGTGTCGTCTCTTGGACGGAAATCCAGTATGCTGGGGATGCTACGTTGCCAAGTTTATTTTATATATGATCTATATAAATTATATAAGAAAAACAAAATGCATTTGTGGGTTGTGGATCGGACCAGTAGAAAAGCGAAGGCACTAGGTGGATTGTTAAAGCCCTAAAAGACAAACAAGAGCGCAGAACATCACTGGCGAAAGTCTAACATTCGGCATCGGCCCAGTTGTGTTGACCGCACTAGGTAGATTGGTACAGGGTCAGCACCAGGTTAGGCGCCATAGGCATCATCATTAAAGCCCTAATATAAAAGGCGAACGACAGCGAAGTACATCACTGTCGAAAGTCTAATATTTGGGATCGGCACAGGGATCCAAATGCGTTACTGTCGGGAGACAAATATGAAAAATTTAATGCAATTAGATAATGTAAGTTTGGCAACAATGCAAGCTAGCCTTTCTTCAAATTGTCATATTAAGGAATATGGCGCATTGGAATACAGTGCAAGTCTTTCGGTTCGTCTCGTCGAATGCAGACCTCTGTGTTGATAACATAAGTGGTGCCACGTGTTCGGTTTTGCTGCTTTATTTCGGGGGGAAACGGGAGACTCAACCGCTCAGAGTGGAAACTAACGACCCCGCTAGAAAGGGAGCAGACGCTGTGAACGTGTGAGGCCTAGTTGTTCCTGTATTCTATCCCGTTCGTCTGCCGCAGTTCTACATAGAATATTAGCGTAATGGCCGCTATGTGGCGGGAGTGGGAGGGGTAAGGGGATAGCTTGAAAGAAAGGGCTATCTCGTGAGACCAGTAGTACTCTCAAGGGGCATCTAGTGGAAGCCAAGATGCATTAGAAAAGTTTTAAAGAAAGTTAAATTTAAAGATTTGAAATACACGGGGTGATCGGGAGCCCAGAGCTCGCCATCCGGACATCCCACCGATAACGTCCCCAAACCGGAATAAAGTGTATCTCGCTCCGAGGGTCGCCGGATAAAGCGAGTAAGCTCCGGACGGGGAGCAATCTGGCAAGTTGCGAAGTGCAGTGCCAAAAACATATAATGGAAATGGAAATGGAATACAGTGTTCTCTGTTACACAGTGTCAACGCTTGTTCCTTTGGTTTAACATTAATTGTTGCTTACTTTGCTGACCCATTTTATTGGAATAGTAGATACAGGAACAAACGTAGATCTATTAGTTGAAAGCTTTACCTGTTCGTTTGCTTCATTGCCATTATTTGCTTATACTTATCGCCGGTCTCTCTGATACCTACATGTCCTCTGATATTATGATAAATAAAACATCCTTGATGGTTTTAGCCGACAGCCTTTTAACCATGGTCAATTTGGTTTAGTTTTTTTAATATCTTATGATAGTTATCTGTTTTCTCGTATCTTCAGGTAGACCTAAAAAAAAAACACTACTCTCTCCTTTGATTGCTTTCCCGCTGCTCACAAACTACTACGCAACGTTGTCACCTCTATATCGTGTCGCTGCTAGATATGTGTAAAACACAAACCGTTCTATAACACCCCCATCGCTAAGAACCAATTTTCCCATTGTTCAAAGGCTGTCTATATTTATAGAAACAAAATGTTTATAATGCCAGTACTTATTGAAATATTGGTATGACATTGACAAAACTCCTTAAATCTATAGATATATAACTAATTTCTAATTTAATTGTCAACCCAGGTCACCTTAACTCTAACTTAACTTAGTATTACAACATAATTATTAAGCTTTAATGCTTATAACCATATATATAAAAAGAACTTAGGACATAACTTTGTAGAGTTTTTAAATGTTCCTGACGGAAATGTCTTTAATTAAAAGTTTTAATAATGTCACTTTGTCACTCACTTTTTTAGTTGTCACTGTGTAAAGTTGCACCTAATATTGTTATTGAGTTCATTCACTTATTTCTAGAGTCCGATTTTTTACACTTAGTACCATTTCTTAGAACGCTTGTGAGGTATAATTACTGTCCTATCGCAAAAGCTCATGAGGTACTTAATTGTGTACGACTTTAAATTTGTAGATGTGTCTAGCTAATTCACGTTTAGTTGGTTAGATAAATACAGCTTGTGAGCTTCAGATGATTAGCTTAGCTGCTACTATTGATGTTGACGCGACTGTGATGTATTTTGACCAAATCCATTATGCTGGCGTTTGAATATAAATGGGTGTATACTGCCATGTCCATAGCAAGAATTGAGTATAGTATGATTGAAATGAGGGAAAAAAATGATTTGATGTTAACATTTACTAATGATAAAAATAGTGCCAAAAGCATGAAAATTCTTAAACCTTTAACTATGAAGTTTAACGTCGAAAATTATATTCAACAGTTCATCCATCTGTTGGAATAAGGTGTGGAAGGTGTATGATGGAATGATTCTGAAGCAGCATGCTACAAATGTAATGTTGAAAGCTTCATCAGCTAATAGCTTAGGATGCACTGATTTGAACTGTAAAAATGAGATATTTAAAAACTACTGTTGCAATCGTAGTCTTGGAGATATTTTGGTGGTTTTCTTTGTCGATTAGTGAAAATCCTTGTTCGGATATATGAGTTTTGTTCAGTTTGCTTTGGTCTGAATTCTGGATCAGACGGTATATCTGTGACTGTGGTATTCTGAAACAATGAATTCTGGAATTCATCGTAACACTGCTCTTGATTTGATGTTTCAACTAAAGCATTATCTGTCTGATTTGTTACTTGTTCCAAAATGTTTTGAGACTCATTTATTGACTCCTCCTCACTGTCCGACTCTGATTATTCAGATGATTCGTGATTATTTTGATTATATTTCTGAAAACTTAATTTTTCTTTAGGAGGTATCGGTCTAAGATCGTCTATATGAATTTTTACTACATCGTTTTCTCGGGATATATTGTAGAGGTTTTGAAAATGCTATTTTGACTTGCTCAAATGTATATCTTTCAGTATCTCCCCACTTCCATTTAGTTCTTTTACCTAGCAGATCGGTCAAAGGAGCGCTGATCTTTGTCAGATCGGGAACATATTCTCTAAGCCAGTTTATTGTTCCTAGAAATGATTCTAGTTCTTTTTTGTTACGTGGAACTTGGTAATTCTCGATTTCTTGTAAATGATAAGATTGAGGCATATTTAAACTACCGTTTACTGTATGACCTAAAAAATCTAAGTGATCTGTGACAAATTTACATTTAGAAATTGAACACTGCAATTTATGCACACTTAATCTTTCTAGTACTAAGTTTAAATGTTTTTGATGGTCTTCGTGATTTTTAGAGTAAATGATAATGTCATCTAAATAAACTAATGCGAATTTGTGGAGAAAACCTGTCAGAACTTCTTGCGACATCAATTTCTGAAAAGTGCTAGGCGCGTTTTTTAACCCGAAGGGCATTACTGTGAATTGATAATGCCCTCCATCTGCTGTTGAAAATGCTGTTAACGGTTTTGCTTGATCTGCCAAGCCTACTTGCCAGTATCCGCTTTTTAAATCCAATGTAGTGAATACAGAGGCTGAACCTAATTCTTTTAATGTTTCATGAATTTTAGGCAATCTTATTGGTTCGTCTTCCGTGATATCATTTATACGACGAAAATCTACACAAAATCTTGGTTTTTTCCCTACGCGTTCTATTATTACAGGTGATGAAGAGTAAGGTGATATGGATGGTTCTATAATACCTGCTGTTAACATCTCGTTTAACTGTTCATTAAGCATTACTTTTTTATGTTCACTTAATGGATAGGGTTTTGTTTTGATAATTTTGTTTGAATTTAGTCTTATATTATGTTGAATAGTGCGCGTGATTGGTCGTTTTAGTGATTCGTCAAAAATATATTTAAATTCTGAAAGTAAGGTTTTATAGCTATCTTGAATATCGGCTGCTAAATGATTTAAAGGGAATTCTATATTCCGAGGAACTGAATCTTGATACTGTTAATAAGGTAAATGGTACGTCTAGTATTAGTTCCAAAATGAATACAAGCTCTGTTTATATCTAACACGACTTCTTGTTCACAGAACCAAGGAAAACCCAATATACAATCATCAGGTAAGTCTGGGACAATAAGAAAGCTTGATTCTAAAACGACGTCTAATATAGAGTACCTAATCTTAAAAAACCCATTTGTGTATATTTCGACTGGTCCACAGCCGAAATTTAAAACTTTCTTTGTTTAATTGAGGCTTAAATTGAGGCTTGCTCCTGTGTCAACAAGAGCTTGAATACTGAAACTATTTAAGTTAATAATAACTTTTGGTGGAAGCAACTTGGTTCCTGCGGAGAATATTTTTAGGTTCGGCCAGCTGCAGGTCTCTGGCTTCCCCTGTACGTGTTTTCCGAATTTTGAGATTCTTGGTTATTATTAAAATGAGGTCGTGTATTAGAAGATGTATTTTGATAGTTCCTTTGATTTTGTAAAGCATTGTAATCAAAGTAGGGATTGTGTGTACATTCCTTATGGAAATGCCATTCAGATTCAGATTTTGAAACTTTGTTTTGATTGTTTGCTTGAGAGGGGCGAGTGATTGGCGGCGGTCTGCTTATCGATTTTTCAGTTTTTAGATCGTTTTCAATAGTAGTATTAATTTGAGAAAGTTGCTGTATATTTTTGAAAATTAAACCTCTTAGTCTAGAACGTATGCTTGGCAACACCTGCTCTATTAATATGTTAACAAGTTGTATTTCAGAAGCGTTAGGAAAAAGACGATAAAAAATACCTTGTTTGCGAGCGATGAAAACACTGGATGGTTCGGATTCTTCCTGATTTTGTCCATAAAACTGAGTAGTTAATTTTGTTATGATTGTCGCGCTATTAAATTTGTCAATGAAAAGAGATTTAAACATTTCCCACGATACAGGGAGTTGTCGGTATGGTTGAAACCATTGTGCCGCTTGCCCTTTTAATGTACTAGCAGTATACTCAACTTTACTCGAAGAACTCATCTCATCTTGTTCAAATATGTCTTCTAGTTTTGAAATATAGATTAAGGGCTGTTCAGTATCATTTCCATAAAAAGATGGCTTAGGTTTATCTTTTGCAATAATTTTTGAAGCAATTGTCTGCACCGTGAACAGAAATTCGGATGACATATTTGACGAACCTTCATGGTTACTACACTTTGGTGGGCAGTATGTGACTGGGGTAGATTGTATTGATGGATTTCCTTGGAATGAATTCAGTGAACGATTTAATGACTTTTGATAAAAATATGATTCATGTTCCGATTGATGTTGGTCTAAGTTTTCAATCAAACTGTACCCTACGGGGATGTTCCATGAATCTAGAATGAAATATTATTTTGTTATTATTAGTTTCCTTATTTTTTATATTATTATTATCTAAACTGTCGGAATAAACATCTAAAACCTCATAAAGTCGAAAAATGTATCTTCGTCACTATCATATGCGGCCGCCATAGTGAATCTATTATCTACTGTTTCTCTTTTTAATGGCAACCACAAGAACAAAATTTTCTAGCAACGTAATGCTTATTCTATAGTATTAGATATACTATACTGTCAAAATAAGAAAATCCCTAACATCAGCGCACCATTTGGCGACACTGGCGAACCAATGTTTAAGTCACAGCTTACTATACCCCAAGCCAGAACATTCCTAACATAGCATTCGGCAACACTGTCGAACTAATTGTGATTTGACAGCTGACATGTCTTAGTATGCTTTGCTTCAACTTACGAATTACGATCGGAATCGGGCACACAGAGAATAGACTATGCGTACCTTTATAAACAAGAAATCGTACTTAATGTCTTACCTTACAACTATATGATATATTAAATAATACTACTATGCTCTATTAGCTACATATACATCATGCAACTACAAACCAATAGGTACTACTTGTTAGTAAAATACATATTCGTGAATTTTCTGGAACATAAAAAACATGGGAAGTGGTAGGTTAAGTTACAATTAAAACACGATATATTTTTTATTTCTTGACCACTTGCTTCTAGTGGACAATTCTTCTGCTGAGAATGCTGAAATGTATAGGAGGGTGTAGGAAAGGAATAATTCACTTATTATTCAATAACCAATTAGTTGGGCGCCATGTCAACGCTTGTTCCTTTGGTTTAACATTAATTGTTGCTTACTTTGCTGACCCATTTTATTGGAATAGTAGATACAGGAACAAACGTAGATCTATTAGATAAAAGCTTTACCTGTTCGTTTGCTTCATTGCCATTATTTGCTTATACTTATCGCCGGTCTCTCTGATACCTACATGTCCTCTGATATTATGATAAATAAAACATCCTTGATGGTTTTAGCCGACAGCCTTTTAACCATGGTCAATTTGGTTTAGTTTTTTTAATATCTTATGATAGTTATCTGTTTTCTCGTGTCTTCCGGTAGACCTAAAAAAAAACACTACTCTCTCCTCCGATTGCTTTCCCGTTGCTCACAAACTACTACGCAACGTTGTCACCTCTATATCGTGTCGCTGCTAGATATGTGTAAAACACAAACCGTTCTATAACAACAGATTGGTTCATAGACTACTTGATGTAAATTATATTTTTTAATAAGTTATTAAAGAAATTTGAGGAATTACTAGTTTAAGACATATCAACACTGAGATCACCGCTCAACAGGACCTTAACATATTCAGATAGAAATGATGTTCTTTTTAGTGAGTTACTGACTTTACCTAGGTTTTCCGGATTAAAAATGCCTTGCATGTTGCAATGTTGCAGATGTGATCAACCAGTGTAAAAACAATTTAAGCCTCCCCATGGGTGTTAACAGAAGAAGAACCAGTACATTGCCTTTTATACCGTGGCTAGTACGAAATTATAGCGAGTGCACCGGTCTAAGGCGAGACCGTTTCAGGCAAATACCATCTTGGTCACGACCAAAACGGGCTTCTCTCTAGCAGTGATTCTCCTTAGCGAGAAAACTTATGTAAAAGCTGTACTTCGTCGTATTTAAATAAGCGGGATAAAAATACGCAAACACCTTTCGTGCACACCACTCGCGAAACCAGATAATGTCTTATTTATTCCCAGGTCGTGAGAGGAAATAAAATACGAGAAGAATGCTGCAACAGTTTACGATAGCATTTGGCGCGCCGTTGCAAGGACCGAGAGAAGAAAGGAGTGCTGACGGTTCGATAGGCCTTTTTTTTTTAACTTGTATTCATATGAAATACGAGAAGAAGGAACGGTTTTAAATGAGAAGTATTTTAGAAAATTATATTCAACTTAATTATAAACAGTTTAAAGATTTGAAGATGGTCACTATATTTGTTATCAATATGACATGTGTCGCATATACGATAGCTTCTTCAGATGTTGAGGTACAACTGAAATACTACGATGTTAACATGTAAAAGGTAAACGACAGGTTAAAAAATAGGGAAAAACCTAAAGAAGGTTTAGTGAAATAAATTTAACAAAGGAGAGCTATTTAATTCTAATTGGTCTTTTAGCAAAAGGTCTGATGATTTTAATTTGTTTTTGTGACGGAAAAAATTGACATTTAACCTTAGTTGACAGCTAACAAATTATCACTTTTTATGAAATTACTTTTTTTCCCGTATCTACAGTGACGGCAAACTAATTGGAAACGATAACTTACGAATCGTTGCTAGTAAGAAATTGGTTTAAGATATTTCGAATATTATAATCATTGTTGCTATTGTTAGGGTGTATATCTATTATTATCGCATTAAACAACCTTATTGAGTTTAAAAAATAATTTATTCACTACAAAATTCGAAGAACACTACATTTTTAAGCGGCAAACTAATTGGAAACATATTTCTGATTCAGGGGCTTGCGGTGAAATTTTAAGAAAGGCAAGCAACTTACCTAATTGTAATGTATTTCGATTCTTCGATCATTTTTTGCAGATTCGTCAATGACGTCATCATAAAAACGTCGATGCTCCGACATATTTTGGAGAAGTTTATTTTCAATGGACAACAGCGATGTATGCCAAAGTCTCTCCTGCCCCGTTGAATTTCTCACGAAATTTTTTATACGTTTAAGTGTTGAAAAATTGCGTTCTACTAATAAACTTGTTGCAGGTATTGTTAATACTAATTCACACAATTTCGGCACTTCGGTGTAGGCATCTTCCAGCTCCTTGTCTTTTAAAAATTGCATTAGTTCGTTAGCGTTATTTTTTGCGCTAATGTCATCAGTTTCGTAAATCACTTTTAGTTCAGATCGCAGTACGACTCGGTCAAAGAACTGGCCATAATGAAGAAGAAGAGATTTAAACGCATCTTCTGGAAAAGTTTTTCCTTTAAATGCATCAAAATTGCAGAGCTCGAGGAATTTAAAATCATTTAAATCGTTAAATCTATAGTTTATTTGTTGCTTAATTTGATCAATTATTTCATAAAAGAGGCGTCTGTATAATGTTTGAACATCTCCGACTTTGTCTGTTCGAAGATGCTTGGCTTGTGGCTCTACGTTTAACGTCATCATTTTCTCCCAAAATAGGTCAAAGTCATCTCTTTTTTGGCTTAACATGGACTTAAAATCATCCACTTTTTTTTAGGCAAAAAGCAATATCATTTGTTTTAGTTTTTAATATATTAAAAACATTGTCCGAAAATAAAAATATTTCTGAAAATATGTTCAACTTGGTCGAAGAACTGGCCATAATGAAGAAGAAGAGATTTAAACGCATCTTCTCGAAAAGTTTTTCCTTTAAATGCATCAAAATTGCAGAGCTCGAGGAATTTAAAATCATTTAAATCGTTAAATCTATAGTTTATTTGTTGCTTAATTTGATCAATTATTTCATAAAAGAGGCGTCTGTATAATGTTTGAAAATCTCCGACTTTGTCTGTTCGAAGATGCTTGGCTTGTGGCTCTACGTTTAACGTCATCGTTTTCTCCCAAAATAGGTCAAAGTCATCTCTTTTTTGGCTTAACATGGACTTAAAATCATCCACTTTTTTTTAGGCAAAAAGCAATATAATTTGTTTTAGTTTGTGATATATTAAAAATATTGTCCGAAAATGAAAATATTTCTGAAAATATGTTCAACAAATAATTAAAATTAAAATCTCGTTTCAAACAGTCCAAAAACCCCCTCGAACTATTTATTGCTTCTGAGTTCCACGTTTCATTATTTTCTATTATATTCTCAAATAGTTCAATCAGTGATTGACGATTTTCAGATACTGTTATCACAAGTCTTCCATTATAGTTCCAGCTAGTAAAAGCTACTTTGGGCAATCGTTTGTGGACAATGGAATCCAAAGCTTGTGTACGTTTGGTTGACTTGGAAAAAAAAGCAGCAATGCCGTTTAAAGTAACGAAAAATACTTTACACTCTTTAATGTGATTGATGGACTGGGATAAATCTAAATTTAATTTATGAGCAAAACAGTGGACAAACACAGCAATTGGGAAAGTTTCTCGAACTTTAGCTTGCAGACCCCCTAATTGTCCAGCCATCACTGCAGCTCCATCATAGCTTTGAATGTTCGCAAATCGTAACATCTTGGTAATAATATACAGTATAAGTTTAATGGGAACTTTGTATTTTTATATTTATTTGATCAAAATGTATTGAAAATTAACGAATTTTCGTAATTGTTCACGACTATCATCAGCATATTCACCAGAGAATTTGCCTGCGTTTTAAATTTAGGTCCTTAGCATAGTCAAAAAACTAAGTGAAACACGTGTATCCTAACTCAAATACCAATAACGTATTCTATACTCTCTATACACCATATTCCCAACTTGAGTCGCTATAACTGTTTTGTTTGTATTAAAACGAACCATACGTATTTTTGAAACGGATTAAATAAAAACAGAAATAAGGAAGTAACAAATAGGGTGAATTATTACCATTC
This sequence comes from Kuschelorhynchus macadamiae, assembly GCA_030620095.1. Taxonomy (NCBI): domain Eukaryota; kingdom Metazoa; phylum Arthropoda; class Insecta; order Coleoptera; family Curculionidae; genus Kuschelorhynchus; species Kuschelorhynchus macadamiae. The sequence goes on along the minus strand of JAUTXW010001340.1, from coordinate 1,565,491 downwards.
GGCTACTAAAATGAAACCACACAATTCAGTATAATCTACGTAATAGTCACAGTCACAGTTACGTGTTATTCAGGAAATAGTTAGTTAGTTACCCTAAAATTGTTCCCCATTTTGGTAATGACTACGCAATCTCAGCTTAAACAGAACGTGGCGACACCAAGTTCCGGTTACTTCAATGAAAATACTTGTGATAACAATCATGTATTCATGACTTAAAGTGCTACTTGGCTTATAAAGTCACTTAATTTAAGGCTTTTTACTGTAAAGTTCGCAGACTAATCAGAGTCTCGCGAGGTTGATGGACCGGCGACACTACCGTTTGACTCCGCTTGATGATCATCAAAATCAAGTGCATATTCCTGAGATGGGGGGCATATGGCGGTTTGTAAATTTGGACTGTAGCTCAGACCTTCTTTTCTCCGAAAAGTCTCTCATAAGGAGGGAAGTTCTGAGAAAAGGAAATTTACCGATTTTTTTTATTGCGTCTATGGGAAAAATCATGGTGCTTCATTTTCAATGTCACAGAGGATAATACTCTTATTACTGATTCTGTAAGTATTCCTAATATCATCATGGGGGGAACACTGATTCTATCCCTAAATGGAGATTTCATGTCGGTATCTAAATATGATCATTTGTTAGCGGATAGCTCTTTTGAATTCTCTATGGTATATAATCAAAACCTTGATCTTTATGTAATTTGTATTTATAGATCACCAAACTCTGATGTACAATCATTTTTAAATAGCCTGGTAAGTTTGCTAGACAGTCTACCGATTAAAGGTAAAAAAATTCTATGCGGGGACTTTAATATTGACTATGCTACTATTTGTGCCATCCAAAAATATCTAATTTCTATATTCGACTCTTTCGGTCTTTCAATGCATGTATCCTCGCCAACTAGAATTTCAAAAAACTCTTCTATCATCGATTACATGGCGTCTGATTTTTCTCCATCAGAGGTGCATTCACTCAATGCAACTCAGGTCTTTCCGATCACGAGGCGGTAATTTCCAGGTTTAGTTTACCTATTAGGCCCTTACCAAGATCTCGCCATCGGGGTAGAATTTTCTCGGCCGCAAATTTCTCAGTATTTCATAATATTTGCTTTAACACCGATTGGAATTTTGAATCTGATAATGTCAACACAAACTTCAGAACTTTTTTAAATAAAACTTTAATTGCTTTTAACAAGGCCTTCCCGCTTAAGAATATCAAAACTAAGCAGCATAAACCGTGGACCACGAAAGGAATACGAATTTCTGCTAAAAATATGCGCTCGCTCTCATATATAAAAAAATTCACCGACTCCTTTCTTATTCTCGACTATATCTCTAACTATAGGAGGATCTACACTACTCTTATTAAGTCAGCAAAAAAATTACACTACCGAAAACGTCTAACAAACTCAAATAACGTTTCAAAAGAAACCTGGTCCATCATCAATAACCTCAGAAACAAATCAAACCCTGTGACTCAGATTTTGCCAGGGGCAAATGATCTAAATGATTATTTTATTAATGTAAGCAAAAATGTTACCTCTAGTATCTCGCCAAGTTTGGACCCTCTTTCGTTTCTCCCTCCTTCAAAAAATTTAACTGATAGCTTTTTCTTAAGTCCCGTTAGCAACACTGAACTATTGAAGGTAATAAATAATATCAAAAGTAAATCTTCGTGTAGCACTGATGGCCTATCAATTAGGATATTCCTGAACTTGCCACTCCCAGTCATAGAGGCCCTTACAACATTAATAAATGAGTCCTTTATAAAAGGTGTATTCCCTGACTGCCTTAAAACAGCTATAATTATTCCACTTCATAAAGGCGGCGAAAAAACTAACTCTTGCAATTATCGCCCAATTGCACTACTACCAGTGCTATCAAAAATCATCGAAAGGCTACTGAAGAATCGTCTTATGCCATTTCTCCTGAAACATCAGATAATATCCCCGGAGCAGTTCGGATTTCTACCCAACAAGTGCACCAGCGACGCCATGTTCACGTTGCTTAGAGGCGTCTACTTATCTCTCAATAACAACCACCCAACTGCCTCAGTTTTTTGTGACTATGCGAAAGCCTTTGATTGTGTTAGTCATGAAATTTTGATAAACAAACTAAATTTTTATGGAATTCGTGGTTAAATTGGTTCAAATCTTATCTTGGGAAAAGGCAACAACTTGTAAGGGCTACTGGTTCCGATTCTGATTGTAAGTTGATTACAAGTGGAGTCCCTCAAGGTTCAGTCTTGGGACCTATTCTTTTTTTGTTATAGATTAATGATATCACGAACCTTAAAATTAATGGAAGAATTTCCCTTTTTGCTGACGACACAAGCATAACTTGGAGTGATTTTGATACAACGTCTTTACACTCTAGTATCTCCAAAGCCTTGGTTATAATTAAGGCTTGGTCCGATTCCAATATGCTTTGTTTTAATGTCGATAAAACGGTGGCGTTATCTTATAAGGGAACTTTACAACCACTTCAGGTACATAACAGCAATATTGAATACGTGGAGTCGGTTAAATTCCTGGGTTTAAATATAAATAACAACCTAAAATGGTCTAATCATATTGACACTTTAACTAAAAAACTTTCTACCGCCTGCTTCGCCATTCGATCAGTTTCAAAAGAACTAGACGTTCCTTCTGCCAGACTTACTTATTTCTCTTTATTTGAATCCCACCTCCGCTATGGCCTTCCCTTTTGGGGCTGCTGTACCACCGAGCAATTTCGTAGTATTTTTATGCTTCAAAAGAGAGCCATTCGTTATTTGTTTGGTATTAACACTTCCTTCATTATTTATTTTGGAAACGGTATGTTTGCTGAGAAAACATATAAACATCCTCCCAGAAAGGCCACAACATGTATACCCTACCAGAAACTCTAGGCATGATATATATCTTCCCATTCCTTCCTCAGAATTAATAAAAAAATCAATTATTTACAACGCCATAAAACTTTACAACAATCTGCCAGTACATTTAAAATCTATCCCTATGCTTGCACAATCTCGAAAAAACACCAAAGCATACCTCATTGAGAGACCATTTTACAGCGTTAATGATTTTTACAGCGAGTAAGTCTCTTTAAATTGTCACTAAATTCGCTTGTTTACTTAAATCTTTTGTGAGTCCAGGGGCGTAGTGATGCCGCTTCGGGCCTGTGTTCGATGGAATCGCCGGGCCCTTTGCCGAATAAAAAACGAAGTATCTATTTACGTTTATTAAAAAAATATATAACGAACATAACAAAATCACAAAAAATTAAAATCAGTATAAGCAACATAACAAAAAATATAAAAAGAAATGAAATAACTGATCTAATTAAATTTTTTTTCCTCGCCTTGTTATTTGCAAAAACCCAAAACAATGGAAGATATATCTATTTTCCTCGCAATTTGGTTCTCAATTGACAGAATTGACAACCCCGAAAGTCTTTCCTGTCCCATTGTGTTTCTGAGAAAATTTTTTATTAATTTCAACTTAGAAAATGATCGTTCGGGTGTTGCTACCGATACAGGGATACTTAGGAAAATGTAGCAAGCCGTCAAAATTTCGCTAAAACTACTACAGGAACTAAAATTTTCAATTAAAATAAACTCCATTAAATCTTTAATGGATTTGATTCTACCTAAATCGCCCTTAAAATAACTTCTAAAAGAAACTAGTTATGAAGAAATTATATCGGCAATATCATCGGAATATTTGGCGTACAATTCCTGGCCCATCGCATACAATTCATCATCAGAAACTGAATTATTATCTAAAACTTCCGCTGATATTCCGCGAAAAGTTTTATAAATTTCGCTTATTCCGGCCGTTCTATTTTGTAATTGAGATATTATAATATCTAACGTTGTATTAAAAACGTTTATTTTAAACCAGTCTTCGTTAGATTCGATTTGAAAATGATTTTTCTTTTCATTAAAAAACCGTTTGGGCCTTGTTATTCTTTTTTTGAAAATTCCGCTTTGATCCCCATTCCGCAGCCAAACTACTGGATTCACTAATTAATACATCAAAATTATTTCTTATCGTTTTGATATTTTTAAGCGCAGTAAGAAACATTTTTGATGCATGTTCAATGTTTTGCTGTTTCTTTGCAAGAGTTTTGAAAGAGCGTCAGTTAACTTTAAAATTTTTGATTGGAGAACTATTAAAAAGACAGTTTCAAATAATTCAAGTTTGTTTTTTAAAGAATTAGCTTCATCAACTTCATTTTTATTATTAGAGGTCAATATAATTTGCGATAAAACTTTTAAGATATTCACAAACCTAAACCTAAGGGCGTCCAATGCATCGTGTCTCGATGACCAACGTGTTGGGTTTAATTTTTTTAGGGTCGTCTTATTTTTACTGACAGAGTTATCAAAACATTTACTTAAGAGGGCCCACCTTTTTATGCTGTGTCCAAAAAAATGTAAATACTTTCAACCAAATCGTAAAAATTTTTAATATTTATAATATTTTCGTTGGCTTCTCGTCTACGTACTCAACCGTAACAAAGCGGATAACAACACTTAACTGATCAATTTTTGAAATATCTTGCGTGGTATCCATTATAATTGAATAAAACGATGCTTTTTTTATTTGATCAATTATTTCATTTTTTACAGCAGTACTTAATAGTCCAATTATTTCATTTTGTATTGTAGGACTTAAATATGTAACTGATTTTTTTTTCTTATTCTCTAATAAAGTTTTTAAAACCAAATCGTATTCAGAAAGCAAATTTATAATAGATAAAAATGGTCCTGGATTTGAGGAATCCAAACTTTCGTCATGTCCTCAGAATGGCATATTACTAGAAGCCAACGTAAGTGTAACTTTAATAACACGTTCTAAAATTTGTCGCCATACGGATATTTCCTGTAAAATTTTTGACTCAAGCTCATGGTCCATTGTATCATTCCTTCTCCATCGGTCATAAACTGCACAAGATTCGTTATGGCTTTGCTTCTGCTCGTGCCTAGTAATTGCCTGATTTAGGTGGTCATTAAATCCATTAGAAATACTATCTTTTTCTCTAGAAAACAACCAGCAAGGTTGGCAGTAGCATTGGTTTAAAATGGGCGAAAAACATAACCAGAGACGTTCGGTTTTTATTCCAGATTTATTAATTTTAGTACAAAAAAAATGTAGAGAAACTTCTACCTTTCTCGTCTCGAATGAATGGTCCTAATGGTCGTGATGGCTTATTGTCAATAATAATTCGTTTTTGATCACTTGTTAATTCTCGTGTATAATATCCTTTATCAGTCTGGATTTCGTCTATTACATTAATAATAGCGTCTGATTCACTTACCAACGAGTCTAAAGTAGAGTCAATACTCTGATCAGCATTAATATTTGTATCAGAACTAATCGAAGAAATGTGCTTGGATTGCTCAGTGCATGGCTCTTGTGATTCTTGTGTATGAGTGTGCATTTCCGACGTCGGCGTCGTTTCTAACTGATAACTCTCGGTTAAGTTGTCACTATTGTCAACTACAATAATTTAAAAAAATGTAAGGGCTTTTTTATTTAAAAGAAAACAGACTTACCTTTTTTTGATGTCGAGGCACTAAAAAAGTATGTTATTCTAGGGAGTTTTTTGCTTTTTTCTTGTAATGCATCGCGTTCTTTACGCTTTTGCGCACCAGATTTATGCTTATAGGTGCTCATTCTAAAACAGAAAAATACCGTATTAAAAAAAAAATAATATACTAACTTACATACGTACCTTTAGTAAAATTATTCCCAGATTCCAGTAGTACAGTCTATCAGTCCCAGATAGAATTTATTTATTAATTAGAAATAGGATCTAATTTAAAAACACCAAACACGAAAACGAAACACGTATCCAGTAAATCCACTCCACAAACTTTATTAAAACTAACGTTGTTTACCAGCCTTGTGTTCAGGGATTCCCCGATAAGCAGACGAAATTTTCGAAACAAAGCGACATCTAGACTCTAGAGGGTGTACGAAAGAAAACGCTTAATGCAGGGATCTTGAACAAGCATAATTGGCATACTATGGAGTGTTTCGGCCGTAAGCCCTACTAATGAAATTCTTTAAAAGAAACACGATACGCGAAAAGAAGTAAAAAATGGAGTTTTTAGAAAATATAAAGGAAATCATTTAAAATCTATTTGGAAACGAATAAAGAATAGTTTTTTACTTAGGTACATAGATGATTTTTATAAAATTAAAGTTGAATATTTTTTTTTACTTAATAGGAATCTTTGATATGTAGAACCGGGCCCGTGTTCCGCGGAACACGCGGAACACTGGTGACTACGCCCCTGTGTGAGTCATGTCCTAACTCGTAGCATAGAATTTTGAAAATCATCATATAGAGAAAAGAACTGTCGAACATTCACTTAAAACTTAATTCTACACTAGTTCATTATTCCTTCTGTTTAACATCACAATTATTTGTATAACTATAATAACATAGAGTTTAAGGTCGCATAGTTGCAATTTTGATTTCAATGTCATCGAAATTATTCACCTCGTACATGTGTGTTTGTTTACTTTTATAAGGGTATTAGGATTTATTAACTGTTTTGCGGCAATGTTATGTTATATTCTAACGTGTGTTTTACGATTTGGTAAATTGATAATTTACATTTTTAAAAAAGCATTGACCTATCGAAATTCTTTTCGATTAATGTTTTGATATGTCTTATTTTAGGTATATTTTGCTTTGTCCATAAAATTGTAAAATTTTTCTGCGGCAATAAAGCATACTTTTGTTTGTTTGTTTGTTTATAAAAAAGTCAACTATTTAAAAACACGTAACAACGTTAGACAAATAATATTAAAGTTAATTATTGGATGCCGCGTATTGACGATAGTAATTAAAGGCATGAAAGTTTTCTTGCTTGCATAATAATACTGTAAATCCGACCCGCTTTTCTTCAGGTAGAGATTTTTAATTTATCGCTGGCAGCCTTAGCAAATCCTTTGAGTCAATATTTGTTGACAAGGTATCTCGAATCGTGACAAACGGCTCTCCGTTTTGTTTGCTTATCTTAAAATAAACACTCTACTTACTTTACTAAACCAACAAAGCGGGACTTCGGCTGTAAATTATCAACTCATTTGTTGTTTGAGCACCGATACTCTTTATTTATAATTTTTCCTTTTCACTTAAGTTTTGTTTGTTTGTGCACATACATCTTAATCAGGTGTTTGTGTAATCATGGGCATGGTGTTTGCGTTTTGGGTTTAGATTTTTTAAATAAAGGTTTTCTGCTTGCATTTTATATTAGTGATTATTAACAGAAAAAAACCAAATCTACAAGTAAGATATTTAGTGCCATCCAGGAGTGGATTAAAAGGGGGCTATGGGGGCTATAGCCCAGGCCCCGTCGTAGGCAGGAGTCCGCGCACAGAGCTGGCGCGATGTTTTGCGGCAATTTGTTATTGAATAGGCGTAAGACTCGCGACCAGAGGGGAAAAGTAGTTTATCAGCAATTATTTTCATTTTCAAGGGCCGTCCCCAGACACATAAAACTCTATTTTCTTTAATTTATCGAGTTAGCCTTTACTTGATGGAAATTTCCATTAATTTATTTCCGTTTGACAGCTGTTTCGACCTTAGAAGAAGAATAAAAATAAAGTTCATTATTTACATATTTAGCCAGTGCCAAGATTACCTCACAGTAAGGTCGATTGTACGACGTTGCCAAGCCTAGCCAGGAACACCAATGTTTATACCAATTTATATTACGGTGAATATATTTAAACATGAAGCAATAAAATTTTCATACAAAGAATAGTAATGTGTTTCCAGTATTAGTTTCTAAGCAGTATAAAGAAATTACTTTTATTGCAAAATAGTAAAATACAAACTAAAATACCCAATCAGATTTCACCAGTAACAAGAGTTTTAGTTTGATATGGCAAACCCGATCGACAACTCCACGTATTAGACCATCCCACTGTGGTATTAGATCATCCCAATTCCATTGACAAGAAATCTTTATAGTAAAAAAGTATAATAGTCTACAGTAAACATTGTTACAGGGTCACGCGACCGGCGTGGCTTAAAAACCAATAGCGGGTCGTGGAACTACAATAAATTTTAACATTAAAGAAATTAATATGCTAAAAAATATTTTATTAGATACCAAGCTTTTCTTAGCGTCACTACTGCATGTGTTTTCAAATCTTCTAATTATATGTTACCTTACTTCAAGAAGCAGCGTTCTAAAAGTGCGGTGACATTAGATGAACATTAATTTTTTAAATATTTAATAAATAAGTTTTATTTACTTTATCTTGGACATTGCGAAACTAGGAGCTTTAGTTGACCTAACTATGTTGCGGCAATGTGAGTTTGTAAACAAATGGCCGTTTAAGTTTTCTTTTAATCACTAAGTAAACAGAAAGATTTCCTTTTCCAGGAGACATGTCTAATAGAAGATACCTTATTCACTTATTTTGGGTCACATGACGTATTGACCAATCCGATTGAGTATAACAGAACGTTTATTTCGTCGGGGGTCATGTGAGAATCTTCAGAAGTAAAATGATACAAAAAAAACTCTGAGGTGATTTTTGCCGATTACAATTGTTTTTTTCTATCAGAGAATTAAAATAATTATAGAATATACCTATACTATATTAAAATGGTCGAAGGGCATCTCACGCACAAAATAACGTACTGCGATTTCGAAAATCACTAGATTTTGAGTGAAATCTGGGGAAATAATAAAGTTTCGGATGATTTCGCGCCTTTTTTTAATTTTCACTTGAGTTGGGTCAATTTTTTATATAAGTGTTGTCAGGTAAGGAAATTTAAATGGTAATTATTTGGGTATTATAAGTAAAAATGTGTTCGTAAACGTGTTCTAAACTGGTTATTTAGGATATTGAAAATTACAAAAAAATCTTTTATTTTTTAAATTTTAGCTATTAACATGGAAAAACAATATGGCAATTGGCTATTCTATTCGTATTTAATAGCGCTCGCTTTTTTTACTTTCCTCGCAAGAGAAAAGTATTCTAGTTACAAAAAAACAAGTTTTCTCAGTTCCGTCAGTTAGTCTGTATGTCTGTCCGCGACAAAGCTGAAGAACTGCTTGTCCTATTTACTTCAAGTTATGATTAAAAATTAAAGGTCGTATGATGATGACGTGGTAACATTTTGGTAAAAATCCAATATGGCAGAACAAAATGGCGGTTTATTGAAATGTTAAACAAATATTACTAAGAAATTGCTTATCCATTTTATTCAAATTTTTCAGAAAAATTAGGTTTGACATGACCATCAACTGATAAATTTTACTACAAAACCAAAATGGCGGCCTAATAAAATATTGTGTGTCAATGCTGAAAACTACCACATCGATTATGTTCAAATTTTGTTAAAAAATCAAATATTATATAGGGATGAACTGGTAAAAATGTTGAGACAAATTCAAAATGGGGGAACAAAACGGTGGCCTAATTAAATGTTTAAAAATATCTGAAAAAAGTACTTATCGGATTGATTGATTGATTGATAACATCCCCATTTTAAATATTTATTACTAAAAATGTATGAATTGCTCACTTAATCAAATCTGTTATTATATTCGCTCGCATTTTAGGCATTTCTACTCTCATTTTTTAAATATTTACTAAAAATGTATGATATTTATTTTCAGATACCCCCAGATTCCTACTTTCTTTCAGCCAAATCTACACAAATGTTAAAATTCTGAACTCATGTTGGCATTACAATCTTGAATTTTTAAAATGTTGACGAAAATTCATGATATGCAGCTTTAGATACCCCGAATTTTAATCAAATTTGGAAAAATTTTAAAATTAGTCTGCTATGGTAGTGCCGCCATTTTTAATTCTCAAATATTGACTAAAATTTCATAACTTTTATTCTTAACCCTCTATTGCATGAATTTCCAAAAAAAAATCGATGATATTAAAAAAAATCTCTTTTAATGGCATTTCACGTACTTTTTGACCTATAGGTATTAAAAATACATTTTTTTTTCAAAATTTTTGGTTTTTGATGAAAAAGTTAAATGTTCCCGAATGGGAACTTTGTGGGCTAATGTTTTATAAAGGTGTGTAAAAAAATAAATATTTTAATTATGTGTTTATTTTAGGCAGTATGGAACTTAACAAAACAGTTTTTTTTTATTACAACAAGATGTACTTTACACTTTGAACATTTCACTCTAGATTTCCCGTTACATTGCAGAAATTTGCAACGCTCTCGTTCCACCGTCCAATTTGGCCAATGCCCAATACTATCCAATTGAACTGTTCTGGATGGTCCAGCTTCTTGACATCTTCGTTTTGGCACAGGCAAAGCTTCATTACTTGGTCGCCCTCTTTTGTGACTGTTTGGTAAACCTCTATTGCACAGCTGCATGGCCAGTTCCGTTTTGAATGTCAAAAGTGGGATAATATTGTTCTCTTGTCCCAGTTGTTTTTTAATTTTTCTGTCAAGTATCCAGGCCTTTACCACAACAACATCAAGCATGTGATAAAATATTCTGTGATACCATTTGCGGCTTTTCATTTTTATGGGGTACAAACCAAGTAATGAATCCTGGAGGTCCACACCTCCCATGTGTTTATTATAAACTCCTACAATATCGGGACAATCAACTTCCTTCCTAGTGTTCTCAGCTTTAAAAAATCTTTTGACTTTGCGAACCGGCTCAGTGCCGCAATATGATGATGCCAAAGTCACAATTTTATTGTCATACCACTGTACTGTTCTAATCTCAGTGCCTCCCAAAGTTATTGATTTTTCTTCCATTGCTCCTCTGCCTTTTGCTTTCATTTCTTTTTCGGTCTTAGGATTGAAATTTTTGAGCCGGTTTTGTCTAATAGTTCCAACACTATGGATTCCTTTATTCGCTAAGTAAGCAATAAGGGGTAGTGAAAAAAAAATAGTTATCATAATATATTTTATGATTTATATTTGAAGGCACATCTCTACATAATCGGACAATTACGTTACTTGCTGATCCTAAATTTGGTTCTCCTTGTATGACCTGCGTTGCATCTTTGTCTCCAAAAAGCTCAAAGTTGTATGATATTCCAGAAACTCCAGAAAGGACCCACATTTTGTACCCCCATTTGTGGGGTTTTTTGGGGTTATAAGTTTTTAGACTAATTCGTCCTTTGAACGGTATGATTTGTTCATCGCATGACAAATTTTCTTCAACAGGTAATTTTTTACAGGCTGTTTTTATGTGGTCTAAAACTGGCATAATTTTGTCGATACTTCTGGTATTCGCTGAATTATCTGCAAAGTGAATATTCTTCTTTAGCCTTTCGAAGCGGTTTATAGTCATCACATCTGCAATTTGTGGAAATCGAGTGTTTGGAGACCAATGCCTTCTTGTCGTCGGCTGTCGAACGAGAGAAGTCCAATAAATAATTCCAACAAAACGTCGAAGTTCCTCAACTCCTGTTGTCAATGGCATATTAGGGTTTTGTTGAACACTGTAAATGCAAGTTTGACGAGCAGTTTCAGTGAAGAAGTCTTCGGATAGAAAAAAAGAAAACAACTTATAGGGAGTGTCAAGTTGCAAAATTTCATCAGGTAAAAGTGTAGCTCCTAGAAATTGAGTATTTACTTCATCACGTTGGGTTCTGGTCTCTCTCCATTTTATTTGAGAAGGGTCGGTATAATTCAGACGTTGTCTTAGGACTGATAAGGGTATCGTGTCTTCTGGATCTTCATCACTGCTGATATTATCATCCAAATCTTCTACTTCTGGCCCAGGAAAGTTTTATTTTCCTCTCCTGAAGTTCGTCGTCGGAGAGTTCGGAATCTTCGCTTTCACTAGGCACATCCCTTATGTGAAATACTGTTTGTCGCGCAGTTTTTACTTTTTTTCCATAAAAAAGTTTGCTTGGTATATTTTGAAAACTATCTGGATCCATATTCTAAAAAAGAAAATTCAAAATTATAAATTTACTAAAAAAATATTTTTGCGGCAAAAACAGATTTTTACGCACAATGTTCCCATTTGGGAACAAAACTTCAAATATGCTATTTATTACTTTATTTTCGAGAAATATTTGAAGTAAACGTCCTAACATACAACAAACATACTATAAAATGATATTATAAAAAATTACGAAGTATTACTTACCTAAAAATGTAACTATCGAGCACTAAACGTAGCGTAAAAACACGTTATGTTTCGCCAGAGCGGATAGAATTCGAAATAACAAACAGTTTGTCTATACCTGCCATCTATTGGGAGAATGATTTAGTATTAAATATTAGCTTCCCGAGAAGGAACACCGGGCATTAAAACATTATTTTGCAAGTCGTATTTAATAAATATTTACAAAAAGATATTTTGTTCCCATTTGGGAACAAAATGTAATAGAGGGTTAAATACTTCTAGATACTGATATTTCAGCCGAATCTGTACAAATAACAAAATTCGTTCGCTATATTGGCGCCACCTATTTGATTTTTGTTATGTATTCTTAAATAATCCCCACAAATGTTAAAATCATTCGTCCGACCTGTTGACATTGTCATTTTGACAGCGCTATTTTGAATTTTTAAATGATGACATTTTTTAATTTTCCTAGGCACTGATTTTCAGTTTGGCTACAGTAACAAAATTCGTGCGCCGTATTGGCGCCGTCATTTTGGATTTCTACACGTTGTGAAGTGTATGCATGTCAAATTTGAAAATAATCGGTAATGGAAGTGCTGAAAAATCCATTACAAGATTTGAACCAGACATACAAACATACAATCAGACGAATAGGAAGCCAATAAAAGCGCGTTAAAAGCATTGATTTTAATTTAAAACCCGTATTCACTAAAGAGGTTTAACTTTAGACAAGGTCTAACTTGATAGTTACAGGTTTAAGATGACATTTTCAACAACTGAACAAATAATTTTTCTAAATGTCACAATTACAAAATGATAGTGACATAAGGCAAACATAACTAAAAACTAAAGTTTAATAATATATAAATAACTAATTTCCTTTTAAACTAACCTAACTTAATGGTTTGATTTTAGTTAGTGAAGTAGAAAACGATTAGTTCTTTGAAGTTTGTAAAAATACCTATTTGCATCATTAAGGAATAGGTATGAATCCTACTTTCTGTCAACGATAATGAAGCATGGCCCATTTTTTCGTTTTCGTACATCAAATATTTTAACAGGTCGTCATTTTGTTTCGCCATATTGAATTCATACCAATATTTTACCAGTTTTTTTTATATCAGACGTAATTTTTGTGGAAAATTAAATAAAATTAAAGTTGATCGAGTAAGTGGATTTTTTAGATATACCGAAACAGACCGACCGACAGTAATGGAAAAACATGAGGATCTGTAAAAACCCGCAACAATAATTTTTTCACGATTAATGATATTTCCTTATACGGGAAGTGAAAACTCACGCCGTCACTGGCACTCGTCAATAAATGGCCACGGCTTGGGCATGGGCCATTCCCACTTCTTGTTTTATCATAAACATTGGTCGATAGAATGTGAAAAATAGGGGAACCAGGTTGGCGCATACCCCTACCGTGATTTATGAATGAGTTGTGATCTCTACTTTAATTCTTACTCTAAGGTTTCAACACACTGTGTCTTTTTTAAAAACCAACTTAAGACTGGTACAAAAAACAAGATTTTTTAACAGTAATAAAAGAATCTACCTACCTAACCCTAGCAGATTTTAGCTATAAAGATTTAACAGTGGGGAACCGTTTAGGTCCATTTGATCGGTCAATAAAATATTATGGTTTTTCCTCTTATTAATTTCTAGACTTTCCAAGTAATTTAACTTGTAACTTATTGGCTGAATGCGACGTTTTAAATTAATTATTAAAATTATAATTTGTTTCTAATAAATATTTCGCTTAATTAGAATCAGTTTTTTGTTTAATATATGATGTTTTGTGTTCTTTGATATTTTTATAAAAAGATCTACTCGTTTGACCATATATATACTTTTTGGCAAGAACCACATTTTCATTCATATACCCCCCATTTTTGGTCCTTATTTGTGTTCGACTTGTTATTCTTAATATATCTACCTAAAGTATTATTGGTACAAAAAGCTACTTTATGATTCCGGTATATGATAATGTGTTAAACTGAATATTGCCTTTTGTATTGAAATTAGATTAAACGAAGTTGAGTGCTTTTTTATATTGTGTTTTATTTACAGTTTTGTCTAAACTGCAATCTGAGAGGTACATTAATTAAACGATGTACAAAACTATGAAAATATCAGTATATGATGGTTTACGATAATTTTCAAAATCGTGTTTATTACTAATGTTCCTGAGTTTTAAATCTAAAAAGTTTATGGACTTAGTAATCCTATATTTTTATGTAATTAATAGAATTTATGTAATTTGTTAATAGAATTTAGGAAGAGGTTAAGTTGCCTCTCTGTATTTGTGAAACAAGCCAAAATAACGTCAACGTATCTGTACCAATAAATAAACTTGTCTCTTTCAGGGTGATTTTCTATTATTTGTTCTAAATTATTTATTAATTCACAATAATTTTGATCAAGGCACACTGCCAACAAATCTAATATGTTATTCTTAACAATAGGGTTGACTTTGCTTTTTAATAGCAAATTATCCTCAAGTTCATAGCTTTAATTCTTTTTTTATATCTAGGAGCCCCTGAACACTTATATCCCCAGGCCCCATAAGTACTTGATTGGTCCTAACTAGACCTACAGTTTGTCGTACGAGACCTAAAACTTTAAATATAGAAGTTCAAAGGTTTTTCCTCCAACCTCAAAAAAAAGAAAAAACATTAGACGATTCAATCCTTTACCTGGAGCTTCCTATGCCACAATTGATTTTTTAGACACAAGATTCAAGATCACCAATTTTTCCCGCCATGTTGAATTCGTTTGATCAGACATTTTAGGAAATAATGAACATGGAATGATCCTATTTGCCGTCAGATGCCGCAAAATAAAATCAGTCCACTTATTACTGAAGTTGTTACAGCAAATTCCCGTGAATTCCAAATGAACAGTGCCTTTCAACAAGATCATTTCTATCCGAATGTCAGAAATTAATTAAATACAGTATATCTAAGAAGATAAATAAGTAGGCGAAACCCCATAGAATGGCCTGCACGATCGCCAGACCTTACACCTCTTGTCTATATTAATTTTCATAAATAAGGCAGCAATTAATTAATTTTTCAATTTTTTTACGTAGACGGCCATGGATATTTAACAATCGTAACGCCGAAAACAAAATCCTCGCGCTGCTATGTCATTACAGTTGTCATTCCGATCTTCTAATTAATGACTGTTATCTCAGAACCAGAAATTTGAATATTTTGAAAAATGTGAATGATGAATAATTGTTTTATATTGTCTAATAAAAACGCCAATCAGGCTGCAGAGTTTTATCATAACAGGTTAGTTATTTTTTATCATCGAAATATATATTTTAGAATTTATATTTGTATTAATTTTGTTAGAGAAAAAGAAGAAAATCCGGTAAAAGAATATTTTAAAAAATTCAATCAAATCTATGACAATATGGGACTGTTTGCAAACTTCGGCCGCGTGCCTATAACACAGAGAACAAGGAATCTGAGGTTAATGTTTTAGCTCTTATTCAAGCAAATCCGGAAACACCATGTGGAAAAATGGAAAAAGATATAGGGGTAGACTGGAGTTCTGATTTGGTGAAGATTTGGCTTCAATGCTTCCTGCTTTATTTTTTAAGGAAATCTAAATTCTAAAAGACATTTACAAATCCTAGAAGAAAATTATTTCTAATTCTGAGAGATATCCTCTTAGCCCGACTGAACAATATATTTTTCCAGCAAGACGGAGTTCCAGCCTATAATGCAGGAATCGACTAACATTTTCCAAGAAAATGGATAGGAACAAATGGACCAGTTCGATGGCCACCACGGTCTCCGGACCTTTCGGATCTAGATTTCTTTTTGTGGGGCTATTTAGACAATAAAATGTATGCAAGGCAATATGACAATATAGTACAATTAAGAGCGGCCACTGAAAATGTATTTGAACAATTGCAGAGACAATCTTTTATATTAGAAAACGCTTTAAAAAGAATGCAAAAACTTTGCCAGATATGTAGGGCATATAATGGTGAGAAATTTGAACAATATTTGTAAACTATATTTTTTAAGCTTTTGTTAAAGTTTTTCTATTATGTTTTTCTTATTTGTGACAGTCTAATTTTGTAATATAGTTTAATCTTTAAGTTAACATTCATAATGTACTATTTTAGTGTTAATGTTTAATAACTGATATGTGCGCTTTATGGTTTTATAGTTTAGTTAGATTACCCACATCTCAAGCGAAGATTTCATTTGTTATACCGGATTATATTATAATGATTAATCGATATGTATAGCGCCACCTATTATCAACAACTATCAGTATTGTTTAACTAAAGTAGTTCACCACCCCGTTCTAAAGAAACGTTTTACTGCAAGTTCGAACGTTGTTACATGGATGGCGATGCCTATATCCATACAATATCATTCATCAATTAAAAATTATAATTATTTAAAAAACGAAAACCCAAATAACATCTAAAGATATTTATTTCTTAATATTACAGAGTAAATAAGAATTTAATTTTAGCAGTCTTGAAAATCTGTTTTGCCTCCTTTATGGAAGTTTTGGTCTTCCGATAATCTTGTCAGGATGCTGCATTTTCGACTTCAAACCTCTATTTTTAGGGTCCAAACATATCTTTTCTGTTGCTGCAAATAACAAAATACAGGCAAATAATGCACCGAATTTTTTTTTTTGCATGTAAGGTCGATATTTTGTATTAATACTCATATGTAGGAATTTATGTTTATGAAACACGGTTATTTTGATAAATATTTCTATTTTAGATATATATAAGATTGTTTTTACATGTTTATTACTTTATTTTAAGTTTACCCTACTTTAATTGTATCCTTTTGGCCCTGGCTATCTAACACATAAGAGTAATATTAGTACGAATTCTTTCACTTAACTTTGGTCTATAAACACATAAAATTTCTCGATTTAAAATCAATATTGATACCTTTTTTTTTTGGATTAGGTAGCAGTTGCATATTAGTATAACTAAATAGGTTCTGTGTAGTGTTTTAGAAATCCAAATTAACTTCCTTAAATATTTCCTTTTTCAATAATTTTTTCATGATTGCATGAGTATTTAGACCCTTATATGTCCTGAATTATTACTCGACCATTTTTTTGTCTTCTGTGAATTGCCTAAAATATTTCGTTATGAATAAATCTCTTTTAATGGTAAAATAACAAATTTATTTGTATTGTATTGTTGGCAAAATTTCATTTAAATTAAGCCTAGGTACCTTTTTGTTGTCAGAGTTTATCCACTTCCCCATTTTGAAATCAATTCCCCATAGCTTTGTTGTCTGTTTTAGTTTCAAGTTGATTTTTCGTGATAGCCTTTTCAACTATTATTCTAATTATCTAAGTTTTGGAAGACAGATGTTTGTTTACTATTCGTTTTGCCTAGTTCAGACTATAATTTAGGGTTATGGGACGTGTCACTTCCTAAGCGCTGTCACTCGCTGCATCTGATATGCCCTCATTCTGTAGGCGCATGCTAAGTTACCAACTGTTGCCAAGTTTATTCTCAAGTGGTTGCCGTTTGAATTTTAAACCAATCAGTGGTCGTTTTTCTTGCCCTCGAATCCCTATTTTAAATCATTTCAAGTTCCTCTTGACAACACTGATGTCACCTGGAGCAATCTAACCAATGATAATTCGGCATCCGAATTGAGTAAATTTTAGAAGGTAGAACGGAGCTGGTTCCAGGAAAGAACTACTTTTTGACTTCACATTTCTGGTCTCCTGTAACATCGAAAGGTCTTCAGCCCGAACTGGGGAAAATAAAATCCAAGTTTTTCTTAGGAATCCGTTAGGGGGATTTCTCCTCAGCTTCGAACTAATTTACTTGGGGTTTTGTATTTGTGAATTTTATAATATTTTGTAACCTCCAAGTAATCTCTCTAAGAGAGGATTTTTGGTTTTTTCCTGCCACGTTGTGAAAGAAGTCTTCTTGTCCGGGGCGTACTAAATTCCATTGAATATGGTCCTAGTACGGGGTTTTAAGGCTCCCTTTGACTTGAACGACCAACATTCCTCCCTATAACTTCTAAGGTCTTGTCTACTGGTACACCTTCCACCGGTTGCAGTGACGTATCACGCTGGGACGCTTGTCCAATTGGTGAACCATTTTTATTTCACACGTATTCTATACTAGTGTATTTTTTTGTTTTGTAAAGGTATTTCCAAAACTAATCTTTTATTAAATAGATTTTATTGTTTTAGAGTGTGTTTTATTTAGCTCATATTTTCTTTTCGTTTTCAGTTTTTTTTATTAAATAACATTCTTTACTTTAAATTACAATTTTTTTTTATAAAAGTATCAAGAACAAGTGAGTGCCGAACACATCCAGGGGTTTTCCAATTTAGGCCGTAATAAATTGGTGGCGCTCACCTTTTTTACTTATAATTTTTTTTCACGCCCACTCTTCTCCGGGATAATAGAGCTTAGGGCATTGACATTGCACAAATTAATAAAATAAAATATTTCTTATTTTATTATTTAAAAAAAAATAAGAGCGTAGCAATCTTGCACCCTACGGTTATCAACCAGAGCAAGGGTAGCATATTATTTCATTAAATAAGTTTGTTACTTCCTTATTAGCAATTTTACTTTTATAATACGTTTCATTCAATTAAAAAATATGATTTTGGTTTTTGCGTTACCATGGTAAAATATCTATGGCCGCCTACATAAAAAAAATTAAAAAATGCATTTTGCGGTGTTATTTATGAAAATAAATTACACTATGACATATTTTTAAGGCGTTCAGTAAGCCTGATATCATAAGAGAAAACTATATAGGTTGTCCCATTTAAAGAAAAGCAAGTTATGTCAATATCTCAAAAAGTATGACATTTGGAAAAAACCTGAGTACACCATTGGCTTTTACGGAAAAAGTATTATAAAGACCCGTTTTCACATTTACAATAACTTTTAAAATAACCGAGATACGGGAGGTACCTGAAAACGACACATTTTCAAAATCACCCTGTAGTACAGAAACTATGACGGTTAGCTAAGATGTGTTTGTGGCATCTTTCATTTTCAGGAAAAAGTAGCATGGTGTCCTGAAAACCGCATCTCTCTCTACTCATAAGCAAGAAACACCGTAAAACCTACGAAAACAGGACACCCGGTATATGTACAAATATTTTATTAAATAACTTTTGTGAGTAAATGGTAAATAAATACCTTACTTTCCCTGATAAGAGAAAGGATTCATTACGAAAAAATTTCCGGATAAAGGCAATTTACCGACTCTTTTTCTGGTACTGATTAGTTCCCAGATTAACAGCTTTGTACTGTAATTTGTCAGTCATTGAACCGTTTTTAATTAATAGATCAATAACGAGAACAAACTTTAATTAGACGAGCTCGTTTATAACCATTTACGATTGTAAGAAAGCAATTGAGATTCTAGATCATACAAGTGACAGTTGCGATTCGCCAAGCTGAGGATGCTTAAAATATATTATTCTGCGAAGCTGGTTTTAATTAGGCTTCATTTGCATGTAAGAAACCGTTGTAAAATTTCTGATTTAGAGTTCTATAAATTTGCTTAGAAATTAAATCCGAATAACAGCAGCGTCTAACGAACCAGTCGAGGTTGGTCGGTTTGTTCGAACTCTCTAGTAATTAATTGTTATTTATTTGACCAGCAGTTTTAAATTCGCCTATACAAATTAGAATTCCAATAAACTAAAAAAAAATTCTAATTAAACCTTAGGGGTAAGAAATCCTTATTGCAAAGATCTATTTTACTTTTGAACTGACAGGCAACTATTTCAGTGAGGTATGTACGGGGGTATACCCTCCCCGCAGAGACGCTAAGTTTTAGAGGTAAATTGAGCGCAAATGGTCAGGAGACACAATAATGCTATACATATTCTCGGCCCAAACTAAACTTTGAAAAAATTTACAAACATTCTATTTAGCCGCCATTTTGTTCCGACATCTTGAAATAGTACCACTGAATGATTCAGTGTTCAGAGCTCGTTGAGTAAAGATCCCTGAAGATGCCTCGTGCAATCGAAAGCGAAACGTCGGATAGTAATTCCAATTTGACACGGTCTAATGGCAAGAACCATGATTTCTGTAAATCTTTGTTTAATGTTTTTGCTCTTGAACCTCTATTTCAGTATTTTTACCATTCCAATTTTCAATTAAAACAATGAACTAGTTAAAGTGCGGGACACGAAAGAAAACCGGGCGGAGTCAATCGGTTTAGGAAGGTCGGCCAAGAAATCTCCTTAACCAGTGGTGTTCCGTCGTTCTTTAAATAATATGGCACTCCTTTTTGACTATACGCATTTCAGATAATTAAAAAATGTAACTATGCTTAATGAACCTTTGTCTATATTTGTCTGTTTTCTTTCGTGTACCGCACTTCTATATCTCCTTTGTGTTGCAAAAACGGCGAACTTTCGAATTTTAAAATGATTTAATTTTGATTTTTCTTGATGGATTTACTTATAAATATGTTTTTTCTTGAGTTCTGTCATTAACGGTTCCCGGGCTACTGCCTACGTCCACTATTATTGGACCACCTAGTATAGTGATACACGATTTACAAGTCCAGATTTTACAAGGGCAGGCAGCATCAGATCCAGTGAACGAGATTTATCAAAATTTTAATTTATGCATTTCGACTTTGGGCTACTCTCGTATGCCAAAAATGGCCGTCTGTCTCCGTTTGTCATATTACTTTATACAGGGGCCGTCATTGTGAAGTACTATACAGGGCGTTTCCTAATTGCGTGCTGATGTTATTATGTCCTAAAATTCTTAATTTTTTGAGATACAGGATGGTAAGGTTTAAAAAGAAAACATTTTTTTTCATCCCAATTCTGATGCTATAGTAGATAACTGCATGAAATTTGATACACATCTCCTATGCATTAAGGAGCATACGGATTTACCCAGGTTAATTATATATTCACGCCACTGGTAGAAATTTCAAATTGATTGTTAATAAAAAATGCCCTTTTATGCATAACAGACATGTATCAAATTTCACACAGTTATTTATCTATAATAGCATCAGAATTAGGATTTTAAAAAAATGTTTTTTTAAAACCCTGTATCTCCAAAGTTAAGACTTTTAGGTTCATATTAAACTTTTTTCTTAAAAAGGTCCAAGAATCACCCCCCTTTAACAATAGCACGCAATTAGGAAACGCCCTGTATAGTACTTCACAATGACGCCCCCTGTACAAAGTAATATGACAGACGGAGACAAACGGTCACTTTTGGGGTACCCGAATAGCCCAAAGTCGAACTGCATAAGTTAAAATTTTGATAAATCTTGTTCACTGCATCAGCTGGTTCCCCTACTATAACTACATTGATGTGTTAATTTTGGAAAAATATGAGTTCCGTAGTTTTTCAAATATTAATTGCGATATTAGATATTTTTTGCCACGCGGTATTGAACAGAAAATTAATTATTTATTTTGTAAGCAGTTTATTGACTACTTTATGAACAATTTTACAAAATATATGAAAAAAAAAACTAAGTCATTTTTGAGGTTGACGGCTGTGATTCTAATAGTTCGATTCCTTCTAAATCGTTGTTTTCTTCTGAAAATAATGAGGTTTCGTCGTCACTACTTGAAGATCCCAGTGTGATAACTAAATCATCAGTAACCGTTTCAATTTTGCCATCTCCTTCCCAGTATTTATCTTCAATAGAACGAACATGTTTAACATACGATTTCCAATGTTCAGCCGATATAGAGGCAGTCGCCTCAATATCGTTATTTTATTTAAATCTTTAATCGAAACTTCACAGGTGTTGCGGTCTCGAATATATTTTTTTACTCCTGCCCATGCAAGTTCAATAGGGTTGAGGTCGCACATGTATGGAGGTTGCCTTATAGGTGTATGACCGAGGTTACGTAAAAGACTGTCAATTTTATACTTTTTTCTCTAGGCTTGTTAGCTGATATTACTTCATATAAGTGATATTTTCTTCATGTTGGATCACATTCAAGATTGTTTGATTTAAGCCACGATATCAGATGAGCTTTTGTGGAGTATTCAATTGGTACTTTATCTTCTACGTGAGAATGATAAGACGCATTGTCCATTACCACGACTGATTTGGGAAAAATGTTAGGTAGAAGCTTCTCGAGCAACCACTTTTTAAAATTACCTCTATTCATCTGTCCATGATAGTCTCCAGTTGTTAGTCCCGAGCGAAAAACTAAAGCAGCACCTGGAACAAATCCGGCTTCTGAACCAGCATGAAAAGCGACTACTAGCACACCTGTAACACTTTCACTTTGCCAGTATTTGTCACTGTCATATCATTATCTACCCAGGTTTCGTCTAGATACACAATATAGCGTCCTTCTTGCCTATATTGCCTTACACTTGATAGATATTTCATCCGCCAGTGAAAAATATTTGGTCTCTCAATGAGTAATTTTCGTTTATTTTGGCACTTGCGCCAAACAAAACCACGATCGTAAAAACCGATTTGTGGTTTTATACCCGTACGGAAAATCTATTTTGTCCTTTACAGCACGAAGTAGGGGTTTGCAGGTGGGAACCTTCTTCAAGTTTATATAAAAATCCTCTATTGTTCGTTGAACTACTTGAAAATCACCATCGTCAATTTTATCTTATTATGATAATCGGGGTCTTTTTTTACCAGAAGATTTTAAAGGTGAAGTAGAACATGAGCGATCACTATGTTCTCTTTGAATTTTTCTTACACTACTTTCCGAAACACCATTGTAAAATGCAGCGCGTTCTGTTCGAATTTGAATTGGAATAGAGAAACTATTATTTTCAGCTTCTCTAGTACAGGCCTCTACAATGCTCGCAATAACTTCACGTGCATCGCTTAGAATTGTTTTTCCTCTTTTGCTCGCCATCGTTACTTCGAAATAATAATTCAAATTCAACGCAACGCATTTATATAGAAATTAAAACAAATGCTCGAAATGTATAGGCGTCACTGGAAATAGCTAGAACCTTCTAGCGGCAAGTGCATGGAGACTCTAGGCACATCCCAATTACAAGTGGACCAGTGCGAAATTTACTAAATCTTTGATTAATTTTCCGTACCGCTTAGCTGGCGCACTTTATAGGCGAAGCGGCAAACTATTACAAATTTTACTTTTCCGCTTGCTTAAGACTATGAACCTTTATTTTAAAGACCGCCCGGTTTTCTTTCGTGTCTCGCACTTTAACAATGTACTAGATGGGACAAGCAGTATTTTTTGGTTTCAAGTCAGTTCGCGATAATTTGAAACGCACTATTATTTCTTCTATTCATTATTCTTGTATTATACAATATATAAAAAAATTATAATTTGATGGTCAAAGTGTACGAGACAAGGAATTCTAAGAGTGATTATTATTTTGATGTACCAAACGAAAAAACACTATCCACCCAAGCACTCTACGACCCTGTGCCTTGACATCAAAATGAAGACATCTTCGAACCCCTACAATAGTTGTGCAATAAATAAATCAACCGAACCCAAATCTAGACATTAAGTTGGAAATCCAAAACGAGCGTCGGTACTTATCAAACAAAGTGTCGGCTTTCGACACCTTTCTCGTTTGAGCTTTCGCCTCGCATTGTAAATGTAGTAATTTATATTTCCAATCTGTGCTTTGCGTTTGCCGCGGCCCAACGAAACTTTTGATTTGTAAGACGGCTTTCTGCAGCAAAGCACCATTGTGAGTTCGACTGAAGCTCGTCGGACGATTTCCGCTTTTAAATTACCAAAAATGAGAGAAAACCTAGACTTGGCAGGGGCGTAACAAAAAGCTTACAAAGTGCCTACACAACTTTATTTTAACGGGCCGAATTAATAATGTAGGGCAACATTTTTATTGAAAAGCATTATTTAAACAGAAATCTAGTTGCCAATTTCTTACCTAATTATTAGGATCCTAGATATTGGTACGATTCTCAGAGAATTTAATATTAGTTAAGCCGCTATTTAAAAAAGGTGATAGCGCTGATTTATCTAATTATAGACCGATTTCTCTTATTACAAGTTTAACAAAGGTTTTTGAAACCGTAATAAAAACAGGTTTAACAAATTACCTAAATAAATATAAAATTATTTCAGATCAACAATTCGGATGTAGGAAAGAGAGAACACCTAAAATGCAATAAGTTATCTTAAAAACAAATTTACAAATCTGTCGGTAGTAGACACTCTTGCATGGGTGTTTTCTTAGATTTAACCACGGCTTTTGACACAGTAAATCATTTGATGTTGTTGGAAACCGTGGGAAACATTGGGATAAATATAAAGCCATATACACTTGTATCAAACTACTTATTAAATAGATTTCCAATGGTAAATATAAATAATTGTATCAGCGATAAAAAGGAAGTAAAGGAGGGGTGCCACAAGGTACAATATTGCGATTCTTCTTAAAATTATATTATTGCAAATAACATCTGGAGATTTAATAAGTTTTGCAGACGACAGAGTTATTCTTTTTACTTCCAATTCCTGTGAATGTCTGAAACAAATCATTGAAAGAAAGTTAGAATACGTTTTTAGTTGATTTACCACTTAAAAATTAACTATTTATTTTATTTATTTTGTATGTATAAACTTCACTTCTTTTTCATATAAATTACCAACATATACTCAATTAAAAGTGAATTATAATAATTGTCCCACATCAATAAATAATGTTTGTTACATACAAATCTAGAGATTATCTTACTCTCACATTAAATCGAACAATTAGGTCATTCTTATATAGATTCAAATTTTTTGTTCAACGTTTTTAATATTTAAAGAAATTAAAATCCTTTAGTATAGACTCATACAAAGTAGTCTTCAATATGTCATTTTGGGTTGGGGAGGCACTATGGACACTCATCTAAAAAACCTACGAACGTACTTACCCATCAGACCTTGCTTTCAAGGAATCAAAGCTCTTTGACATCGGACAGCTTTATTTTTATCATAGAAAGAACTAGAAAGAAAATAGTTCTTTTTTTTATATTAAGCAATATTATTAAGATAGCCACTTAATATTATTTTATATATTAAATGCCGAAGGACTAAATAAGAAAATTCGCTAAATATGTATTTGGTTAAAATTTTTTGGTTGGCAAAAACAAAAATACACAAAATGGCAAGCGCCTCAATAAAGTCGAAAGGCGGTTCGAATCAGTAGAACAATCAGGATATGTTCTGTTTATACAGCCACTTAATGAAAGTGAGATTTTTTTATCAATCACCAAAAATTATGAGCCCCGCTTGACCTAAAAATCTAACCACTTATACAGTGTCATTTATTTAAATGCGGGTCACCCCTGTGCAAAGAAAACTTGTTTTTTTTTCTATTGTGATAAGAAAAAAATTATTTTGCAAAAATAATACACACTTTTGTTAAAAACACAAGATAATTAGTTATTACTTCCCTCGTGAGATTTTTTCAAATCTTTACGTTTAAGGGTCCCTAGATGCCGGAAAACATGTTTTCTCAATTCCGTCTGTCTGTAGGTATGTCTGTCCGTCAGTCTGTCTGTTCGCGGCATAGCTAAAAAACTACTTATCCCATTTTTTCAAATTTCAGTTTAAAATTAAGGGCCATGCGTGCGAAAAATACAGGTTATATATATAATATATATATATATATATATATATATATATATATATATATATATATATATATATATATATATATATATATATATATATATATATATATATATATATATATATATATATATATATATATATATATATATATATATATATATATATATATATATATATATATATATATATATATATATATATATATATATATATATATATATATATATATATATATATATATATATATATATATATATATATATATATATATATATATATATATATATATATATATATATATATATATATATATATATATATATATATATATATATATATATATATATATATATATATATATATATATATATATATATATATATATATATATATATATATATATATATATATATATATATATATATATATATATATATATATATATATATATATATATATATATATATATATATATATATATATATATATATATATATATATATATATATATATATATATATACAATATATATATATATATATATAGAGAGAGAGCCTGTATTTTTCGTTAGTCCCGAGTTTCTGGTAAAGCGATTTTACCGATTTTTGTATATCAAATTTTGTCTTATAATTAATAAAAAAAGTTATTTTTTTTTAACACGCTTTAAAATTGTAACAAGTATTCTTTAATTATTTATTTATTGCCTACAAAATTACAAATGTACTAAAAAAGTAAGCGAAAAATGGTGTCAAATCTAATAAAAAAATGTTTGAATTAAAATTCACTGGCTAATATCCAGGAGCTAGTGGCAAAAGCTCTGAGAATCGGTATAAGGAATGTACAGAAACTTGTGCATGAATAAAAAAACATAATTTACTTCCGAAGAAGATTAAGATATGTACACGAAAAAATCCAAAGGCAAAAGACTTAAGTTACAATGCAAAAATGGATATTCATAACGCAATTTATGATTTATACACGTCAAAGACTAATATAATCCTTCAGAAACTTTTTAATATTATAGACTAAAAATATCATCATCACTTAAAAAGTCCTCATCTTCTGAGTCGTCCTCAAATGGCGCAATGATCATTGGTGCTATTTCGACATCTAGAACTCGTTCTCGATTCCACCAATCCCATATTAATTTCTCCGTATGTTCCACAGATTTCTTCCAGTACTCCGGCGTAATATAATTTAATAAATCTGGCCAAACAATTTGCACTTCATCTGATGTAAGACCATCGTTCACGTGTTTTTCGTAATATGATTTTGCCCCAGCCCATATTAATTCTATTGCGTTAAACTGGCAATGGTATGGCGGCAGTGGTAAAACCTCATGTCCATTTTCCCGTAATATTTCATCTACGGCATATATTGTTGGTTTTTTAATAAATTTTGCCATTAAAAAAAGTTCTAGTTTCAGCATATTTGGTAAAGGATTTTGTTTTTGTTTTATTAGCCAGTCATAAATATCACTTTTCATCCAGGATGAAGTAGGTTGCTTACTTAAGTTTCTTGAATGATAATATGCATTGTCCAGAATTATTAAAGATGGAACATCTAAATTTGGAATCAGTTGTTCTTTTAACCACTTTTCAAACAGTTCACAGTTCATATTATCATGGTAGTCCATACTTTTGGATGTTGAAGAAATCAGTAAACTTGCACCTGGGAGAAATCCTGTTGAAGAACCTGCATACAAAATGATGAACCGTTTTCCCGTCCCACATCATCTTGTTTCTCTTGACACTTTTTATAGACTCGTCCTGCCAAGATTTCGAACCACTTCCATTAGAAAATATCCAAGTCTCGTCTAAAAATACCACTTGTCTAAATTTTGAATTAACATTTTCCGTGTATTTCTTTAAAAACTGGATACGCTGACTTGCTATATGTGGCAACTCGTATAAAGTTAATCGTAAGTTGCATTACGAACATCCATTTTTACATTGTCACTTAAGTCTTCTGTCTTTGGCTTTTTTCGTGTATATTTCTTAATCTTCTTCGGTAGTAAATTATGCTTTTTTTCATGCACAATTTTCTGCACAGTCCTAATACCGATTCCCAGACCTTGTGCTACTGTCTCCTGGATATTGGCCGGGAAATTTTCATTTTCGTAATATTTTATTAGATTTAACATCATTTTTGTCGCTTGTGGATGCAAAAAACTCGAAAATTGTTTCCTATTACTCATTTTGTCACTGACTTATCAATCTGACTTTGAAGTGATATCGCTCAAAGATTTTTGCAACTGCTGGTATTTATATGTTTACCCTCTTTTTTCATATGAAAACATCATAGGTCTATCTAATTCATCTTCCGGATTTTATGCGGAGGATATGATTACACGTAATAAATGAAAAACAAACTTAAAAAGTTTGTCGTTGATAAATCGTATGACCCGCACGATAACACTGCTTTTGACTATATAAGCAAATTCTTCAAACTAACTGCTTTTATCAAAAAACCAAATGTTGGCTTCAAGCCAAAGACAGCAAATATTTTTACAAAAAAAACATGAATAAGGCGCCAGATGATATATATCTTTTGTTGAAAGTTGCGACCATTTTTGGACTTGCAGGCGCCTGCAGAAGAGAGGAATTAGCAAAACTAACAACAGTTGACATTGAAGACAAGGGAAATTTAATTGTGGTCAAAATTCAGGATTCAAAAATTACGCTTGACGCTCTTTTGCTACATCCGACGAAATTAACAATGGAAAGTATCTACTATTTTATAGAAATTATACAGCCTTTCGACCACCATCAACAACGCATCAACGTTATTTTATAAATTTTAAGAGGGAAGTGAACAACGCAGTGTGTTGGAATTAACAGTTTCAGGAAGATGCCCTCAAAAATTGCCGCATTTCTAAAATTGCCCAACCCTAAACTCTACACAGGGCATAGTTTTTGTCGCTCCTCTGCAACTTTGCTGGCCGATTCCGGAAAAGAACTTATCGATCTAAAGCTTTTAGGAGGCTGGAAGGCATCAACAGTAACGGAGGGATATATTAATGACTTAACTACATACAAAAAAGAGTTATGCAACAATTTTTAAGTGGCAATGCAAAAAAACATCCATTTGAAATACCAGGTTTGTCAATTTGCGAGAAAACCGTTGAAGTTCCATTTTATTCATTAACGCCCGATAACGAACCACCTTCATCAGCTTTCCCAAGAAACCAGTTGCACTCAGCTTTAAATTTGCAGCATGCCACGAATTGTACTTTCACTATTAATATTGTTAATAATAATAAGTAATATGTTTTCTTTTTTATAAGGAATATTGTTTTATCCGCGCTTAGAACCCAGCTATATAAATAGGTAAAAATTTGTAAAATTTGTAACACTCGTATCATCGGAAAGTATCACTTTACGCACTTGTTAGTAAAACAACTATTAAATATGATTTTCGAGAACAAAGTGGCGCCGAAAAAATCTAACTTCAGATTTATGATCAGTACCCCAGAATCTACTAACGTCAAAATTGTATTGCATTATAAAGTACTTATTTAAAGAAACGCTACTGATGCCCTACCGAAAGAAAAGATAATTATATAAGCCCAACTCAAACCAGTCGCTCGCGTAATAATGTCTGTTTTTCTACAGAAGTTATGTCTCAATAAGCAAGCGGTCCCTTTGATCTTAGTTACCTGGGTGACGCAATCACAAATTCGATGGAACTTGCTGCAATTGGCCACGTAATCACTAATTACAGTTAAGTGTTGTTATTTAACCACACCAAATTTCGGTACTAATCCGTTTCGGTTTGGTTATTTTAGATTTCTTACGTGAAGGCCTCGTTTTACATTAAGTACAAGGAGGGCTATGAAAATGACATTTCCCTCTAATAGACAAAACCGAAACGTCTAGGAACGATGTAGTCTTGTAGATGCTTATTGCAATCGCATCACTGACTAGTTAGTTAAAAAAACACGTATACATATTTTACTGACATTCACGTCTTACTCAGAAAACGGCAAAAATCTATATAAACTCATAGAAATTTGTTTTGTTTTAAGGTCACATTATTAGACTTTATTCTTTGGCAGAATGTTTCACATGAAACACAAATAACGTCAATATAGAGGGTGATTCAGACACACGTGTTTTTTACACAAAATTTTACTACATTTCTGAGTTAATAGCTCAAAATTATGCTTATCGTGTCAAATGATAGCCCCAATTTTGCTTTGAAAGGTGCTTTTAAAAAACATTGTTAACTTTTTCCGTTTTTTAACTATAGACATTTTTCTTAACATCTACATAACTGTATGATTTTTTTGTTGTAAATTTTTAAAATAAGTAAAGGTGGCTTTGAAACAAAAACTCATCGATTGTCGTACAAACGCTCTAA
The DNA here is from genome assembly GCA_030620095.1 of Kuschelorhynchus macadamiae. Taxonomy (NCBI): domain Eukaryota; kingdom Metazoa; phylum Arthropoda; class Insecta; order Coleoptera; family Curculionidae; genus Kuschelorhynchus; species Kuschelorhynchus macadamiae. Next base: position 1,535,440 of record JAUTXW010001340.1, on the reverse strand, counting down.
AATAGAGTCAAAATGCCCAGATATAATGCGAAGGAACTTATGCGTGCAATCGGTATGCTAGAAAGTGCCTAATCACAAAGAATTGTTGTTGAAAAATTGTTTATTAAACAAAGCGCTTTATCAAGAGCATGGCGCATATATCAAAATAGTGATTCAATGCAATATAATCATGTGGGAGGTGCTGTGAAAAAAAAACAATAGTACAGACAGATACATTGTACGTCAAGTTCATTCCGAGAGGACTGCTACGTTCACAAAAATTAAAACTCATGTCCAGGTAACACAAAAAGTAACCATTTCTACAAAAACCATTCGAAATCGGTTGCATGAAGCTCATTTAAATTCCCGGCATCCTAAGTTATTAAGAGAACATGGTGTATGTTGTTTTAATTGTGTTAAGGTAGCTATACTTAATATTATTTTTTAATTGTATAATTAGCGTATTAGGTTTTTCCAATAATGTAGGTCCGATGACGCTCGCAAGAGCGAAACACGTGTCACCTTAGGTTTTTTAAAATATTTGACTGAGACCAAGATAGACTTTGTGTTTTATTTAATAGAAACGTCAAGAAGATAGCGTAGTTTCATTTCACCAAAAAAAACCTATACCTAAGAAATATAAGCATTATCGAATATATATATATATATATATATATATATATATATATATATATATATATATATATATATATATATATATATATATATATATATATATATATATATATATATATATATATATATATATATATATATATATATATATATATATATATATATATATATATATATATATATATATTTCCAGAAGATGGTCCAAGTCGAATGAACTTTTGCATGTGGATTCTAAGGTCAATTGATGCAAAAAGAAAAGCACTATTTTCCTTCTCTGTTACGTAAATACGTAATGCAGAGCTCTTGGTTGAATTACTTATATAAATATTAACAGCCATCTAGTATTTAATATTACCTATTTCCAAGTAAATACTTATACCTGAAAAATTTTATGCTGACATTTAATTCTCTTGCTTTGATGGATTTGTCTAAAATAGAAATATACAAAGATTAGGTATACTCCATTATGTTCAAGCAAACAATAGGCTTCTGGGTCTAAAAGCATTACTAGTGAGATTTTGTTGTTAATACAAATGTTCTTTTGTTATACGTTATACTTACGTACTCGAAAATATTTATGTGGCAATGCCGAAAAATGATCTCAGGTAGACATAACAAAAATACATTATATATAAGCAATAATATGTTACACCAAAAATGTCTTAATATATATATATATATATATATATATATATATATATATATATATATATATATATATATATATATATATATATATATATATATATATATATATATATATATATATATATATATATATATATATATATATATATATATATATATATATATATATATATATATATATATATATATATATATATATATATATATTGTACCGGGTGATCAGTTAAGGGTAGCGAGCGGCCATATCTCATAAGATATTGGTCGTATAGATTTGAGAAAAAAAATCATAATAAAAGTCGCCAAGAGAAATTGCTGAAAATTATTTTCGAGTTTGTCAAACGTCCGCTAGAGGGCGTAACAACCAACACCAAGTAGAAAAATGGGGTTTTTATAGAATTTTGCCTAATGAAAATATATCGATAATATCATTTTCATATTTAGTGACCATTTCCCTACACTTTTTGTCTAAAATGTTTTGTTCTATATATCAAAATAAAGCGGTGGGGGAAGTTCAATTGTTTTTTCAAACAAACCAAGATGTCTCCCGTTTCTTTTGACCGATTTTAGCAAACTTAGGCTCATATGAAAGAGCATAATTTGCTCTACAAAACGCTTATTTGGTTTTGAATTTTTGACTTTTGCTAGCGTCGCTAGATGGCGTTAACTGAATTAGTAGCATATTTTTTAGTTTTTTTCAAAAAAAACAAATGTAGTGGTATATTCATTTTTACATATTTTAAAAGGGGATAAATCTCTCTATAATTTAATGAAAATAATTTATCATCTACATTTTTTTGAACCGTTGATATTGACCAAAATATTATTTTATTTTATTAAAAAATGGCACGCCACTGCTTTTTGTCAAAATAAAAATCATTTTCGTAATCACTTATTAGTTGCTAACAAAAAGAACCTCTTGACTTTTTTTCGTTAGACGAACGGTTTTAGATTGAAAAATAAGATGTTTAACAATGAAAAATCTTAATAAAACTGTCCAACAGCAGCAGGAGCAATAACACTAAAAACAAGAACATGGAACTTAAAAAATAAACGTTAAAAATAAATTAATAGTTTTGTCGTAAATGTTCAAAATGTTGTCCATTATTTTGAATGCACTGGTCCAATCTCTTCTGGGTGGAGTTGACAGCTGTCTCAATTTCCGCTCTTGGTATAATATTTATGGCGTTTTGAATTCGGACTATCATGTCTTCTCGAGTAGTTCGTCGAGTTTTATACACCAAATCCTTTATTCTGCCCCACAGATAAAAATCAAGGCAGGTTAAATCGGGGGACCGTGGTGGCCAGAAAAATAGACTGCCTCTACCAATCCAACGGTTAGGAAAATGCCTGTTCAAATAATCTTGCACATTTCGTGAATAATGTGCGGGCATCCGCCTTGTTGAAACCACATGTTTCTTCTTACTTGTAAATGCACATTTTCTAAGAGTCTTGGTAAATCGTGAAATAAAAAGTTCAAATACATGTCACCGGTTAGATTGCCATTAAAGATGTGCGGACCGATAATAGCACCATTAATAACACCGCACCAGACGTTGACGCTCCGTCGACCCTGCTGATAATCTTCACGTAACCAGTGTGGATTAGTATCCGACCAGTAATGCACGTTATGAAGATTTACCCTGCCATTATTGCAAAACGATGCTTCGTCTGTCCACAATATTTGTGACAAAATATGATGGTTTTCCCTAATGAAGTCTCTAAGCCAGTAGCAGTAATCGAGCCTACGTTCAAAGTCAGTGTCATTTAGGGCCTGATGAATCACGATGTGATATGGATGCATTTTAAAATCCATTAATATTTTTTGCACTGAGCCATAGGATATTCCTAAATCTCTGGAGATCTCTCTTATGCTTAAATGGGGGTCTGCATGAATATAAGCCAACACATTTATAATGTTATCTTCTCTTCTTACTCTACGATTTCTTCTCAAAGTTGGAGTTGGGTGCACTTGGCCATGTTGCCTTAAACGTAAGACTAAACGATGAAAAACCATTCTCGAATGGTGTCTTCGGAGGGGATAACGCAGTGCATACTGCCTAGAAACAATCGCAGCATTTTCAAAACATTGAAAATAAATTCTCAACATATCAAAGGCTTCTTCATTCGTAAAAGGCATGATTTGTTGTAAAAATACTTTTTACATAACATTAAATTAGATGTCAATAGCAGCAACTATCAAAATGAATAACAACGTGATTGACAATTTGGTGTTTTGTTTCTTAACGTGGATCATGGCCTGCTTCGCTTAAATGCGATGTTAGTTGAGTTTGATTCTTAATTTAATTTATGAAATAATAATAAATTATGAACTAAAGCATTCTCTCGCTAATGAAATGATTATTAATGATAAAAATAATAGGTAATAATTTTATTATTGTGAGATGTAATATTTAAAAATAATTTTGAACCTTATAGTTATCATTGTTAAACATCTTATTTTTTCAATCCAAAACCGTTCGTCTAACGAAAAAAAGTCAAGAGGTTCTTTTTGTTAGTAACTAATAAGTGATTACGAAAATGATTTTTATTTTGACAAAAAGCAGTGGCCTGCCATTTTTTAATAAAATAAAATAATATTTTGGTCAATATCAACGGTTCGAAAAAAGGTAGATGATAAATTATTTTCATTAAATTATAGAGAAATTTATACCCTTTTAAAATATGTAAAAATGAATATACCATTACATTTGTTTTTTTTTTGAAAAAAACTAAAAAATATGCTACTAATTCAGTTAACGCCATCTATCGACGCCAGCAAAAGTCAAAAATTCAAAACCAAATAAGCGTTTTGTAGTGCAAATTATGCTCTTTCATATGAGCCTAAGTTTGCTAAAATCGGTCAAAAGAAACGGGAGACATCTTGGTTTGTTTGAAAAAACAATTGAACTTCCCCCACCGTTTTATTTTGATACATAGCACAAAACATTTTAGACAAAAAGTGTAGGGAAATGGTCACTAAATATGAAAATGATATCATCGATATATTTTCATTAGGCAAAATTCTATAAAAACCCCCCTACTTGGTGTTGGTTGTTACGCCCTCTAGCGGACGTTTGACGAACTCGAAAATAATTTTCAGCAATTTCTCTTGGCGACTTTTATTACGATTTTTTTTTCTCAAATCTATACGACCAATATCTTATGAGACATGGCCGCTCGCTACCCTTAACTGGTCACCCTTACATAGGGTGGTGTATATACGATAGTTGTAAGAACTGATGAGAGCTACAATTTGAAATTATTTTCGATTATACAGGGTTGAGGATAAGTTTACCACAAATCAAACTTACATTTTTTTAAATCACCCTGTATATTGTTTTATTTTCAGATTCCTCGCTTTTTGGCCATTCACCTATTATAGGGTTTATGGGATGTATACAGAGTCGTTCCAGATTTATGGCCACTTTTCGAAAATATTAGAGGTATATTTGACGTTAAGAGACTACCTATTTGGACTAGTTGTGCGAGTAAAATGAGGTTTTTCAATAGCGTTATAATGAAAATTATGTCTTTTGTCATTTTTGTGGAATGTTGCTTCGTCAGTACAGTTTCTATCGTAAGACGCATATGATTTATGTGTTAGGAGCAAGTGAATTGTTAGCGACAAGAATATATCACAAAAAGTATCCTGTAGAAGGCAACCACACAGAAGCGCTTTTGAAAAGCTTATGCATCGGTTTGACGAGACGGGAAATGTAGAATACACGAAAACTGATCGAGCCAAACCTATTTTAAATGAGGAGAATGAGATAGTGGTAAACTTAAAAGTTACAGAATATGATTTAAGCATACATCGCCCCAATTCACCGTACGGCTGACATTTTTTTTTACTAATTTATTCCCAAGCAACTATAATAGTTTATTACAGGGAAAATACTAAACTAGACATATAAAAATAATAAGAAAATATTCATAATACAAAGAGAACTACAAAGAATACTTTTAAAATGAAAAAAAATATTTAACATCAAAAACAGCAAATAATAGAAATATAATACATATCTTCTTAACACATTATTCCAGGAAAAACTTCAAGAACGTTGGATAGGAAAAACTGAAACGATTGCACGGCAGCCTAGATCCCCTAGACTTGGGAATAATGGACATTTTTCTTTGGGGCTTTGTTAAAAATTTAGTCTAACAAACACTTCTGACTACACAAGAAAATATGAAGGAAAGAATCCGATGTATTTAATAATATTAACTTTAATACATTAAGAAATGTTAGCGTATCTTATGAAAATCGTTTAAATATTTGTGTCGAACAAAACTGTGGTCGTTTCGAACATCTAATTAAGTAGTTCTTGTTGTTTTATCCGATTTGTTATTTAGTATTGTTTTTTGATTGTTATTAATTTTTTATATCAATCATTTCGTAATAACACCAGTTTTTGTTTTTAGGTCATTGTAATACCATCATTTGTATTTGTGAAATTTTTGGACTAAACCTTTTTTTATTAGTGATAATTTTTATTTTTTGAAGTTTTGAACTTTTTGACCCATCCGTGCTGGTATGAATAAGTTAAAGAAAAATGGATATTGAAAGAAGAACACTTTGCAATATTTTGCCGTAATAAACTGAGATGTCCACCTCTAATATTTTCGAAAAGTGACCACAAATGTTGGACGACTCTGTATAGACTCTAGAGACTATAAATTGGGTTAATGGCCAAAAAGGAAGCAATCTGAAAATATAATAATATACAGGGCGTTCCATTTAAAGTAATCGAGAAAATTTGTATTCAGGATATTTATTAATACTGTATCCCGTTATTAAAAAAGGCTAAAAAAACAAAACCAAATTACGGAGTTTTTACCATGCTAAAATAATTTATTTATATTTAATAAATACAGGGAACCAAATGTACCTCTGGTATTTTTGAAAAGTGGCCATAAATCTTGGATCACTCTGTATGGAAAAGAAATAAATAAATCTTGAATGACTTTGTATAAACCCCACAAACCCTATATTGGGTGAATATATATAGAATAAAAATAAAAAGGAAGGAATCTGAAAACAAAACAATATACAGGGTGTTCCATTAAAAAAAATTAGGTTTGGTTTGTGGCAAACTTATCCTCAACCCTGTATAATCAAAAATAATTTTAAGTTGTAGTTCTCCTCAGTCTTTACAACTTTTGCACATATTTTTTTTCTAATTCCCAGAGCTATTGTAATTGAACTCACTGTTGGACCCCCCTGTATATATTGGACGACAAGGCTTTCGCTTACCATAAACGTACTTTACTTGAGATGGTACATAATAAACCTTCACGATCTAGTTATAAATAGAAAATAGTGACACCCAGAACCTCAGCACTATAAGAGTAAATTTCAATGATTAAACCCTCCCTGCCCCGATAACTAAATAATTGGTAATAACATCTTTTTTCCTCTTTTGTGCGTTTATTTCTCTATTTTCTCATAATTTTTCAGTATTTATATACTTCTTCAAAATTCAAAATTGTCTTACATTTTAGTTAGTGTAAGTTCCTTTTAATTGTAAAAAAAGACAATTTCTAAAAATTATATTATTTAAAGATAGCTCTGAAGAAGAAATTAATTATCTCGAAATCTTGGCTTAATAGAGAATAAATGAAATATAGATGTTTAGACTGACTCGCCGTTAGTTCTTTGTGTGCAATGAAGTACACAGACAGTATACAGTGTGTCCTGAAAAGTTTTTAACAAATGGAAAACTTTTTATTCAGAATTAAATACTCTTTCCAGTAAGTAGTCATATAAGACGCTAGGAGCTCTAGGTTTTAGGATATTCATTGATAAAATTGAAAAAAAAATTTTTTTACAATTTTTTTTTAAGCCCATAAGAAGTACTAATAAAGCGGGTTTTCTGCGAGATATTGATTGTCCAATGGAGAATTTTCCGCAGATTCCATATCTACCTCGTACAATCTCCCACGATCTATGGTTTCCGAGTTATGAATTTTTATTTAAACCACTACATAGTTTTAACATTCGAATATAAGATATATGTTGAAAAAAGTATTTCCTCCAATACTACGTGAAAACTAATGTTCCCTGTCAATTTCGAATGTTCATAATACCTCATTACCGAATTCTCAGGTCGCTATAAAAATTTTAAAAATTTTTCAACTTTTTTTTTTACAACAAAATTTGAAGTAAAATTTTTTTCTACAATTTTTTTCAAAATTCAGTAATAAACTAACTAGATGGAGTAGATTTAGAATAAAGCATTTAAAACGTCGACAAAATAGTTCCTGAGGAGAAAGGACCTGATTTATTACTAGACTATAGAAGTGAAAAACATGCATCGACACAAAAATTGAAAATTTAAAAATGTTTTCAAGAAAGGTAACAGAACCCAATAGGTTTTGTTCTATTCAGAATTAAATACTCTTTCCAATGAGTAGTCATAGAAGACTCTAGGTGCTCTAGGTTTTAAAATATTCAATTACATTTTTCATTTTATGAATAATGTTACTCTTCATAAAAAGTTCTGCTTCCTCCGAAAAAATCTAAAATTTTCTGAAGAGAAAACTAACCATAAGTTTAGTTTTAAAGGAAAACGCCATAAGAGGATTATTCTGAGTATTCCAAAGTGTGGTAAAATATTAAATTTCATAAAAAAATTCAAATCTGAATGCAAAGTACGGGGTATACAAAAAGTTTTATTTAACAATATCGTATTAAAAAATCAACTAAGAATGAACAATGAATAAATTATGCAATCCATACAAATGATGGTTCTTATACTGGATTCTGTTATTGCCGCCCTTACCATAGCTGGCGAAATTTCTTGTACACATTGCTTGATATACTGTTTCCAGGTAATCGACGTTTTGGAATGGCCTGTGAAGATAAACCTTTTCTTTTAACAGGACATAAAGGAAAAAGTCCAACGGGGTTAGGTCAGGAGACCTGGCTGGCCACGGGATTGTAGAATACCTTCCTATTCAGCGACTTGAAAAAGTACTTTGTAAAAAATGGTGCTCCGTCGTGTTGATACCAAAATGAACGTTTGATATTTAATGGCAATTCTTCAACAAATTCAAAAAATTGAGTATTTAAAAAATTCAAGTAGGTTTGGCTCAAATTTTCCCGAAAGAAATACGGTCCTACTATTTAGTTATCCAAAATACCGCCCCAAACATTTGGTTTATTGATTGTGACGCTCTATGAGAAAATTAGGATTTTCGCCACACCACCAGTGTTGTCAGATTGGGCGCTTTCGCGCAAATTGGGCGTTTTTTAAGAATTATTTGCGCGGAAAAAAATGCAAAAAGCGCAAGGCGCAAATTGGGCGGTTTTCGAGCAATTTGAAATGGCGCTTCCTTCCGTTCGTCAATCTCTAATGGCTATTATTGGTTAACGAAGGGGCAAAACACGCTCACAACGTTGAAGCCGAGCTCCCCGAACGAGCCCAAAATGAGAGACAGATCTCATGCGGCTAAAGCCAATTGAATTAAAAAAGAAGAGTTATTGCATTGTTTGAAGATGGTTTAAAAGTAACCTCACTTTTTTAGCGGGTTTTTAAGAATTTTAAGAGTGTGTTTTTATAGTGGTTTTAATTCGTCTTGTGTTGTCCATGTCCAGAAACCTTGTCCGTGTCCAGGTCAGGCTGCTGCCTAAAAATGGCTAAATGGGCCAAATATACCAAAAAACATAATAGTGAATGGGAAAAAGAACCTCAATTTAAAGGTATTTATAATAAGAAATAAGTAGTTGTTATTAGTAGTTCGTCTTCGTAGTAGATTGTTTTTCTTTTGTGATTAATGGTTGATGGTAGCGCCGATGGTAGTATTGAAATGGTTGTGTTAGCAGTTAAAAACCTAGCTTAAATTCATATTGGGCAATAACAGTCTAAATCGAGACTTAAATGCGAGCCTAAATGCTTTCTTTTACTAATATTTATGTGAAATTGTGGGATTACATTGGGAATAAATTGGTAATTGGTGGTGGTGGTGGTATTTGGTAAAGGTATTTTCTTGTATCTTAGGTTGGTTGACTAAAAAACAAGAAGGGTCATACTGTATCCTTTGTAAAACAGAAATAAGGTCACACCGAGCTGATCTTATAAGACATTCCAATACAGCAAAGCACAAAGTACAAGCCTCAAAAATTAATTCTAATCAGCTTTGTCTTAATAGGTTTGGTAAGTATTTTTTAGTGTTTTTAAAGTAATTGTCAATTATTATTGTTATCAATGTGCCTTCAAAAGACTCACCTACTACTGTTTTTTTACAGGTATTTCCATTTCAAATGATGCCCTCAAAAGAAAAGAAATAATACTATCAACTTACATAGCCACCCATTCTTCAATACGAAGTGTGGATCACTTAACAGATATATTAAACAGGTTTTCTACAATACATCCAGGGGCAGCTTCGGCTTCCACAGCTACAGAAAATCAAGAGATTTTTCATCTGCATAAAACAAAATGTTCGGCAGTCATTCGTAATGTTATTGCTCCGTCCCTATTAAAACAGCTTGTTTCTGATGTAGGGGATAGAATAATGCATTTCTTTAGTAATTGATGAATCTACAGACATCAGCACTGAAAAACTTTTATGCCTCAATATAAAATACTATTCAGTCAAAGATAATGACTTAAAGGTTCAGTTTCTTAGTTTTATCTCTGTTATAAAAACCACAGCCCTAGATTTATATCAAGCTGTGTCTGATTTTTTGTTAAAAAATAAATTTAATGTTAAAAAATTGTTAGGTATTGGAACAGATGGGGCGTCCAATATGTGTGGGATTAATAATTCACTTTATACACTATTAAAACAAAATATGGGGATAGAAAAACTAGTTTTGGTAAAATGCATTTGCCATAGCCTTAATTTGTGTTCTTCCAAGGCTGCAGAAATATTGATATAGACTTTATGTTAAAAGAAACTTACAGTTGGTTCAAAAACAGCTCACTAAGAGTTAGTAAATACAAACAAATTTTTGATTTAATTAACATTAATACAAGTAACAAATTTTCTAGACTTACACATTTATCAACCACCCGCTGGTTATCCAGATACCAAGCTGTTGAAAAAGTTTTGTCCCAGTATATTGAACTACAAACATTTTTTGATATTCATGCAGAAAAGGAAAGGTGCCATAAGGCAAAGATTTTAAGTGACATATATAAAAACAAAAAAAATAAAATATTGCTAACTTTTATTAAGCCTATTTTAAAGCAAGTATATTGTTTAAATATTTATTTTCAATCTACTCATGTAGATTTTTATCAGGCATTTACAGATGTAAATACACTTATATGGACACTTGCACAACAAATTTTAAAGCCACAAATTCTAGAACATTTAGAAAACAACATTCAAAACTTAAAAAATTCTATGTCGTATGATCAAAGCTATCTTAATATTGATCAAGCAGATTTAGGTTATTATTTCGAACTTGAAATTAAAGACTCCGGTTTAACTGATAAAGAAGCTATTGAAATTAAAAATAAATGTAGAGAATTTCTTAAAGTTCTTATTTTAGAATTGATTAAACGAATGCCAACACATTTAGATCTTTTTAAAAAAATAATAAATATTAGCCCAAAAATAATTCTTAATCCAATACGACCTAAATTTAATGAGTTGCCAATAGATTTTATACCTAAAGAAAAAATTAATGAAATAGAAACGCAATATAGGCAACTTTTAAATGTCCAGTGGCATGAAATTTTTGAAAATGATATTCCAGAGAATACTTTGGATTTTTGGAAAAAAGTAGTTACATTAAAAAATGCTGGGGGGTCAGTATTATTTGAAGATATTTCCAAGTTTGCCTTTACTCTGTTAAGTTTGCCTACTTCAAATGCGACAGTAGAGCGAAGTTTTTCGCTACTCAATGTGATTAAATGCAAATTGAGGAATAAAATGATGTTGGGTTTATTAAACTCTATAATGATAATAAGATCCTATTTTTATGTTAATCAAATATGCTGTAAAGTGTTTGAACCAACTAAAGAAATGTTTTCGAACGTTAACTCTAATATGTATAAGCCTCAAGTAGAGGAAAATGTAGAGAACGAACACGATTTAGATGCTAATGATGTTAATGAGGTAATTCATTTATGTGACGATATTTTATCACAATAATTTTTTCTAATAAAACAAATTGTATGTAAATAAATGATTTTATTTTATGTAGTATAGTATACCTAATAATTTTTCAATTTATTATAGAAATTCTAAGATTAATGGTAAAATATGGGTAAAACTAAAATTAGACAAAAAAAGAAAAGTTAAAATTTAAATGACTACTAAAATAAGAAAAAAAGAAGAGTTCAAATTTAAATGACTTGCGCTTTTGGGCGCTTTTTCAGAAATAATCTTGCGCCTTGTGTTTTTAAAATCTGGCAACACTGCACACCACCAGCGGCAGTTCTGTGAGCATACGACTCCGTTTGACGTAAATGTCGTCTCATAGATAAATAATTTTTCTGGCGAATAAAGAATCAATTACAGCTTTTTCTTGGTACCATGCACTGAACAGGAAACGAACTTCAAAATCTCTGGGTAAAAGTGTATTAATATATCTGGGTTTATAAGGATAGAATTTGTTACGTTACCCTTTTGATATTTTCCTCACCGAGACTTTAGGATCTTCAACGACCGCTTGCAAAACTTGCATTTGATTTTCTTCGGTAGTAGACCAGGCTTGGTATTTTCTTTTAAACGTATTATCAACAGACCCAGTGGATTTAAACTTGGTCATGACACTTACAACAATAACATAGCTTATTTGTTTATCTGGATGTCTATTATTAAAAATTTCAGCCGCTTCACGACATGTTTTATAATGATCTCCAACAATTAACACAATTTCAATTTTTACCTGTTTTGTTAATTTAACTACCATGATGAAAATAACAGAAAAATATTCAATGTAATAAAATAACCAAACACTTTAATTATCTACTGTGAGTTCAATGCAAGATTATGTTTCCGTAACAACATCATGTTCAATTTTTTTCTCAGCCTATTCAGTTTTTTTAGTAAATAGCGTAAGGGCAAAACATTACATTTTCTGCTCAGTGGCGGCTCGTGGTGTCTAAAACTGGTGAGGCGAGAAAAGGTTAGTTACTTATAATACGTAGACGGCGCCGCAGGCGAAAAATTTTTGGGCTTCCACGCCCAAATTGACTCATTTTTATGATTTGTTTTTGTCTTTTACATACCAATACCAAGATATATGTCCAATTTTTCATTAAGTAATTTTTAAAATAAAAATTATTACACAGATATAAAAATAAAATAATAATCTTTAAGATATTCACTCAATTTTCATCTAGTTCGTTTTATCCTCAGATATATGTACATATATACTCTTCTCAAAGATATATAATATACACATTTTTCATCATTGGATTTTTTTATAAAAAATATTTAAAATACTTAATCAAAATAGTCAGAATCGAGTTTAAAGTGTAATAAACCTGTAATAATCTAATATGGTGTGGACAGTAATTTTTTTATAAAAAACCAAAACTGTTTAGGCAAATAGGTATGTGGATGGTGCAGTTAAGTCACTTTTTGTAAATTAAATTAATGCGCCTGTCTTTTAAAGAAGCAAATTTCTCAATGATTTTGTCATAAAAGTCACCATTACATTCAGAAAGTTTAACTAATAACTCTTTTTCTATTGCCATGATCGACAGGGCTGAGAGCCTATCTTGAAATATACTATTTCGTAAGTAGGTCTTTATTCGCTTTAAGCACGAAACATCTCTTTCGGCCTGTACACTTGTTAAGGGGATTGTCAAAACTAATGTCGCAAGTCGATATACTTCACAAAATACTGAAATTAATTCTAAACTATTAATTTGTTTAAGGAGTTCTTGAATATTGACTTTATAAAATTGTTCATCTCGGTAAATTATGCTTAGCTCATTTTTGAGGCGGTCTTTGTCAAACATTCTTGGATACGTTTTTTCTAACGAATTTAATAGACTAATAGGAAATTCTGTAGCAAAGTCTTTGTATTTTGATGTATTAAGAAGTTTCACAAATTCCAATTTGTGTAAATCTTCAAACCTGATGTTAATTTGAAAAATTATACAGTCTACAATTTCATAAAACAGATTTTTATATTTTTCCATTAAATCTGATTCGCTCATGCTACGGGTTTGTCTACTACATGGCAATCCGGTAAGTGATTTTGCTTTAAAAAAATGGACTTAGGGAAATTTTCAGCGCGCAGCTCATTTAATCCTTACTTAACTGAAAAACTTGAAACAGGATATCAGTAACAAAAAAAATTTCTTTAAATTCAAAAGTTAAAAAAGCAAATTCAAAATCGGAAAGGTCTTTTAGATACCCCTTGGCCATGTGTATAGTATCTGAGTCTAATTCTGGATTTTCAATCATGTCCTGAAAAACTAAGGTTAGTCCTTCCCAATTATTTGCAAGAAAAATTAGAATTTTTGATCGAGAATACCACCTTGTATCACTTGCTTGCGGAACTCGTTTTTTTATTATTTTGTCCAATATAGATGTGCATTTGTACGATTTATCGAAAAAAAGCAGGCAAACTTTCCAAAGTTGCGAAAAATATTCTGCTTTCCTTAATATAATTTGAACCCTGTTGTAAAATTAAATTGAGACGATGAGCAGCACAATGAGTGTACATTGCTTGTGGGGCATCTGATCTTATTCGTGTTTATAAACCGCTCAATTCTCCGGCCATAACCGCAGCGCCATCATAACATTGTGCTACTAATTTCCGTTTAAAATTTAACGCTTCCAAGATTCTTACAATTAAGTTATAGAGTGCATTAGCTCTAGAATCCTCACTTATTTCAAAAAAGCCTAAAAAACGTTCTTTTATTTCGGCTAATTTATTTACATACCTAACAGTTACACAACATTGGGCTTTTGCAACTATATCCGTCGTATCATCTACAATTAATGAGAAAAATGTAGCCTCCGATATTTCTTGTTTAATAAAGTCTGTCATATGTTCGTCAATACAAAATATTAATTCATTTTGAATAGTTTTCGATTGTCCCGTAAATACACTTTTCTCTTTTAAATTCTTTACACGTTCGGTGTTACGTTTAATTAAACAATTAAAAACTTCCTTAAAATTCCCTCTGTTAAAAGAAGATTCGGATTCGTCATGTCCCCTAAAAGCCAGTTCTTGTTTTCCCAGTAATATAGTCGTATCTATAAGGTATGTCAAAAGCAAGCGTTTTTTCCTAACATCTTCATTGTACAATAATTTAGATAAACGAGCATTTTCGATTAATGCGTCTTTAATTGTAGTCATAGTTTGAGACAAACGTACAAAACCTAAGGTATTTTGAATATGGTCTTTAGACCCTTCATGCATTTTAACAGCTCTAGAAAAATTTTTAAAATCAACGTATCCATCAGAAGTCCATACTGTTTTTGTTTTTCCCAATATTAAGCAAGGCCAACAATTTAAGGTACTTATCTTCGGCATGGGTCTATCTCCGTGAAGAATTTCTTTTTTCTCATCCTCGGGACGCCTGGAAAATGCCGTTGTCAATAGTGACATAACGATATCGTGAACTGGATTCATTGTTCACACGTTTCGTTTATTTTAAATTTTAATCACTAATTCATATAAACTACTCTATCAGTCTATCTACTCAATCATTAAACTAACGCAACGTCAAAAATACTTTAGAGTAACACTCGACACAGACTAAACGCGCGACATTCACGAAATAATACTATAAAACAAACACCAAATTATTGCCAAATAATCTCAATATCCACCCACTTCCCGCTCAATCTCAAACCGTTACCGGTAACAGTCAAATACGAATACCCCACACGCCCACGCAAATATCAACAAAAACAAAAACGGCTTCCATTTGGCAGCCGGATGCGCGATTGTCATTTACCGATAGATAATAATTATTTCCATTTATATTTAATCTGTGCTAACATTAAATGGCAACGTCTCAATCATTAAGCGAAGTTTTCATCGCCTCAAATGCGATAAAAAGAGATGGAATGAATCTACATATGCAACACGACTCTTTTCCCTCTTTCTCAGACTTATTAAAAATCCAAATACCATTCAAGTGTCCGAGGCGCAATTCGCATCGCCGCGTATAGGTAAAGTCGAATAAAAAAGAAATGATATTGCACTTATCGGACATTGGACTGTTGGTTAGTAAAGTAAAGTGTTTATTTATGATTTACACATATTTGATGAAATTTTCATAGTGTTTGAGACAATTTTCAGAGAATAATGTATCAACTCGGAAAGAATTAATTTTGAAAATAAAAATGTATATTTATAGGAAAGCGAGTGAGGCGGCGCCTCAGTTGCCTCATCTGACGAGCCGCCGCTGTTTCTGCTACAAGAAAAGTACTTCCGAATTTCTTTATGAAATTTAGTATTTTATCAAACCTCAGAAAAGTTTTTGGCAACCCTGTACAATATTTTTTAAGTTTTATAATTCCAATAATATTTTCGGAGGAAGCAGAACTTTTTATGAAGAGTAACATTTTTCATAAAATGAAAAATAAAAAAGTTTTCCAGTTGTTAAGAATTTTTCATGTATAACAATGAAAAAAGAACTCTCTATTGCCAATATAATTAAGGTTTCATTATAAAGCTCTCGATCGTCCTGTCAGTTGATTAACGAGAAAAACGTGGTTTATTTAACGGAACTCTAGTTACAAATTGCAAACAGATAAATCAACGTCCTTAGAATATTACGTGTTAATACAATATTCATGTCGTTAGCCACATTCAACACTTCGTTCCGTGAATAACTCTCGATATAAAATTATGGTTTTATGCGCGAGTCGGAAACAACACAATGCATTGGAAATGCGCCATAAATAAAGGTGTTAGGTGTACCTACGTACATGGTATGTTTGTTACTAACACCCATATATTTCTTCGACTGTTTATCGATGAAAACGGTCACGATGGAATATCTTAGCGAGGCGTATTTACAGTACATGCCTATGTTAATAAATCTTCTTCGATCAAGAGGCTTTTTTTTATTTATACCCTGATATGGTGAAGAGGATAATACTTTTAAGGTAACCTGTATTTACTGTGAGGTGTTATACAGTTTATATGTATATACCGACACAGGTTTGTCAAGATTATAATGTAAAAAAGTAGGTTTTATGTTGACTGTTATCTTTAAAGTGGTCCTTATAGCCCCAGAACAAGAGTTATGTTATGGCTCATATTTCAATATGATGTACTGTGAAACCTCCCTGGCTTGTGGCTCTACATTTAACGTCATCGTTTTCTCCCAAAATAGGTCAAAGTCATCTCTTTTTTGGCTTAACATGGACTTAAAATCATCCACTTTTTTTAAGCAAAAAGCAATATCATTTGTTTTAGTTTGTAATATATTAAAAACATTGTCTGAGAATGGAAATATTTCTGAAAATATGTGCAACAAATAATTAAAATTAAAATCTCGTTTCAAATAGTCCAAAAAACCCCTCGAACTATTTATTGCTTGTGGGTCCCACGTTTCATTATTTTCTATTATATTCTCAAATAGTTCAATCAGTGATTCACGATTTTCAGATACTGTTAACACAAGTCTTCCATTATAGTTCCACCTAGTAGGAGCTACTTTGGGCAATCGTTTGTGGACAATGGAGTCCAAAGCTTGTGTACGTTTTGTTGACTTGGCAAAAAATTAAAATAACGAAAAATACTTTACACTCTTTAATGTGATTGATGGACTGGGATAAAACTAAATTTAATTTATGAGCAAAACAAGGGACAAACACAGTACTTGGGAAAGTTTCTGGAACTACCTAATTGTCCTGCCATCACTGCAGCTCCATCATAGCTTTGAGCAACTAATTTTTTCTCTCCATTAATTTCTTTAGTAACGTTATAAACTACGGTATATAATGCATCTGCTGTACAATTTTCGGACACATTCTTAATACCTAAAAATCGCTCTTGAATACTTCCGTCTGTTTTAACGTAGCGTATTACTACAGATAATTGGCTAAAATTAGTGATAACAGTTGTTATTAGAATAATGGTTGCAACAGGGAAAATTAAATCATTCTGGATTCGATTCATTGTTCCGCGAAAAACGCTTGACTGTTCTAAATGATTTTTTAAGCAATCATCATATTTAGCCATTAAACTAAGTAACTGTTGAAAATTTCCTCTATTTAAAGAAACACTTGTTTCGTCATGACCTCTAAATCCCAATTCGTACTGTCCCAGAAAACAAACAACATCGATAAGTCTTCTTAATATTTGCCTATTTTTATCGACTAGTTCATTGTGTTGGTGATGAGTAATTTCCAACTGTTTATTAAGGGCGTGTTCAATTCTGGTTTTGCCGAAGACTTTTTCTTATATGACGGCCTGCAAATGCGCTTTGGACATAATGTGTCTTTTTACAGTTTTATGGAAACTGTTTAAATCGGAAAAACCAGTTTTATTCCAGAGATCTTTTTCATTTTCAAAAAGTAAACAGAGCCAACAAAATAATTTACTTATATTTTCACACCCTGTTAGCCATTTAAATTGTTCGTATTGTTTTTCCGGATAAAAATGTCTAATACAGTTTTTCATTTTCGTGGTTAAATTTTTCATAGGCGGTTTTGCCCTTCCTTTGGAAATTATTTAAAGCTTATCAGCGAAGTTTAATGTTGAAAATCGCTTTATTATTAAGACACCCACCACACATTTACACACACTCTTCTTACTAAATTCTCCAACATTTTCAATGTTATTACCGACAGCCGAAGTTGACGGTATTTGCATATCCACGTCCGTATTATTGTCTTCCATATCGCACCATGCACGACGCGACGTACGTATCACACAACACACGGATAGCCGTTCAAACAAAGAACATACTCCAACGATAGCTTCCGCCCCCACTTAAAGCACGCTGAAATGCAAAAGTTGCAAACAGCCGGTGGAAAGTTCAATAACCTCTGGCTCGATTCACAGGAAATCAAGCATACAGAACTTGGCTGCAGAGAAGCTAGGGGCCCGCATAGGTTCTATTCGATTTCGATTGTGGCTCGGTCGGAGTCAAGGCCGCATTTATTATGGGCTTGATAATTAAGATAATATTTTAGCATTTTTAATATAAACTAAATTAATGGTTCCCTATTTCACGAATTACATTTTAAAAGATGTTTTGTAATTTTTTTTAGGGAAGCACTGTTTCCCTTGCTTCCATGGACGGCACGCCCCTGATAAACAGTTACTTTTGACATAAAAAATAAATTAGTCGATTAGTCTTACAGTCTTGTTATTAGCAGTACATTTCTATCAACTATATCGGTTGTTTTAGAAACCCCACATGTCCTCATTTTGGAAATTCGGTCATGATCTCAAAAATATATTATTTTATATATTTTTAAAGCAAAACTAGGTTTTCTGAAAAAGCCACATAAGTCCTTTAGATAATATGCCACATTTAGTTATCTAAAGAATCTTTGTTACCTATCTTTATAAAACCTAGATATGACTTTAAAGAATATACTATAGTCGAATGAGGTCTTATCGTGCGGGTCCAAAGGTCACCAACATTATGAATCAAATCAGAAAACACAGTGAATCCCAAAATATTGTGTGATTCTTTTATCGAGCTATTAAATCTTAAATAGTTTTATTATTCTATTACGCAATATTATTAAGATATTCAAATTTTATGGTTGGCAAAAACAAAAATACACAAAATGGCAAGCGCCTTACTAAAGTCGGAAGGCGGTTGAATTTTCATTTTCGTAATATTGAATTATTAGATTAATTACCACTTGTTTTCTATTACTCATTTTGTCACTGACTTATCAATCTGACTTTGAAGTGACATCGCTCAAAGATTTTTTTTTTGCTGGTATTTATATGTTTAAAAAAATCTTTTTTTCATACGAAAATATCATAAGTCTATCTAATTCATCTTCAGGATTTTATGCGGAGGATATGATTACACGTAATAAAAGAAAAATCGTATGACCCTCACGATAACACTGCTTTTGACTACAGCGAGTACCCGCGACTTCGTTCGCGTATGGGAATAACGAAAGGGATATAAAGACGTACTTAAATCGCCTTATTTAAATACCTCTTTCTAAACCACATTTGTCAACAGTGGCTTGGGTGATTTTTGTTTATAAATTATTTACGATTTTTTGGAACACCTTGTACACATTTTTAAAAAATATCTAAAAATATAAAATAAAATATAACGGTTTTTTGGGTTTTTTTGAATTAAATAAAAAATAATTTAATATTTAGGGAGCGGTTTCATGCCCTTGAAATTTGATTTTGGAAAAATCCCTTCTTATCGAATCTTTATATCCTACTCTTAACCTGAATTTTTGAAGATATAATCTTCATATTTTGCAGACGATCGGTAAATAATCTTAGGTTTCTATTTTTTTTTATTGAATTTGTCTATTTTTATACAGGGTGTCCTAAATTCAGCGGCAAACATTCACATTTTCAAAGCCGCTAAAGTCCGTTTTTTTCTAAACGGGACACCCTATAACTTTATGCATTATCAAATGTAGAATTTAATTTTCTATCGAATATAATTTACTGTATTAAAGTTCCCTATACCTATTCGTAACCATTTTCGAAATAATCAGGTTTTTATTAAACTATCATATGTATTTGCTAAATGCTTACACCTTTCCGTAGTAAGCCATGGAAAATAATTGTTGTGCTTTTCTATTCAACATGACAGCTGTTTTGAAACTTTTAAATTAAAATAAAATAACACTCAAAAGCTGATATTCTCAATTTATTTTATATTCGCGGAGAATGTTACAAAATATTGGAGAGAACGTGCCATGTTTTTAATGAAAAACATCCTCATTTATCGCCAATGAACAAGAGAATATTGAGGAGGATTGAAACGAAATTTTTTCGTTTCGGAAAAGTTAAAGTTATAAAAAATGTAATAAATTGTTTACATTATTTTTAACCATATCTACTAAGTTCGAGACTGTTCTAAACTTGTTTTAGTGAACTTAAAAATTATAGCAATCTGACAATCCACAATAAATAAATAAAATAATATAATTAAATTATAACAAATGTTCTATATGCTGTCCGTTCATTTGAACACACATTTCAATTTTTCTTTGTACAGTTGCTGTGGCCCGTTGAATTTGTCCGTTTTCTAATTCGGCAAAAGCTGTTCGTATCCTGTCCAGTAAATCTTGTTGGTTATTTACTGGGGAAGCATAGACTTTACCTTTGATAAATCCCCATAAATAAAAGTCTAGGGGTGTTAAATCAGGCGATCTCGGGGGCCATCTCCAAGCGCCATTGGGACCAATTCAGCGATCTTCAAAAATTCGAGATAATTGGAGATAAACTGCAGCGGAATTATATGCTGGTGCCCCATCTAATTGATACCAATATTTTTGCAGTTCACCAATAGGAATTTCTTCTATAAATTCAGAAACCGTCTCTCGTAGAATTTCCAAATACTTATCACTGTTTAAATTGTTTTCATAAATACAGTACCGCACCTGATCATTTAATACTATACAAAAAACATTGAAGCTAAACCTCTCTTGAGAACGCGTTTCGCGTAAAGCGTGCGGATTTTCTACTGCCCAGAAATGTTCGTTTCTTCTATTTGTTATTCCTTCTCTAGAAAATTTCGCTTCATCGGTCCAAAATATTTTTGAAAGGAATTGAGGGTCCTCTTGAATTTTCAAAAACATGAATTCGCAAAATTCTACTCGTCGGACGTCATCACCAGGTCTCAAGGCTTGCACGTTTTGGAAGGAATAAGGGTGCATATGATGTTCGCTCAAGATTCTTTGGACAGATGAAGAAGAAATTCCCAAATCGTTTTCTGCAGACGGTATTGGACTCTGCGCGTTTGCGTGGAAATAAGCTAATGTGTTTATTACGTTATCCTCGGCATTTGTCACTGGTTTCGGAACATTTTTTGTAACTTTAACCTTGCCAAAACGCAAAAAGTTCGTTTCAATCCTCTTGAATTTTGACTTGTTCATTCGCGGCAAATCAGGGTGATGTTCATTAAACACACGCCACGTTCTTTCCAAAATTTTATAACATTCTCCATTAATATAAAATAGATTGAGAATATCAGCGTTTGAGTATTCTTCAATTTCGATTTAAAAGATTTAGTTTATCAGTGACAGCTTTCGATAAATAACGCATACTAATCATCTGTCATATTGGATATTGAATCTCAATTGTTTTTCCATGGCTCACCATTGGAACATGTAAACATTTAAGCAAATACATACGATATTTTTATAAAATTCAATTATTTCGAAAATGGTTACGAATAGGTATAGAGAACCTTAATACAGTTCGATAGAAAATGAAATTCTACATTTGATAGTGCATAAAGTTATAGGGTCTCCCATTTAAAAAAACGGACTTTAGCGGCTTTGAAAATGTGAATGTTTGCCGCTGAATTTAGGACACCCTGTATAAAAATTGACAAATTCAATAAAAAAAATAGAAACCTAAGATTATTTACCGGTCGTCTGCAAAATATGAAGATTATATCTTCAAAACTTACAAAAATATGAAATTTTAAAATTTGGTACCCTGAAGGCTCATTTTCGGTTCAAGGTCAAATATCCTAAGAACGCTTGAACCTAGGTATAGAATATGCTACATAAAACAGCATTAAAATTCTCCGTAGAATCCGAAAATATCATAAAATATAGGGTATTCCATTTAAAATAAGCACGTTGATACCAACTTTCGGTTAAACCGGAAGTGACAGGAAGTTGAAAATATTTCAAAAAAGAAGTAACCCTTGACCTTACCTAAATCCCAAAATTTGAAATCTTTATCTAAATGGCATCATCAAAAACTTTTAATGAACGGGTTGCGTGAATAATATATATATATATATATATATATATATATATATATATATATATATATATATATATATCGACGAGTTTAATCTAGCATTACTTTTTGGCACATTTATTACCGACGACCCTGTATATATACGATGGATCTTTTAGCAAAAGGTGAATTTCCCGATTTTTCTTATTTATGTTAATGTTTTCATGCTTTCTAACGATCTGTGTGCCATGCACGTCTACTCCTAAATCCAATTTCTAAGATGAATATCGGATTTATACAGATATATTTTTTTTGTTCTCATGCCCCCCGACCGTAGATCGATCGATCAAAAATAATGTATGCACAAGATTAATCTTCTTATTACCGAAGAAGAATAATAAGAAAAAATTGACAGGTACTTTAATGCATTTATAATCACGGGCTGTCTTCAATGAAGAAATAATAAATTAAGTCATTTGTATCAAAAGATGTTCCGAAGCGGCTTGTCTTAAGCTGGTGAGAGATATCTCAGGGGGATAACGTCTTCGGATGGTATCCGCGGATTATATCAGTGAAAGGCACATCAAAGCCGTTCTCACATGAGAGAGAAAAATGTTGCAGGGTTTGAATGTACAGGGTGTCCGGATTTGGTTGCAAAAGCAGGGTATCTCGCTTATTTTTGAAGATAGAACCTTGCGGTTTTCACAAACCTGACCTAATTTTTTGTGAAACTCATGAAGCCGTAAACACAATTTTCATAGCCTTCTTCGTTTATGAGATACAGGGCGAAATAGAAAATTTTGCATTTGGGTCCCCCTCGTATCTCGGTTATCCTTTAACTTAACGCAAAGAGGAAAATTGCTGCTTATGCAGTTTTTTACGCTGGATCCAGTGGCGTAGTCATATTTTTCATTTGAGTTGTTATTTTTTAGATATGACCCAAAGTTGAGTTTTTTTAAATGGGACACCCTGTATATTTGTCCAGAAATTGATTTGTCCTTTTAAAAGCTTCTCAAAAATATATAATAGTATGGGTCTATTTTAAAAAACAACAACAAAAATCCTAATTTTTATAATTATCATCCCAAATTTTGCAGCAGGCCATGCAAAACGATGCCGTTTTCTTTTGTTTTCTTGGAAGCAAATGACATTTCCCAATTTTGTACGCGTATATAAAATATAGCGCTAGTTTTTTGTATTTATTTATTGTGCAAAAAAATATTTGTATTATTATGGAAGAAAACCAAACTTTCGAACATTATGAAAAGTACGATATGTTAGCTTGTTTTATATTAAGTAATGAAAATATTGAAGCGGCTTCTGAGATGTATTTTAACAGGTAAATAGTTAATTTTTAGGTATGTTGAAATACTATTGCTTAATTTTTATTTAGATATCCAGAAAGGAGGCAACCTAATATATCCACTTTTTATCGGATAAAAAAGAATTTACTTAATCACGGATCATTTATCATACCTCGTACGAAAACATATAATAAAGAAAATCGGGAGGCTGAGGAAATTACGGTTTTGGCTAATGCAGAAGCTTACCCTACAAACTCTTGTAGAGCCAGTGAAAAGAGCATAGGGATTCCAAAAACTAGAGTTCAAGAAATTCTAAAAAAGCACAAATACCACCCATACAAATTTAGGCTCGTGCAGTACTTACAGCCAGGAGATGCAGAGCGTCGGGTAGTCTTCTGCAATTTGTTTCGAGAAAGATGCGATATGGTTAGAAATTTTGAAAGGAAGGTTATATGGTCAGTCGAAGCACATTTCAGTAATTCTGGTATACTCAATAGGCACAATGGTAGATTCTGGTCCCAAGAAAATCAACACCAAATATTTCCCAGAAGACAGCAGGGCAGGTTTGGTCTAAATGTGTCCTGCTTCATATTAGGAACACATATAA
The DNA here is from genome assembly GCA_030620095.1 of Kuschelorhynchus macadamiae. Lineage (NCBI taxonomy): Eukaryota > Metazoa > Arthropoda > Insecta > Coleoptera > Curculionidae > Kuschelorhynchus > Kuschelorhynchus macadamiae. The sequence continues at coordinate 1,511,463 of JAUTXW010001340.1, read as the reverse complement.
AATTTTATATATTTGAGGGAAATCTAACAGCCAATCGCTATATAGAAATTTTAGAGGCAGCTATACCTGAATTACTTGACGATGTTCCTCTAGCGCAAATTAACGAAATTTATTTTCAACAGGACGGTGCTCCTGCACACAATTCTGGAATGACGAGATTATTTCTGGACAATAATTTCACCAATCAATGGATCGGAACAAATAGACCTATAAGATGGCCCCCTAGGTCCCCAGATTTGTCGATTTTAGATTTCTTTCTATGGGGATATCTGGAAAATAGAATTTACAAAGACCACTATGATAATGTCCAAGATTTAGGAAATGCAATAAGAGAAAATTTTCGCTATTTACAAAATCATCCCGTTATTTTGCTTAATTCCCTAAAACGAATACGAAAATTGTGCGAAGCATGCATAGAACAAAATGGAAATCAGTTTGAACAGTTCTTTTGATTTTCTTGGTTACTGTAGTTCTTATACGACAGTTGATTTTTGCCGAAAGGCTTGTTACATAATAATTTATTACTGTTTTGTTCTTGTGTTACATAAATCTAGGTAGGTGGTACTTTTTTGGTGCGAAATTATCAATACATATTTTGATAAATAGATTTAATTACATATTTATTTTGATTTATTGTTAGGATGTAGATATTGTTAACGACTTTAAATAAAAGGCAGCATTGTTTTGCATGACCTACTGCAAAATTTGGGATGATAATTATAAAAATTAGGATTTTTGTTGTTGTTTATTAAAATAGACCCATACTATTATATATTTTTGAGAAGCTTTTAAAAGGACAAATTAATTTCTGGACAAATATACAGGGTGTCCCTTTTAAAAAAACACAGCTTTGGGTCATATCTAAAAAATAACTACTCAAATGAAAAATATAACTACGCCACTGGATCCAGCGTAAAAAACTGCATAAGCAGCAATTTTTTTGCGTTAAGTTAAAGGATAACAGATATACGAGGGGGGTCCCAAAATGCAAAATTTTCTATTTTGCCCTGTGTCTCATAAACGAAGAAGGCTATGAAAATTTTATTTACGGCTTCATGAGCTTCACAAAAAATTAGCTCAGGTTCGTGAAAACCGCAAGGTTCTATCTTTAAAAATAAGCGAGATACCCTGCTTTTGCAACCAAATCCGGGCACCCTGTATATATTGAATATATTTTTTTATGTATGTACAGGATGACCGTTTTATTATATCATTATCACCTGAAAAACCCTGATATTCCGCACATTGCATTATTGGTTTTATTGGATGTCAAGAATTTGTTTCCTAGTGTGCCTCCCGCAGTCTGTATTCAATTGGTAAGGGATTTATTGGCGAGATCTTCTTTGTCACAGTTACTCGTTGATGGCCTCACTTCTTTTTTTACCTTAGTTTTAGACCAAATTTTTTTCAAGTTTAATGGACTATCTAGCTATATGTTCCTGTTTGTCGCCATTTCTGAATGAAGTTTTCATGAATAATTTGGAAAACAGGATAATGAAAAGTTGTTTTGTCTCCTTCCTAACAGCATATACGTGGATGACGTTTGCATTGCGTGGAGTGGCAACAAGCAACAGTTGGAAGAGTTCTTACTATTCGTTAACTCGTTGCATCCTAAAATTGAGTTTACATTGGAAATGGATGATAAAGCAAAACTACTGTTTCTTGACCTCTATGACAGATAAATATGTATATATATATATATATATATATATATATATATATATATATATATATATATATCGGGTGTTCAGTTAAGGGCGTACACTATCTATATCTCAAGAACCCTTGACTGCAGCCAATTGGAAAAAAAACATTCATGACTAAAATGGCAACGAGGAATCGTCCAAAAATATTTTTAACTTTGCAAATTGGCCGTAAGGGGGCGCAACTGTCAAAATGAAAATACAAATTTAAAATTTGAGCAAAATTACTAAATTAAGATATAAGTTTTATAACGTCATTGGAAAGCTGAGTCAATTTTCTATGAATTCGCTTTAAGCCAAATTTTCATTGGGTTAATAATAAGGGTGGGGGAAACAAATGTGTGTTGTCATATTTAAATCGCTATATCTTGTACACTTCTTAACCAATTTTAATGAACAAGGTGTCATATGAAAGATAATTTTTACATCTCTTAATGGACTTCTGCAGTGATATAAATTAGTTTTAAAAAAAGAAGTCAGATGGCGCTATCCAATGTGGTTAGAGTTTTCTTGAAATTTTTCTAAAATTTCAAATGGATCGGTATGCTTTACCTTATAAATTATAAAAGTGAATTATAAAATCTACATTTTGGCGAAAACCGCATATCGAAATCTTTATTCGTTTCGGAGTTGTTGCTAAATAACTGGTGATAAAAGAAGCAAAAACAAAAAAATCGAGTTTTATGAAGTTAGTATCTGACAAATAAATGATATTATGGAATTAATTAAAGCATGTTAAAGGTTTACTTAATAACCAGATTAAAAAATCTTAATTGAACTAATTGTAAGCAATGTCATACCATGAGGTATTGCGTTCTTATTTCTTATTTGCCTCCTTGTACTGTCACAGTAAGCCGTGAAAAACAACAGACACATTGCGCCTCGTTGTCATGGCAATAAAAGCAGTAACTGTCATTTTGGTTTGTTTATTGTCTTGTGAAAGAAAGTTTACTTCTTGTTTCCGTTACTAAAGTAAAAATGCCGTTTACAAATGAAGAGGCATTTGATATGTTAGGTGTGTATTTTGAGTGCTTTCGAAATGCAGCCAGAGCTTCAAGGGAGTATGCTTTGCAGTACCCTAATCGGACGCATCATTCCAGGCACGTGTTTACTCGTTTGGCAAGACGACTCAGAGAAACTGGCAGAGTTCAACCAACTTCGACTGAAATAAGGCATCGCAGAGTCAGAAATGAGACGAATATCATAAACGTTTTAGCTTATATCAATGTTGATCCACATGCTAGTATTCGCGAAATTTCTAGGGACTTGGGACTTTCAGTTGGCTCCATTCATAAAATTTTGATGGATTTTAACATGCATCCATATCATATTGTTTTGCACCAGGCTTTACTAGACTTGGATTTCGACAATCGCTTAAATTATTGTCATTGGCTTCTCAACATGATAAGGGAAGATCGCCGTTTTTTGGATAAAGTACTATGGACAGATGAAGCCTCATTTACCAGCAATGGTAGAGTAAACTTGCACAACATGCATTACTGGTATGATAATAATCCTCATTGGATGCGTGAAGTCGACCATCAACATCGTTACAGTAATATATAAGCGGAATTGTTGAAGGAAAGATTATCGGGCCTTTTATCTTTGATAGGACTCTAAATGGTGAATTATACCTTCAATTTTTAATTAATGAGCTGCCACAGTTATTAGAAAACGTGACCCTCGCGACAAGAAGAAATTTGTGGTTTCAACACGATGGATGTCCTGCCCATTTTTCAAACCAAGTGCGTCACTACCTTGACCAGCAGTTCCCTTTAAGTTTTAATATAACCGGTGGATTGGAAGAGGAAGTTTATTTCTTTGGCCAGCCAGGTCACCGGACTTAACTTGTCTCGATTTTTATTTATGGGGAAGATAAAAGATCTCGTTTACAAAACTCGACCAACAACGCGAAAAATATGATCGAGAGAATTAGAATTATAAACAGCATATCCGTGGCGGAAATTAAAACTGCTGTCTCGTCAACACAACAAAGGCTGTACCGCTGTATTCAGAATGATGGAAAACATTTTGAACATAGCCCATAAATGCCTAATTTTTCTGAATATTTTGTTCTTGTTCTTGTTACTCGTTACCTGTTTCTTCGTATTTTTGCCACGAAGGTTTTTCATACGTTACTCGTTATGTTATTCTGCTTTGTTATGGCCCGTTGGCCTTTAAACATAAATTTTTAATAGTCTTTCTAAAGTTTATCGACCAGTCCAAAGCCTTAAAGTGTGATGGAAGGCAAATAAAAATATTACTACTTACAATTAGTTCAATTAAGATTTTTTAATCTGGTTATTAAGTAAACCTTTAACATGCTTTAATTAATTCCATAATATCATTTATTTGTCAAACTAACTTCATAAATTATTTATTTGTTTTTGCTTCTTTTGATCACCAGTTATTTAGCAACAACTCCGAAACGAATAAAGATTTCGATATGCGGTTTTCGCCAAAATGTAGATTTTATAATTCACTTTTATAATTTATAAGGTAAAGCATACGATCCATTTGAAATTTTAGAAAATTTCAAGAAAACTCGCACCGGTGGATAGCGCCATCTGACTTCTTTTTTTAAACTGTATATATCATGCAGAAGTCCATTAAGAGATGTATAAATTATCTTTGCTATGACACCTTGTGCATTAAAATTGGTTAAGAAGTGTACAAGATATAGCGATTTAAATATGACAACACACATTTGTTTCCCCACCCTTATTATTAACCCAATGAAAATTTGGCTTAAAGCGAATTCATAGAAAATTGACTCATCTTTCCAATGACGTTATAAAACTTATATCTTAATTTAGTAATTTTGTCAAATTTTAAATTTGTATTTTCATTTTGACAGTTGTGAAGACGGCCAATTTGCAAAGTTAAAAATATTTTTGGACGATTCCTCGTTGCCATTTTAGTCATGAATTTTTTTTTCCAATTGGCTGCAGTCAAGGGTTCTTGAGATATAGATAGTGTACGCCCTTAACTGAACACCCGGTATATATATATATATTTATCTGTCCAATCGGCAATCTTGTCTGGCCACCCAGCAGTTCACACTTGACTCCCATGGACTGCTTTTTATGGGGTACTTTAAAAAGTATTGTTTAGCAGGAGAAACCAAAGACTGTAAATGAATTGTTTGATTCATCAGTGACTATTAGTAAATAAACAATAATGAACTCTAAAAATTATGGAGAGTGAATTCACTGCCAACATAAAAGAGATGTAGTCCAGTGCCATGGTAAGTTAATATATTTATCCTACTTATTATGAAACTATGAAAAATATACTGAACCAAACATGTACAGAAAGATTCAGGAAACTTTGCGAGAGATATCTGTTAAATACCGCCTTAGAAATGGGCTAAGCAAAATAAAATGCCTCAAAATATTACATATATTTTGGGAGACACAAATATTTGGTAAGGTTACATCATCCACCTTATTCACCAACGAAAAAAGAAGATTTTGCCAGGGATTTTCAAAGACATTTGAAGATTTTGTCTTATACATTAAAAAATAATTGAAAATTAGTTAATTACTAATAAACATTTACCCCCGTATTCACTAAAAAGTTTTAAGAGTTAGACCAGGTCTAGTTGACATGGTTCTTAAAACTCTCAGTTCGCCACTTATGTTTCGCTTATGTCACTGTAGTTTTGTAATTGTGACGTTTAGAAAAATCATTTGTTCAATTGTTAAAAATGCCATCTTAAACCTGTAACTGTCAAGTTAGATCTGATCTAAATGTAAACCTCTTTAGTGAATACTATTGTAAAATTTACTTTCATTTCAAGAATAAATTGTTACCGTAGTATTTTTTTTATATGAAAATAGTTCCTGCACCATATTAGTTCAACATTTTATCGGTTCAAATGATATTCGACTTTAGAAAATTACCGGCCATAATGAAATAAATTACTTTTATTTCATACTGTCTAGTAAATATACTTACATTGTATTGATTTGAGGCCGGTAAATTCAACACTACGATACCTGACATCGGACAGTGTTGCCTTTGTGGCCTGACGGTTATGGTTCGAGTCCATTGAAGACAAAGTCCCGAGATCGAATCCGCAGAAACCCAGACTTTTTTAATAACACTACCATGTTATTGTTATTACGAAGCAATTAGTTGTCAGACTGCGTTTTCTCACTTATATAATATATAAGAAATAAAATATTTGGTTTTATTTATTTAACAGTTGCAAACAAAAGACAATTATAATTAGTTATGGAAAAGAATGGCTATAACATCGTTAAAGTAATACGATTTTTAGATTGCAAACTAATATTTCCTAAGTTTTAAAAAATATAACATTTTATTCTTATATTTATATGACTGTTTTCTCATTTTGATGAGATAAATTACCTCCCAAAGTTTTGAATATAAACTACTTTACACCAGATATTAATAAATACTTTTATGCAGAACTGAATTATTATGTTTCATTTTCCTCCGAGCTTTCCTCACTTCAACCAAGGAGTCGTGACGAAGGAAGTTTCGGCGAAAGCTAATTTTCGGAATTTTTAATCTGGTACGTTTCAAATATGGAGGCATAAATGTAACCTGAGGCTACTGCTTTTACTGAGCAATATAAATTATTTATATTTTTCAGTATATCGAGCTAACAAATCTTAAACGGTCGAGCTGTCCAGTTTGTCAACGTATACATCCGCGACGATATGTAGGAAGTGAGCTACATAATAATAAGCAGCGTCCCTAATTGGGAAATATTATAAATTATATATTTGCTTAAATTGACAGCTTATTAAGTACATGCGTCGCTTTAAGTGACCTTATCGATGCTACACGTTTAACACGTACAATCAACATCCGTTTGTAATAAGAAGTATGTGACTACGCATTCTTTTCATAAATTTTCAGCCGCACCGGTGAATCGAGCTACATCTTAATTGGACTGTATATAATGAGATGAATCCAGGGACGAATGGGCTTCCCAAAGGCCATCTGGGCAGCATGTGCATAACTAACGTACTAAAGAGCACACCTGAACGGCGTTCATAACTCTGCCTTCCTAAAACAACTTATCTTAAGTGCAAAACTGTAGTTTTGAAATATGAAGAAGCATTTTAGTGGTTTTGTTTGTACTTTTTACAAATAAGGACAAAAGTGAAGATAATAATATAGTTGGGAAAAATTATAATACATGATTTAAGTTAACATTTAATTACTTATTATGAAAAAAAAATGTGGATGTATAGTAGTTTATGTCTAGTAGCAACAGAAATTACATATGTCCTAAGTCTATTTTTATTAATATTACAAAGAAAATAAATCTCCTTGAAACATAAAAAATTATTATCATTGTTTATGGAAACAGGAAGGTTTTCACCAAAATAAAAATCTGTTCGGCAATATGAGTGACTTCAGTTTCTCACGTGAAGTATTTTTTCAATTTACCGTCTACAAAATCATTTACTACTTCCCTTCTAAAAGGGAATTGTAATCGTGAAAAAATCACTCTCGGAGATTTTTTCAGTTCTTTACGTTTCAGAGTCCCCTTAATTAATTACTCGATTGGCTTCAAGTTTTGGTCCAAAATTAAGGGTCATATGGGAGCAGCCCATATGCAAAACCCGCTAAATGCCAAAAAATTTAAAACGAAGTTATTGGCAACATGGTCTTCTAAAAGATAAAAGCTAACTATCTGAACATATTTTAAGCTGCAAGACGCGCTGGATCCTATTTAAAATTGAGTGAAAAGAATGCGTGCATTTTCAAAAGCATATATAAATAAAAATATATAAGAAACTTCAAACGGAACCCTTGAAAAGGTTTTGTGTATGCAACCAGTTTATCGTATTTTTGTTAGTTCTGCAACGATCTTCAGTCGCCGCTAGTTGCGATTTTGAACGAATTGACGGTTTGACGCGAAACGGCCAGTTTTGATCGTAAACGTAAACAGTGCCAACAGTGGTTTTTGAATTTAAATTGGGTGTATGTGTTGTTATTTTGTTGACACAAATTTTGGTAATGTGAAAGAAATCTACAAATCTCACAGGGTATGTGATCTACATTTTAATAATAAATTCTGAATAATCGCATGCCAGGAATGAAAAGAGGTTTAAGAACAACCTCTTTTCCAACAGAAAGTTTACCTCATTTATTTCGTACTGGGAAGTTCATTCGTTTATATAAAGTATCTATCTACTTATATAAAGCAGAAATGCCTAAATACTAATAAAATTTGATTAAACGCGGTATTAAAACAAAAAAGTATTTTGAAAATCAAAGAAGCCAAGAACAGAATTTTCATGGTTCAAGTCTTGTTTTTCATACAGAAGATAGAGAGTTTTCAAGAATTAGTTTAGTCATTTATATAGGATATTCAAACTTAATGCTTTTATTCAATTATACTGATTTAGAGGGCTTGAGGTTTTTAATATGAACTCATGTTTCTAGGCTTGCATTAGGGAACATATTAAAACAAACAATAACAATACATGTAAATTATTTTTAAAAACTGATGTACTTAGTCCAACAAACCCATTAAAAGTGGGAAGAACCACAACTAGAATGTAGTGGTACCCGAGAAAATAAGAGTTGTTGTAGGAGGTAGGTATTACCTAATAGTAACAAAAAACCGGTACATGTGAGTGATGTGCATAAAACTGTATACAACTAAATAATTTTACTAAGACTGGACTCTAATATTCATTTAGATACACCAGCTAGCCTAAAACTGGGAACTTCTAGAGACCTGTTTACCCTTAAAGAATGTAAGAAGCTTTTTTTCTAATAGTAATTATTTTTAAATATAGTGTTTATTTGACACAGTTCAATGCAATTCATGCATTACATTTAGGGTACATCACACATAATACACGGGATCGTGAAATCTGCTAGAGCTATATTAAATATTTTTTTTGGGGATTATTGGACATCACAAAAGAAAGTAAATTTATTTTTATATACTACAAAGGTTTTTTAAAGTGGAATATAAAGCCAAAAACTCTAAAGAATGATAAATTCACTTTCTTCTTGACTTAACTCTTTGTTTAATAGGAAAATTACATATATCATGTGGATGCTATAAAATGTAACTTAAGAATTTTTTGACTGTGTGTTGAGTTGGTTCGGTTAACAATAAGTCTGTCCTGGTCTTTTCTAGATCAAAATACCATATTTAATGCAACATAACTTCTTTTAAACAATCCTTTTTTGGGTATGTCAGATAACTATGAGAAAAGGTTGTTTTTTGCATTTCCTGAAAATATTAAAAATAATGTGTTAGCATATATATCTTATTATATGTTTGTGTTGTATGTTTTCAGATATGTCCGAGATATATATTATGAACAGCAGTAATCCCAAAACAGAGCCTTGGGGTACTCTATTCAATACATCATAGCTCTCCAACAGACATCTATTGAATCGGACTTGGAAGCGCCTTCCTTGTAAAAAATCTGAAATCCATCCAGTAGGGTGTATTATTATAAATATTGTTATATTTTCTCGTTTATTTAAAATTACATCTGTAGTTATATTGTGTATGATAGTATATAGGGGAATGTACTCTAAGGGAGCTCATAACTATAAGAGTTTTAACAAGGATTAATTCAGAGAAAAGTTACGCAATTTTGTTCTTAATTACTTTACATTTCTCAAAATTAACCATTATGTATTTGTGCATTATAATTAATTATGGAGTTAAAACAAAACAAAGCTGAGACATGTTAATGTCATTTATTTATAACATTTCTTTCTTTTGTTCTTTTTTTTTGTGCATATATTGGGTTTTATAGTTTGTATCTTGTACCATTTATAGTTCACTTGTTTATTCTGTAAGTACGTATTGGCAAATAAATTAATTTTAGTTTTTGTTCAACAGTTTTATCTATCTGTAGTGAAAATTTTACAAGATCTAGGTGTAGAAATAATAATAATAGTGACAGATATGTTAATATACAATGGTAAATAAAACACAAACAAATGGTGCACAAAAAGGTATTTTTTTATAATGTATCGAGTTATATTTAAAGTTAAAAATTGATAATCCCTAGAGCATTTATTGTATCAGATAACATTTTTATTAGTGAAGTACATGACCACTACTTATATACATTTTAAAAGACTTCAAATTGTTTAATGTGAGATGTAAATTGTAATTTTGAAATAATACAGTTAAGATTTCGAGGAAAATGATTATTTATTTTCTTATAGAGTAGGAGATTTTTTTTATTTGAAGTGTGATATTTGGCGGACCTAAAGGAAAAACGGCCTTCATTTATGTATCACCCTGTATCTTTGTAGTGTATTATCTTATTACCAAATGCTAATTAATACAGGGTCAGTAAAAAGAACGAAACTTAAGAAAGATATAAATATATTTTTTTTAATTTGAATGTTTTTTCTTTATAGATGCGCTTTTTAAAATAAAAACAAATTTTGAAAATTATGCCACAATTTTTTGATTACATGGTTTAAACCATATAATCAAAAAAGTTTTTTGAATTTGGGGATAAGTCAGGATACAGTATCAAGTTGAGACGAAAATACTGTATATGACTATTTCTTTTTCCTTAAGAATTTTGTGCCTTACCTCGAAAATTAAAAAACCGGTTTTAGAACCATATTTTTAAAGAATTATTCGATTTTTTAAAAATAGATTTCATTTTATTGGTTGCATTTGAAAACAGAAAACTTTCAATTTAAATATCTGTATATATTTCCCAGGATTGGTCCTTTTTATTTGCCATGTATTGTCAAAAGAGTGCTAATAAATCAATACACTACAAAGTAAGAGGGTGATACATAAATGAAGGCCATTTTTTCTTTATGTCCATCAATCTAAAAATTATTTGAATTGGGCGCGAGCATTTAGTTTTTTAAGATTCGCAATAGATAGCGCCACCGCTGCCTTCGGTTTGTACAGTTAACTGTAGGAAAAAAAGGCATCTCGCAACTTTTGCAACGACCCGAGGTATGGCGCTGCAAACTTTACAACAACTCGAACCACGGCAGTTTCCATTATATTGTAAGTGTTATCTGTTCAAAACCGCTATATGCTCAAGGTAAACAGATGCAAAATCAGCTAAATGTTCGAACGCGTGCAAAGTGCGTTATATTCGATAATGATCTCTAGATCTATCGAGAATACTGCTGCAAAACCAGTTACTTTATGGTTTCCCTGAATTTGTATGTAGTTACTATTTTAAACGTAGCGTGGCGTTGTGATTATTTCGCATTGCAAATAGCAATAAATGTTTTGGTTGAATCTAGGGGTGCTTTTATTTGTTTACGTTTACAAAAATTGCTGAAAAACTGTGTGTAATATGTCTGATAGTGAAGAACATGTTAGTGATAGTGAGGTTATTGTTGAAACCCAGCTACACGTTCAAGAAAAAGAAAAAGGTGCCCTGAAACATGGAAGAGAAATATTGCAAAAAAAACTAAGTAGGTTCCTAGTTTATCATATTACATTTCTTATTTCTATTAAGGGTATTTTTTTTGTTATAGGCAACTACCTAAAAGACTGCCAAAGAAGCCGAATTGCGAACATAAGGCATCTGCTTTCCAGTGTAATGAATTGTCAATGCAAGATGATTCATCAAAAATGTTATGATGTTCCGAGTTTGGAGTGGAAAAAGAACTATATTATATTACATGTTTACATTAGATCACCAAAAAATACGTGCATCGCTTGGATAAAAGAAGAAATTTAAGAACCTGTTTCATTCTTCCGAAACAAAGAGGTGGGGTTACTGATAATGTTAGAGTTTGTCGAGCGGCATTATTGAGCATTCTCCAAGAAAAGCGAGATAGGGTAAACAGATAGTGTCAAAAATTTTTGGAATCTGGTAGGACACCTACAGAAACAAGAGGAGGCGATCGCAAAAGTTTAAAGTACCAAGCACGGCGAGACGCAGTTAAGGCATTTATTAAAACATTCAAACCCATTCAAAGTCAAAACGAAAATGTCTGCCAAGTGAGCTCAGCACAAAAAAAATGTGGACTTGGTATAATGAAAAGCATCCTACTGAAGACCTTTCTGTTACTTACGAGTACTTTAGAACCATTTTTAATGAATGTTTCAATATCAGTTTTGACAGTCTATGTTCCGATAAGTGTTCCGTCTGTTGCAGCTTTGAATATAAAATTAGCCTTGAGAAGGACAAGAACAAAAGAGATACACTTAAATTCAACATGAAACACCACAAGAAGCGTGCAGATGCTTTCTACGACAAGCTTCGTCTAGAAGTTGAAAATTCATTAACGTTATGTTACTATTGTCAAAAAAAATTGGTCCTCCCAAAAGTTCCAGATCAGGCGGGATATTATTCTCGCCAGTTATATTTATATAACTTCACAGTCTGTCAAGGTTCATCACTGTCCTCCCAAAATAAGGAAACACATTCAGCTATGTGTGGACCGAGAACGAATTTGCAAAATGCTGCAACCAAATTGCCTCAGCCTTATACCACAGACTGTATAACCCAAACTTAAATGATTTGTCGCTCATAAGATTGTCCTCCGATAGATGTGGAGGACAAAACAAAAACAGGTCTTTGTTAGGAATGTTGTGCTCTTGGTTGTTATTTGAAGCCTCTAAAAATATCGAAAGAATTGAGATTTGGTTTCCTATTGTCGGCCATTCATTTCTTCTGGCAGATGGGATATCGAAGGCCCCAAAGACTATATTGATGTAATAAGCAAATATTCGGAAGTCACATACTTAGGACAAAATGATTGTCCTGTAAAGAACTGGAAATCGTACTCCGAAAACACAATTAAGCAGCCAGGACAATGGCACTTTAAATTTCAACAAGCAAAGAAAGTCTTCATCACACGAAGTAAATCGGGCAAGACTGCATTGGTACAAGGAGATCCATTCTATAATATTGATTGCTGTGAGCCTAAAACTACAGGGTGTCCCAACTAAAAGTATCCACCCCAAATAACAAGTCGCCAAGACAAAAAAAAAATAAAACGCTCGAACCCGTCGATTTTGCTTTTGAGGGGGAAACATTTTGCGCCCATTTTCAATTTCGCAACATCACCCTCTGAGCGGGGGTGAGATTCACCCCCAAAATGTTAAATGGAAAGGGGGGTCGAGTGAAACCTTATTTTGAAGGGTTTCCGACCCTGGTTACAACTGCCAAGTTTGAAGCCTCTGCTGTCATTCACGAAGAAATGGCGGCTTGTCGAAAAAAAAAATATTAATAAATTAACTGCAAGAGTTGGCTGCTTTAAATTTAGGGTATGATGCAGGCTAGTGAAAAGATTTTAATAATAAATTACTCCGGACGAGAGGAAAATAAAAATAGTAAATGTAAATTAATGGGGAATTTTTGCGTTTAAGAAATGTTTTCTACAAAGACTAAATTATTTTATGAATTGTTCGAAACGTTCGCCATTTACTCCCTTGCAATGAAACAGACCGTTTCCAAAACGTTTAAGCTAACTTGTCGAATTGTCACTGTACAAATATTTAAAAAAAAAACAGCATTCCATTCTTACTGTTATCATAAAACATCAGCAACAAACAAAATAAAATCACATTGTTATCGTTTATTTAGTGTCAAGCATTCATGCGTTTATTACAGTTTGTGCATTTTATTTAAAATTTATTTTGTCTGAAAGTGTTAAAAGACGAAAGTTTCTAACAATTGCCTATTGACGTTTACGATACAAGAGAGAATCGAAATTATTGTTCTTTACATTAGAAACAATAATTGTGCGAGAGCTGCAGCTGTAAGTTTTAATGAATCTCATCCCGAACATTCTTTGACTCATAGAAGTGTATTACAATTGTGGAACAAATTTTTCGAAACCGGCTCAGTTGTCAATAAAAAGCATGAAAGAGTAAGACCAATAAGAAATGAAAATGTTGAGGTTGCAGTCCTTGGTCATGTTGCTATGGTCCCAAGTAACTCCGTCAGAGAAACAGCTGCAATATCAGGACTCTCCCGAAGCAGTGTTCACCGGATTCTAAAATCCCATAAGTTTCAACCCTTTAAATCTCAATTGCTTCACGAAATGAACGAAGATGACTTTGATCGCAGAGTAGAGTTTTGTGAGAATATTTCTGAAAAATTAAACAACCATACCATTTCATTGTACAATTACTAAGATTCTAGAAAACGACCAGGATTTAGCTGAAGATCAGATATTCTTTCAACAAGATGGAGCACCTCCTCACTACGCTCGTCCGGTAAGAGATTTTCTCGATAATACTTTTCGTCCGATCAGATTTTCTCGATTGGAAGAAGAGGTCCCATCGAATGGCCGGCACGATCACCTGATTTGGCGCCATTGGACTTCTTTCTTTGGGGACACTTGAAAACAAAGATTTTTAAGATGCAGCCAGAATCACTTGAGGATTTAAAACAGCGAATAGTAGCTGAATGCCGTCAGTTAACACCTGAACATTTCAAAATGTTCGAGAGGAATTCGAGGCTCGTCTGTATCATTGCATGGAAGTAAATGGCGAACATTTCGAATAATTCATAAAATAATTTAGTCTTTGTAGAAAACATTTCTTAAACGCAAAAATTCCCCATTAATTTACATTTACTATTTTTATTTACCTCTGGTCCGGAGTAATTATTATTAAAATCTTTTCACTAGCTTGCATCATCCCCTAAATTTAAAGCAGCCAACTCTTGCAGTTAATTTATTAATATTTTTTTTTTGGACAAGCTGCCATTTCTTCGGGAATGACAGCAGAGGCTTCAAACTTGGCAGTTGTAACCAGGGTCGGAAACCCTTCAAAATAAGGTATCACTCGACCCCCCTTTCCATTTAACATTTTGGGGGTGAATCTCACCCCCGCTCAGAGGGTGATGTTGCGAAATTGAAAATAGGCGCAAAATGTTTCCCCCTCAAAAGCAAAATCGACGAATCTGAGCGTTTTATTTTTTTTTGTCTTGGCGACTTGTTATTTGGGGTGGATACTTTTAGTTGGGACACCCTGTATATGCAAGAGAGGAAAAAACTTTCAAAATAACAACCATGTCGAAGTTGTTGAAAGAGGAGTTGATGTTAAACCAGCAAAGCTTACCGACGTTAAAAAGCTGATCATTCTACACTTTGGTGAAAACTGGAAGGAGAAAGAAAAGTTGCAGTTCTATAACGACATATTTTCTGGTACGGAGGCAACTGAGACAGCCTCTATATCTGACAATAATGATGTGGACAATGACAGCACCATTAATAGTGACTTTGAACTCCCTGAAGATGACGCCGAGTTCCAGAATTAAACATTAATTTTTTTAGAGTAAGATTTGATTTTATATTTAGAGTAAGACTTTATTTTATATTCTACTTGTTTTATTAAACTTAATAGTTCTTCACTTTATGTAGTATTTATTTCTTTAATCGTGTTTTTACTTCCTACTTCGGGATTTGAACATGCCCGAAGTAATAGAAAATAGCGGGTTTTGATACTTATTAAAAACCAATATGACGGCATGATGACATGCAAAACCTGCTATAAACATAATACTTTTGCAAAACACACTATTTAAAAAAAATAAACATAAATAACTAAATTCCGGTATTTAAGAGATCATACGCATCTATCTCAATGATTTGTAATAATTATTTCCAATTTTTTCAATAATTAAAATATTTTCTACGACAAATGTTTAATTAGTTATACTTTTTTCCTTCATAGCCTAAAATTTGTGATGGAGCATATAGCGGATTTTGCATATGGGCTACTCATAGGCACCTGCTTCTCAACGGACAAACAGGATTTATCTGCTAATAACGGTTTCCATTTAAGTTTTACGCTTGCTTGGTTTTATATAATTCTTGGACACTAAAACTTCACTATTCACGTTCCGTGTAGATTGTACTAGCACTAGACACATTATCACCACTCTTGAAAGACTTTTCACTGTTTTCACTTTTCGCTGTTCACCACCGCTCTTTAGATATTCACTTTTTCCCTAAACCAAGGGTTCCCTTTTGATTCACACCTGTCACTTGTGCGTCCTCTAGGTGATTTTTTTGTACCGGCGCGGCAACGCCTTCTTGAAACTTTGCTGGAACATTTTTTTTAAGATACTATAGGAAATAGAATTGACCGTACTCCAACCACGTTTCCAGATTCATATCACTCCGAACGAAACGTTAGAACATTGAGAATCAAAAATAACACCCACCTATTCGCGAATGCGAAAAACACGGTCGCTTTCTGCTCCAGCCTGAGATGACGTAGGAGTTCCTTGAATGGTACGACTGGACGCTGAGCGTCATCGTTCCGGTACCAGAATTGTATTGATGCCTTTTATATATATATATATATATATATATATATATATATATATATATAAATATTTTAAATATATAACTTTTTCCTTAAACTAAGGAAAACGAGTCACAGTTTCGTTTTCTGTTCCCTTTTGATTCGCATCTGTCACCTATGCGGCCTCCAGGTGGTCTTTCTATACCTGCACGATAATACCTTCTTAAAAGCTTGCTGGAACACTTTATTGAAAATCGTATAGGGATGACTTGGTAACATTTTGGTAAAAATACAATATGAAGTGAAATGATAAAAAAAATTATTACTAAAAAACTACTTACCCAATTGGTCTCAAATTTTGCAGGAAAATCAAGTGTTATGTAGCAAACAACTGGTAAATTTTGGTACAAATTGAAGATGACAGAGCAAAATGGCGACTTGATAATATTATTAAAAATTAAGTCTGAAAAACTAGTTAGTGGATTTATTTCAGATTGTATGTCAATACTAATTGTGGTCTAGATATGAACTAATAAAATTGCGGTATTAATTCAAGATGGCGGAACAAAAAGAATTAAAGACCATACATTATGAAATCATTACGTAAACATAGTCCAGAGAAACTTTTACGTATTTAAATGATGTAAATTGTAATTTACTAGGCACGTCAGCTTAATCAAGGGAATTTTAATAAATACCTGAGCATAAACTGAATATTTCATAGGATAGGAATTACTCGGCTTAAAGAAAAAAAAACCGGTGAGGGGAGATAAAAACCAGGATTTATTATTGCATTATAGATTCTTGATTCCTTCACGACCCAACGAAGCGCAAAGAAGTAAAAACGACTAATTTATAGGGCCTTAAAGCTTTACTGTTTAGTACCTACTGAGTTTCTGAATATACAGGGTTATTCACGCAACCCGTTCATTAAAAGTTTTTGATGATGCTATTTAGATAAAAATTTCAAATTTTGGGATTAAGGTAAGGTCCAGGGGTACTTCTTTTTTGAAATATTTTCAACTTCCTGTCACTTCCGGTTTAACCGGATATTGGTATCAACTTGCTTGTTTTAAATGGAACATCCTGTATTTTATGATATTTTTGGATTCTACGGAGAATTTTAATGCTATTTTATGTAGCATGTCCTATACCTAGGTTCAAGCGTTCTTAAGGTATTTGACCTTGAACCGAAAATGAGCCTTTGGGGTACCAAATTTTAAAATCTCATATGTAAGTTTTGAAGATATAATCTTCATATTTTTCAAACGATCGGTAAATAATCTTAGGTTTCTATTTTTTTTATTGAATTTGTCTATTTTTATACAGGGTGTCCTAAATTCAGCGGCAAACATTCACGTTTTCAAAGCCGCTAAAGTCCGTTTTTTTTAATGGGACACCCTATAACTTTATACACTATCAAATGTAGAATTTCATTTTCTATCGAACTGTATTAAGGTTCCCTATACCTATTCGTAAACATTTTCGAAATAATTGGGTTTTATAAAAATATCGTATGTATTTGCTTAAATATTTACATGTTCCAATGGTGAGCCATGGAAAAACAATTGAGATCCAATATCCAATATGACAGATGATTAGTATGCGTTATTTATCGAAAGCTGTTAGTGATAAACTAAATCTTCTAAATCGAAATGGAAGAATACTCAAACGCTGATATTCTCAATCTATTTTATATTCATGGAGAATGTTATAAAATTTTGGAGAGAACGTGTCGTGTGTTTATTGAACGCCACCCTGATTTGCCGCCAATGAACAAGTCAAAATTCAAGAGGATTGAAACGAACTTTTTGCGTTTTGGCAATGCACCCTTATTTCTTCCAAAACGTGCAAGCCTTGAGACCTGGTGATGACGCCCGACGAGTAGAATTTTGCGAAATCATGTTTTTGAAAATTCAAGAGGACCCTCAATTCCTTTCAAATATATTTTGGACCGATGAAGCGAAATTTTCTAGAGAAAGAATAACAAATAGAAGAAACGAACATTTCTGGGCAGCAGAAAAACCGCACGCTTTACGCGAAACGCGTTCCCAAGAGAGGTTTAGATTCAATGTTTTCGGTATAATATTAAACGATCAGGTGCGGAACTGTATTTATGAAGACAATTTAAACAGTGATAAGTATTTGGAAATTCTACGAGAGACGGTTTCTGAATTTATAGAAGAAATTCCTATTGGTGAGCTGCAAAATTATTGGTATCAATTAGATGGGGCACCAGCACATAATTCCGCTGTAGTTTATCTCAAATTATATCGAATTTTTGAAGATCGCTGGATTGGTCCCGATGGCCCTTGGAGATGGCCCCCGCGATCGCCTGATTTAACACCCCTAGACTTTTATTTATGGGGATTTATCAAAGGTAAAGTCTATGCTTTCCCAGTAAATAACCAACAAGATTTACTGGACAGGATACGAACAGCTTTTGCCGAATTAGAAAACGGACAAATTCAACGGGCCACACCAACTGTACAAAGAAGAACTGAAATGTGTCTTCAAATGAACGGACAGCATATAGAACATTTTAATTTTATTATTTTATTTATTTATTGTTGATTGTTAGATTGCTATATTTTTAAGTTCACTAAAACAAGTTTAGAACAGTCTCAAACTTAGTAGATATTATTAAAAATAATGTAAACAATTTATTACATTTTTTATAACTTTAACTTTTCCGAACCGAAAAAATTTCGCTTCAATCCTCTTCAATGTTCTCTTGTTCATTGTCGATAAATGAAGATTTTTTCATTAAAAACATGGCACGTTTTCTCCAATATTTTGTAACATTCTCCGCGAATATAAAATAAATTGAGAATATCTGCTTTTGAGTGTTATTTTATTTTAAATTAAGAGTTTCAAATCAGCTATCATGTTGAATAGAAAAGCACAACAATTGGTTTTCCATGGCTTACTACGGGAAGGTATAAGCATTTAGCAAATACATATGATAGTTTAATAAAAACCTGATTATTTCGAAAATGGTTACGAATAGGTAAAGGAACCTTTATACAGTTCGATAGAAAATTAAATTCTACATTTGATAGTGCATAAAGTTATAGGGTGTCCCATTTAAGAAAACGGACTTTAGCAACTTTGAAAATGTGAATGTTTGCCGCTGAATTTAGGACACCCTGTATAAAAATAGACAAATTCAATAAAAAAAATAGAAACCTAAGATTATTTACCGATCGTCTGCAAAATATGAAGATTATATCTTCAAAACTTACAAAAATATGAGATTTTAAAATTTGGTACCCCAAAGGCTCATTTTTGGTTCAAGGTTAAGTATCTTAAGAACGCTTAAACCTAGGTATAGAACATACTACATAAAATAGCATTAAAATTCTCCGTAGAATCCAAAAATATCATAAAATACAGGGTGTTCCATTTAAAATAAGCAAGTTGATACCAACTTCCGGTTAAACCGGAAGTGACAGGAAGTTGAAAATATTTCAAAAAAGAAGTACCCCTTGACCTTACCTCAATCCCAAAATTTGAAATTTTTTTCTAAATGGCATCATCAAAAACTTTTAATGAACGGGTTGCGTGAATAACCCTGTATAGTGGAGCACGCTAATGCATAAACTGATTTTGTTGAGAAAATGTTGAATAATTGTCAAGCAATCACATAATTCCCAAGAATTACAAAATTCGTCGCAAAATCTAGAGAGAGAGAATGGGAGAATTTAGCTCAATAAATATCCGGAATAAAGTTATGGGTTATGTAATTATGTTCAGTAATGTGAAGATAGTTTTTTTGTTAAACGAAAGATGACCAAAACAAAATTTTCATAGCCTCCGTCGTTTTTAAGATACAGTGTGAAATTGAAAATATTGCATTTTTGGCCCCCTCTCGTATTTCGGTTGTTTTTTAACTTATCGAAAACGTAATAACTGACTCTGATACAGTTTTTCACGTACGTAGGATCCACTGGCGTAGTGAACTTTTTTGTGAGCTGTCGTTTTTGAGATATAACACACTTATAACTTTTTAAATGGGACACCCAGTATATTTTTACTTTATATCATTCAGGTTACAATAAGCTTCTCAAAACTATATAATTTATATATACTTTTCCATTCGAATCGCCCTGTAATTTGCATTTTTTAGAGCTAGACTCAGTTTTTGATAGTAGGCTGGGATTGCTTACAAAACAATTTTATTTATAGTAACATGAATTTTTTTAAAAATTCTACAATAAATTATTACCTTGTATATCCTTGTTTTATACTATCTTACAAGAAATGTTCAAATCTTAGCAATTTAATAATTATATTACTATATCATATTATTATTTATCTTACATTGTTATAATTTTAGCCTGTTGCCTTGACGCAGGTTTAAAATCGAACCGAGAACTCGGTTTTATAATAAAAAGAATTATTATTAACCTGTTTTTCGCTGCTAAACCCGTGAATCCGTCATTCTTGAAAAGTATTATTAATTGAATAAAATGAATATGTTTATAATTCTACCTATAATACCTCTAAACAGCAACTAACAACAACAACAACAACAACAAAAACTAATCCTACCACTAAAGACCACTAAAATAAACATAAAACTAAATCTCTACCCTAAAGATATTGCTCGAAATGATGTCCATTTTGCCTTACACAAAGCCTACATAATTTCTGTATTCGTCTTAAGACATTGAAAATACTAACCGGTCGTTGTTGCATTCCATTGAATGCCCGTCTTGTGGCGCTTATTAAATCGGCTAAGGTGTCATGTCTTGTCCTATATATTTTGTTTTATAAAGTACCCCACAGGAAGTTATCCAAAACCGAGAGATTTGGCGCTCTCCGGCAATCTGACAGGACCATTGGTCCTTATCCATTTTCCAAGAAAATTATTTTCTAAATACTGCCTTATTCTACCGGAATTATGAGCAGCAAATATATGTCGCGCAAATAGGCCAAAGGCAGATCATCGAGTAATTCCGGTAGAATAAGTTCCAATATTTGGAAATACCGATCTGTATCTAAGCTCCCTTGGTATATATGATACCTTATTTTTTAACCCAATATGAAACAAGAAATATTAAACCCAAACCTACCCTGTCGTTCGCGAGAAAATATTCGATGCCGGTTTTCTTGCGACCAGTATCTAGAATTATGCGTATTTAATACTCCGGCGTTACTTATATATGCCTCATCGGGCCATATTACTTTTCTATAAAGTTCAGTCCCTGGATAACTTCAGTATTTTATAAGGTTGTTATACTAGACAAAACAGATTATCTTGAAAGAATAGACTATTTGATTCAAACTGGTCCTTACGATTTAATCGAGAAGAACCCGTTATCAAAAACGTAATAACTGGCTCTGATACAGTTTTTCACGTACGTAGGATCCAGCGGCAGAAGTAAAAAATACCTTAAAACAGTGTAAACACCTTGTCTCCGATAAACTAAAACTTAAACTAACACATAGTAACCCACAGTTATCTAAACTGTATTGCCTTTTTTGTAAGCTCCATTGTTTCCTACTGTACCCATACCACAAGCTTTGGAGTACCTAAAGGAACTACTGGAAAATAATAATTTGAAGAAAGATATTATTGATGAATATTTACTTCTCACAAAATTATGTATGAATCAAAATTGTTTTCAGTTCAACAATAAATATTATAAACAACTTGGGGGAACTGCGATGGGCAATTGCTTATCTCCGTTCCTTGCAAATTTGTTTATGGGTAGATTAGAAACCCAGTTCAAAAAAGAAGTCAAGTATTTCCCAAGGGTGTGGTATATCTATACCATGTATGTATGTATCTACATAGACGATATATTTGCTATTTTTAATACTAAAACAGAAAATTTGGACACTTTCTTAGAAACATTAAACAATAAATATCCTTCTATTAATTTTACGTACGAAAAGGAGAACAATGGGCAATTACCTTTTCTCGACACGTTAGTTAGTAGAAATAACGATAAATTAGAATTTGATATTTATAGGAAATTTACTAATACTGATAGGTATATAACATCCGACTCATTTCATTGCCGTCAACACAAAATGGCAGCATTTCATTTCTTAACTCACAGGTTAATTAATTTTCCATTAAGTAAAGAACGTTTTAACAATGAAATGAATCGGATTAAAAATATAGCTAAAAGTAATGGATATAATGATAATTTTGTACAGAAATTAGTAAATAGACATAAGCATAAGAAAATGTTAAAAGATGCCACTACTCTTCAAGTACTTGAGGCTCCCAATAAGTTCATAGTAATCCCATATGATCCCAGATATACGAGGGGTCTAGAAAAAGTATTTAAAAACGTAGGTTTTAGAGTAGCCTACAAAACGGAGAACAGTGTGAAAAATCTCCTTGGAAACCCTAAAGACAAAGTCGACTTGAAGGAGAGGAGTGGCATCTATGTAATTAGCTGTAATGACTGCGATCTAAAATATGTTGGGCAAACTAAACGCTCCATAAACATTCGTTTTAAAGAACACATGGCACATTTAATATACGGAAGAACAGAAAAGTCAAACGTTGCCCAACATGCTTTAAAAAACAATCACCAAATGGGAATAAATAATCTTAAGTTGATTAAAAATGTATCTAATAATAGATTATTGGATGCATTTGAGAGTATAGAAATAGTTAAATGTGGTAAGAAAGCACTAAATAAAGACAGAGGGCCTATTCCCTATAGTCCCCTCTATTGTTTACTTGACAACGCTGCAGTCGGGCGCAGCCAAGTGTGACCACATTTACCTATAAATAGTCTCGGTTAGGATAAGTTACTTTAGTTTATATCATCTGCTGATGATGCTAACTTGGTTAGCGAAACGCGCGTCCAGAACGTAGTTGTGGTGTAGCGTGGTTAGAACTCTTGTATTTTGATTTAATAAATATAGTTCCGAAGCCTTGTTAACATCTTCGTTAGATTGTGCATAGCAGTCGTAGTGTTCTTCATTAGAAAACGTTTGGTTTCTAGCCATTTTTTTATTATCAAATTTAAAATAATTATTGCGGTTTTCTAATCTAGCTTCAAAACGAACCAGCTATTTTTGACAAGTAATTTATTTAACATGACAACAATTTTCTTTTGTTTGGTTTAGGCAGTCCCAGCCTACTACCAAATTACTGGGCGATTCGAATTGAAAAGTATATACTATTATATATTTTCGAGAAGCCTATTGTCAACTGAATAATATAAAAAAATATATAGGGGGTGTCCCATTTAAAAAATTATAAGTTTGTGTTATATCTCAAAAGAGACAGCTCACATAAAAAGTCTGGGCCACTGGATTCTTCGCGAAAAACTGTATCAAGGCCAGTTTTTACCTTTTTGATAAGTTAAACAACAATCGAAATTTTCAGTTTCACACTGTATTTTAAAAACGAAGGGAGCTATGACAATTATGTTTGGGTCATCTTCCGCTTCACAAAAGAGCAGCATCATGTCGCGAAAACCGGAACTCTCTATCTTCACTAATGAGAGAGATACCCCATAAAAACAACGAAAACGGGACACCCTGTACCATGCATCCGTTAAGTATTGCATAAATTGCATTAAGATGTAAGCAACCATTTTTGTTAGATACTAAAGTCTATAAACCCATATAACAAGTTATTAAAAAGAGTTTTTGTTAGGTACTATAAACGTGAAAAAATCACATTCCCAGATTTTTTTCAGACGATTACGTTTCAGAGTCCTTAGATGCCGAAAAACACGTTTTCTCAATTCCGGTGTGCCTGTTCGCGGCATAGCTCAAAAACAACGGGTAAGTTTGTCTTCAAATATTGGTCAACAAATTAACGGTCATATGGGGATGAACCAGTGATATTTTGGTAAAAATCTAATTTGACAAAACAAAATAGCGGCCTAGTGAAATGTTAGAAAAATTATTACTAAAAACTGCTTATCTCAAAATTTGCTGAAAAAAACAAGTATTATGAATAAATCAACTGGCAAAATTTTAGTATGAATTGGATAAAAAAAATTTTTTTACATTTCATTAGGCTGCCATTTTGTTTTGCCAAATTGGATTTTTTAACAACAAAATGTTACCAGATCATCCCCATATAATACTTAAATTTTGAACAAAATGTGAAGTCAATTGAATAACTAGTTTTTTAGCTATGCCATGGACAGACAGACAGACCGATGGTATTGAGAAAATACGTTTTTCAGCATCTAGGGACCCCAAAACGTGATGATCTGAATATATTTCTTCAATTAAAATGCAAATAAATAATTAAAAAACTGAAGAAAAAGTCATATGATTTCTATAACTATTAAAAATATTTAAAAAAATAACATTAGATATAAAACTCATCAAAACTATAACAATTTTTATCTAGAAGGTAGTTTTTCAGTCTTCTTTTGAAAATGTTTACATTAATATCTGCTTCTAACTTGTTAAAAAAAATTGCATCCGGTAAAATAATTATAGTTTTGAGAAAGAGCAGATCGATGATTCACAGGCAATAGAAGAATTTTTTGATCTCGTATTATAATTGTGGTATGACCTTATTTCCTGAAAAACAGATCTATGTTGATAGGCAAAGCTACAAACCTCGTGGATATACAGGGTGTTTCACAACTTATCCACGAAATTTTAACCACATATGCACTGTTACGAAAGAAGTTCATTTCTAAAAAAAAATGTCAATAACAAAATGAAAAATAAATATCTGTATTTTGCGCTCATCGTTGCGATATTACAACACTCATTAATAATTTCTTGTTGCAAATGTTGTACCAATCCACTAAATAAAACAAAATACCAGGAATTTTTTGTTTTTTCATATTGATAAGAACATGTAAATAATGTTTAATCTGTATCGTGAGTGATCTGAATGAACAACGGTCGATTTTTGTGAATTTAAAAAAAGTATTTTGCGAGTTTATGTTTTTTGATATTTATTAAAAATGGCACATTTGTACAGTAATGAGGAGTTAGTGGATATTGTTTTAGCGTACGGAGAAGCAGGGCAAAATTCGCAAGCGGCTTCTCGTTTGTACGCAAACCGATTTCCGAATAGGCACATACCACATCCACAAACATTTACTTCAATTGTTTTACGTGCACGTGCTAGTGGAAATTTGCGCCCCAGACGTGGGGTGGATAGGGTCGGGTTCGCCCACAACGCGTTTTAAACGCCGAAGAAGAAATTTTGCATATTGTGGAAGAAAATCCAGGAATAAGCACAAGGAGGTTAGCCCAACAGGTACCAGAAGTCTCACATGCGACAGTGTGGCGCATATTACATGAAGCCCAACTGTACCCTTATCACGTCCAGACAGTCCAGGCGTTGTTACCCACAGATTACCCCCTCAGAATAAGATTTTGTGAGTGGTTGTTGCAAAAAAATGCTCGATATGCCTGTTTTACAGCTGATATTTTCGCCACCGATGAATCGATTTTTACTCGTAATGGTATAACCAATCTTCACAATACACACGTTTGGTCCTTTGAAAATCCTCACGCAATAGTCCAGACAAACTTCCAACACCGTTTTTCTTTAAACATGTGGGCAGGTATTGTCGATGAACGTCTAATTGGGCCGTTCATATTGCCAGATCGGAAGGATGGTCACCAGTATTTGGAATTTCTTCGGAATGATTTGCCGGTCATTCTTGAAGATGTCCCATTGGCGGTCCGAGCAAGGATGTGGTTTCTGCACGATGGGGCACCTCCGCATTTTCGTTTAGAAGTTCGTAATTTTTTGAATGAGATACAGCAAATACGCTGGATCGGTAAGGGTGGACCAATTGCATGGCCTCCACGGTCTCCCGATCTAAATCCACTGGACTTCTTTTTATGGGGATAATTGAAAAACGAGGTATACCGTACTCCAGTTCAGAATATTGAAGATCTGCCGAATCACAGTGGCTGCCGATAATTTGAGACTTCAAGCACAGCAGGAAGGAGGTGTATTTTAGTTAGTGCGCCGAAATTGAATTAGACGCGCCCAAGCTTGCATTGAAGCCAATGGAAACAATTTTGAACAGCTTTTATAAGTAAGTGAACTGGTAAACTGTATTATTTTATTATCTCGATTTCTGTACGACTTTTATTACATTTTTTTTTTGAGAAATCAACTTCTTTCGTAACAGTGCATATGTGGTTAAAATTTCGTGTGAGTTGTAAAACACCCTGCATATACCTGCTACAGTCAACTTTTCAAATTTTTAAAAGCAGTTCTACATGATTCTCTGCATACTTTTGCAATACTAAAACTCTATCGACATTAGCACTCATCCCCCAATTTAATATCCCATATCTAATTCTTGAGTGGATGTTGGCGTAATAAAGAGATAAAAGTATTTCCTTACTACAGGGCATAGACATACACTTAAGTGCATAACAGCAGCTACGCAAAGACCCTCAATTTTCTTCGAGAATGACCCCCAGCAGTTTAGATTGATCTGCTCGACGTAAATGCAAATCTGTACCTTCAAACAAGTCTAAAAGTACATTGATGGGCTTAAGGGAAAAATTAACAATTGTCGTTTTATTTTTATTTAAATTAAGTTTGTTGTTTTCTGACCATTTTAAAATGTTTGTATATGTTTCTTCAGCAGTTATCTTTAAGGATGCGGGATTTTCTTTAACTATAAACACATTTGCGTCGTCGGCATAAGAAATGACGAAAGTATTTTCTGCAGATTTATTAATAACATTTATGAGGTCATTTCCAAAGACTGGAAAAAGGAAAGGCCCAAAAATCGAGCCCCGAGGATCACTCTTCTCGATAGTCATGTAACTGCTTTGCGCGCCAATAACAGGGACCAGTTGTATTCTATTTGATAAGTATGACCTAATAAAATTCAGCGGCTTACCTCTTATCCCATACCTATAAAGTTTAGTAAGCAAAATTTTGTAATTTACTACATCAAATGATCGTGAAAAATCTTGTACGAGGGAAGTAACAAAACTTCTAAGCTATTACCAAACAATTATATAGATATATAACCTAGGTTAGCTGTACTTACTAGTTATCTTGTCTTATGAACAAAGTTCTGGGTAAAGGCAAATTTTCCGATTTTTTTTAATGCGATATTCCATTTGTTAAATTGACTTGTTCATCCTCAAAATACAGTAATTACCCAAGTCGTAAGTATAATAATCGGTACTTAAACAACCAAATATAATGACAAGGATTCCAAGAAATCGTTGACTTTTCAGATACGCCATCACGAACCTGAAATCTCTTCATCTTCCAACCGACCTTTCTTTTACTGTTACTTAGACACGACGATAATTTGAGAACACACAGGTAAAGCATGAACCCAATCTACAATACCATCAATTCCCCATAATAAATCAAATTTAGAATTATTACATTATCTAGCGTTCTTATTGCTTTTCTTCTCTGAAACTCTGTCGAAATTAAGTTGTTAAGTCGTGCCTTGAGGCGGAAACTGACTGTGCCGTTTGGTACCAGTGGCGGGTAGAACATTGCGTTTTACTTTTTTATCAAGGACTTTATGCATAAACAGGGTATTTCTCAGGTATGTTAAAAAATTATTAAAATGTTCGATGCCTCTTTTTAAGGGTATAATTCCTTTAAGCATGTATCAGCAAGGTCTTCACTTTTTAGATACAGCAAGTTAAATTTTATAGAAAAAAATCGGATGTTTTTGCATATTTTGACAATGCAAGAGGATATTAATTTGGTATTTTTATCCTGTAAACTATGGCTAATCGTTACAATACAGTATACTGATGAGGGGTATCTATTTAAAATTTTAGTGAACTTGCATAAAAAATTAAATTCATTTTTCGTTATTGCAAGCTGCAGATAATTGAAAAAAAATCTATACATGTTTTTTTAGTTTTATATATATATATATATATATATATATATATATATATATATATATAGATATACTGACTACGGAGTGACGTCAGAACGTCTGTACCATCGTCACCAAATGTAAATGGGGCAACATCATATTAGCTCTTGAACTGTTATATGATTTTTCCTGCCAAATTATGAATTTTAGGTTAAAGACAATGAGCTTATGCAGTATTGAATTGAATAGCTGGCAAAAAGTATGTTTGGCAGCAGCAGTTGTTCTTATTTCTTATTTAATTTTTATTTTCTATATAAACCACCTCCGAATCTTTAATTTACTTTAATTTTTACTTTATTTTACTTGCTGTATAAACTCACCTTTAGTAACACTCATAAAAAGTAATTCAATCACAAATTTGTATGCTTTTCTACCAACAAAATTTTTAAAATTGAAATTCAAATAAAACTCATCATTACCAATGTTTTTGCCGTAAAATTAAGCAACATATTTCACAAATATATCCTAACCATAAACTTTGATAAAAAACCAGTTCTTTTTAATATTTGACTGATAGCCATAAACTAAAACTTAGATAAATAACTTAATATTTTGTCATGGAACCATTATGCTCGATAACATTGCGCATGCTTAAGACCAAGTCTCTTGTGTATTCAGGGGTTATTTTGTTGCAAGCTCAAAGGATTGATTTACCAAGATCATCTTGATTACGTGGCTGAAATCCTTCCTTATAAATTTGTTTGGTGATTTGCCCTTAGCCGCGTTTAATGGATTCAAATGAGGGCTTTTTTAAATTCAGGGCAAAGTTTAGATATTATGATTTCGCAATATATTTTGCACTACTCTACATCTATGTATAGGACAGTTATCATGTTAAATACAAAGTTGTCTCCAAAAACTGGCCTCAAAGAAGGTAACATAATGTTTTCTAGTATATTGCGTTAAACATCTGCATTAAGCTCTTCTTCAATCACTGCACACACTCCTAGACCCCTGATCCTTATCCAACCCCAAACGTTTACAGAAAAACGACCACTCTGGTTTACTTTCCGTGTATATCTCTCATCATATTTCATCCCAACAGGTCTATACACGCGCAGTATTCTACTATGGCATGATTGAAATGTTTTCTCGTCAGAAAATACCACATTCTCCCAGAAATTATCTTGATTTTCATACTCCCTTGCAAATTCCAATCTCCTTTACTTATTAAATTATGTAAGGAATATTTTATTAGAAGCAGCACGACTCCTTAGATTTTATAACCGTATCGTTCTTCTTGCAGTATTTGCAGAACCTGGGAAATTGATTTCTTCTTTAGCTTTTACTGCTGTTTGAAAAATATTGTTTCTAAGGAATTGCGCCAATTCTTGTTCTTGTTAGTGGCGGCTATTCAGGTGAAGTAGGTGAAGTGCTACTTCACCATAAAAAATAAACAAGCAAACATCTAACTATATTTATTATGTATCTCTTAAAATTTTAGTTTTTACATTCATTTATTCACCTAATTGGCAAAAAATAAACTGTACATCTCGAATAAATATTTTACTTGACCGTTGGCGGCATGTCTTTTTAAAACTTTCAATCGAACTTTACTATAACAACTATAACAGTGGTTGCTGGAGGTGTTATGTTTAGTTTACGATTTTCCTACTACGTTGCCATGACAACGTGTACTCGATGACGTCGAGCGCATAAAAGAATAATGTTAACCAGCGCCATACAACGCTCATGGTGAATTGCTAACGCAGTACACTACACCCACGTGTCGTTCAGTTTGGGGTGGTTGTTTACTTTTATTTTCGCGGATTTCGCTGCAACCGGTTAGTTCCTTTGCAGTTTGCTTGAATGTTTTGTCGCATATTTGTTTATGGTGTTGTTACAACTTTATTTAGTGTCGGATTTATTAATTTACATTATTGATGAATCCAATCACTGATGTGGTTTGCATTTTGTTGGAAACTCCATTTAATCGATGGAAGGAACAAGATCAGAGTTCTAATCGTCATCCTGGTTTTCGGCATACAAATGGTTACGTAGTAGTCAAATATTACAAAAATTGTTTTGCTGGTCTTGTTTTCTAGTTTCTAATAAATATTCAGTGTGGAATAAAAAAGAATTTGCAGGTATGTTAAATATATGAAGGTCTTTACATAAACATGAAGATTCGGCCAAGCCTTTAAAATGTGAATTAATGCTAAAAACATTTGTAAAAAATCAAAGCACTATAACTGACACTTTAAAAGAAAATGCTAAACTATATAAAATACATTTTAACGAAAACGTCCGATTCAATAGACTATTTATGTGCTTGGTAAGTAAGTAAGCGCAGTTTTGTACCTTACCAAACAAGAGTTAGTCTTTCGCGGCCATGATGAGAGCAGCGAGTCAATAAATAGGGGGAATTTTAAAAAGCTTTTGGGTTTATTAATATCGAGAAGTTCCCAAGAGCTAAAAGATCATCACGAAAAAATTAAAAATGTTTTTACTGGTGACTCGAAAACTATTCAAAACGCAGTAAATAAAAAATGAAATAATGACCACATAATTTTTTTCTGTGCAAGTGGATGACACCACTGATATTACGAAACCTTCCAGTACTCCATAATTTTTAAATTCGTTAATTTAGAAGGTTCAGTAGTCGAGAGATTCTTAGGATTTTATAATGTCAGCTCCGATAGAACGTCGGAGAATTTATATTCTCTATTGGAACAAATTTCGGACCAGTTTGACTATAAACATAAATTAATAGGGCAATGCTGCGATGGCGCAAGTGTGATGTCTGGCCATCTAAATGGCCTTCAAAAAAAAAGAAAAAAGAAAAAGCGCCGCAGGCTGTATTTGTTCATTGTCTTGCTGTTATGAAGGATAGGAGAATTGATTTATTATACAAAATTTAGTCGTAAAAAAATATTCTACCCCTTCCACATTCTGGAAAAAAATTATTGCGATATTTTCTTGCTTCATTTGCACTTCACTTACTTTTTCACCCGCGAGCCGCCACTGGTTCATAGTTGCGTTGAAAGAGTGTTGAAATTTGCAGAATATTATTCTCCTGTATCCCTTCTACGATTGCTTCTAAAGGTTAGCCCCAAAAGACCTTACAAAATAATGCAGCTAAAGGAGAGTGACTTTAAGAACTACAAGTCTTACGCTGCACAGATTAATTACAAAATTGTGCCATTCAGTCGAGTAGTAACCTTGAAGTTTTCAAAGGCCCTATTTCAAATAACACATAAAAACAGTCATTCAACCAGTGAATGGAAAACAGTTTCTACTCGAGACTATCGTCCTAAAGATCCGATTCTCACAATACTGGAAATATTATTTCAGTTCGAACATTAACGTCTAAATTACTACCTCGAAATAAAGTAGAAGCAATAAAGAGCATGTTCAAATGAATGCCCGAAGTGGACCGTATGTACTATTTAGCCATATTTCCCAAAACGGCATAGTTCATTTTACCTCAAAACAGTACAATCTAAGGTCACTATTATTTTTGTTTGTTTAAAAGTTGTATGTTTTTTTGGAAAGGTTAAAATAATAAAAAAAAACAAATTTTCTAAATGTTCGATTCAAAATATTCTTTCGTTTTAATAACAGCAACCATTCCCAAAGCGGCATAAATCTAAATTTATATTTTACTGGGTATCTTGAAACCATTTTTTTTTTGGTTTTTCTCAAAACTGAATCTACTACACATACAACAGTATACCTCTGAGCTGACGATATATATATATATATTATATATATATATATATATATATATATATATATATATATATATATTGTATATACCCGGTATATATTAATTAGACTTCTTTCTTGGGTATAGGTTTATTTGCAAAATCAAACAATGAGATTAACTTGACGTTTCGCCTATCATAGCAGGCTTTCTCAAAAATTGCTCATTCCTTTATTTTTTTTTTGGTATATGTGGTTTTTCTTTCCTATCTACAATTAATTTAAAAAACATTTAGTGGTCTAATTATAAAAAGACATTTACAATTTTTCTAAAACTGATTTAAAATTTTATACTATTGACAATAATAATTACAAAATTAATAAAATAAGGTTACACACCTCGAAAAATGCATGTTGATTGTTTATTTATATTTGAATGATAGGTAGCAAGTTAGTGGTTTGCCAAGCAACTCATGGCACAGTTTTAGGTAAAAAGGTGTTCTTATCGTAGTACGTTTTTTTTGAGGAATTTAAAGATAATTTTTTGCCATTTTTTAATTTAAACCTTAGAGTAGAATCAGACATTCACAATAATATACTACATTTTAAAAATAACGACTTAGGCGAAGTAAAACTATACTAATATATCAAATTGTGGTATATTTGACTTAAATTTTTTGCCTTGTTTGTCATTTACTGCATTTTTTTCTTTTTTTATGTGAATCATTTCTTTGTGAATTAATTTCTGATACAGGTTATCTTCATCAATGATTTTGGTTTCAGAAAAATTAAATTCGTGTTTTGTGCTTTTTTCATGTTCGTGTAATGCAGTGGATGCATTCTTTGTATACTTATGCCCTTTTATTCTATTTTCTAAAAGTTGAGTTGTCATACCAATATATTTCATAGGGCAGTTTAAACAAGGAATTTCATATACGAGATTGGATTTTTTATTTTTAGGAATTTTAGTTTTTATTTTGTAAATAGGGAGCCTATCAAGTTCTGGGCTTTATGACACACAATTATGTTATGTTACAGATATGTTTTAATTTTCAGATAATTGAGATGTGTATGGCATTGCAATATATTTTTTTGCGTATTATCTTGTTTTACGTTTTCGTTATGATTGTTATAATATATGTACGTCCTTTCAGTTTTTCTGGCAAGTGATTTGCATTCAAGGTCTCTTTAACTTTATTAAGGGCTTCAGGACGGTATTCTGGTGACGTTAAAGATATGGCACGGTCAACTAAACCAATCACAATACTTCTTTTTTGTTTGTATGGATGGTGGGAATTGAAATTAAGATATCGTCTAGACCAAGCTTCTTTTGTAAACCATTTAGTTTTTAAATTATTTTCTTTTTGTCCTATTATAGTAAGGTCGAGAAAATTTATTTTGTTTTCTGTTTCAACTTCAAGAGTGAACTGAAGTTTCCGATGGAAACTATTGAATGCGAAAAGGAGTTCTTCTATTTTATTTTCTGGAACTGATGCCAAACAATCATCCACATATCTCTTAAAAAAAGTAATATTAAAATTCAATTTTTCAAGAACTTCCTCTTCTAGGTATTCCATAACTATTTGTGTGATTGTAGAGGAAATAGGTGAGCCCATAGCACATCCATCAAGTTGTTGATAAAATTGGTTTTTGTATTGAAAATAATTATTTGACATTATGTATGTAATGTAAGGCTTCTAAGAATTCAGGCTGAGTTAGAGTTGTAAATTTTTTTTAAATATTCCATTTGCCTTTTATAGCACTAACTATGAGTTCATTTGGTATATTAGTATACAAAGAAATAACATTTAGTGATATTAACTTTGAATTTGGTGGTATTGTTATTGTATGTAGAAAATGTTTAAATGTAAATGAGTCTTTTACGTAATAAGTGTTTTTACCTGTGATATTTGATAAACATTTTGACTTTGAGAGCTTGTAGAAAGGAGATTGAATACATGAAACTACCTGCCTGAGGAGAATGTTAGGTTCATGTAATTTGGGTGGGTCTTATATTTTAGGCGTGACTGCATTTTGAATTGACAAATTTTTAGCTTCTGCGTCAGTTAATAGATTTTTGTATAAGAGTTTTTTACAAAAGTTTTATTTTTGTTTTGAAAGATGTTTGTTGGGTCATTCTTTAAAAGGTTTATAAGTACTGGTATCTTTTAAGAGCTGATTCATTTTTGTGTCATAATCAGTAGTATTCATTATAACGGTTTTACTGCATTTATCTGGTTTAAGTATGGTTATTTGAGGATTATCTTTAATGCATTGCCTTGTTTTGTTATGTATATATATATATATATATATATATATATATATATATATATATATATATATATATATATATATATATATATATATATATATATGTACAAATAATTTATATGGCCACCATTTTTTTCCGCCTTCTTGAACTAATACCACAGTTTTACTAGTTCATCTCTAAACTACAATTAGTTGTGATACACAATTTGAAACTAAGTTCTTTAAGTAGGTTTTTCAGGCTGAATTTTTAAATATTTTATTAAGCCACCATTTTGTTCCACTTGATTCCACTTGACTAATACTTGTTTTTTGTGCAAAATTTGAAATAAATTGGATAAGCACTATTTCAGTAATAATTTTTTTAATATTTCACTAGGCCGCCATATTGTTTTGCCATATTGGATTTTTACCAAAATGTCATCAGATCACCCCCATATGATCCTTAATCAAAATTTGAAGTCAATCGGATAGGTAGTTTTTTAGCGATGCCGCGAACAGGTTTGGTCAATCGCGTTAATTTTTTTTTTGCCACCCCTATCTTTAAAAAAAATTAATTTGTGTATCTGTACAAAGCATCCAGAGTAGTTTTGAAAAGTCGGCGCCTGTGACCCCAGATACATATATTAGCCTCTAGGATTGGTCGCTCTGATAGGTCATATATCAGATTTAAGACTGTTTCCTGTCAAAAATGCAAGTGTCCCAAATTCCCAAATAAACACGCTACAAATCTTAAATTCTAACGAAAATAGCGCAATGTCCTGTTGAGAATTTCGAAGAAGACAAAACTGTACAAATGGCATTTTGATGACCACTCATTGAAAATTTCGTTTGATTACGTAAACTGGCCCTAATGAATATTTCTATATTACAGAGATTATTTCACGCATACACATAATAGTTTGATAATTCTGAACAAAATTACAACGGTATTTCACGCCGTCATAGTTTCCTAATAAATAATTGTCACTGGCAGTTTGATTTACTTAATGGGTTTCTTTCGTTTAAATCTGAGAAAAACGAACCAATTTGATAATATATCTGAAGACAAGATAGATAAAAATCTAATAAAAAGTGAACCGTCAATACACTGAAAAACAGAAGTATATAGACGACGATATAGTCGGACGACTCTTGTTAATAGACTCAGTTTCTCATTTCCTGGACCGAACATTTTTAAAAATTCGTGTTTTTTGACATTTGGCAAGCTCTGGTTAGGTAACAGGACGTCTAGGAAGAAGTGAGCTATGGTCTGGTGACCGATGGAGTCTATAATAACTTAGCAGTGACGTCTGATAGGGGCTTTTTTTGATATTCCGATGATTCAAAATGCAGGTCGCTATGGTTAATTTCTCGAGGTGGGACATTTTTTTTTCATAATTTGAAAATTTCGTTTGATTACGTAAACTGGCCCTAATGAATATTTCTATATTACAGAGATTATTTCACGCATACACATAATAGTTTGATAATTCTGAACAA
This sequence comes from Kuschelorhynchus macadamiae, assembly GCA_030620095.1. NCBI lineage: Eukaryota > Metazoa > Arthropoda > Insecta > Coleoptera > Curculionidae > Kuschelorhynchus > Kuschelorhynchus macadamiae. The sequence goes on along the minus strand of JAUTXW010001340.1, from coordinate 1,476,295 downwards.
AATTACAACGGTATTTCACGCCGTCATAGTTTCCTAATAAATAATTGTCACTGGCAGTTTGATTTTCTTAATGGGTTTCTTTCGTTTAAATCTGAGAAAAACGAACCAATTTGATAATATATCTGAAGACAAGATAGATAAAAATCTAATAAAAAGTGAACCGTCAATACACTGAAAAACAGAAGTATATAGACGACGATATAGTCGGACGACTCTTGTTAATAGACTCAGTTTCTCATTTCCTGGACCGAACATTTTTAAAAATTCGTGTTTTTTGACATTTGGCAAGCTCTGGCTATGTAACAGGACGTCTAGAAAGAAGTGAGCTATGGTATGGTGACCGATGGAGTCTATAATAACTTAGCAGTGACGTCTGATAGGGGCTTTTTTTGATATTCCGATGATTCAAAATGCAGGTCGCTATGGTTAAACTTTCTCGGAGCGCGGGATGTCGCTTTGGACATTTTTTTTTCATAATTTGAAAATTTTTTGAGTTTTAATTTGATTATTTTTTTGGCAAAAGTGTAATGAGAGGCTGTGACCCTAATGAGAGATAAGGACTTGTGAATTTAAACTTAGATTCTAACTAACTGCTACAAGAAAGAAATTACTGGTAGGTGGAAATGGAACTTAAACATTTGACCAAAACGTCCCGAGACAAACGGACAACAATGAGGCTTACCCTACCAAATAAGTGGAAGATTTGGGCATCATTTTTCGGTTTCGCATTCAGTTTTGTCAAGTAATAATAGCAGAAATATTGAATATCGAATTCTGGCTGAAAATCGCAGAAAAGTATGAACGACAGTTTAGTTGATTTTCCACTAGCAATATTACCTTCAAAACTAAATAATTTTGCCAATTTTTCACTTCCCTCGTAAAAGGGAAGTATTGTAAGTAATCGTGAATAAATTACCCTCCGAATTTTTTTCAGATCCTCACGCTTCAGGGTCCCTAGATGAAGAAAAACATGTTTTCTCAATTCCGTCCGTCCGTTTGTCTATCTGTTCGCGGTATAGCTAAAAGACAACTTACCCGATCCGACTTCAAATTTTGGTCAAAAATTAAGAGACAAATTGGGATGATCCGGTAATAAATTCAACATAGCAAAACAAAATGGCGGCCTAGTGAAATAGTAAAAAAAGATTATTAAAAAACTGTATGTATCTCAAATTTTGTACAAGAATCAATTATTTTATAGGAATCAACTGGTAAAATTTTGGTGCGAATCCAAGATGGCGGAACAAAATGGAGGCCTAATAAAATATTTAAAAATTCAGCATGAAAAAAACTACTTAATGGACTGATTTCAAATTGTGTGTGTACTATAATTAATCGTCGTATAGAAATGAACTAGTAAAACTGTGGTACTAATTCAAGACGGCGGAACAAAATGGCGGCCAAATACAATACAATGTTTGTAATCGTGAAAAAATCACCCTGTCAGGTTTTACATAACTTTACGTTTTTAGATGCCAAAAAATAGGTTTTATCAATTCCATCGGTCCGTCTGCCAGTTTATCAGTCGGTTTGACAGTTGGCAGCATAGCTTAAAAACTACTATTAGATTGACTTGATTAAGGGTCATATGGGGATGACCTGGTAATATTTTGGTAAAAATTCAACATGCTGGAACAACAAGGAGGTGGCATAATGAAACGTTAAAAAAATTATTACTTAAAAAACGAATTATTCGATTTACCTCAAATTTTGCACAAAAATCAACTGTTATGTAGGAATGACCTGGTAACATTTTGCTATGAATATATCTGATAGTAAAACAAAATGGCATCCAAATAAAATTTGTTGTATATATATACAGGGTGTCCCACGACAAACTGCGGCGATCGATTTCTCAGAAAGTAGTCTTTATAAAAATTTGAAATTTTGGCAGCTAACTAAGGTCGATGGGGGCAATTCGCGCAAAATATTTTCAAGATGGCGGCACTTCCGGTTATATCGGAAGTAGACGTCAACTTTCTTTTTTTAAATAGAACACCCTGTATATTGTGGAATTTTTGGATTCCTCGAAAAATTCTAGGTATATTTCATGTATAATATCCTATACCTAAGTTCAACTGTTTTTGAGATATTTTGAATTTTATGTAAAAAATGACGTTTGCAGGTCTAGACATAACTATAAATATCTGCTTATCGAAGTCTCTATTATTTATTTGCGGTTGGCTCCCCTGTCCAAAAGGGTACACTTTAGTGGCCTGTGCTGATATTTTTATAATAAATAAATATAAGGTGATCAAAAACTGACATTATAAATATACTTTAAAAAATCGTTAAAAGTTACCTTTTTCAAACGGAAACCCCCAATTTTTTTAATTTTATCTTATTTAACACTTAAAATAAGGGTGACTTTGTATAAAGTTGTCTATTCCAAAAATTTGTAGTTTTTGGGTTATTGACGATTTAACATTTTTTATTCTAATAATGCCAGACGGCTTCTAAGTTTTCTTGTTAGTTGGCCATGATAGCGAGGCCTGGCGAGAACAAAACCAATTGGTTACTATAGAAACGTAATATTTATTGTCGTTTGACAATTACTTACTAAAATATTATTTATTTATTATAGTAATTATAATAATTATTAATCTAATAATCATGCCGGGGCGATTAAATTACACACACGAGGATTATTTGAATTTGTTTATTATCTATGGGGAATCTAACACAGTTTTAACAAGAACATGCCAGATATTTGCTGATAGATATCCAGATAAACAGAAACCGTCACCGAACAGCGTTAAACAAATGTTGGAAAACTATAAAAATTTTGGAAACGTCAAGGCAAAAATTAATAAGAGAAAGCCCATTGTTGATAATGAAAATATCGAGATTGCAATTCTGGGATATTTTGCAGCATATCCAATGACATCCCTAAGAAACGTGGCAAGACAATCAGGAATCTCGAGGAACTCAGTGCATAGGATTGTGTTAAAACATAACTTCCAACCTTATTTAATATCATTGGTTCAACATCTAAAAGACACTGATTTGCCAAAATATATAAATAAATATAATTTGTACCGATGAAGCAAAATTTACTAAAAATGGCCTTTTCAATAGACACAATTCCCATTTTTGGAGTGATTCGAATCCTTATGCAGTAAGATCGCGGAACTTTTAAGAATCCTGGCAATTTAATGTATTTTGTGCAGTAAGGAACGATCGAATAATAAAACTGAATTTTTACGAAGAAAATTTGAATGGTAAGTTATACATTGCCTAAATACAAGGACTTTTTTAATGAAAAATAATCCATTTAGGTAATATTACAATAATTTTTTTATCAATTTAGCCTCAATCCAAAATTAGATAAATCATTTAGTAAATGTTATTACATACATAAATTAAATTAAATTATTTATACATTTCACACTACACTACTTCAAACAAATACTGGTCTACATATCGTAACACATCATATCTAAAAAAATATATCGTCACAGTTATCTTTAGTTAGATATTTACAAGCTTTTTATACAGGGTACTTTAGAAAGTCATAAAATACTAAACCTTCATTTTTTTATTGAGCACTCTTCAGATTAAATTAATTGAATTTTGATGTATTTTGATTCCTCTTAAATCAATATATCGATGAATATTATCAAAGCATTTCTTTCCGTAAAATTATGTCTATAAACTTTTGTAGGAGAAAGATATCTGAATATTCTTGAAGAGTTGGACAACGAATATTTAAGTAATTTACCTTTGGCAGAACATGGTCAAATTTTCTACCAACACGATGGCGCCCCACCACATAGAACCGTTGCAGTTACTAACTTTTTACAAGCTACGTTTTACGACAAGTGGATTGCCAACAATGGACCTTTCCTGTGACCTCCTCGTTCCCCCGATCTGACAGTCTTAGACTATTTTATATGGGGAACGATAAAAGGAATCGTTTATTTTAATCCAGTAACAACGAAAGAGGACTGTATGGCAAGGGTAAGGGACGCGTTCGAAAGTTTATCTCTAGCTTCAATTAGAGCGGCCACCCACGAGGGATTTATTCGGAGATGCGAAAAATGTTTGGAAGTACAAGGTGGACATTTTCAGCATTTATTGAAAAAATAAGTTGTGCTCTTGTGTAGACTAGACTATAATGGGAATAGGCTTTCTTTAATTAATTTTTGTCTTCACGGTTTCAACATTTTTATAGTTTTCCAACATTTGTTTAACGCTGTTCGGTAAGAAAATACAGATATAAGGACGTGTCGGTACAAGATTTAGAAGAATGTCAGACAATTCTGAGGATAAGTAAAGCTACTGGTGAAATTCTGCGTTTATCTTCTAAATGTCAGTCGAAAATGAAAAGTTTCTCAAGTCGTCAACTTTACATTGCTACATCGCAGGAAAACTGAAAAATATCGTCCCGACATTTCAGCAAAATGAACAAGAAGAAATGTTTAAAGTTATGGCGGGAACAGGAGGACAACTAACGAGTAAAAAATTTGTGTACCTAATAATTGACATTTATTAATTATACATTTAATAGAGAGCTAGAAATTGAATTTAACGAATCATTTTCCAAATTTAACGTGAGAGTTGGGATACGTGTATTCTGTTACCATCGTCGTTAAAATATGACTTGACGTGTATCGATATTGACAAACAAAAATCTTTTTTGGCTTTTTCGCAACTGAATAAAAATATTTAACTTTAAATTAATTCAAGCAAATATTTAATAAAATGTATATATACATATATATATATATATATATATATATATATATATATATATATATATATCTCAACATGTAGACAAGTCTGTCTACAGAACGTTTCGCTACATAATATAAACAATATTATTTAAGAAAGCATAAGAAACTATGACATTTTGTTCCGCCATTTTGAATTAGTACCAAAGTTTTACTAGTTAATTTCTATACCACGATTAGTTATGGCACACCGTTTTTGAACGCGTGCGCCGCTGCAACAACGAGTGGTATAATAAAATGTACATTTGTACATAGTGCCATCTATGTTTAGGAGGATGAACTACACATACTCAACCTAAAACCTAAAGCCAAACGTTATCTGGCTTGTTCAATGAAATTCTATCGCGCAAAAACACAGATGACGCTATCTGAACATTCTGGAAAGAACTCGAGAAATCACAATCCGTATATCAGCCGTGTTCGATTGAGTTCAGTCGTTCAGTGTTTAGTCAGTTATGAGTCAGTTGCGATAGAGTTTCGAGTTGAGTTGCGCACTTATTGTTACAACACTTAACAGTACTTATTATAATTTATTTCGGATACAGTTTTCAACAAATCTCTTTCAAAACCAAGTGGAACTAAAAGGAAACTTGTAGATGAGCATCGTATCTTTCAAGAAAAGTGGGAATTAGATTTTTTGCTGTGAAGTGAAAGAAAACATTATTTGTTTCATTTGTAATAGTACAGTCGGTGTCCCAAAATTATATAATATAAAACGTCACTATGATATTCATACAACTATGTTTGACAAGTAAACAGACATGGTCAGAAAGGAAAAGTTAAATAAGTTAAAATCACGGTTGAAAGATCAGCAGCTTATGTTTACATGTCCAAAGCAAGAAAATGAATCTGTCCTTCAAGCGAGCTACGTAATGTCGGAGTTGATTGCGAAACACTCAAAACCATTTGTTGAAGGTGAATTTATAAAAGAGTGCCTTGTAAAGTCCGCGGAAAAAAGTCCCGGGAGCGTGAAGGCATTTCAAAATATATCCTTGTCCCGGAATACTGTCGCTGAAAGAGTTACTGAGTTGGCTGCCAATATAAGTGATCAGATAAAAACAAAATCAGACTCTTTCATTGCATTTTCTATCGCCTGTGACGAAAGTATGGATGTGTGTGGTGTGGCGCAACTCGCTGTTTTTCTTCGTGCGGTTAATACAGATATCAATGTGTATGAAGAATTACTGGAATTAGTACCATACAACAACTGGGAAGGATATTTTCAATGCTGTTTATGGACTTCTGCAAAAGTACAATTTAGATTTATCAAAACTGTGTTCCGTTGCAACAGACGGAGCTCCTCCAATGACTGGAGTAAAAAATGGCTTCGTTAAAATATTACAGACAAAGATCAGAAAAACGGGCAGTGACAAACCAGATTTTCATCATATTCATTGTATAATCCACCAAGAAGTTTTATGCTCTAAAGTGATTAAGTTGGAAAGTGTTTTAAAGTCAGTGAAAAAAATTATAAACTTTATAAGGTCACGAGGCCTTAATTAGCAACAGTTTTCTGCAATTTTACGTGATTTAGAAAGTGAGTACACTGGTTTCCCATATTATGCAGAGGTGCGATGGCTTTCGTGTTCTATGGTACTCGACCGGTTTTGGAAAGTCAAAGAAGAAATACGCGTTTTCATGGAAACAAAAGGAGAAGATGTCAACTTATTATGCGATGTACCTTTTTTACAAGATCTTTCATTTATGGTAGATATCACAAAACACTTGTCGGACTTAAATACGAAATAGCAAGGACCACGTCAAGTTATTACAGATATGCATGATCATGTGAAAGCTTTCAAGTGTAAGATGATGTTGAGGGAAAAACAGTTAGCAGAGGATAATCTGTCAAATTTTCTGACTTGTAAGGCATATCAGGAAAGCACAAGTATCCCAATATCATACAAAATATATTCAGAGAAAACGAAAAGCCTTCTGGCAGAATTTGAAAAGCGTTTTCAGGATTTTAAAACCCAAGAAAACAATTTTTCTCTATTTACTGGTCTTTTCACTATCGATATTGATAAAGTTCATTCTCACTTGCAAATGGAAGTAATTGAGATTCAGTGTCAGACCCATTTAAAACAAAAATTTGATAGTGTTGGTACATTCGAATTTTATAAGTACTTGCCTGTTCAATACCAAGAAATGAGAAAATTTGCCTGTAAAATCCTGTCAAGTACCTATAAGTGTGAACAACTATTTTCTTTGATGAAAGGAAACAAATTTCCCGTAAGATCACGATTGACGGACGCACACTTGGACGCCGTTTTAAAAGTTATTTCCGCCGATAAATTCGCGCCACCAATAGACAACTTAATTAAAGACAAAATATGTAAAATATCTTGCAAAAGAATTTAATATTTGTAGTTTTTTGTAATGTCCTTTTTATTGGAAATTTAATAAACAGACTTGTCCTGTAATAGTACTTTTTCTCAAGATTTTCGGTAGTTTGTCTTCTTTAAGATAAGGTTTTGCGGCCCGCCTAGTCGATGGTCTTCATGCTTTTGACCCACCAGTGACTTTGAGTTTGACATGGCTGCCATATACAGTCAGAAAAAACGACAGACCGACTGAATTGATAAAACATATTTTTTGGCATCTAGGGACGATAAAATGCGAAGATACGTAAAACCTGAGAGGGTCACATTTCAGATTACAAAAAATTTGTTGGCCGTTATTTTGTTCCACGATCTTGAATTAGTACCACAGTTTTACTAGTTCATTTCTACACCACAGTTAATTATGGCACACAATTTTTTTTCAGGCTGAATTTTTAATAATTCTATTATCCATCTTGGATCTGTACCAAAATATTATCAGTTGATCCCAAAATAATATTTGATGTTTGTACCAAATTTGAGATAAATTAGATAAGTAGTTTTTTAATAATAATTTCACTAGGCCGCCATTTTGTTTCGCCATATTAGATTTTTACCAAAATATTACCAAATCATCCCTATATAACCCTTAATTGTTTACCAAAATTTGAAGTCAATCGGGTAAGGTGACTAAGGACCCTGAAACGTGAAAATCTGAAAAATCACGGAGGGTGATTTTTTCACGATTATAATACTTTCCTTTTACGAGGGAGTAAAAATAAATTTGTTTTTACATTGTACATAATTTTATTATAGATTTCCACCGAGTATCGGCTGACACAATTTCCTTTAGAGTACTTAAGGGTTCCAAGAAAAGTAGTAATAAAATATTGAAAGTCCATTTTACGAGCATTCTATGAATAACCGTATTTCGAAAAAATTAAAGAGCCATAAAAAATGGGCTTTGACTATCCAATTTTTATTATATTAAAGGTCTAAAATAAGGATGGGCCACAGTTCTTGACTGTAAGGATATATGGCAGCAGCAGAACGACGTTTTTATTACATCTAGTTTTATAGTTTTTTCCCAAAACTACTAATCTACTTAGGACCGAAATGTATAGGAATCTATATTTATTGACCCGTTCACAGGGTATTTTATTGCTTAGGGTTTACACAAAAAAAAAGAGTGGTGCTGGTCGATATATGATACAATACAGAGGAATGTCGAAAAGTGAGGATAATTACCTGATTAAAGTTGAGACAAAAAGCTTGAACAGGCAAAATAGATGTTGTAATTTTTTTCATTGATAGTAGATATAAACAAATAAAATTTTAGCTTAAATGTATAAAATTGTGACAATATATTTTGAGCCGCATATAGAAAATTTTTACATGTAGAAAAAATATGGAGTGCCAATGAAGTGAAGAATACCCAAGGTACTTCATAAAGTGCGAGACACGAAAAACCGGGCGGTCCTTAAAATAAAGGTTCATAGTCTTAAGCAAGCGGAAAAGTAAAATTTGTGTACGCAAATAAATTTTATGTTATTTTATTTGTTGTAATAGTTTGCCGCTTCACCTATAAAGTGCGCCAGCTAAGCGGTACGAAAAACTAATCGAAGATTTAGTAAATTTGGCACTGGTCCACTTGAAATTGGGATGTGCCTAGAGTCTCCATGCACTTGCCGCTAGAAGGTTCTAGCTATTTCCAGTGGCGCCTATACATTTCGAGCATTTGTTTTCATTTCTATATAAATGCGTTGAGTTGAATTTGAATTATTATTTCGAAGTAACGATGGCGAGCAAAAGAGAAAAAACAATTCGAAGCGGTGCACGTGAAGTTATTGAGAGCGTTATAGAGGCCTGTACTAGAGAAGCCGAAAATAATAGTTGACTATTCCAAGTCAAAATCGAACAGAATGCGCTGCATTTTACACCGGTGTTTCAGAAAGTAGTGTAAGAAAAATTCAACGAGAACATAATGATCGCCCATGTTCTACTTCACTTTTAAAATCTCCTAGTAAAAAAAGACCCCGATTATCATACAAAGATAAAACTGACGATGGTGATTTTCAAGTAATTCGATGAACATAGAGGATTTTTATAAAAACTTGAAGAAGATTCCGACCTGCAAACCGCTACTTCTTGCTGTAAAGAACAAAATAGATTTTCCGTACTGGTATAAAACCTTAAATCGGCTTTTACGATCAAATAGTTTTGTTTGGCGCAAGTGCCAAAATAAACGAAAATTGCTCATTAAGAGACCAAATATTTTTCACTGGCGTATGAAATATCTATCAACTGTAAGGCAATATAGGCAATAAGGACGCAATATTGTGTATCTAGACGAAACCTGGGTAGATATTGATATGACAGTGAACAAATGCTGTCAAAGTGAAAGTGTTACAGGTGTTGTTCAGGGAATCCGCTCTAGTAGTCGCTTTATTATAGTTCATGCTGGTTCAAAAGCTATCATTGACATTTTAAAAAAGTTTAGAAGCTCTACAAGAATGTATGGCGATATACAGAAATATCTATGTACTCTCATAACAATAAACCAATTAAATGATTTTCACCTCTACACATCGAGTTTTTCTCTTGACTCTCTATTGAACTGAACCGGTCTGAATTTGTCTTTGTAATCGTTATTTTCCTGCAATATTTAGGTTTATTTATCAAAGCAATTTTCTCATGTCGACTCCATAAAATGTCAGGCAAAGTAAAAAAAAGTATTCCCTTTTATGCGATTCTTTAGCTACACCCCTAGCAAAAAAGTGCCGGGATAAAATTATGTCAAGATGTTACGATCGCAGATGTTTTAACAGAAAAAAAGTAGATGGCAATACGAAAAATTTTAATATATGCTAATATTATATTCAGTAAAAAAGTCAGCATTATAGCGAATTGAGGCATTTTATTCGGGTTTATATACATATGCATACAGTCAAATGGCTAATTAATATTGTATTAAAACCTGAACTTTTTGTTATTAGTGTAATAAATAAAACAGATTTGTATTGCATCCTCTGATTATATATATACAGGGTGATTCACGTTGTGTCCCATTAAAATTTCTGGAGAACTATAAAAGGGATTTTTTTTCAAATTCGGTATACGGACATAATAGGTAATAATCTATATTTTAAAAATATTTTATTTATATATTTATTTAATATTAAGTGCAGCGTTGCCACATCTCTCCGAAACCAATAGCAACATTGAAATTTCAAATAGAACACCCTATATTTTATTGCAGTTTCTGATTCTACGCACGATTTTAAGTAACTTTTGTTAACATCTCCCTATACATATCTCCTACCATTTTCTCTAAAAAAATTAATTTATGATTTTTTTTTAGAAAATCACCATGTTAATAAAATTCCATATTTACCTGCGTAAGCGAGATAATTACTAGATTTTTTTTCTGGGTTAGAGAGTGCATATATTTAAAATAACTATATGTTAGAATAGCGATATATCGTACAGGGTGTCGTATAAAAAGGGCATTTTTATCGAAATATAGTAATAGTGAAAACTCATTTATTTTAAATACAACACCCTGTGTTTTATGGTATCTTCGAATAAACCAATACCTTACCTGCAATATTTTCATATATGTTCCTATACCCATCTCCCACCATTTTTTAGATACGAGCCAACTTTGAATATTTTCCTGTTTTCAAAGACCATCCACAACAAAAGCACCCGCCTCGGCACCTGCTTAGCGAATTACTTAACTAGTTAGGCCATGTAAGGTTTTATTTACCTCGTACTGACAAATATTTGAAATAAACAGACAGTTTTAAATACGGTGAATAATACAAAATGTATTTTTTTAAATACAATTTGTAACCTAAGGGTGTTAGATATTATAAGTGATAATTAAACAAACAAATAAAACATAATCGTTAATTTTTAGCAAAAGAAAGATAACTAATTGTTAAATTGCTTAAAATGGCCACCATTTGCATTAAGGCATTCGTGCAAACATGTTAATTGGTTTTTTGTTGTTGCTCTTCGTATTTCCTCAGGATTTAATTCGTCAAAAGCTCGACGTACTCGATTTTCCAGATCCTGGAGATTTTGTATCGGATTTCCTACATACACTCGCTCTTTGATGGTTCCCCAAAGGTAAGAATCTAGGGGAGTTAGGTCCGGAGACGAGGTGGCCAATCCCATGGTCCCAAACGTCTGAACCACCTATCTTCGAACATTCCATATAATTCTTGACTCACTTCATTGCTGCAATGTGCAGAAGCCCCATCCAATTGGTACCAGCAAGAAATCAATAATTGTAGTGGTAACTCATCCAAAAACTCATTAACTGTAGTTCTTAAAATATCCATATCCATTGACATTTAACATTTGAAAAGTGGTAGCTCAAGAAGCTTCTACCTAACATTCCCCCCAAATCAGTCGTGGTAATGGATAATGCGTCTTATCATTCTCACGTAGAAGATAAAGTGCCAACTAAATACTCTACAAAGGCTCATATGATATCGTGGCTTAAATCGAACAATCTTGTATGTGATCCAACATAGAGAAAATATCAATTATATGAAGTAATATCAGCCAACAAGCCTAGAGAAAAAAGTATAAAATTGACGGTCTTTTACGTAACCTCGGTCATACACCTTTAAGGCTGCCTCCATACATGTGCGACCTCAACCCTATTGAACTTGCACGGACAGGAGTAAAAAAAATATATTCGAGAGCGCAACACCGGTAAACTAAATAACATTAGAAGCGATTGACTCAATATCGGCTGAAAATTGGAAATCGTAAGTAGATGGCAAAATTGAAACGGTTATTGATGATTTAGTTACCACACTGGGATCAAGTAGTGACGACGAAACCTCATCATTTTCAGAGGAAGACAACGATTTAGAAGGAATCGAACCATTAGAATCATAGCCGTCAACCTCAAAAATGGCTTAGTTTTTTTTTCATACATTTTGTAAAATTTTTCATAAAGTAGCTGTCAATAAACTGCTTCAAAATAATTAATTTTCTGTTCAATACCGGGTGTCAAAAAATATCTAATATTGCAATTAATATTTAAAAAACTACAAAAATCATATTTTTCCAAAATTAACACATCAATTTAGTTATAGTAGGGGAGCCAGCACTGATTCCAGTGAACAAGATTTATCAAAATTTTAACTTATGCAGTTCGACTTTGGGCTATTCGGGTATGTCATATTACTTTGTACAGGGGGGCGTCATTGTGAAGTACTATACGGTGCGTTTCCTAATTTCGTACTAATGTTAAAGGGGGGTGATTCTTGGACCTTTTTCAGAAAAAAGTTTAATATGAACCTAAAAGTCTCAACTTTGGAGATACAGGGTTTTAAAAAAAACTTTTTTTTTAAATCCTAGTTCTGATGCTATTATAGATTAATAACTGTGCGAAATTTGATACACGTCTTTTATGCATAAAAGGGCATTTTTTATTAACAATTAATTTTTGAAATTTCTACCAGTGGCGTGCATATGTTATTAACCTGGGTAAATCCGTATGGTCCTTAATACTTAGAATACGTGTATCAAATTTCATGCAGTTATCTACAATAGCATCAGAATTGGGATGAAAAAAAATGTTTCCTTTTTAAGACATAAAAACACCCCCTTTAACATCAGCAAGCAATTTGGAAACGCCCTGTATAGCATTTCACAATGACGGCCCCTGTATAAAGTAATATGACAAACGGAGACAGACGGCCACTTTTGGCATATCCCGGGTAGCCCAAAGTCGAACTGCATAAATTAAAATTTTGATAAATCTCGTTCATTGGATCTGATGCTGGCTACCCTTGTAAAATCTGGACTTGTAAATCGTGTATCACTATACTGGGTAGTCCAATAATAGTAGACGTAGGCAGTAGTCCGGGAACCGTTAATGACAGAACTCACGAAAAGATATATTCATAGGTAAATCGATCAAGAAAAATCAAAATTAAATCATTTTAAAATTCGGAAGTTCGCCGTTTTTGCAACACAAAAGAGATATAGAAGTGCGGTACACGAAAGAAAACACACAAATATAGATAAAGGTTCATTAAGCATAGTAAAATTTTTTAATTATCTGAAGTGCGTATAGTCAAAAAGGAGTGCGACACTACACCACTGGTTTAAAGAGATTTCTTGGCCGACCTTCTTAAACCGATTGACTCCGCCCGGTTTTCTTTCGTGTCCCGCACTTTAAATTATTAGTAGGAATGGAATATGGTGGAACAAAATGGCGCAGTATAAAAATGTTTCAAACAGTATATCTTATGTGTTACTAAATGACTATTTACTGAACTAAATTAGGTCACACTCCTCTGTTCCTAATGAAACGACAGATTCACATGGAGGGAATTTCAGGGTAAAGGAAATTTACCAGTTTTTTGGTTTATATGAACGTTTAGTCCTAAAATGAATCAAAAAATTACTGTGTGGCACTAAATATGTCTAGGAATTGTTATGCGCTAAGGATTGTAACTGGGAATATGGGCACTGACAAATGTCTGCCCATCGTGCTTTAATTCAGTCGAGAATAAAATACGGCTTGGTTTCCTGAGGAAACTCTCGAGAGATTGATAGAATTTAATTACCTGAGGAAAACGAATCCTTTGTATTCTTGAAATTAACTTTAGATAAATCTGCATACCACTCTTTGCTCAATATAAAATTGTAACAGTAACTTGTATGTATATTTTACATTCCTTGATGTTTATTCACAGAAAAAAAGACATTTTTGCAGGTGCAATAAATGAAAAATGTAATTTCAGCTACCTACAGAAAAATGTAAATTGTTCGATAATAAAAATGTTTAATTATTGTACTCGGGGAAGTGTCCGAAACCTGTCTTAAGACCAGGCAAAAAAGGCTTAAAATCGAAGTAGTCATGGATGACGTTAAAAGAAACAAAAGGAGCATCCTATTTGGCACCTAGCATTTATACGGTCGCAAATCAGACCAGTTTTGTTGCTTTTAATGTTATCCATGGATTTTGCGATTTTTGATACACTACTTTTTACCCCCTCTATAACACCTAGTACTTCAGAAACGACCAAAACAAAATGTCATCATATTATCTATTTTTGAAATCGGGAAGATCTTCTTAACCATCAGAAAAAAGCAGGGTGTCCTACTAAAAATGCTCTTCTGTTTTGCCATACCCAGTGAAAAATATCCCTCGTTAAAATCTTCAAATTTCACATTTACTTTTTTTTTGGTATCTAAAAAAATAAAAGGCAAAAATGCATGTCAAAATATAAAAAACCACCCCTTAGATGTTATACAAACATCTTCCATGACAAGTACACGGGGTATATGTTACTGAATTATATTAGTTAAAAGTGTATATTATGTATTTATATTTTCTAGAAAATCTTTTGAGGCAAAAACGCATGCTCGTAAAATGAGATTCTCCATTTTTAGAATCTCTTGCATAGTAATGTAAATTTTAAATACTTCTTAACTTGCGATATAAAATCTTACTATAACCGCATAGAGAGAAATTAACGTATATAAATATTTCTTACTTGAAAACCTCATGGCAGGTGCAGCTTGAGGATATATTAATGTTTTCCTGTTGTATTTTAGTTCTGCTTCATGTAATTTATTTACCGTTGAACCATGCATCATATATTCTAATCTGCTTTTTATATTTGTTTTGTTGTTGAAGATTATAAAAAAGTCGCATCCGACGTTTATCTATTTCATTCTTTATTGCATTCTTTTATAAAAATTTATGAATTGTGGGTATTTTTTTTATTCGATAAGGCGTCTCCTGTAATAAAAAAAATCATTACATTATATTGACTTACTGACAATTTAAACAGCAAACTTAGAGTACTGTACTTCTATATCTCTTTTGTGTTGCAAAAACGGCGAACATTCAAATTTTAAAATGATTTAATTTTGATTTTTCTTGATCGATTTACCTATAAATATATTTTTTCTTGAGTTCTGTCATTAACGGTTCCCGGGCTACTGCCTACGTCCACTATTATTGGATCACCCAGTATAGTGATGCACAATTTACAAGTCCATATTTTACCAGGGCAGCCATTAGATTCAGTGAACGAGATTTATCAAAATTTTAATTTATGCAGTTCGACTTTGGGCTACTCGGGTATGCCAAAAGTGGCCACCCTTGTCATATTACTTTATACAGGGGCCGTCATTGTGAAGTACTATACAGGGCGTTTCTTAATTGCGTGCTGATGTTAAAGGGGGTGTTTTTATGTCATAAAAGTCTTAACTTTTGAGATACAGGATGGTAAAATTTATCTGTATCTCCAAAGTTAAGTCTTTTAGGTTCATATTAAACTTTTTTTTAAAAAGGTCCAAGAGCCACCCTCTTTAACATTAGCACGCAATTAGAAAACGCCCTGTATAGTACTTCACAATGACGCCCCCTATACAAAGTAACATGATAGATGGAGACAAACGGTCACTTTTGGCATACCCGAATAGCCCAAAGTCGAACTGCATAAGTTACTATAACTACATTGATGTGTTAATTTTGGAAACATATGAGATCTGTAGTTTTTCAAATATTAATTGCAATATTAGATATTTTTTGACACCCGGTATTGAACAGAAAATTAATTATTTTGAAGCAGTTTATTGACAGCTACTTTATGAACAATTTTACAAAATATATGAAAAAAAACTAAGCCATTTTTGAGGTTGACGGCTGTGATTCTAATGGTTCGATTCCTTCTAAATAGTTGTCTTCCTCTGAAAATGATGAGGTTTCGTCATCACTACTTGATGATCCCAGTGTGATAACTAAATCATTAATAACCTTTTCAATTTTTCTATCTACTTCACAGTATTTATCTGCAATAGAACGAACATGTTTAACATACGATTTCCAATTTTCAGCCGATATTGAGTCAATCGCTTCTAATGTTATTTTATTTAAATCTTTAATTGAAAGTTCACAGGTGTTGCGCTCTCGAATATATTTTTTTACTCCTGCTCATGCAAGTTCAATAAGGTTGAGGTCGCACATGTATGAAGGCAGCCTTTAAGGTGTATGACCGAGGTTACGTAAAAGACCGTCAATTTTATACTTTTCTCTCTAGGCTTGTTGTCTAATTTTACTTCATATAATTGATATTTTCTCCGTGTTGGATCACATACAGGGTTGTTCGATTTAAGCCACGATATCATATGAGCTTTTGTAGAGTATTTAGTTGACACTTTATCTTCTACGTGAGAATGATAAGACGCATTATCCATTACCACGACTGATTTGGAAGGAATGTTAGGTAAAAGCTTTTCGAGTAACCACTTTTCAAAATTATCTCTAATCATCTGTTTATGATAGTCTCCAGTTGTTAGTCCCGAGCGAAAAACTAAAGCCGCACTTAGAACAAATCCGGCTTCTGAACCAGCCTGAACTATAATAAAGCGACTACTAGAGCGGATTCCCTGAACAACACGTGTAACACTTTCACTTTGCCAGCATTTGTTCACTGTCATATCATTATCTACCCAGGTTTCGTCTAGATACACAATATTGCGTCCTTCTTGCCTATATTACCTTACAGTTGATAGATACTTCACCCGCCAGTGAAAAATATTTGGTCTCTCAATAAGCAATTTTCGTTTATTTTGGCACTTGCGCCAAATAAAATCATTTGATCGTAAAAGCCGATTTAAGGTTTTATACCCGTACGGAAAATCTATTTTGTTCTTTACAGCACGAAGTAGGGGTTTGCAGGTCGGAACCTTCTTCAAGTTTATATAAAAATCCTCTATTGTTCGTCGAATTACTTGAAAATCACCATCGTCAATTTTATCTTTGTATGATAATCGGGGTCTTTTTTCACCAGGAGATTTTAAAGGTGAAGTAGAATATGAGCGATCATTATGTTCTCTTTAAAAAACTCTCCGAAACACCAGAGTAAAATGCAGCGCGTTCTGTTCGTAGTCGTAGTCAAATTATTATTTTCAGCTGCTCTAGTACAAGCCTCTGTAACGCTCGCAATAACTTCACGTGCACCGCTTCGAATTGCTTTTCCTCTTTTGCTCGCCATTGTTACTTCGAAATAATAATTCAAATTCAACGCAACGCATCTATATAGAAATTAAAACAAATGCTCGAAATGTATAGGCGCCACTGGAAATAGCTAGAACCTTCTAGCGGCAAGTGCATGGAGACTTTAGGCACATCCCAATTACAAGTTGACCAGTGCGAAATTTACTAAATCCTCGATTAATTTTCCGTACCGCTTAGCTGGCGCACTTTATAGGTGAAGCGGCAAACTATTACAACAAATAAAATAACATAAAATTTATTTGCGTACACAAATTTTACTTTTCCGCTTGCTTAAGACTATGAACCTTGATTTTAAGGACCGCCCGGTTTTCTTTCGTGTCCCGCACTTTACAATTTTAACATATTTTTTTGTAGAGAACCAATTTACTAACCATTTTTTATATCCGTGAAGTGAATAGTTGGCAACAAAAAATTACAGTCAAATTAAGTTGATGACAAACTTTATAGATCATACACGGGAATAATATTTTAAAAATAATGCAATTTTGACCAACTATTGCATACAGTTAGACAAATAGATATTTTTTCTTCCAGCAGGGGTGACAAACGACAGTGGCGTCACGACATAGAATTTTCTTTAAAAAATAAATGTTAAAATTCAGTTAACTTCCTTATAGTATCTTGAAATTATCTGAAATTTTAACCAGTTAATGGATATACATAGACAAATATACAGTTTTTTTGTAGTGGTGGTGACATACGTCAGCGGTGACACGAGACTGAATTTTCTTCAAAAAATTCGCTAAAATTGAGTTTACTTTCTTATAGTAGTTTCAAAATGACTGCAATTTTGACTAACTATTGCCTACACAATTAGACATATAGATGTTTTTTTCAGCAGGGTGACTTTTTATCTATAATGCGAAAACTTTACTTTTAAAATTGCTTGGGGTTTCAAAAAATTTATAAAATTATATTAATAGGTTTCAATGTATTTGTGAACATAGAGCAATGCATTATAATCATTTTCCTTAAACTTAAATTGTCGTGATGCATTGCTGGTAGAAAGATAATATGTGGTGAATTCGAAAAAGACCATATGGCTTCCTAAAAATCGAAGGAGAGTCCTACACCTTTTTTTCGTTTTATTCTCGCTAGTCCCATGAAGATTTACAGGCCAGATTGGCCGGACTGTTGTTCGTTAGAACCCCGTCGATTTAGTGACGCCACGCTCCACCCATAAGAGATCGACTTTTCGCCGGTACTTGTTGGTTTATCGGAACGATATAACTAGTCTAATAGGCTCATATAAAATTTTTACTTCCACATATAACAGCCACCCAATATATATATATATATATATATATATATATATATATATATATATATATATATATATATATATATATATATATATATATATATATATATAGTGTGTTGACACCATTGCTAACTTTTTTGTTATGAGAGCTACGATGTCGGTTAAATTTTGAAAGTTTTGTATTTTTTCCTGCTGATTACGATAGTGAAAGCAGAAAAACAATAGAATGTACAATCAAAATACAAGAGTTCTAACCACACTACACCACAACTTGTTACGTTCAGGACGCGCGTTTCGCTAGCCAAGTTAGCAGTCACACTTGGTTGCTCCCGACTGCACCGTTGTCAAGTAAACAATAGAGGGTACTATAGGAAGTAGGCCCTCTGTCTTTATTTAGTGCTTTCTTACCACATTTAACTGTTTCTATACTGTCAAATGCATCCAATAATCTATTATTAGATACATTTTTAATCAACTTAAGATTATTTATTGGTGATTGTTTTCCAAAGCATGTTGGACAACGCTTGACTTTTCTGTTCTTCCGTATCTTAAATGTGCCATCTGTTCTTCAAAACGAATGTTTATGGAGCGTTTGGGTTTCTATATTTTACCCACAAACAAATTTGCATTAAGGAACGGAGATAAACAATTGCCCATCGCAGTTCCCTCAGGGTGTTTATAATATATATTGTTGACCTGAAAAACATTTTGGTTCATACATAACTTTGTGAGAAGCAAATATTCATCAATAATTTCTTTCTTCAAATTATTGATTTCAAGTAGTTCCTTTAGGTACTCTAAAGCTAGTGGTATGGGTACACTAGGAAACAAATTAAAAATCTGTATAGCAAACGAAGTAGGTATGCTTGAAATTGAACCATACGGATTATTTAAAAAAACTCACTTATAAGCTAGTAAAGACAAAAATAAAGAGGTTCATCAAAACTTTAGCAAAAGTATGTACGATTTAGCTAACTGGATATGTGGTTGTGAAGTCTCTAACTCATTTTACTTATGTTTGTTGTTTTCCAAGGACTCGTCGGATTCATTATGGTGCAAAACCGGTGTTGAAGACTTAAAACACTTAAAAGAAAAAATAAAAAAACATGCGTTTTCTGCAGATCACATAAAATGTTCGGTGAACTATGCTACGGTCGGAAGTGTTGATATTCGCACTCAGCTAGACACAGCTTATAGAAAATCCTTTAGAAATTTTAATGAAAATGTATCCAAAAGTCGTTATATTTTAAACAAAATTAGAGATTGTGTAAAATTTTGTGGGGCATTCGAGCTGGCACTACGTGGCCATGATGAAACAGCTTTGTCTGAAAATCCAGGGGTTTTTCGAGGGCTTATACATTTTGTTGAGGAGTTGGGCCAAGATAGACTATCCGCTTTAGCAATGTTGAGTACCGAGAAATCGTTTATAAAAGAAATGTGCGTGCAATTTTAACGAACGTGTCATTCAGCATTTTTCCAATTCTAAAGAACGAAAAGTAGACTTGAAATTCAAGAGAATTTAAAGCTCAATTTAAAAATAAGATATTTATTTTTATTAAAAGTATGCCTATTTTTAAATTTGTTATTGACCTCCTAATATAATTCACCACGAGCCGCCACTGAGAAAGAATAATTCTGGAAATAAAATATGAATAACCTAAAACTCAACATTCTTAAGTAAAATATAACATTTTTGTTTTGCATGGTAATCTGGCGAATAAAAATTCAAATTACAACGATCAAACACTTTCACCACTTTATAATAAGGCTCCCCTTAAATCCGTAAACGCGAAAACTCTCGTACTACTGACAGCTAACCTATGTCTTTATTGTTAAAAGTCAGACAGGTTTTCTTGAAACTGATTTCAGTATTCAAGCTGTTACATCCTACACCATACAGACTGGCCATAATTTTAGACCTTTGTTTATGGCTCTTTTGTATGAGAGCGAAAAAAATTTTAGTTCATACATAATTTTGTCTAGCGCTAATAATGTTCCGACGATTCTTGGATTTCTATTTTTGAATACACCACTAGTAACCTATAATTATGTCTACTTTCCGTGTTGTATTAAAAGCCAAGTGCTTTGGTATTAGTTTACAGATTATCACAAATGTTTCAGAAAGACATGAATTTCAGGGGTCCCATATTGGGTACTTTTTCGGGATATCTCCGTTATTTTTATCGATAAAAATGTTGCATTTTCAGACACACCTCGTATCTCAACTATCAGATAACGTAACGAAAATGTGAAAACTGTTTCTTATATAACTTTTCCAAAACTATTCCGATTTAGCTAATTAGATATGTGGTCTAGTCAAAAAGTTATCGGACTCATTTTATTTTTTTAAATGTTGTTATTTACAGACTATAAAATTTGTCTTTTTTTGTCTTCTAATAGTTTGTGTTTCGCAGAAACCGCAAATTGACAACTTAAAACACTTAAACGCATATTTTAATAGTAAAACTATGGCTATTTTGATGACAATCAAACAAAAATAAACGTCAAATATCTCGTCGGGTTTTGGTTATATATATATATATATATATATATATATATATATATATATATATCCTTTATGAAATTATATATATATATATATATATATATATATAAGTCGTATATATATATATATATACAAATATATATATATTGTGTTGATGTAAAATTTTGTGGGGCATTGTTTTCATTCTGGCACTACGTGGCCATGATGAAACAGCTTTGTCTGAAAATCCAGGGGTTTTTCGAGGGCTTATACATTTTGTTGAGGAGTTGGGCCAAGATAGACTATCCGCTTTAGCAATGTTGAGTACCGAGAAATCGTTTATAAAAGAAATGTGCGTGCAATTTTAACGAACGTGTCATTCAGCATTTTTCCAATTCTAAAGAACGAAGAGTAGACCTGAACTTCAAGAGAATTTAAAGCTCAATTTAAAAATAAGATATTTATTTTTATTAAAAGTATGCCTATTTTTAAATTTGTTATTGACCTCCTAATATAATTCACCACGAGCCGCCACTGAGAAAGAATAATTCTGGAAATAAAATATGAATAACCTAAAACTTCAACATTCTTAAGTAAAATATAACATTTTTGTTTTGCATGGTAATCTGGCGAATAAAAATTCAAATTACAACCATCAAGCACTTTGACCACTTTATAATAAGGCTCCCCTTAAATCCGTAAACGCGAAAACTCTCGTACTACTGACAGCTAACCTATGTCTTTATTGTTAAAAGTCAGACAGGTTTTCTTGAAACTGATTTCAGTATTCAAGCTGTTACATCCTACACCATACAGACTGGCCATAATTTTAGACCTTTGTTTATGGCTCTTTTGTATGAGAGCGAGATAGCGTGAAAAGGGATTTTGAGAATCGTGTTTTTGTCTAGCGCTAATAATGTTCCGACGATTCTTGGATTTCTATTTTTGAATACACCACTAGTAACCTATAATTATGTCTACTTTCCGTGTTGTATTAAAAGCAAAGTGCTTTGGTATTAGTTTACAGATTATCACAAATGTGTCAGAAATTCACGTACAGGGTGTCCCATTTTGGGTTCATTTGCGGGGTATCTCCGTTATTTTTATAGATAAAAAGTTGCAATTTCGCGACAGTGTGATGCCGTTAACAAAATTAAAAGCATAGGTGATTTAAATAAAAGGGACGAATTTAAAACTACAGTATGGAAGACAATAATCGACAAATCTAAAATCGCAAAAACTCAAGCGCAACAACAACAGCACCATCCGGAAAACATAAATAACGACCAACGCCTATCAGATATACTTATCGAAAATGTATAAAACTGTTTCTTATATAACTTTTCGGACGCGAGAGAACTCAAAATGCCAAATGTGATTTTGCGGAATTAGCAAAACTGTTGTTTTCAGAACAAAAAGTACATCGGAGAAAACACATTATATATATATATATATATATATATATATATATATATATATATTATATATATATATATATATATATATATATATATATATATATATATATATATATATATATATATATATATATATATATATATATATAATATATATATAATATATATATAATAATTATATATATATATATATATATATATATATATATATATATATATATATATATATATATATATATATATATATATATATATATATATATATATATATATATATATATATATATATATATATATATATATATATATATATATATATATATATATATATATATATATAATATATATATATATATATATATATATATATATATATATATATATATATATATATATATATATATATATATATATATATAAATATAAAGTATATATATATATATATATATATATATATATATTATATATATTCAGTTAAAAAGAACCATTTTGTATATATAAAAAAATTGAAAAATTTAAAACATCTGGAGTTTTTGCCTTCATCAGTGTTGGTAAAACAATATTTTTATTTTATCTTTTTTAAAAAATATATAATAAATATCCAGACAAAACTACACATTCATAAACAAACTTTCTGGCATGGTATACGACATTTAGTTTTGAAACATCACATACATTAAATTTTAAAGTTCATATTTATTATATATTTTTTAAAAATCTTTACGTCCTTTATAAAATAAAAATATTGTTTTAGAAACACTGATGAAGGCAAAAACTTGCCGAAACGTTCGTAAATAAAAAATTGCTGCATACAAACTAAGTCTTCGTTTTATATATAAAAAATTAGGAGCAAAATACCCAAGAAAACTGTTTTACTGAATATACATTAAGGGTCCAGAAACCTATTTTCGAAGTGTATATATATATACATAAATATAGGGAAAAATAGGAATATGTATTAACATGTTTTGCTTTTATAGACTGTTTTTTTGCACCTTGACCTAGGCTTTAACCCTAAATCCAAAATGTAAAAAAATCTCGAAGCTTGTTTAGTAAATACGCAGAATTTATAGATTTCCTGGTTTTTTCATTTTTCAACGTTTTTAAATTTACGAAAAATATTGATCCGATTAGACATAACAAATAACTCCTTTTTATTTTACAAAACTAGTTAATTGTTAAAAATAATAACAAAATCTTGATCGGGTCAATAAAAAAAATAAATTAAATTCGCAACTTTGATACCCTCTGACTCAAAATCTGGTCATCGGATCAAACTGTGCGAATAGCCCATTTTGATCAGGGAGTCGAGCATTACATTAGATCAAAAAAAATTGAAAAATTCACGGAAATCTATTTCCCATAAAATCCACCTTACACTTTTAAGCAAAATTTAATACCCCGCCAGTACCAACACTACTACTAACATTATAAATAACGTGATTCTATTGCTTTAAGATGGCGGTAAACTTGTGCTTACCTATCACGCCCTACCACCCTATTCTAAATGTCCACCGTATACACATGTAAGAATATAACTTCATATTCAAGCATATTGTTAGACTGAGTAGTATTCAAGGTTTTATCATTTCCCTAATCAAAATCACAGCTAGCTTCATTCCATCCATTGATGGAAAGTCACTTACTTCATTTAACCCTCTTCAATTTTTCAACGTGTAGACCTTATCTTTTGAATGACAACGGTTACATTATAAATTCCAAATAAGTTTTTTAAATTTCTTAATTAAGATGTGCCTTATCTTGATGTTTTTTTTTTTGTTTTATTCTTTTGTCCGAAGGTGTTTACTATTCCTTTGCACCCTCATCCCGGTCGGCTTTTCTAAAATGTCACTTTAATCTCGAATAATTTATTTTCCAAAGTCCCAAATACCAGTTCAGGATGGTACTTTTTATGGACTTAGATAAAAGTACTAAATTTATAAGGGTCTGACACAGCGTTCGACATTTTTATGTGATGGAACATGCGAGAATGCATGAGTTATGGTGAGTTATCGAGGATGCATGTTTATCTCCCGGCTTAAATAATGTATTAATAATTTAGAGGCACATTTAGTGTTATCCCATGGTTCAATGGTTGGAATGATCTTGTAATAACTTAGAAATTCTTTTATAAAAAGTAATATTAGTCAAAAAATAATTGTGTATTTTACAGAGGTGGAGTATTATATCGCATTGAACTACAAGACATTTTAAAAATTAAAGCGTTTTTCTACGACTATTAAATAATTTCTTTATTATGCTGGATTAATATAGACAAATAACATAAAATAAAAATAAAATAAGAAATAACATAAAAGACATCTTTGCTGTCAGTTTTGCTAATCAAATAGGCCGCTGTCGTCCGCGTGCGTGTAACTTACTTGCGCAGTTCAATTTTCTGATAAAATAAAAATGAAAGATGAAATTTCACCATCTTCAAGGACATCTGTTATGTTATTTTATCTGATTTGCCTGTATAAATAGTCTAATAGAATTCTTGTAATTCGACTCTGTCAAATTTAAAATAAATAGCTATATTATCCATTCCATGGCCTCCTATAGTTTTTTTTTAGTATGCAGCCTTACAATATACAAGAAATAATTTAGTTTTTCTGTTAAATTGCGATTTCGTTTTAATTTTCATTGAAGCTATCTGGAAAGATATAAAAAAACGGAAAACACTTTTTCATTCTCACTTTTTAAGCTGTACAAGTTGACGTTATATACATATATACGTATATATACATATACGTATATATAAATATATATATATATATATATATATATATATATATATATATATATATATATATATATATATATATATATATATATTTATATATATATATATATATATATATATATATATATACATTTATATATATTTATATATATATATATATATATATATATATATATATATATATATATATATATATATATATATATATATATATATATATATATAAACATGTTTTTCGGCATATATTCTGAAAAAATCGCGGAGGGTGATTTTACGAGGGAAGCAAAAATAGAGGGGTGTAATTCAGGCTGAACAGTCATATTAAAAAGCTTTATCTTATAAAACTCGCAGTTTTTAACGTATTTTGTTTAGTAAGCAAGGTTTCTGTACAATGTAGTAATTTAAAATTACTTACCACTTATTACCTTCTATTATTATCTATAAATATGTGTTAAAAATGGTGACTAGCGTATGTATTTTTATAGGGAGTTCCTAACGAGGGATGCACCGATGCCAGAATTGTGGTATTTAAAGTATTAAATAGAACAATTAGAAACAATTAAAGGAAGAGAAAAGGAGGTTTCTCTTCCCTGTCCTTGATCAGGGAATAGATGAAGGTATTGTCCTAGAAGGACCTGGAATCACATAGGTGCACGTTAGTAGCCAGACCAACTATACACTAGTTAAGCCACCGTTATAAAGTATCAGGAAGGGTCTCCGAAGATTCTTGGAACTTCGTTACAGCGTTACATAGACGCCTAGGCCAACGACTAGGAAAGAAGGCGATCTACAGGAAGACTTTCTATTAAACCCAGAAAGGGATTCCCGCAGGAAAAAGCCGAGATGAAGGAGTCAGTCGATTAGAAACGGAGCTACGATATATGCGGTCTTGAACTATCAAACAGATCAAATAGGGTTAACCGATTAAGATAGTCCTGATGATGGACGAAATGAATCATATGATCGAAACGTCATTAGTAAACTTTCCCAGGATACTTATTATGTCGGCAATGTTGTTTACAAAGCTCCCGGAGTATCGACCTAATTTGAGGAGACATGATTTTAATTTAAACTCCGAGCTAGACCGGAATCAAGGTCGTTTACCCCGAGGAGACAACCAAAAATGACATGCTTAATTTTCGTTTTATCTTCAACGGTGTCGCAATATAAGAAAAATTAGATTTTTAAATATCAGTTTTTCAAAAGATATCGACGTAAGAATTATCATAAAATCTCGTTTAGTTAAATAGATGAGGGGTTAGGGGTGGTATTTCGAAAAATCTTGAATTGAATTTAGATAATTATATTTGAAAGCTATTGTAAAAAAAGTTTTTCCATTTCTCAAGATTTTCAAAACTTTAATCTTCTAAAAAATACTAATAATAACGCCCATTGCACCTCAATAATCCATTTCCTGCTCATATATTATACTTATAAAAATTCTCTATTCAGGGAGACAGTTTCTCATTGTTAAAAAGCGTGCCCCCATTTAAAAATATTCCCCAAAACATCCCCCATTTTCCATTTAAAACCAGTTATAGCATAATACACAACTATTTTTCCGAAAGTTGTTTTATTATTTTTAATTATGTTTTTAATTTTTTTTTAAGCATTTAAAAGCACTTTTTATAGGAATATCAAACAATATACAATAACCCAGCAAACCAGTGGCGGCTGTACAGGTGAAGTAGGTGAAGTAGGTGAAGTGCTACTTCTTCAGGAAAAATAAACAAGCAAACATCTAACTATATTTATTATATATCTCTTAAAATTTAAGTTTTTACATTCATTTATTCACCTAATTGGCAAAAAATAAGCTGTATATCTCGAATAAATATTTTACTTACCGTTGCACTATGGGCCAGATGACCCGATTATAGGGGAATAATATCAAAATTTAAATTTTGGGAAAATGAAAAAAAATTACGTTAGCATTACTTCATAAAAGATAGCTTATCAAAATAATGATACACGCAGTTTTATTGAAACATCCAGTAGGCGCGAAAAATTGATTTGTTTTACGTTGCTTCGCGACCGGTCAATTAGTGCATAATTTGTTTGTTAAATGTCTCTGTCAGTTCTAAAGTGAAAAATTTTGTGATATGGAGTGTGATCCTAATGGTAAGTAGTTTTGATTCACATAGCTACGTTTAGAAAAATGTATATATATTAATAGTAAACTGGACTTAATAATCTAGTCTTGATATGTTATAATTATAAAAAAAAACCACACAGTTTGGATTGATTTATAAATTGGATTTCCACCGATTTCCAGTATGAAACTTATATGGTCTAATTTAGTGAAGTATATGTCAAAAATCAAAATATAAATGAAGTGCCACCAGGTGCCCCTCTTTTTACAAGCTTTTATTTAACTTGCTTTGAATGTATGTATGCTATGTATGTTTGTTCGGGCAAAATCTTGCAACTTAATTTTGAAATAGAAATTCTTAACCGATTTAGCTGAAATTTTGTACACATATTCAGGTCCGATGACAATGCATTATTATTCAAAAATTGAATTGGTACAGGGCCGTATTCAGGAGGGCGGGGCCCAAATTTAACTTTCCGATGTTCGATCGAGCTGAAATTTCGTACACGTATTCAGGTCCGATGACTATGCATTGTTATTCGAAAATTGAATTGGTACAGGGCCGTATTTAGGAGGGCGGGGCCCAAAATTCTATAATTTTTTACAAATTTCAATATTTTATTAGATTAGCTAGGTACATAATAGTATGTTCAATTATTATCTTTAATAGATATTAGTTAAAATTACAGAATAAATAAATATTAGTAGGCTGTCCTAATATTATTGTTATATTTAAATATCCTAAAATGTAGATTGCAGATTTTGACAGAAGTTTTCTAATGGAAACTTTTTATACGTTTACACTTTAAGCAGTTAGAAAAACCATTTACGTACTTTTAGGTAATTGATGGCATTTTTGAGGTTCGCCTTTTTTACGCTAACGCTTTTTTGGGACACCCTATACATTTTTTTTGCACATACCTATATGTAGTAGCAAAGCCTAGTAATTTTCCACAAGCTAAAGAAATCATTGTTATAATGAAACCCAAGAAAGTTAAAAAGCGACTTATTTATAATAATTATTAATTACCCTGTATATAAATTAGATTTTAAGTTTATAAAGATTATCTTTGTAGTTATAATTAAGTACAGTGTTAAATATAGATAAAACAACATTTTCGCTACAAAACCTTAAGAATCTTAATTTTTCCTCCATAACCAAGTCATCTGGCCCACTTAGCGTTGGCGGCATGTCTTTTTAAAACTCTGAATCGAATTTTATTATAACAACTATAACAGTGGCGCAAACCGCTTCGACTTTGCTGGGGGTGCTATGTTTAGTTTACGATTTTCCTACTACGTTGCCATGACAACGGGTAGGCGATGACGTCGACCGCATGGAAGATTAATGTTAACCAACACAGCACACTACGCCCACGTGTTTTGTTTGGGGTGGTTGCTTACTTTTATTTTCGCGGATTTCGCTGCAACCGGTTAGTTCCTTTGCAGTTTACTTGACTGTTTTGGGTTATATTTATTAATGGTGTTGTTACAACTTTATTTGGTGTCGGGTTTATTAATTTACATTATTGATGAATCCGATCACGGATGTATCGTATTTCGTTAGAAACCCCATTTAATCGATGGAAGGAACAAGATCAGAGTTTTAATCGTCATGCTGGTTTTCGGCGTACAAATGGTTACGTAGTAGTCAAATATTACAAACATTGTTTTGCTGGCCTTGTTTACTAGTTTCCAATAAATATTCAGTATAGAATAAGGAAGGGTTTGCAGGTATGTTAAATATGTGAAGGTCTTTACATAAACATGAAGACTCGATAGGGCATTTAAAATGCGAATTAATGCTAAAAATATTTGTAAAAAATCAAAGCACTATAGCTGACACTTTAAAAGAAAATGCTAAACTATATAAAATACATTTTAACGAAAACGTCCGATTAAATAGACTATTTATGTGCTTGGTAACTGACGCAATTTTGTACTTCATTTTTGCATGTCCAATATAAAACGCTGTCTTGAGGCGCACTGTAAAAAAAGAAATGAATATTTTTTTTTGATACCATGTTTGATAAAGCAATTTCTATTACAGAAATAAATCATTACAAACGTGAGCTTGCTAAGCTTTCACCTGAAGAAATTAGGACTAAGTATAGAACCCTTTTTTATGAAATATTGGACCATATTTTAATGGAAATGACACTAAGCTTTCAGGACTCTTACATTTTTATGTTTTGGCAGATTCTGCTAAATTTTCTGAATATAGTTTAAATTTTCCGACTGGCCCGCTTTGAAAATTTGTTACAGTTATATCGGGAAATATTTTCAAAAAGTCAACGACTTAAAAATGAGTTTGGTCTTATTTTTTCCAGCGAGAGTAATTGGAATATATCGTTGCAAGAGCAAATAAAAAAAATTAATGAAAATAAAGATATTTTAACCAAAGCATATAAAGTGTTTTCCCTTATTTTGACAATACCGTCGACAAGTGCTTCAGTGGAAAGAAGTTTTTCTTGCCTCAAACGTGTAAAAACTTATTTAAGAAATATAATATCTCAAAAAAGACTTACTTCTCTAGGCAATAGTTCAATTCAAAAAAAATGTCTGGAGGAGATTATGGCAACTCATCCATTTTATAAGGATGTTATAAATAAATTTGCTGCTATGAAGGATAGAAGAATTGATTTATTCTACAAAATTTAGGTAAGTCGTAAAAAAATATTCTACTCCTCCCACATATAAAAAAAATTTTGAGAAAAAAATTATTGCGATATTTTCTTGCTTCATTTGCACTTCACTTGCTTTTTCACCCGCAAGCCGCCACTGCAGCACACCTTATTTAAAGAAAGATCTAAATTAAAACATATTGCTATTTAATTTCACCTGTGTTTTTTAGTTTAAATTACTATATACTTCCTTATGTTCTTATGTGCTTGAGAGACAAAAATAGTATACGTTTGGAAACGTTCCTAAATAGGTTTTTCTTTCAAAAAAATGTTATCATAAATTTTATTTTTTTGGTACATTTTTTTTATATAATTATTGTCCCCCATTGACAATAAAACTATTATAATAATTTATTATTTATCTTTTACTTTAAAGAGAATTTTAGAGGTATGCCCTGCAAAGAAAACAATCTGTCTCTCTATGCCAAATAGTATTTCTCCGGGGTTAAGGTATTGTTTGATCTCCTAAAAAAACAAGTGTGTTGTGCATCCATTTCCAAAGGGGCATAAATGGATTCTCAAAGTTATTTAAAAGAATTAGAAGTATATTGAAAGCAAAATGTATTGAACGTTATTAAAATATATTGAAAGGTATTTAACAAAAATAAAGGTTAAGTAAGTATTTAGAGGTGTTTGAGAGTGAGATGGACACCATATTGAAAGATATGTATCTCGCTCTTTACCGACCTAAGAGTAATAGTGTCATTACTATTTTCTCTAGACAAAATAGGTGGCAAACCATAACCCGCATCTTGATGTATGAAGGTCCCAAGAATATCGAATTATCTTTTCATCTGTCACACGTTAGTTTACAATGAGAGATGTGTCTTGGACACAAAGAGCGAATATTGGATGACAGCCACCCTGCAGTGAGAAAAAGTCTTGCCTTATTATACGGATGTCTTCAGGACTATGATGGAAACGCGCAAAGCACGTATTTATTTAATTCATTCTCTAGGATTTTGTTAACGAACGACGTATTACTGTATTTGTATGATTTAGTTGTATACCTCAAAGTTTCTATTTTTTGATATACCAGCAAATAGCATAAAGCCGATTTACCAAATACTGCTTAAGCTATATCCCTTCAAACTTAAAGGGAAATAACTAAAAATATTTTATTAAGTTCAGTACAGATAATTTAAAGGAAACAGTGTAGTACAAGAGGGGCTCTGACCATTTTAAATTTATGATTGTTTGACAAGATGGCAACATTGAATTTATACTCTCTCAGCAAAGAACGAATTGCCATTTAAACGCTAGGTAGATTAGATCATGGTATTCAATTTTAAAATAGCAGTTAAATTTTTGTCTTCCAATTATTCTAAAAAATCGGTAATTTTTTTTATTAGAAATAGCGAAGAGTATATATATATATATATATATATATATATATATATATATGTATATATATATATATATATATATATATATATATATATATATATATATATACATATACATATATATACATATATATATATATATATATATATATATATACGTATATATATATATATATATATATATATATATATATATATATATTTATCCTAATTTTTCTTGGTTTGAGGTCAATACATTAACAACAAAATTAGTACATATTTTTAAACATATATTTCGTTTCTAAGGTGACGTTTCGACCATAGTTTTGGTCTTTTTCAAACCTAAAATTTGTTTAGCACTATTTTTTTAAGTTTATAAAGTATTAAAAATTTAGGACTTACCATAGAACGTAAAATATTGACTAAAAAGTATACATAATCCACATATCTGACATATACTACACATATTTAATTTACATTTTACAAATATTGTGGACGTTTATTACAGACAAATTACAAGCGACTGAGCGAACACTGTTATAGTAAAGATATATACAATTTATTTAGGTTGTTTATGTCTTTTTTGTCATTTATGGCGTTTTTGTTTTTTTGAATTTCAGCCATCTCAAAAAATTCTCTTTTTTTCAACTGAGGTTCGGATTTTAATACTTTCACTTGTTCGTAGTTGAAAGTATGTTTTTTGGACATCTCATGGTGTGTTAATGCGGTGCTGTTCTTTTTATCATATTTGTGACTTTTCAGTCTATTTTCTAAGTATTGGCTTGTTTGTCCAATATAAACACCGTTACAATTATTGCAAGGGATCTGATAGACTATATTGCTTTTTTTATTAATTGGCGTTTTCGATTTTAAGTTGCTGAAGTTCTTTGATAATAAGTTATAGGCTTTGTGACTTGTCGTGATGTTATATTTTTTAAAAAGGTTTTGAAATTGCTGGGATAAACCATTTATGAAAGGCAGAGAAATGTATTTTGTTTTAGGTAGATTTGATGTAATAATGGCATTTTCAGAATTATAATATTTATGTATTCTGCTTTTGAATAATTTATTTACTAATTTTTTAGGGTATTGAATTAGAGTTAATGCTGCTTTAGCCTTTTTAATTGCTCGTTCTCTGAATTCAGAGTCGGACAGCTTAATTGCCCGATCTGCCAGACCAATAATTACAGATTTTTTTTGAGACATTGGGTGACAGGAGCTGAAATTTAGGTATCGAGAGGACCAAGTTTGTTTTGTGTACCATTCCGTTTTAATTTTATTTCCTATATGATGTAATGTTAAGTCTAAAAAATTGATTTTGTTGTTCTCTTCGCTTTCAATTGTAAATTGTAGTCTTTTATGGTATTGATTAAATTGCTTTAAAATAATTTCTGTTTGGCCAGATGGGATTGCAGTAATACAATCATCGACATAACGATAAAAAAATGGTATATTAAATACCACATTACTTAGAACAGTCTCCTCTAAATCTTCCATAACTATTTGGGCAACGACGCTTGATATAGATGCTCCCATAGCACAACCTTCTATTTGTTTATATAACTGATTTTCGTATATGAAATATGTAGAATTTAGTGTTAATTCTACTGCTTTAAGAAATTCATCTTGAGGAATATCTGTGTATTTTTTTATTTCAGACCATTTCTTTTTAATTATTCTGGTAGCCAATGAGATTGGAACGCTGGTATACAGGGAAACAACATCAAGCGATATCAGTTGGTAATTTTCCGGAATTTCTAACTGTTTTAATTTTTCTTTAAATTGATAGGAGTCTTTGATATAGTAATTATTTTTATGTACAATATTTTTTAAGATTTTTTTTAAAAAATTTGATAGTGGTGTAAACGGGGATTGAATGCATGAGACAATTGGCCGTAATGGGATATTTTCTTTATGTAGTTTAGGCAATCCGTAAATTTTGGGTGGTACACTATTGCGGATTTTTTTTTTTAGCAGTGTCGGGTGATATAAAAAGATTTTTTTCCCAAGAGTTAACTAATTCATTATTTCTTTTTTGATACTGGTTTGTGGGATCTTGTTTAATTTTTTTATATGTTTTAGTGTCATTTAATATTTCATTCATTTTTATGTTGTAGTTAGCAGAACTCATTAACACTGTTTTGTTTGTTTTATCGGCTTTTAGAACCTTTATAGAAGGGTTATTTTTTAAAAAACTTTTAGTTTTTGTTAAGTTTATTGAGTGTTTTTTATTTTTGTTTGTTTGATTTTTCAGTTTAGTTTTAAAATTTGTTAATATATTACAAGATTTTGCTCTAATTTCGTCTTTCTCTCCACCTCTCAAATGATTTATACCGTTTTCAATGTTACATAGTATATCGGTAGTTGGTAAAAGTCTATCATTATTTAATTCCGTTGCAAAATTAGGTCCTAAGCTTAAAATTTCCATAGCGTAATCTGGAATATTTTGATCTGTTAGGTTTTCTACCCACATTGATGTTGTTTTTTGTTGAGGGGGAGCTTTTTGCTTTGAAATTAGGTGGTCTAGTTTATTTTTATTGTTTTGTTTTATTTCTTGGAAAAGTTTTTCAGTTTTTTGTATATTGCGGATTTTAAATTTAATGAAAATTGTATTTGGTAAATTTTCCATAAGACGATTTTCGAGATGCTTGAATTGAAAAATTGCACAGGCGTTGGTCGTTATTTATGTTTTCCGGATGGTGCTATTGTTGTTGCGCTAATTGCGCTTGAGTTTTACTTCCTACTTTTACACGGTTGTCTTATCATACTAAAACTAGAAAAACTAACACCATACTTCAAAATGCTAGTAAGGCGTTATTAAAAGAACAAATCCATCAAACTAGAAAACAACTATCCGAGACAGAGAAAGAACTTTTAAAGTTACACCTTAAACTAAGTAATATCATTCACCCTTTATTGTGAAATCGCATAGAAACTTTGGCTTTTTGGCGAACAGAATCAAATAAGAATATTAAGGCAGATAAACTTTCGAAAAAGTATGACAACCTTCTAAGAAAGTCGAGTCAGCCACAAGGATCATCAGTAGACGTCGAGAAATTAGTACATAATATATCATCCTACAGTCTCTTAGAAAGTGAAAAATCCGTACTGAGTAAGGGTTTTAATTTTGCGATATCCCCTAAGGAAATCCCTAAAGAAGAAATAATAGCTGGAGTGGAAGCTATGCTTGACTCCTCTGAAGAAACAAAAGCAGAGGAGATTCGACAAGAGGTGGCAAGAATTTTAAGATCAAGCAAAACACCAAAACAAAACCTAAATGCCACTGAACAAACACAGTTCATCCCCCTACCACAGTTAATTCTTGCACAAAAAGTTATTCCCACGTAACCTTTAATTTTTTAACAAAGTTTGAAGTGAATCGGGTAAGTAGAATGCCGAAAACAGACAGACAGATCGACGTAATCGAGAAAACATGTTCTTCGGTATCTAGAGACCTTGAAATATAAAGATCTGAACAAATCCAGATAAATTAATTGAAATAGCCAAATAAAGTCTAAATTATAAAGGAGCCTATGAAAACAATTGATTAAATTCTTCATCCAACGATTCTATTAAAAATAGTGCAATGATAATTTAGTTCATGTTTGGTTATATTCGGTTAAACAGGTGAAAAAGCATTGTTGAAAAAAAATAAAGAGTTAAAATTTTGTATCTAGGCATAAAATCAAAAAATAAACATAATTTTCTTGTGTAAAATTTTGAGAAAAAGTGTGGTTTTATACAAAAGTTTGACAAGATAATTCATGTGTCTAACTTATTTATTATAATTTTGCATTATTTTTTAAGCAAGAAAATTTCAACATATTCATTTTTACCTATTCCTATAAGATGCGTACAGAAGAAAAAACCAAAAATAAATAATCTGGATGTCAACCTTCATCATATAATTGAAAATAAAAAGACGGAATGGTATACCAAGAACACATGGTCTTTAAACTTTAATTCTAGCCACCCCATGTCACAAAAACACTGTGATTATTGGACTATCCGACAGAACTATATATCTTTCAGATCCAGAGTATAGGGAAGCATGCATTGAAAAAGTTAACTGCACTAAACCAGACTAATTACCCATCCAATTTAATTAATAAAACATTCAAAAATAGAGTTGATAAATTGTACAACATTATCTTAGGTATATACCTGGGTACATGTATATCATATTACCTTCTGAATAATATAAAATAATTCTAAAACTATTTTTGTGAGTGCTTGGCACAATCACATAATAATTTTATTTAAAAACCATCATTTTAAACTCTACGCAGGACGCAGGTGTTTTTTCATCCTTCATTTCAAAAGAAATACAACAATAAAACGATTCGTGAAATGAAATAAGAGAGATGTATTTTACTCTGACAGGATATTATAAAAACGAATTAGGGTATTGGACTAGATTTAAGCTACCTATTATGGTAAACATTAAATTAACAAAAGCTGCCCCTAATAATGTTCCCTGTCCCATGGTACCTACTACACTTTACTATACAGGGTGTCCCACAGAAAAGTAACACATTTCGCGACTTAATAGCTCGAAAACGAAAAATTATATCGAAAGGCGGTTTTCAGCGAATGGCTTAGATTTGCCCTGAGTTTTTTCTTGTCAATGTTGCCAAATTTTCACATTTATCCTAGGATCGCGGAGAAATACCTATTTTTTTGGGACTAAATTACTGTTTTATTTTAAATAAGACACCCTAAATACTTTTATGGTCTTGTATAACCTGACACTTCTTCTTTTCAAAAATACATAGTTTGGGGATATTTATTTTAAGTTCTTAGATTTTAAAATTAACTTGGTAAACTCTTGCTTTAAATAAAAGGTAAAAAGTTTTATTTTCGTGAAGATAAATAAATCTATAACAATTGTTGTATGTGACCTCCATTAACTTCCACACACTTAGTCAATCTATAGAGAAAATTTTCATATGAGTTTGAAATATTTTCTGTGGAACTAATTCTATAACATTTATGTTAATTTTAAGTTCTTCCAAATTCCATGGTAGAGGATTGTAGCACGCTTCCTTCAAATTACCTCACAGAAAAAAGTCTGGGATCGTTAGATCTGGGGAATATGGAGCCCACGAGATACGAGGGGTGCCTGAAAATGTAATATTTTCAATATAGCTCTGTATCTTAAAAACTATAAGGGCTATGAAAAGTTTGTTAACGGCATCGGAGATACCCCGCAAAAGTACCCAAAATGGGACACCCTGTACAGAAGTACAGGGTGTTTAAAACTACTGCAAAAAGCTGAAAAAAATCACAGATAGATAAGATTTATCTTTTAAGGTAAGATGTAATACTTTATATTCAGATATACAGGGTACTTCAAACTCGTTGGCTTATTAGAAGTATTTAACGATCGGAAGGAACCCTTTCACACTTCGAATACTAGCATAAGAAGTTCGGATCTAGCTTTTAAAAATATTTTCATAGTTGTAATGTTGCCAGATCTACTGGTAACTGACATCGACTTCATAATTTTAAATGGGACACCCTGTATCTCATACTCTTTTTGGATTCCACGAAAAATTCCAATTATGTTTATGTAGCATGTCCTATACCTAAAATCAATGGTTTTTTGAAATATTGATGTAAGAAATTTGATATTTTTGACACTAACTAGTAACTAAAAATCTAAACGGTTTGTTATGGAGCAAAACGGCTTCCACTTTCCTATCTTAGTTTTCAATTATCTATCGGGTAACATCAGTTTTCGGAAGTTTGAAAATTTTAATTTCTGGTTAAATCGGGAGTTGATGTCACCCGACAGATAATTGAAAACTAAGATAGAGAAGTGCAAGTCGTTTTGCTCCAAACCAAACCGTACACATTTTACAGCTAGTTAAAGTGCCAAAAATGTCAAATTTCAAACGTCAATTTTTCGAAAACCATTGAATTTAGGTATATGACATTCTGCATAAAATATGATTGGAATTTTTCGTAGAATCCAAAAATATGGGAAAATACAGGGCGTCCCATTTAAAATTATGAATTTGATGGTTCTGTTTGTTTACATAGCCTTTAAAACTATCACTAAACAGGATTTTATTCGAAAAATGACCGTCTTCGTCTTCGTTTTGCAGCATCTATTTGACAAATTCACGTCGCACAAATCATGCGTTGTTCTACTAATCGCAATCACATGACTACTGTCAAATTTTTTAAAGCCTGCTAGGAGAGGAGTGGCTGCTATTCGGGTGAAGTATGTGACGTGCTACTTCACCAGGAAAAATAAACAAGCAAACATGTAACTATATTTATTATATATTTCTTTAAATTTAAGTTTTTACATTCATTTATTTACCTAATTGGCAAAAAATAAACTGTACATCTCGAATAAATATGTTACTTGACCGTTGGCGGCATGTTTCTTTAAAACTTTTAATCGAACTTTATTATAAAAACTATAACAGTGGCGCAAGCGGCTTCGACTTTGCTGGAAGTGCTATGTTTAATTTACGGTTTTTCTACTATGTTACCAGGACAACGCGTACGCGATGACGTCAAGCGCATGGAACAATAATGTTAACTAGCGCCATACAACGTTCTCGGTGAATTGCTAACGCAGTACACTACACCCACGAGTCGTTCAGTTTAGGGTGGTTGTTTACTTTTATTTTTGCGGATTTCGCTGCAAACGGTTAGTCATTTGCAGTTTGCTTGACTGCTTTGTGTTATATTTATCTATGGTGTTGTTACAACTTTATCTGGTGTCGGGTTTATTAATTTACATTATTGATGAATCCGATCACGGATGTGGTTTGCATTTTGTTGGAAATTCCACTTAATCGATGGAAGGAACAAGATCAGAGTTTTAATCGTCATCTGGGTTTTCGGCATACAAGTGGTTATGTAGTACTCAAATTTCACCAAAATTGTTTTGCTGGCCTTGTTTACTAGTTTCCAATAAATATTCAGTGTGGAATAAGGAATGATTTGCAGCTATGTTAAATATACGAAAGTCTTTACATAAACATGAAGAGGCGGAGCATTTAAAATGCGAATTAATGCTAAAAACATTTGTAAAAAATCAAAGTACTACACCTGATACTTTAAAAGAAAATGCTAAACTATATAAAATACATTTTAACGAAAACGTCCGATTAAATAGGCTATTTATGTGTTTGGTAATTGACGCAGTTTTGTACTTTACAAAACAAGAGTTAGTCTTTCGCGACCATGATGAGAGCAGCGAGTCAATAAATATGGGAAATTTTAAAAAGCTTTTAGGTTTATTAATATCGAGAAGTTCCCAAGAACTAAAAGATCATCACGAAAAAATTAAAAATGTTTTTACTGATGACTCGAAAACTATTCAAAACGAAATAATTGAATGCATTTCTGATTATTTAAATGATCATGTAAAAAATGAAATAATGAACACACATTTTTTTTCTCTGCAAGTGGATGACACCACTGATATTACGCAAACCTCCCAGTGCTCCCTAATTTTAAGATACGTTAATTCAGAAGGTTCAGTAGTCGAGAGATTCTTAGGATTTTATAATGTCAGCTCTGATAGAACGTCGGAGAATTTATATTCTCATTTATATCAAATTTTTGACCAATTTGATTATAAACATAAATTAATAGGGCAATGTTACGATGGCGCAAATATGATATCTGGCCATCTAAATGGCCTTTAAAAAAAAGAAAAAGTGGCGCAGGCTGTATTTGTCCATTGTCTTGCTGCTATAAAGACTAGGAGAATTGATTTAGTATACAAAATTTAGGTAAGTCGTAAAAAATATTTTACCCCCTCCACATATAAAAAAAATTCTGCAAAAAAATTATTGCGATATTTTCTTGCTTCATTTGCACTTCACTTACTTTCCCGCGAGCAAGATTGACCCGAAATTTACATGTGCGTTCTTTATGAGACATCCTTTATATGAGTACTACTGAATAAGATACAGGGTGAAGTCAGGGCATATGTTTTTAATGAATTTTTACACCCTGTAGCATAAACTGCCTGCAATTTTTAAACTGTATATCGTTAACTTTGAAGCTTAATTCTTTAAAAACATTTTGTTATTTGGATGATCAACGTATCTTTGTTTTTAAAGAAAATACAGCAGTCTTAGTATGGTGATGTTTTACCCGTATTTCTTTTATGCTCATAAAAACGACACATCTAGAATGTTTTGAAATTTGAAGTATCCCGGCTTGAAATGTCATCACAGATGTCATTATTATTAATACTGAGAGAAGTGTTTTTATATTGTGCGAAATAGTACGAAGGCACTTAATGATAGACAACGCTAATAGAGCCATTGGTATGCTACAAGCTGGCATAAGTCAAGCAGATGTTGCAAATGCTGTTCATGTTTCACATAGTGTGATTAGTAGATTAAATAAACGATTTCAAGAAACAAGTTCTGTGTTTAAAAGACCTCGCCCTAGAAGACCGCGATCTACCACCAGAATGCAGGACCGTTTCGTTACTTTAATAGCACGAAGAAATATGACTAGACCAGCTTCGGGTATAGCCCGTGATTTAAGAAGAGCCAGCGGCTTTTCATAAACCGCTTACATGTGGTCAATTTAAAGGCAAGAAGACCTTGGCGCTCTGTCCCTCTTACTATGGAACAGAGTCTAAATCGCTTAGCCTGGTGTCGAGAAAGAATCGATTGGAATGAAGAATGGAACAATGTCATGTTCACGGATGAAACCAGAGTTTGCTTGCATAGTGATACAAGACGATTGAGGATTTGCAGAGACACTGGAGGACGCGTTCGAGCTGGTCTAGTACAAGAGGTTCATCCTTACGGAGGTGGAGGATTAATGGTTTGGGCCGGGATTTTTTACGGTGGTCGTACTCAATTGTACTTATGCGATGGTACCATGAATGGTGAGACTTATCGAAACGACATCATAAATGATATCGTTGAAGAACCCAGGTACAATTTTGAACCTAATTCTATATTTATGCATGACAACGCTCGCCCGCATAGAGCTAGGATTGTACTTGATCAAATCCAGGAGAACCAGATTGATCATTTAAGATTGCCAGCAAGATCATCAGATCTTAATGAGAAGAGCCATTCGTTCACACCATCACCCACCGAACACTCTACACGAATTACGAAACATTTTACCTGTTATATTGCATAAGGAATATGCCTAGACGTAGCAGTGATAGAAAACAACGGTCTTCATATAGAATATTCGTTTTTTATGTTTTTCTTTTTTCCATTAAGTTGATCCAATTTTTTTAGTTTTGTTGAATAAATTTGTAAATTTTCTTTATTACTACCTACCATGAATAAAGTTGTAGAATTTGTAAAAGAGATGTTTTTCTAACTTAACTTCAACATCAATAACTTCTTATTATATGAACAATAATCTCTGATATAGTCGAATGCGGTCGAAAATAGTTTTTTCTTATTATATTACGCGATATTATTAAGATAGCCACTTAATATTATTTTATATATTAAATGCCGAGGGACTAAATAAGAAAATTCGCTAAATATCTATTTGGTTAAACATTTTTGGTTGGCAAAAACAAAAATACACAAAATGGCAAGCGCCTTAATAAAGTCGGAAGGCGGTTCGAATCAGTGGAACAATCAGGATATGTTCTGTTTATACAACCACTTAATGAAAGTGAGATTTTTTTATCAATCACCAAAAATTATGAGCCCCGCTTGACTAAAAATCTAACCACTTATACAGTGTCATTTATTTAAATGCGGGCCACCCCTGTGCAAAGGAAACTTGTTTTTTTTTTGTATTGTGATAACAAAAAAATTTTATTTTGCAAAAATATTATACACTTTTGTTAAAAACACAAGATAATTAGTTATTACTTCCCTCGTGAGAGTTTTTCAGATCTTTACGTTTAAGGGTCCCTAGATGCCGGAAAACATGTTTGCTCAATTCCATCTGTCTTTAGGTATGTCTGTCCGTCAGTCTGTCTGTTCGCGGCATAGCTAAAAAACTAGTTATCCGATTTCTTCAAATTTCAGTCGAAAATTAAGGGCTATGCACGCGAAAAATACGGGCTATATATATATATATATATATATATATATATATATATATATATATATATATATATATATACAGTGTGTATCAGCCAAATGGAATAAATTCGATAATAAATAAATGGGGGCGTGTTCGGAAAAACGCTTGGACCCGTCGATTGGTATTTTTAGTTGCTCATTTTCTCCAATAAAAACTTTTTATACAGGGTGTGTCCTGTAACAGTGGTCAATGCCAACTTTCTTATTTCAAATGCAACACCCCGGATATTATTTAATTTTTGGATTCTTTAGGAGATTCTAAACATATTTTATGTTCAATGTCCTATACCTATCTTCAACTATTTCTGCAATATTAAGTGTTTTCAAATTTATTTTTATTTTATTTATTTCGAATTTATTATTATTCATGAAAGTGGCTCTGGTTACTGAACTATTTATTTGATTACAAAAATTCGCTACAACACACTCAATACTTATTTACCATTTAGGTCTTCATATTAAGAATGTAAGCAAAAATCATTTTAGCGTTCCTTTTTATTGATATGGAACAAAAAGAGCCAGTTTTGTTTACTTTTAAGTTTTGTTTACTTTTGTGTAAAATGCCTGACCTTTCTCTTTGCAAGACAGTAGTTGTCAGTGTCAGTGTCATAGTATTTTGAATTTCGTTAACTGCATAATACCTAATATCAGAAAAATGGTTCATTTAACAGTTATGGAGATAACACACGAACACAAGTGGAAGTTGCTCGCTTATTTCATGAAAAATTTCCAAATTTGCGGCATATATCCCAAGGGACAATTAGTAAAATAGAAAAGCAGTTTCGCGAGCTTGGACATGTGAGGCAGATAAAAAAAGCAGCTGCCAATTCAATAAATGATGATACTAAATTGGATATTATGCTTGAGTTTTACATATTTCTGAGTGAGTATTGAGTTTTACATATTTCTAGTCGACAAGCCGCCGGAATGTTCGATATTAGCCATTCGTCGATTATTCGAACATTAAAAGAAAATAAAATGCATCCCTATAAAGTGATACCAACTCAGGAGCTCATGGAAGACGATTATGATAGGAGAACTTATTTTTGTGAACAAATGATGGCTATGTCAGATAACGATGTTATTCAATTAGAACATGTTTTGTTTTCGGATGAGTGCACCTTTACACTTCACGGTCATGTAAATCGTCAAAATTGCCGCTATTGGTCTAGGGAAAATCCTCACTGGATCAGCGAAGAACATACTCAATATCCTGAAAAGGTTAATGTTTGGGCAGGAATTGTTAGGGATCATATCATAGGCCCCTTTTTCATTGACGGCAATTTGAATGGCGATAATTATTTAGCACTGCTCCAAAATAATGTCGTGCCAACTTTGACAAATTTGTATCCGGATCCAGCAAACCCACAAGTTCCAGCGAATATGATATGGTTTCACCAAGATGGAGCACCGCCCCATTACCAAATTAATGTCCGGCAGTACCTCAACGGAATATTTCCAAATCGGTGGATAGGGAGACGAGGATCGATAGAATGGCCAGCGCGATACCCTGATCTGACGCCATTAGACTTTTTCTTATGGGGACATATTAAAAATATATACAAAACTAAACCCCTCGACTTAGCTGACTTAAGAAGACGAATAACGCTTGCGATTAGATCGGTCACGCCTGAGATGCTAAATAACGTTAGAAGAAACTTCTATTTAAGATTAGGAATTTGCCAAGACGTTCGCGGCGAGCATATTCAACAGTTCCTAAATTAACTTTTTACTTTTGTTTATACATTATGAAGAAATAAATAATTTTATTTTTTTAATCTTAATTTTTGCAATAAATTTGAAAACACTTAATATTGCCGAAATAGTTGAAGATAGGTATAGGACATTGAACATAAAATATGTTTAGAATCTCCTAAAGAATCCAAAAATTAAATAATATCCGGGGTGTTGCATTTGAAATATGAAAGTTGGCATTGAAAACTGTTACAGGACACACCCTGTATAAAAAGTTTTTATTGGAGAAAATGAGCAACTAAAAATACCAATCGACGGGTCCAAGCGTTTTTCCGAACACGCCCCCATTTATTTATTATCGAATTTATTCCATTTGGCTGATACACACTGTATATATATATATATATATATATATATATATATATATATATATATATAAAATA
This sequence comes from Kuschelorhynchus macadamiae, assembly GCA_030620095.1. Classification (NCBI taxonomy): domain Eukaryota; kingdom Metazoa; phylum Arthropoda; class Insecta; order Coleoptera; family Curculionidae; genus Kuschelorhynchus; species Kuschelorhynchus macadamiae. The sequence continues at coordinate 1,432,974 of JAUTXW010001340.1, read as the reverse complement.
TATATGATTATATTATATATGTATTTTTTATTAGCCCCGAGTTTCTGCTAAAACGATTTTACTGATTTTTATATATCAAATTTTGCCTTATAATTAATAAAAAAAATTACTTATTTTAAACACTCTTTAAAATTGGAACAAGTATTCTATAATTATTTATTTATTGCCTACAAAATTACAAATGTACTAAAAAAGTAAGCAAAAACATAGTGTCTAATAAAAAAATTTTTAAATTAAAATTCACTGGCTAGTATCCAGGAGCCAGTGGCAAAAGCTCTGAAAATCGATATACGGAATGTACAGAAACTTGTGCATGAAAAAAAAACATAATTTATTTCCGAAGAAGATTAAGAAATGTACATGAAAAAATCCAAAGGCAAAAGACTTAAGTTACAATGCAAAAATGGATATTTATAATGCAATTTATGATTTATACACGTTAAAGACAAATATAATCCTTCAAAAACTTTTTAATATTATAGAATAAAAAATATCATCATCACTTAAAAATTCCTCATCTCCTGAGTCGTCCTCAAATGGCGCAATGATCATTAGTGCTATTTCGACATCTAGAACTCGTTCTGGATTCCACCATATTAATTTCTCCGTATGTTCCACAGATTTCTTCCAGTACTCCGGCGTAATATAATTTAATGAATCTTGCCAAACAATTTGCACTTCATCTGATGTAAGACCATCGTTCACGTGTTTTTCGTAATATGATTTTGCCCCAGCTCATATTAATTATATTGCGTTAAACTGCCAATGGTATGGCGGCAGTCGTAAAACCTCTTGTCGATTTTCCCGTAATATTTCATCTACGGCATATATTATTGGTTTTAATACATTTTACCATTAAAAGAAGTTCTAGTTTCAGCATATTTGGTAAAGGATTTTGTTTTTGTTTTATTAGCCAGTTGTAAACATCACTTTTCTTCTAGGATAAAGTAGGTTCTTTATTTAAGATTCTTGAATGATAAGATGCATTGTCGAGAATGATTAAAGATGGAGTATCTAAATTTGGAATCAGTTGTTCTTTTAACCACTTTCCAAACAGTTCACAGTTCATATTGTCATGGTAGTCCATACTTTTGGATGTTGAAGAAAACAGTAAACTTCCACCTGGGAGAAATCCTGTTGAAGAACCTGCATGCAAAATGTTGAACGTTTTCCCGTCCCACATCCCTTTTTTCTCTTGACACTTTTTACAGACTCGTCCTGCCAAGATTTCGAACCACTTCCATTAGAAAATATCCAAGTCTCGTCTAAAAATACTACTTTTCTAAATTTTGAATTAATATTTTCCGTGTATTTCTCTGAAAACTGGGTACGCTGACTTGCTATATGTGACAACTCGCATAAAAATCTTCGATTACAGTTCTTTTTATATCGAAAACCCATCCATTTGTACATTTTCACTTAAGTCTTCTGTCTTTGGCTTTTTTCGTGTACATTTCTTAATCTTCTTTGGTAGTAAATTATGCTTTTTTTCATGCACAATTTTCTGCACAGTCCTTATACCAGTTCCCAGAGTTTTTGCTACTGTCTCCTGGATATTGGCCGGTGAATTTTCATTTTCGTAATATTTTATTAGATTTAATACCATTTTTTTCGCCTGTGGATGCAAAAAACCCAAAAATTGTTTTCTATTACTCATTTTGTCACTGACTTGTCAATCTGACTTTGAAGTGACATCGCTCAAAGATTTTTGCAACTGCTGGTATTTATATGTTTATCCTCTTTTTTCACATGAAAATATCATAGGTCTATCTAATTCATCTTCCGGATTTTATGCGGAGGATATGATTACACGTTATGATTAAAAGTTTGTCGTTGATAAATCGTATGACGCGCACGATAACACTGCTTTTGACTATATATGATGTTTTTACCATTTTGAAAAAAAAAAGTCAGTAACGCTATTTCTAATAGAATTTTTAATATTCACATTTTTATGGGTGGGTAAGAGAAATACGGGTAGAACATCACCATACTAATATTGCTGTATTTTTTTTAAAAAGAAAGATACGTTGAGCATCCAAAAATCAAAATGTTTTTAAAGAATCAGGCTTCAAAATTGCCGATATACAGTTTAAAAATTGCAGGCAGTTTATGCTACAGGGTGTTTCAAAATTTCACTAAAAAACATATGCCTTGACTTCACCCTGTATCTTATTCGGTAGTAAATTTTATTTTGTATTATCATGAAATCATTTTTGAAATAATATAATTTTAGGCTAAAAAGGCAAATTTTTAATTATTCCAATTGTAAATAATATATTTTGTTTGCAAAAACGACTTTTTTTTCATTATCCCTAACTTTTTTCCATGTGTGTATTAGACTTTGAATTTCACTTCGTTTATCCATTTTGTTCCCTCCAGCACTGTATTTTAAAGAATATATTCTATGATTTTTAAGCATGAACTCTTTGTTTACTATAATACCGACTATTCGAAAATTCTACATAAATCGTTGTTAGCCTCCTTCAATAATGTCCGGATATTGTTCCTAGACACTAGTTATGTCGCTTCTGGGATAATATATACTCTTGTCTTTGACACGCCCTCTAGACCCACGCTGTTCTTTTGTTTTCAGCTCTATTACCAAATAAAGACAGGAAATTGCTACTTAATTTTCCGCTGAACATCTAGACAAGACGGACATAAAACATAAGGCATAATAGCGTACCACACACCTTTAGAGTCTGAGTGGTTTTCTTAGAATTCGTTTTAAATATTTTTTTTTTATAATATAACGTGCATTTTGCGACTCTTATTTCAGGCATTTTATTTTTATTGCCACTTCCGGGGTTTATTATTGCGTAGTAGGGAAAAGAAGGGGACTTTGATACATAGATACACCTAAAGAATGAGTCACTAAAATATATGAGAACTTTTGACGTTTATCTGGCTCCCTATTGGCTTTATGATAAAAAATGTATTAAGCTTTTGACCTATAACTGCCGAAAGTACACCCGTTTCCTAGTCGGTAAAAGTTCGCATATATACCCCCTCTACATTTTTATTAGTATAACTTTTCCATTTATAACATTTTTGAAGCCTGGGGAAAATGTTTCCCTAATTATTTAACTTTTTCTTTTCAAACATTTAGCGGGGGGAAATTAGCTTCCGCACTCACAGGAACCTCTAAAAGTACCGTAAGCCCATTTAAATGAAGCGGACTCAAGTATATTGAGAGAGATAGAGATAGACAGGCTTTTAAGTTATGGACGAAGGGGGCGTTGCATGTTAAAGTGACTTTCAGTATTCTAAAGTTAGTTTTTAATTCTTAAACATGAACGATCACGACTGCCAAGTAGACATGTTGTTAATTATCAGAGAATGTAGAAAAAAACTATCGAGGTGCTTCTGAACTTCGGGCTGAAAGATCCTCCAGTTACCCCGAAAATCATACATGGTGTTCAAATGGCTAGAAACTAAGAGTCGTCAGACTGATTATAACTTTCATCCAAAAAGCGCAATCGACGAAACACCAAAACAAGAGAAGACATGGAGGTAGGACAGGGGCGTGCGGTGAAATTTTAAGAAAGGGAAGCAATATTTAGAAACTTACCTATTTGTAATGTAATTCGATTCTTTGATCATTTTTTGCAAATTCGTCAATGACGTCATCATAAAAACGTCGATGCTCCGACATATTTTGGAGAAGTTTATTTTCAATGGACAACAGCGATTTATGCGAAAGTCTCTCCTGCCCCGTTAAATTTCCCACGAAATATTTTGAAAAATTGCGTTCTACTGATGAACTTGTGGCAGGTATTGTCAATACTAATTCACACAATTTCGACACTTCGGTGTAGGCATCTTCCAGCTCCTTGTCTTTTAAAAATTGCATTAGTTCCTTGTCGTTATTTTTTGCGCTAATGTCATCAGTTTCGTAAATCACTTTTAGTTCAGATCGCAGTAACACTCGGTCGAAGAACTGGTTATAATGAAGAAGAAGAGATTTAAACGCATCTTCTGGAAAAGTTTTTGCTTTAAACGCATCAAAATCGCAGAGCTCGAGGAATTTGAAATCATTTAAACCGTTAAATCTATACTTTATTTGTTGCTGAATTTGATCGACTATTTCATAAAAGAGGCGCCTGTATGATGTTTGAACATCTCCGACCTTGTCTGTTCGAAGACGCTTGGCTTGTGGCTCTACAATTAACGTCTTCGTTTTCTCCCAAAATAGGTCAAAATCATCTCTTTTTTGGCTTAACATGGACTTAAAATCATCCACTTTTCTTAGGCAAAAAGCAATATCATTTGTTTTAGTTTGATATATATTAAAAACATTGTCCGAGAATGGAAATATTTCTGAAAATATGTTCAACAAATAATTAAAATCTTGTTTCAAACAGTCCAAAAACCCCCTCGAGCTATTTATTGCTTCTGAGTCCCACGTTTCATTATTTTCTATTATATTCTCAAATAGTACAATCAATGATTCACGATTTTCAGATAGTGTTAACACAAGTCTTCCATTATAGTTCCACCTAGTAGCAGCTACTTTGGGCAATCGTTTGTGGACAATGGAGTCCAAAGCTTGTGTACGTTTTGTTAACTTGGAAAAAAGCAGCCATGCCATTTAAAGTAACGAAAAATACTTTACACTATTTAATGTGATTGATGGACTGGGATAAAACTAAATTTAATTTATGAGCAAAACAAGGGACAGCACTTGGGAAAGTTTCTCGAACTTTAGCTTGCAGACCCCCTAATTGTCCTGCCATCACTGCAGCTGCATCATAGCTTTGAGCAGCTAATTTTTTCTCTCCATTAATTTCTTTCTTAAAACCTAAAAATCGCTCTTGAATACTTACGTCTGTTTTAACGTAGCGTATTACTATAGATAATTGGCTAAAATTAGTGAAGTCAGTTGTTTCGTCCAGAACAATAGCAATGAACCGCACCTCGCCGATCTCCTGCTTAATTCTTTTTAGAATAATGGTTGCAACAGCGGAAATTAAATCATTCTGGATTCGATTCGACGTTCTGCGAAAAACGCTACACTGCTCTAAATGATTTTTTAAGCAATCATCTTATTTAGACATTAAACTAAGTAAATCTTGAAAATTTCCTCTATTTGAAAAAACTCTTGTTTCGTCATGACCTCTAAATGTCAATTCGTGCTGTCCGAGAAAACAAACAACATCGATAAGTCTTCTTAATATTTGCCTATTTTTATCGACTAGTTCATTGTGTTGGCGGTGACTAATTTCCAACTGTTTATTAAGGGCGTGTTCAATTCTGGTTTTGCCGAAGAATTTATGCTTTTATGACGGCCTGCAAATGCGCTTTCGACATAATGTGTCTTTTTACAGCTTTATGGAAATTGTTTAAATCGGAAAAACCAATTTTATTCCAGAGACCTTTTTCATTTTCGAAAAGTAAACATGGCCAATAAAATAATTTAATTATATTTTCACACCCTGTTAGCCACTTAAATTGTTCGTATTGTTTTTCCGGATAAAAATGTCTAATACAGTTTTTCATTTTTGTGGTTAAATTTTTCATTCGGTTTTGCCCTTCCTTTGGAAATTATTTGAAGCTTATCAGCGAAGTTTAATGTTGAAAATCCCTTTATTATTAAGACACATACAACACATTCACACACACTCTTCTGACTAAATTCTCCAACATTTTCAACGTTATTTATTACCGACAGCCGAAGTTGACGGTATTTGCATATCAACGTCCGTATTATTGTCTTCCATATAGCACCATGCACGACGCGACGTACGTATCACACAACACACGGATAGCCGTTCAAACAAAGAACCTACTCCAACGATAGCTTCCGCCCCCACTTAAAGCACGCGACTGAAAACAGCCAGTGGGAAATTCAATAACCTCTAGCTTGATTCACAGGAAATCAAGCATACAGCACTTGGCTGTAGAGAAGCTAGCGGCCCGCACAGGTTCTATTCGATTTCTATTGTGACTCGGTCAGAGTCAAGGCCGCATTTATTATGGGCTTGATAATTAAGATAATATTTTAGAATTTTTAATATAAACTAAATTAATGGTTTCCTATTTCAAAAATTACATTTTAGAAGATGTTTTGTAATTTTTTTTTTAGGAAGCACTGCTTCCCTTGCTTTCATGGACTGTACGGCCCTTAGGTAGGAGTTTTGGAAAAAGTTGCTGTTATCCACCACATCGGTTCCAGAGAACTAGCTATAAACGCTGGGATAAATAAGACTTCCATTCTCAGAATATTGCACATTTGGCATAGCTAAAAAACTGCTTATCCGATTGACTTTAAATTTTGGCCAAAAATTAAGGATTATATGGGGATGACCTGGTAACATTTTCGTATTTTTTCAATTTATGAGAATGTCTCCTCCATGATCACGTGGAGATTCTTCCAATATAAATGAAAGATGCTCAGTCATAATATATGACCTTATTTTTAAAAAGAAATTTTGAATAATGTTATAAACAAGGTTAAATGATTCCAGGAATATGTTAAAAAAAGGGTTGTCATCTGTTAGATGTTATTTTCAAAGCTTAGTTTTTAATCTGAATGATGTTGTTTGTCAACTTTTCGTTGGTCTTTAATAAACTAAATTTTTTTTGTTCCATTTAAAAAAAAACATCCAAACAAAACTAACTGAGTTTTTGTTTAAAATGAGACCGAAAAACAACAAAAAATAACGTCTATCGTACTTACTCCAAAGATGTGTGTCCTTCAAATTTGTGCAGTTATTTTGACGCACCCTGTAGGTTGGTATAAAAATACGTCCTTTACTAAGGAAACTTACGTATTTAGTATCCCATCAGTTAAACTTTTTAACGCTGTTGTTTTTTGATAAAAGCTGAAATTTTATATATTGATAAATTATGTTTTTTAAATTATCAAACAAATGATTAAACCGCATTTGTAAGGAATCAACATCCAGTCAGGTAACCAACAGTAAATAAAGGTAATTTTTGTTTAACAGGCTCATATACAACATCTTCAAAAACTTATGGGGTGGAGTTATAGCAAGTAATGTAATAGATTATTTTTGTATTAATTGAAACTCTTACCGGGCCCGTATACTTGCAACTGTTGGAAGACACTGCTATAGCTGCAACTGTAGCAACTATGGAAGACGATGATATTGTCTACGATCCAGTTTTTTGAGAAGGATGGACACGTGTGTCTTTTTACTTTATGGAAATTGTTTAAATCGGAAAAACTTTTATTCCATTTTTCTAAACATGGCCAACAAAGACTGGACGTCGTGAAGCTTTAAAATAGCCAGCACGGTCGCTGGACTCTGCTCTGCTTGATTTGGGTTACTTAAAAGTGTTACAAAAATAGACACCTCTGATTTACGCGGAACTTTTGGACTTTTAGACCTCCAAAATAGGGTAAAATTCAAACCAGGGTTGAATTTAAAATTCAGATTGGATCTCGTGAAGTTTTAAAATAGCCAGCACGGTCTCCGAACTCTGCTCCGCTTGATTTTTTTTAGAGTAACTTAAAAGAACATGTTTCTTACAAAACCCAATAATTTACAAGAACTACATCAAAAAATGATTGTTGTTCGCCTTAGTGTGATTCTTGAAATGCTCTAAAACAGCTTCCAAATTTTAGTATTTTTATTCTAGTAATCGAGATATTAGCCTATATTTTCAGACATACTGTATAATTATCTTGTATATTTCGAGATACATCAAATGCGTTTGAGATATGAAATCCTTAAAGATACGACTATGTCTAAATCTAAGAACACAATAACAATATCATAAAAGAGACGGCCTAGGGCCAAATGAGCGCAGCTGCGGCCATTGAAAGAGCCCAAGAGCAAAAGACATATACAAAGGGAGAGAGAGAAAGCTAGCCAGGTACTCTGGCGGCTGTCAGCCTCTTTCCAACACAACTTAATCTTAGATGGTCTTGGCCGTTGAAGGAGAAGGACACGTTAGTCGCTTGTTTGTTTGTTGTGCGCCTCTCAGCTGATCGTAGTCGCCGTTGCCACTTAGAAGAACTGGGGCCAGCTTTTTTTTTGGCCGACCGGCTCGGAAGGACCATACGCGCGTTTTGAACTGATATTTTTCGTTTTGACTTTGATTTGAACGCCGCTATCGGTTTAGTGATTTGATTGTCAGTGTGTTTTGTGAATTATTGGATAGGGATAATGCAACTGGATTTCGGAATATAATTTCGAGTAAGTATTGCCTGGGTTTTTGACATATTTGTTTTGTATTATTATTTTATAATTACTGGAATACTGATGGTGTGTTACTACTAATGCACAATGTTAATTGAGATTTTGACTTTAAGAAAACGTTTTTTTTTTTGTTGAACAACAAAAAAGTCGAGATTGTTCACGAGCTTGGATAGCCCGTATGTTATAGATTTTTTTGCTTTATTGAACTATATTTTTTATTAAAAATCAGCCAAAGAATTTAAGTTAATCACATCTTCCTGAAGCAGTCATCTAACGCATTTTTAGGTAAAAAAGAATGTTGCTTCACTTGTATTTTTTAAAAACTGCGAATGTACTTTTTCTAGGTGTTATTGTATATTATAATTAGCATTTATAATATGAAAAATGTGTCTATTGGGGACTATAAGGGCCATAAGGGCATAGAGGTATCCAACACTAAGATGTTTTTCATTATACCTTAAATATAATGTTAGTTTTGTGATATTGTCTGTGATTGTAAATTAAATTTGTTTTCAAAATCAAAATAAATAATAAAAATACACACATAGAATATACATATAGTGAAACCTCTCAATAACGGACAGTAGCCGTGCCACAGAAAATGTCCGTTGTATAGAGGTGTCCGTTGTGGTGAGTGAACAAATTAAATACCAATGTAATTTTATTAAAAATATATTTTATTTTTAATTAAAAAAATAATATGTTTAGTAAAAATTATTAATACAATTGTTACTACGAATACACCAACATCTTTTACATACATATATTCACCCAATAAAAATGTACTACCTAATATAAAATATTATACTACATACTATATATATATACAGTTTGATACAGTTCTACGTTATAAAAAGTTTCTATTTAAAAAAATTATCTCAAGTGTTGTTTGTCTTAAACTAGTTAATTTATTATTAATAATTTGAGATTCCATTTTAGACGCAACTTCTGAGATTTTTTCCCCTAAAACAGAATCTCTAGATAACATACAAAAGTTTTCAATATCCCTTAACATTTTATATGCTTCCTTAATGTACCTTAATATTGGAAGAAATAATTTCTTCAGCATCACTGTCAGATGAAATCTGACCGTTCTCACTATTTTGAAATGCACTCACATACACCTATGCTAGGATTTTCCGTGAATAAACTTTCATCAATTTCTGAATATAAAGTTAAGTCGGAAGAATTGATGTTTCTACATAATTCAGATAATGGCACATCATCTTCACTATCGTAATCAACGTTTTCCTCGAGAATTTTGTCGAATCCAGCTTTGCGGAAGCAGTTATTGATGGTCTTGGCTTCGACTTTTTTCCAGGCAGCATCAATCCAAATCAAGGCACTTACAACTTTTATGGATTTCTCCAGTTATTTAGCAGATTCAGAATACTTCATGGATGACAAAAGTCGCTTGATTAAAAACTTTCTGTAGTGGTTTTTAAAATTTTGAATCACGCCCCGGTCCAATGGCTGGCAATGTGATGTCGTATTTGGCGGTAAAAAAATTATTTTAACAATTTTTAACTCCAATTTTGGGTGAGATTCAGCATTATCCATTCCTTTTTGCATTTTATACGGATAACATAAAAAAGGAACTTACAGACATAATGAATTATATAACGCTATTTTACAAATTTTTGAAATAAGTTCTTAAAGTACATCGGCAAAACTTAAAGAAAATTCCAAACCATGGTTCAGTCTTGAATTAGCAAAGTTAATTAAATATAGAGATAGGCTTTATGCAAATAAGGAAACTAACCCAAATAACAAATATTTTGAAGAAATTTATAACGGCTATAGAGACCTTTTTTTTTGGAAATTTCTTCCTCTTTAACAATATTTTTTTAGAATTTGTAAAATGATAATTATTTTGCAAAACTGAACTCCTTTTTACTAACTTTTTAACCTTTTTTAATAACTAGTCTATAGGTAGAAAAATCATGTTTAGTTTAAAGTGGTATAAGTTAAATTAATGTTGTCCTATTTCTATCGAAAATTTAATGTTTTTATCTAGGCTAGCTAATTTATGTAGTTTACTGTCCATTTTCTTACATCTGTGATGCAGATTGTCTCGATACCGTTGGGTCTTCAGTTTTCATGGATTGAATTTTGAGATAATTCATTTCTTATATCTGTCAAGCCAGCTCCTTGTAGCTAACAAGGGACCATCAACACAATTTTATAGCGGACCAGATAAACCAAGAGATAAACGTTTGACATTTTCCGAGGGCGAAAATATCTTCTTTATGTTAAATGTAATTGCAATAAAACTTTGCGAACTCTTTCGATAGGTGGGTGGCAAACGTCAATGACGTCAATTTATTTATCCCTAAAAATGCAATATCTCTTTTATCATTACTTCAGATTTAATGAAATTTTGCAGATAGATGGAGTAATATACACATAATGCATGTTATTTTCCTAGCTGCGGTGGCAAAGGACAGGGGCGGATTAAAAAAATAATTTGTTTTAAAAAATGCAATATTGGAAATTAAACGAAATTCTGCAGGCAGGTGGAGTAATATACTCTTAACATATAGCTCTTTCCTAGGTGGGGTGGCAAACGACAGGGGCGGAGTAAAAAATTAATTTATTTTTAAATAAGAAAATAAGAAAAGCCAAACAAAATCATTTTAAAGGACAATTTTCAAGTAACAAAAAATTATTTGGGATAATGTAAATTTTATTTTAACAAATCAAACAAGAAAAACAAAAACAAATATTGATTATCTATTGGTTAATGATAGGAACATTGAAGATACCCAAATTATATGTAAGGATATGAACAATGACTTTGTAAATATAGGAGAACAACTTGCAAATAAAATTCATCCAATAAGTGACTATATTGAATCCACAGAAGAGAATACTTTTTTATTGATCCGGAAGATATCTCAAATGATGAAATGAAAGAAATTATTGATGGTTTAGATGCTAAAAAAGCTGCTTGTTTTGACATTATTCCTATTAAAATTATTAAATATGTAAAAAAAGAATTAATTCCTATATTCATTTTTTTTAACAAAAATTTCAATTCATAAAGGTATTTTTCCAGAAAAAATGAAAATTGCGAAGATAATTCCAATATTTAAAAGTGAAAAACGATATGAATGTAATAATTATCGACCAATATCTATTTTACCAGTGTTTTCTAAAATAACAGAAAATATTATTAATAATAGATTAAATCAATATTTGGTCAAATTTCATCAACCAATCCGACATTATATCCCTTGTCATCCATGCTTTCTTGTTATAGTACCATTCAAGTGGCAATTTTTCCACGCTTGATCCCTTAAAACAACGCGGTCTTTTACTTTTTCCAATCACCAGTTCACTTTCTTTTTCTCCATTCATAGCGGAGCAAATTAAAATAGTGAGTCTCTTCTTGGACGCTTTCCCGCCAGTACATGTTTCGCCTTTTAAAGAAAACGTTTTATTTGGCAAGGCGCGGAAAAAGAGTCCCGTTTCATCGGCGTTATAAATTTCTCTCGGTGCCTAGTTTTTGATAATAGCACATAATTCCGTTCGCCAATCAGTTACCTGAATCAAGTCTACAGCCGCTGCTTCTCTACAGGTGGATTTGAAAGAGATATTATGACGTTGACAGAACTTCTCCAACCATCCATTTGATCCTTTATAACCATCAACCTCTAGATTCTTCGCAATTTCTTGTGCTTTTTCCTTTATTATTGTACCAAATATTGGAATGTTTTTGGAGCGTACTTTACAAAACCAGTCGTAGACAATTTGGTCTATGGCAGCACCCTCAGTTTTCGCAAATTTCTTTTTCTCTTTCATGTTCCCGGTCTCGTCGAATTGCTCGTTAAGATCGCTCCTGTTTCTCAAAATATCACTAATTCGAGATTTTCCTACACAGAATTTTTCGACTAATACTCTAACACTAAATTTGTTTTTTTCCGCGTACTGGATTATTTCAACTTTTTCTTGAAGACTCAAAAATTTTCTTTTGTTTGAAGACATATTGATCTCACCAGAGTAACATCAAAACTAAGATATTCTATTGATGAAGACTACATTTTATAAAAATAAGGTGATCTATTTATTATGCAATTCACCCCAATTTACCTACAAGCCAGACAGCATAAGCCAGACTATTGTTAAACTAGTGCTATTAACAATAGGTAGGCGCCGCGCCGCTTATTAGCATAGATCTAAATATTGCCGATAATGTGCAATAAAAATGCATTTCAAAAATGATCTGAACATCTGTCCGTTCTGAGGAAGTAAATGTTACTGTTTTTATTAAAAATGTTCCAAATTTTACAGTCCGTGTCCGTAGTTGGGAGTGTCCGTTGTCAAAAGGGTTTAATACACAGGAATACGTATACTGACGGTCGGTGACTTCAAAATTGTCCGTTCAGCAGAGGTTTCCATTATTCGGAGGTGTCGGTTAAGGGAGGTTTCACTGTATCTATATATTATTCTGGTTTAGAATATATTTTTCTATGGGTTAGATAGATTTGTGGAAATGTGTAAAATGTTTTCATTTTTTGAGCAAGAATAAGATATGAGATTAGTATTTAAGTATCCTACTTTGTACAAATGATCTGTGCTCAAGTTATCTGTTGCACCCCGACACATAATTTCAAAATACTTTCACAAATACGAGTGTGTGCGTGCGAAAGAAAGTTTTCACAATTTTAACCTACTATCTTTTCCTAAGCCATAGCAAATATAAGCTCAAACTAGAAAAATGCTAATTGAAATAATTTTTTCAAATTTAGCAAATAACCAACTACAAATAGTTTTGATAAATACTTACTTATTTTAAGAAAGAAGGCGAGGAATAAATACGTTTACAGTTTTGTTAATAAAATTTAAGAATTTAAAATAGGTTACCGGTAATATATTACAATTTTTATTAATATCCATTATAAGACTGACTTAACAAGTTAACATAATTAACATTTGAATTGATGTTTTTGTATAATTTTAAAATACTTTCACAAATACGTGTGTGTGCGTGTGAAAGAAAGTTTTCATGATTTGAACTTACTATCTTTTCCTAGGCGTGGCAAATATATGATTATACTAGAAAAATGCTGATTGAAACACTGCTTTCAGACTCTGCAAATGACCAGCAGCAAATGATTATCTTTTTTTTGGGAAAGAAGGCCAGGAATAAATACAATATTATTAACAAAATTAAAGAGTTAATCATTGGTTACCAGCAGTATATTACAATTTTTAGTAATATCCAATATAAAGCTGACTTAACAAGTTAATAGTTATTCACCTAACAAGTGAGGAAGGTGCGCGACGACTAGCCCTCAAGGGCAGAAAAGATACGAAAGTCATTCAAAAAACAAAATGTTGCTAAAGCAACAGGCAACAAAATGACTCATAGACGATAGTTATATTTAAGCCAGGTCATTCTATAGAATGTCTCAAAAATTGGTGAAAAAACACAAGTTTGCGTTTGACCCTGTATATTATCCAATATTATTCCGAAGTTTAAATTTATATCACAAAATCATTGTGAAAAAGTATCGAAATAAATTGCAAAAAAAATTAACAGAATCTAAGAATCCATTCAAAAATTATTAAGGGTTGAAATTGATACAAATTTTAGGCTCGCCACTTTTTTTGTGGGCCAGTGTATTAGGAAGGACGGTCAAACGAATAATTTATTTTCTGAAATATTTTTGGGGGGTCATTGACCAAATGACCCTATGGAAGAGCCGCCACTGATCGCAAACATTGTGCAATCTTCTTATGTGTATTGAAGATTGTACGTATGTAAAGATCCCTGGATATCCCCCGTGTAATCGAAGACGAAACGTCGGATAGTAATTCCAAATTGACAAAAACCGTGTAAGCTCCCGGTCTGTGTTATTACATGGGTTTTTGACCTGGCGTTTCTTTATTGTTATAGTTATAGTTTATAGCACACAATGAAATTTATAGTTTTTGGAACATTGACGATATATTATTATGAGTACAGTACTTTTATATGAGTATTTTACTAGAAATAACATTATATTTCCTGGTGTTTAAGTAAATGAATCTTTATTGAAGTGCAAATACTACTTTATGATAGATAGGCTTACGAATAAGACACGAATGTTTAGAAAAGTTGAACATTTTACATTATATTACATATTATAACTAGGAACAGTCAGTTAAAACGTAAATATGAATATTTTATATGTTTTATTGCGTCAGTCAATAAGATAAATTTTGCGAATAAGTTTTCCAGTGTTTTTGTATACAGGGTTATTCACGCAACCCGTTCATTAAACGTTTTTGATGATGCCATTTAGATAAAAATTTCAAATTTTGGGATTAAGGTAAGGTCAAGGGGTACTTCTTTTTTGAAATATTTTCAACTTCCTGTCACTTCCGGTTTAACCGGAAGTTGGTATCAACTTGCTTATTTTAAATGGAACATCCTGTATTTTATGATATTTTTGGATTCTACGCAGAATTTTAATGCTATTTTATGCAGCATGTCCTATACGTAGGTTCAAGCGTTCTGAAGATATTTGACCTTGAACCGAAAATGAGCCTTATAAAATTTGTAAGTTTTGAAGATATAATCTTCATATTTTGCAGACGATCGGTAAATAATCTTCGGTTTCTATTTTTTTTATTGAATTTGTGTATTTTTATACAGGGTGTCCTAAACTCAGCGGCAAACATTCACATTTTCAAAGCAGCTAAAGTCCGTTTTTTTAAATGGGACACCCTATAACTTTATGTACGATCAAATCTAGAATTTCATTTTCTGTCGCACTGTATTAAGGTTCCCTATACCTATTCGTAACCATTTTCGAAATAATTGAGTTTTATTAAAATATCGTATCTATTTGCTTAAATGTTTACATGTTCCAATGGTGAGCCATGGAAAAACAATTAATCCGATATGACAGATAATTAGTATGCGTTATTTATCGAAAGCTGTCGGTGATAAACTAATTCTTCTAAATCGAAATGGAATACTCAAACGCTGATATTCTCAATCTATTTTATATTCATGGAGAATGTTATACAATTTTGGAGAGAACGTATCGTGTGTTTAATGAACGCTAGCCTGATTTGCCGCCAACGAACAAGTCAAAATTCAAGAGGATTGAAACGAACTTTTTGCATTTTGTCAAGGTTAAAGTTACAAAAGATGTTCCGAAACCAGTGACAAATGCCGAGGATAACGTAATAAACACATTAGCTTATTTCCACGCAAACCCGCAAAGTTCAATACCGTCTGCAGAAACCGATTTGGGAATTTCTTCTTCATCTGTCTAAAGAATCTTGAGCGAACATCATATGCACCCTTATTCCTTCCAAAACTTGCAAGCCTTGAGACCTGTTGATGACGTCCGACGAGTAGAATTTTGCGAATTCATGTTTTTGAAAATTCAAGAGGACCCTCAATTCCTTTCAAAAATATTTTGGACCGATGAAGCGAAATTTTCTAGAGAAGGAATAACAAATAGAAGAAACGAACATTTCTGGGCAGCAGAAAATCCGCACGTTTTACGCGAAACGCGTTCTCAAGAGAGGTTTAGCTTCAATGTTTTCGGTATAGTATTAAATGATCAGGTGCGGTATTGTATTTATGAAGACAATTTAAACAGTGATAAGTATTTGGAAATTTGGAAATTCTACGAGGGACGGTTTCTGAATTTATAGAAGAAATTCCTATTGGTGAGCTGCAAAATTATTGGTATCAATTAGATGGGAAACACCAGCACATAATTCCGCTGCAGTTTATCTCCAATTATCTCGAATGTTTGAAGATCGCTGGATTGGTCCTAATGGCCCATGGAGATGGCCCTCGCGATCGCCTGATTTAACACCCCTACACTTTTATTTATGGGGATTTATCAAAGGTAAAGTCTATGCTTCCCCAGTAAATAACCAACAAGATTTACTGGACAGGATACGAACAGCTTTTGCCGAATTAGAAAACGGACAAATTCAACGGGCCACAGCAACTGTACAAAGAAGAATTAAAATGTGTCTTCAAATGAACGGACAGCATATAGAACATTTGTTATAATTCAATTTTATTATTTTATTTATTTATTGTTGATTGTTAGATTGCTATAATTTTTAAGTTCACTAAAAACAAGTTTAGAACAGTCTCGAACTTAGTAGATATGGTTAAAAATAATGTAAACAATTTATTACATTTTTTATAACTTTAACTTTTCCGAAACGAAAAAATTTCGTTTCAATCCTCTTCAATTTTCTCCTGTTCATTGGCGATAAATGAGGATGTTTTTCATTAAAAACATGGCACGTTCTCTCTAATATTTTGTAACATTCTCCGCGAATATAAAATAAATTGAGAATATCAGCTTTTGAGTGTTATTTTATTTTAATTAAAAGTTTCAAATCAGCTGTCATGTTGAATAGAAAAGCACAACAATTGTTTTTCCATGGCTTACTACGGGAAGGTGTAAACATTTAGCAAATACATATGACAGTTTAATAAAAACCTGATTATTTCGAAAATGGTTACGAATAGGTATAGGGAACCTTAATACAGTTCGATAGAAAATTAAATTCTACATTTGATAGTGCATAAAGTTATAGGATGTCCCATTTAAAAAAAACGGACTTTAGAGGCTTTGAAAATGTGAATGTTTGCCGCTGAATTTAGGAGACCCTGTATAAAAATAGACAAATTCGATAAAAAAAATAGAAACCTAAGATTATTTACCGATCGTCTGCAAAATATGAAGATTATATCTTCAAAACTTACAAAAATATGAGATTTTAAAATTTAGTACCCCGAAGGCTCATTTTTGGTTCAAGTTCAAGTATCTTAAGAACGCTTGAACCTAGGTATAGGACATGCCACATAAAATAGCATTAAAATTCTCCGTAAAATCCAAAAATATCATAAAATACAGGGTGTTCTATTTAAAATAAGAAAGTTGATACCAACTTCCGGTTAAACCGGAAGTGACAGGAAGTTGAAAATATTTCAAAAAAGAAGTACCCCTTGACCTTACCTTAATCACAAAATTTGAAATTTTTATCTAAATGGCATCATCAAAAACTTTTAATGAACGGATTGCGTGAATAACCCTGTATATGTTGTAATTAGGTATCTAGTGAAATATAAGGTTATTTACCTAGTGTTTCCTTAAATACACTGACATGCAAAAAATGTAAAAAAAAGTGGCGAAATTTTATAGACAGTAATTCTGCATTTCTGTTTTTGTCAACTTGTTCCATTGTTTTTATATACAGGGTGTAATATGAAACAACGTTTATCAAACAAACTAGTTAATCATAATTTGTAATTTAGACCTATCTTTCCGGATTATTTTGGCTTTCGTTGATCTATCTCTATTTTTAAAGGAGTTACAATGTTTAATGTAAAACATTGTATTTTTACCATTTTATCCATACAGACTCACAAGTCTTCAAAAAGATCTAGTAGCCTTGGAAATTCAAACTTTCCATTTGGGTTTTGATAGCTTGTCGTAAAAAGTCAAATAGAGGTCAGATACTGAGTTCAATAAAATCTAGATCTCTTAAACAAAACAATGTTTTTTACAAAAACGTAACGTTTTATTTAACATTTATTACAAATTCCAGCTTAGGACTAAAAAATAAATAACTAATATAGTCAAAAGCAGTGTTATCGTGCGGGTCATACGATTTATCAACGACAAAATTTTAAGTTTGTATTTCTTTTATTACGTGTAATCATATCCTCCGCATAAAATCCGGAAGATGAATTAGATAGACCTATGATATTATCATATGAAAAAAGAGGATAAACATATAAATACAAGTCAGATTGACAAGTCAGTGACAAAATGAGTAGTAGAAAACAATTTTCGGGTTTTTTGCATCCACAAGCGAAAAAAATGGTATTAAATCTAATAAAATATTACGAAAACGAAAATTCCCCGGCCAAGGACTGTGCAGAAAATTGTGCGTGAAAAAAAGCATAATTTACTACCGAAGAATATTAAGAAATGTACACGAAAAAAGCCAAAGACAGAAGACTTAAGTGACAACGTAAAAATGGATGTTCGTAATGCAATTTACGATTTATACACATCAAAAACTAATATAACCCTTCAGGTTTAAAAGAAGCTTTAAAAAATCGAGGCATATTGGAAATTGGACTAAAATCGTTGTCAAAATTAATAAAAATGTTGGGTTTTCGATGTAAAAGATTTTTATGCGAGTTGCCACATATAGCAAGTCAGCGTATCCAGTTTTTAAAGAAATACACGGAAAATGTTAATTCAAAATTCAGAAAAGTGGTATTTTTAGACGAAACTTGGATATTTTCAAATGGAAGTGGTTCGAAATCTTGACAGGACGAGTCTGTAAAAAGTGTCAAGAGAAAAAAGAGATGTGGGGCGAGAAAACGGTTCATCATTTTGCATGCAAGTTCTTCAACAGGATTTCTCCCAGCTGCAAGTTTTCTGTTTTCTTCAATATCGAAAAGTATGGACTAGCATGATAATATGAACTGTGAACTATTTGAAAAGTGGTTAAAAGAACAAATTATTCCAAATTTAGATGCTCCATCTTTAATCATTCTGGACAATGCATTTTATCATTCAAGAATCTTAAATAAACAACCTACTTCATCCTAGAAGAAAAGTGATATTTATGGCTGGCTAATAAAACAAAAACAAAATCCTTTACCCAATATGCTGAAACTAGAACTTCTTTTAATTGCAAAATCTATTAAAAAACCAACAATATATGCCGTAGATGAAATATTACGTGAAAATGGACATGCGGTTTTACGACTGCCGCCATACTATTGCCAGTTTAACGCAATAGAATTAATATGGGCTGGGGCAAAATCATGTTACGAAAAACACGTGAACGATGGTCTTTCATCAGATGAAGTGCAAATTGTTTGGCAAGATTCATTAAATTATAATATGTCGGAGTACTGGAAGAAATCTGTGGAACATACGGAGAAATTAATATGGGATTGGTGGAATCGAGAACGAGTTCTAGATGTTGAAATAGCACAAGTGATCATTGCGCCATTTGCGGACGACTCAGAAGATGAGGACTTTTTAAGTGATGATGATATTTTTTAGTCTATAATATTAAACAGTTTCTGAAGGATTATATTAGTCTTTATTATGAATATCCATTTTTGCATTGTAACTTAAGTCTTTTGCCTTTGGATGTTTTGTGTATATTTCTTAATCTTCTTCGGAAGTAAATTATGTTTTTTTTTCATGCACAAGTTCCTGGACATTTCTTATACCGATTCTCAGAGCTTTTGCCACTGGCTCCTGGATATTAGCCAGTGAATTTTAATTTAAAAATTTTTTAATTAGATTTGACACCATTTCTTTGCTTTTTTAGTACATTTGTAATTTTGTAGGCAATAAATACATAATTATAGAATACTTGTTCAAATTTTAAATCTCACGAGGGAAATAATAACTAATTATCTTGTGTTTTTAACAAAAGTGTATAATATTTTTGCAAAATAAAATTTTTTTATTATCACAATACAAAAAAAAATGTCTTTGCACAAGCGTGGCCCGCATTTAAATAAATGACACTGTATAAGTGGTTAAATTTTTAGGTTAAGCGGGGCTCATAATTTTTGGTGATTGATAAAAAAAATGTCACTTTCATTAAGTACCTGTATAAACAGAACATATCCTGATTGTTCCACTCATTCGAACCGCCTTCCGACTTTATTAAGGCGCTGGCCATTTTGTGTATTTTTGTTTTTGTCAACCAAAAATTTTTAACCAAACACATATTTAGCGAATTTTCCTATTTAGTCCCTCGGCATTTAATATATAAAATAATATTAAGTGGCTATCTTAATAATATTTCGTAATATAATAAAAAAAACTATTTTCTTTCTCCCTGTATATTTGTAAATAGCCCATCGAGATTTAATAGCTCGATAAAAGAATCACACAACATTTTGGTATTCACTGTGTTTTCTGATTTGATTCATAATGTTGGTGGCCTTTGGACCAGCACGATAAGACCGCATTCGACTGGTATTTCCACCTCTAGCACTAATTCCTGATTCTTCACGCCTTGGCATACTTCTTATTAATCGTGCAACGCTCTTGGTGGAATATTGTTCCACTCTTCAACAAGCGCCATTCTTCTAAATTCTGTGGCACATGAGCTCGTTTCTTTAGGCATTGAATTTATGGTCCTATAAATGTTCTATTGGGTTTAAGTCGGGACTTCTCGCAGGCCATGGTAAACGTTCTATACCATTGTTATCCAAATGCTCAGTTACAATACATACAACGTGGGGTCGCGCATTGTATTGCATAAAAATAAAGTCTTGGCCTATAAGGTGGGCAAACGGAATATCATACTGCTCTAGTACTGGATATATCCCTGAGCATTTAAAGAATTTCTTGGTAGCACACAAAGTTTCCTACGATGATCTATGGACAATGGACCACCCACAAATTTTTCATTTTCTATAAACATTTCTTGTTCGTATATCTTTCCCCAGGCCGTCTCCAAACTCAGATGATTTCAAACAGAAGCGTGACTCGTCAGAAAATCGAACCTTGGACCGCTACTTCTCATGCCACTGTACTTGTTCATTAGCGAAATTCACGCGAGTTCTTCGATGCTCGCGAAGCAGTTTTGGACCGGTCGCTGAAATCCTTGCTTTCAACCCTACTTCTTTCAACCTTCGACGGGCGGTGAAGTCACTTATGATAGTACTTCTTGTAGGTGGCTTAAAAGACAATAGACAATAATGGACATGTCACAGATATTTGTGGTGCATTTAGGACGACCCGACCCGATACTTCTTGTATACTGCCATCAGTTCATCTACTAAAGCAATAATTTTGTCTACATTCTCTGGACTGACTTGCCTAGCCATTATAACTATTGGATACAAGTTTGAATGGCCCAGATTTTTTTATTTAATAATTTGACGTCTATTTGACATTTCTAGATACGCTAACAAAACACAAATGGCCCTCTGATAGTTTTAATTTCCAAGGCTACTACACCTTTCTGAAAACTTGTGAGTCTGTATGGATAATATAGTAAAAATGCAATGTTTTAGGTTAAACATTGTATCTCCTTTAAAAATAGAGATAGAGCAATGAAATTAAAAGCCAAAGTAATCCTAAAAGATAGGTCTAAATTATAAACTACGATTTACGTTTTTTATGTAGATACGTTATTCTACAGGTTGTTCAAAAATTTTGCAAAAAAAATCATTGTCTCATATTACACCCTGTATATAAAAACAACGGAACAAGTTGACAAAAAAGCAGAATTACTGTCTATAAAAGTTCCTTTCGACTGATGCAAAGCGCAACAAAACGGGATAAGGCGTTCAAAAGATAAAGGCCTTCATATTACACATAACAAACGTTGGGAAATGCCATACAAAATTTTATCCAACCCTAACGTTAATTTAAATAAATAAGTTCTATAAATTTATAAATAAAGCTTAAACGTTTTTAAAAGCAAAGGCGTGTCTTATGAAGCTTGTGTTATGACAATAATAACTCACGCGTGTGCTATTTTTGACTTTATCTGTATGTACGCGTGTCAATAATGACAGTAAAACTAGTGGCTTATTTCTTTAATTCTCTTCAACATCGAGTAATGTGCCTGTAATGAGGATTATATGTACTTTTCTCACAACTCTCTAAAATAGACGAGAAGGACCTTTTCCGAAATAGATATTTACTATACATTCTTATTATAATCTAACATCATCATTAAGGTACGGGTGTTTTGTAACTACACTAGTGTTTTAATGAGGTTAACTCACATGTATTATGCAACATTTTATCTACGTCTGACGCACCACTGTTAAAATACACACATATTTTTATTAAACATATTTTTCAAAAAGTTTAAAGCAAGCAATACCTTTCTATTAGCTGTTACCTGTTTGCACTTTAATCCGCCACCCTGCGTTACCCCGGGCAATGTCAATTTAAGTAACCTCTAATCGACAGTTTTAATTTTTTTAGTCAAAATGAGTAATTCAGGAAGGAGCGTTCCTTCTGATATTGAGCAGGAAAAATGGTGCAGAGAGAAGAATATGCAATGGGAATGAAAAAGTACTTATTGTATACTTCGGGAGTTATCTATTAACTATATCTCTCTGGGCGTTTTATTCTATGATAGGAACAATGATACCTATTAAACTCAATATTGATATAAACAAATTTGGAAATTCAGCCGCCCTCCTCAAAAGAAAATCTGAGGGATATCAATAAAAAAAGTCAAGAGTATTAACCTTAGAGGAAGAATAAAAATAGAGTTCATTATTTACATATTTAGACACTGCCAAGATTACCTCACAGTATAAGGTCGATCGTACGACGATGCCAAGCCTAGCAAGGAACACCAATGTTTATACCAATTTATATGATGGTAAATATGTTTAAACATGATGCAATAAAATTTTCATACCAAGAATAGTAATGTATTTCCAGTATTAGTTTCTAAGCAGTACAAAGAAATTACTTTTATTGCAAAATAGTAAAACACAAACTAAAATACCCAAAGTCCCAGATCAGATTTCACCAGTAACAAGAGTTTTAGTTAGCTATGGCAAACCCGATCGACAACTCCACGTATAAGACCATCCTACTGTGGTATTAGACCATACCACTTTCATTGACAAGGGATCCTTATAGTAAAAAAGTATAATAGCCTACAGTAAACATTGTTACAGGGTCACGTGACCGGCGTGGCTTAAAAACCAATAGCGGGTCGTGGAACTACAGTGAATTTTAACATTAAAGAAATTAATTTGCTAAAAAATATTTTATTAGATACCAAGCTTTTCTTAGCGTCACTACTGCATGTGTTTTAATGTATTATTGTGCATTTGTTGACATGGATCAAATCTTCTAATTATATGTTGCCTTACTTCAAGAAGCTGCGTTCTAAAGGTGCGGTGACATTAGAAGAACATTAATTTTTTAAATATTTAATAAATAAGTTTTATTTACTTTATCTCGGACATTGCGAAACTAGGAGCTTTAGTTGACCTAACTATTGTGCGGCAATGCGAGTTTGTAAAAAAATGGCCGTTTAAGTTTGGAATTTTCTTTTAATCACTAAGTAAACAGCAAGATTTCCTTTTCCAGGAGACATGTCTAATTGAAGATACCTTATTCACTTATTTTGGGTCACATGACGTATTGAACAATCCGGTTCAGTATAATAGAACGTTTATTTCGTCGGGGGTCATGTGAGAATCTTCAGAAGCAAAATTATACAAAAAAGACTTTGAGGTGATTTTTTTGCCGATTACAATAGTTTTTCCTATCAGAGAATTAAAATAATTATAGAATATACCTATACTATATTAAAATAGTCGAAGGGCGTCTCACGCTCAAAAAAACGTACTGCGATTTCAAAAATCACTAGATTTTGGATGAAATCTGGGGAAATAATAAAGTTGTGATTCTTTGGGTATTAAAAGTAAAAACGTGATCGTAAACATGTTCTAAAATGGTTAGAATTTAAGATTTAGGATATTGAAAATTAAAAAAAATCTATTATTTTTTAAATCTTAGTTATTAACACGGAAAAACAATATGACAATTGGCTATTCTATTCGTATTTAATAACGCTCGCTTTTTTTTACTTTACTCGCAAGAGGAAAATATTCTAGTTACAAAAAAAAATGTTTTCTCACTTCCGTCGGTTAGTCTGTATGTCTGTCCGCGGCAAAGCTCAAGAACTGCTTGTCCTATTTACTTCAAGTTTTGGTTAAAAATTAAAGGTCATATGATGATGACGTGGTAACATTTTGGTAAAAATCCAATATGGCTGAACAAAATGGCGGATTGTTGAAATGTTAAAAAAATATTACTAAAAAACTACTTATCCATTTTATCCAAATTTTGCAGAAAAAATAGGTTTGACAGAACCATTAACTGATAATTTTTACTACAAACCCAAAATGACGGCCTAATAAAATATTGTGTGTCAATGCAGAAAACTACTATATCGATTATGTTCAAATTTTGCTCAAAAATCAAGTGTTATATAGGGATGAACTGGTAAAAATGTTGAGACAAATTTAAAATTGAATTTTTAAATGCTGACACTTTTAAATTTTCCTAGGCACTGATTTTCAGTTTTGGTTACACAAGTAACAAAATTCGTCGGCCATATTCGCGCCGCCATTTTGGATTTCTAAACATTGACTAAAATAAATCGGATTTTTTATATCCGAAAGTGTATGCATGTCAAATTTGAAATTAATCGGTAATGGAAGTGCTGAAAAATCCATTACAACATTCGAACCAGACATATAAACATACAATCAGACGAATAGGAAGCCAATAAAAGCTCCTTAAAAGGATTGATTTTAATTTAAAACTCTAACACCCGTCTTCACTAAAGAGGTTTAACTTTAGACAAGGTCTAACTTGACAGTTACAGCTTTAAGATGACATTTTCAACAACTGAACAAAGAATTTTTCTAAATGTCACAATTACAAAATGATAGTGACATAAGGCAAACATAACTAAAAACTAAAGTTTAATAATATATAATTTCCTTTTAAACTTACGTAACTTAATGGTTGGATTTTAGATAGTGAAGTAGAGAACGATTATTTCTTTCAAGTTTGTAAAAATACCTATTTGCCTAATTAAGGAATAGGTAAGAATCCTTCGTCAACGATAGTGAAGCATAGCCCATTTCTTCATTTTCGTACATCAAATATTTTAACAGGTCGTCATTTTGTTTCGCCGTATTGAATTCATACCAATATTTTACCAGTTTTTTTTTATATCAAACGTAATTTTTGCGTAAAATTAAATAAAATTAAAGTTAATCGAGTAAGTGGATTTTTTAGCTATACCGAAACAGACCGACCGACCGACAGTAATGGAAAAACATGAGGATCTGTAAAAATTCGGAACGATAATTTTTTCACAATTAATGATATTTCCTATGCGGGAATTGAAAACTCACTCCGTCACTGGCGTTCGTCCCCACTTGTTGTTTTATCGTAAACATTGGTCGATAGAATGAATAGGAGAATCATGTTGGCGCATACCCCTAACGTGATTTATGAATGAGTTGTGATCTCCACTTTAATTCTTACTCTAAGGTATTAACTAAAACCAATATTACAACATTCCTTCTAGAAGCGGATGACAAAAATACTTATCTATGAAAGTAGCATTGATTATTGGGCTTGAAGGAGCTTGCAGGCGAGAGGAGTAAACAAATTTGTTGTTGGAAAATGTCAAGGATGAAGGCCGATGTTTCCATTTTTTTTACCGACAACGAAAACGAAAATAGCTAGGGAATTCTATGTAACATCTGGCAATATTCAGGAGATAGATATGGTTCAATTATTTGGAAAATACAATGATTTTCGCCCATGTAACATCGAGCATTGTAGGTGTGTGCATGAAGCAACCAATTAGGTAACTAACTTTTAAGAAAGAAAAGAAATTTAGGCAAAACAATTTATTTTCAATATAAATGTGACAGCATATCAAATTATGTTGTCGCCTGACGTGTCGATTACGCTCTTTTGTTTTTTCATGGCATTCGCGATGAATCGTTTCAACCGCCTAGATACTGTATTGGGCAATACAAACTGTTAAATGATGGAGGAGTTTTGTGACTGATTGCAGCCCGGGAGTAATGAAATCATTACTCACGAGTATGATGTCTATTATTTCTCAATCTTCCTTTCTACCATGGACTATTTTCCCTATTTATTCACTCATTTAACTACTTACTTAAATACGAATGTCCCCTATTCTTTATCTTTATTATATTATGTTTTGTACAGGGTGTCCGGATTTGGTTGCAAAAGCAGGGATCTCGCTTATTTTTAAAGATAGAACCTTGCGGTTTTCACCAACCTGAGCTAATTTTTTGTGATGAAATGGAACCGTAAACAAAATTTTCATAGCCTTCTTCGTTTATGAGATACAGGGCGAAATAGAAAATTTTGCATTTTGTAATATTAGCTTAACGCAAAGAGAAAAATTGCTGCTTATGCACTTTTTTACGATTGATCCAATGGCGTAGTCATATTTTTCATTTGAGTTGTTATTTTTCATATATGAGCCAAAGTTTTTCTTTTTTCCAGATATCCCCATAGAAAGAAATCTAAAATCGACAAATCTGGGGACCTAGGGGGCCATCTTATAGGTCCATTTGTTCCGATCCATTGATTGGCAAAATTATTGTCCAGAAATAATCTCGTCATTTCAGAATTGTGTGCAGAAGCACCGTCCTGTTGAAAATAAATTTCGTTAATTTGCGCTAGAAGAACATAGTCAAGTAATTCAATAGCTGCCTCTAAAATTTCTATATAGCGATTGGCTGTTAGATTTCCCTCAAATATATAAAATTTTATATGTGTTCCTAATATGAAGCAGGACACATTTAGACCAAACCTGCCCTGCTGTCTTCTGGGAAATATTTGGTGTTGATTTTCCTGGGACCAGAATCTACTATTGTGCCTACTGAGTATATCAGAATTACTGAAATGTGCTTGTACCATATAACCTTATCTCTAACCATATCGCATCTTTCTCGATTAAAAATCCCCTGGCTGTAAGTGCTGCACGAGCCTAAATTTGTATAGGTGGTATTTGTGCTTTTTTAGAATTTCTTGAACTCTAGTTTTTGGAATCCCTACACTGGCCCTACAAGAGTTTGTAGGGTAAGCTGCATTAGTCAAAACCGTAATTTACTCAGCCTCCCGATTTTCTTTATTTTCGTACGAGGTTTGATAAATGATCCGTGATTAAGTAAATTCTTTTTTATCCGATAAAAAGTGGATATATTAGGTTGCCTCCTTTCTGGGTATCTAAATAAAAACTAAGCAATAGTATTTCAACATACCTAAAAATTAACTATTTACCTGTTAAAATACATCTCAGAAGCCTCTTCAACATTTTCATTACTTAGTATAAAACAAGCTAACATATCGACTTTTCATAATTTTTTGGTTTTCTTCCATAATAATACAAATATATTTTTACACAATAAATAAATACAAAAAACTAGCGCTATATTTTATATACGCGTACAAAATTGGGAAATGTCATTTGCTTCCAAGAAAACAGAAGAAAACGGCATCGTTTTGCATGGCCTACTGCAAAATTTGGGATGATAATTATTACAGCAGCCATCGACCATTTTAAGAAGAAAACATTGTAGAATATTTCTGCAATGGCTTGCATTTATTATCGAAACGTTGTAACACCTGCATTCAAAAGTAAGAGAACTATATTGAAAAATAAATTTTTGTTGCTACTCGTACTCTTGGTGCCTCCGTGCTTAGTTTTGTTGCGCGCGCTTTAATATACCAATTAAAGGGCGACACGATTATTAAAACTGGTGAATTAATTTATATCTGTTAGGCCGTCTATGCCAAGTGTAACCAGTGTTTGATGCTACTTTTCTAATATAAAAAAAGACTTTAAAATCATCTGCATCCGCTTCTGTTGTGTACGTTAACACTAACAACAGTACTAGAAATAGCAGGTAGTCGTACCCTCGCGATCCGGGTACTGTCTAGATCAATTCTGTTCAGTGACAGGCGGAACCAAACCTATTGTTCGAAAAAGATTTGTGTGGCAATTAGTTTTGTAAAACTTCTTAAGCCCTTCGGATCTTAATAATCCTGTTTCAAGGTTGCAACGCACTTCTGTTTTCTGATACTTAGTTAACATAGCTGAATTGATTTCATATTACATGTCAAAACTTATTTTGGTATAGAAATGAACTAGTAAAATTGGGACACTAATTCAAGATGGCGGAACAAAATGGCGGCCAAATAAAATGTTTGTATTCGTAATAAAAATCACCCTTTCAGGTTTCACATATCTTCACGATTTAGCGTCTCTAGATGCCAAAAAAAACAGGTTGTTAATAAATAAGTGCGACAAACTTCAGGGGGTGACTCTGCATGAAAAAATAATGACAGTTTACTATATAAACTTATGTCCAAGATACGGGGTGTTAAAGTTTTTGTTAAAATCTGACGATCTATTTATTGCTCTAAAACCGGTCGAGTATGCCAATGAAATTTGGTGAGTTTTAAGAGGTACTCATTGCGCATTTTTTGACATGCAATTAAGAATTTTATATTCATCATTGGCGCGCATATGGGTAATGATCTCAATTTTGTAAAGAAAAAGATGGTACGCCACTGAGACATTTCAAATTAAAAATCATTTTTGAATTTCTCGTTTAATTTGTGACAAAAAATCTCTCTTGCCTTTTTTTCCTATGAGACGCGCGGTTTCTATGCAAAAAACATCTTAACACGTATTTTTCATTTCTTTAATGGCACGGATTCCTCAACTTCCTATTGTGTGGGACAGGAAACAGTAATTAGACCGTCGTCAAAGGAACCCAGGGGAGAGGAACTGGAAAACAGATACGACTTGGTTTAATTGGTGAGCAAAACCCCATGGGTTTTGGCTATGCGTGAGGATCTGTGGAAAATGTGTATAAATTATTTATTTGTCTTTATTTTGGCAATTATTATCTCGGTTTTGATTATACAGAATTATTATTATAATTATACACTTTAAAAAATATTTATATATTAATTTTCGATCAAATTTATGGTAATAAACTATACAGTGTGTCCCAGATTCGCTTCTCTATATAGAGATCTCGGCTCCTATTATACCTACAGCAAATGTTAAATGGGGAAAGTTTTAGAGGAAACTTATTGCATTCGATATCTGGCTTCAGATTTACGATCAATAAACAAGTTTGGGAAATATCGGCAAAAAACCGAAAATGGCATATATTCTAATTTTTCGCCAGTATATCCAGAACGGTACATTTGACAGCTGTCAAAATGTGACATCATTCGGACACATTACTTTGCAAGTGGGTAACATTAATTTACAAATCTGCAAAATGACGTCCATTTGCATCGAGACATTTTGGACAATTGGTGACTGTTTTTCGTACAACACTGGTAACTGTATTTAGGTTAATATTTCTAAATGTGTCCAGAATTCTTTGTCTCAGGATTTCTATGGTCACGGGGGGATCAAATTCATAGATTGCATTCTTCGTGTGACCCCAGAGGTAGAAATCCAAGGGCGACAGGTCAGGGGATCTAGGAGGCCAAGATATTGGACCATTTAAAGAATTATTTTTTCGTCAAACTGCTCTCTTTCCTTCTGACTTGAATGGTATTGTGAGCCGGACATCCCTCTTGTTGAAACCCAGTTCTTCTTAATTCATCCTCCGTTAGAATAGCTCGTAGGGCTGGTACAACCTGGTTTCGCAAAAGCTCTAGGTACCTCTGCCCGTTTAGGTTGTAGTCAAACAAAAATGATCCAATAATCTTGACTTCCTGAAATGATTAATAATTTATAAATAGGTCCCAACAGTCAAGGGCGGCAGGGTCGGCCGGGTGGTACTAGAAACTATAAATTATAAACGGAAAATTATCTTTATTAAAAAGTAGATATTTTCTTTCCAAAAATAATTATCGAAACATCCCGTAATGAATGAGCTTGTATACAATTGAAACCTATTCAGCTTTATTATGAAAAAGAGAAACATATTTGGTTAGCGGGAAGTAATAGCCGTAATAAATTATTTTGTTGGTATTGCATATTCATTTCGGAAATACT
This sequence comes from Kuschelorhynchus macadamiae, assembly GCA_030620095.1. Lineage (NCBI taxonomy): Eukaryota > Metazoa > Arthropoda > Insecta > Coleoptera > Curculionidae > Kuschelorhynchus > Kuschelorhynchus macadamiae. The sequence goes on along the minus strand of JAUTXW010001340.1, from coordinate 1,403,200 downwards.
AAATCAATTTATTTCAGTGATATAATAATCTTAAAGAAGTACACCGTGCCTTAGTAAAACATAAAATATCAAAAGAACAAACCCCTTGCGCTTTAAAATTTAAATTATTCGGAAATACAGCTGAACGCCTTTCTATAAATCATAATGAAAATCGAAAAATAATTCGACATTTGATTAATATGGTATTTTTTTCATAACGCAAGAACTAGGCTTCCCGGGTAATAATAAATCATTAAATTCAGATAATCAAAATAATTTTAGAGAATTAGTTAAATCTGCAGAAAATTTAGATAAAGTGTTATAAATTTATAGAACCCAATTCTATTTTTATACGTTCTTCGAAATTAAACTACAAAATGATTGAATAAAAATGTAATACAATATCAAAAAAGTAAGTTGACTGACTAGAGTAGAACGTTTTACTTTTTTTTATTGGATTATACTCTTTTAGTATCATTAAAGAACTAAACGAAAAAAAAAAGATTATTATTTGACCATCATTTGGTGCCTATTTAAAAAAGATTGGTTAGATTAACTTACCAATGATTCCACACCAAACGTTACTTCCAAATCTGATCTGTAGACGTCTCTCTGCCACTTCGTGAGGATTTTGCACAGCCTAATGATGACGGTTGTGCCTATTAAAGACTCCACAATTCTTGAACCTGCTCTCATAGGACCACAAGACATGATTTACAAAATCAGGATTTTCATTACATCTCCTAGTATACCACTCACAGAACTGTAGTCGTCTTGCAAAATCAGTTTCATTAAGTCCTTGTGCTATTATGGGTTTATATAGATGGTACTTATTCTTTTTTATAACTCTCTGTACTGTTGATTTTGGCTCATTAGTTTCCTGTTTTACGGTTCTTACCGATGCACTAGGGTTTTCGTTGATAGCTTGTAAAATGTTTCTGTTTCGATTTTCATTGTTATTATTGTATCCGCTTCTAGGCACCATAGTTAATTAAATTAACTACGATTTTCCTGAATTGGGTTTTGTGAGGCTGCCATCGTTCGGGGTACATCTCCCAAATACCTTGCTGAGGTAACGTCGGCGTTTCTGTGTGATTGAAATACAGAGCTAATATGTCAACCTTTTCTTCATTTGAATACGGAATGCCGGCCATTTTCTATAGGTTTTGACAGTTTATGTGTCAGATTTATGATTTTATTGAGATAAAAGCGTACCTGCTACTTATTAAAACACAGCTTTGATACTTTCAACTATTTAACTTAACGTCAAAGTCAAAATCCATTTTTGCTACAGATAAATCATGGCCTCCTTAGAAAAGCATTGAGAGCTAACATTACTTTAAATCATGGCCTCCTTAGAAAAAACTGAAACCTAACTTTACGAAGTGTAATATTTCGATGATACTGAAATCTTTAATGCACTTGTGAGATATCACTAGACTGGAAATTTTAGGCTCTTTGCAAAAATCGAAAAATCCAATATGGCGGCCATAAGAAAAATGAAAGTTGAGGCAGGCTACGGGTTAACAAAAAAATAATGAAGACGTGTCGTATACGCTATCTTATTTGTCTTAAAAATGTGTCCGAATAATATCACGTTTTGGCAGCTGTCAAATTTACCGTTCTGGATATACTGGCCAAAAACGAAATCCGCCATTTTCGGTTTTTCCCCGATATTTCCAAAAACAATTGATCGATCGTAAATCTGAAGCCGGATATCGAATGCAATAAGTTTCCTCTAAAACTTTCCCCATTTAACCTTTGCTGTAGGTATAATAGGAGCCGAGATCCCTGTATAGAGAAACGAATCTGGGACACACTGTATTTAAAACTACTTGCAAATATATATTTTCTACAAAACATGAAATGATTAATGCTAGACAGAACAGGAATATTTCATTGTAAAGAAAAACATCAATAAATTATATCACTTATTATATTTAGAAAAATACGCTCGTATTTTTAATATTCTTAAGCCAAGAGGCATAATCCACATTCTTTTGACTCAGTTCCAAGTTGAAAAACGATAAATTGCCGTTATGTGAACGCTACCTACGTATGTCTGAAATCCTCAAAAATTCGAAAGAAGACACCCCTAACAGATTATGACATTTGGCTAGATACATTTACAAAGTAAATTGTAAGCTGTTTTTGAACACATGCTTCGGGCCGTTACGGTCTAAATTTATCTTCATCTGTCAATTTTATGAATAGGTTTTTGTGAAGCTATTGTATACGAGGGAGAATAGTGAGAGGCTCTTAGGTATAATATCCAGTTAAGAAGAGTAATTATTGTAACTATTAAATATAATAAGTAGGCTTAGGATATATAGGGTGTCCGGGAAAATGTGGGAGATCTCTCGGACTCAGATAGAACATTAAAAAATAAGATGACAAGTTCCCATAAATTTTTTTCCTAGCGGCCCTCCCTAGGGAGATACGGCCCCCTAAAGAACCCCACTGGAAATCGGTTTTTCTAGAATAACTTTTAAACGACTCAATATAATTTAACGAAAATTTAATATGATAGACAGTAGTAAGGACCTCTCAAAATACTCCCTTAAAACATAATTAGCTTGTTTAGTTTACCAGGGACGGACTAGATTGTACATTTTAACGCTCAAATTTTTAACACCCTGTATGATAAGGAGTTAAAAAAAATAAATTTGGATACCTTGAACATTAAGCTAAAGAAAAGGTACTCTTGTTCATTGTCGATAAAATGAACCGTTTTCGAGAAAAAAAATAATAAAAGTATTAATGTTTTATTATTGTTTATTTATCAGTATTAAAGAATGCACTTTTTTACAAACGTTACTATGGTACGAAATAAATAATCTCGCATTGACGTGTGCATTTGAAATCTTCTTGACACGTTGATCTTTTTGTACCTACTTCGATATTAATTTATTAAATTTTGAATACCTTGGTAAATTTAATTCGATAATGGGATACACATTTAGTGAGTATGCAGATATACATCTTATGTACGGACTTGCATCTTGCAATGCTTATGAAGCAAGAAGGTTGTATGGAGAAAGATATCCTAATCGCAATATTCCAAATGAGAAAACATTTCAGCGAATTGACCAACGTCTAAGAGAAACTGGTGGGCAATTCTCAATTAATAAGTTAACATTATTGACGTTCATTAATTATTTTTAGGAAGTTTTGGGAAAAGGAGTACTGATGCTGGTGTGAGGAGAACAGTACGTACGGTGCAATTGGAGGAAGATATTTTGGATACTGTAGCTGATACTCCCTCAATAAGCACTCGAATATTAGCCGCGCAGCTTCATGTGTCAAAAAGTACAGTTGCTGAAGTACTTAAAGAACAGTTGTTATACCCTTATCATCTGCAAAAAGTGCATCAACTACTTCCTGAAGATTTTCCTCGAAGAATCCAGTTCGCAAACTGGTTGTTAGATCAACAACGAACAAACCCAAACTTCATTAGCATTATTCTTTTTACCGATGAAGCAGGATTTACCAAAGATGGTATTGTAAATTTACATAACTCGCATGTATGGGCTGATGAAAACCCTCATGCCACTGTCGTTCATCATCATCAACATCAGTTTCAATCCATTAATGTTTGGGCAGGAATAATCGGCAATTTTTTCATTGGACCATGCGTATTACCGGCACGATTGAATGGTGAACTTTATTTAGAGTTCCTTCAGAACGCTTTTCTAGATTCAATAGAGCATTTGCCACTTGAAACCCGCCAAAGGATGCATTTTATGCATGATGGAGCCCCACCCCATTTTAGCGTTGCTGTACGGGACCACCTAAATAACGTCTATGGAAATCGTTGGATAGGCAGAGGAGGTCCCATTGCCTGGCCTCCACGGTCTCCCGACCTAACGCCAATGGATTTCTACCTGTGGGGTCATCTCAAAACCTTGGTGTATTCCTCTCCGGTTGCTACTAGGGAGGAACTTTTACAGAGAATCACGTTTCATTGCGATATGATAAGGAACAATGCTGGGTTGTTGTGGCGAGTACAGCAGTCCTCTATTCGTCGTGCCCGCGAGTGCATCACAAATCACGGAGCACATGTTGAACCCACTTATGAAGTTTTTAATTGACTTTTTTCTATTTAGCGTATTAGGTTGTTCAGGATCAAAACATATTTAATACTCCCAAAGTTGTATTCTTTTATTATTTTTTTTTCTCGAAAGCGGTTCATTTTATCGACAATGAACAAGAGCACCTTTTCTTTAGCTTAATGTTCAAGGTATCCAAATTTATTTTTTTTAACTCCTTATCATACAGGGTGTTAAAAATTTGAGCGTTAAAATGTACAATCTAGTCCGTCCCTGGTAAACTAAACAAGCTAATTATGTTTTAAGGGAAGCATTTTGAGAGGTCCTTACTACTGTTTATCATATTAAATTTTCGTTAAATTATATTGAGTCGTTTAAAAGTTATTCTAGAAAAACCGATTTCCAGTGGGGTCCTTTAGGGGGCCGTATCTCCGTAGGGAGGGCCGCTAGGAAAAAAATTTATGGGAACTTGTCATCTTATTTTTTAATGTTCTATCTGAGTCCGAGAGATCTCCCACATTTTCCCGGACACCCTGTATATGCATTTGCACGAAAGCATTAATGCATTTTTTGCAGTTATTACAGGAAAAATGCAAATATTCTACTTTTTCTGAATATATTTTTATTTCCCAAGACAAATTTGATGTATTTCAAATATAATTCATAATAATAAAAAATGTCTAGTTGCTGGTAGGCTAAGGGTTTAACCATCCTTTCTTAAAATTTTCATAGGTACCCAATAAAACATCTGTATGCTAAAAACTATAGATTTACCACGGATTTCAATCATAAATACGCACGTTGAATGTTAGAAATAATTTTTCAGTTCAGTTTAGTTTACACATTGTGGTGTGAACATTGTGAATATGCCGAAAGAAAAGTGTTTATTAAGTGCGGTATTAAATCAATTCCTGAAAGATTTTCCTGATTTTACGACTGACGGATTTGTGCTGTTTTGTAAATATTGTGATGTTCCTGTTACTGCGAACAAGAAATTCCAAGTGACACAATAAATAGGAACTACAAAGCATCAGATCCAAAAAAGTAAAAAGTGTGCTCAGAAACAAGTTTTAATCACCGCAGCATTCTCATATGGGTGTCATTAGATGAAACAACTGATGTGGAACAGAGATGTGTTGCTAACTTTTTTTTTGGTCATCAGGGGGGGATAAAATCCGTTTAATTAGCTTCCTAAATTGAAATTCAGAAACTGTTGGGGCCCTGGTCTTAACTCGGACTAGATCTACTTTAAATGGAAAATAGTAATATAAAACCATTACACATCGCTAATAATATGCTTCATATAAAAAACCAATTGGTAAATTTTCTTTACCCGGAACTTCCCATGTTATTATTTTCTTTCCATTTGTTAGGACTAGTAAAGAGTAACCCAATTTCAGTATAATATGTGTTACATATACTGTCTTTTCAAACATTTATATTGGGCGCCATTTTGTTCCATCATATTGGATTCCTACCAATATTTTAGCAGTTTCTTTCTACCTATCGCATACCTGAATTTTGGGCATAATTTAAAATAAATTCAATAAGTAGTTTTTCCATAGACACATACTGCCATTTTCTTAGGCCATGTTGAATTCGTACCAGTTTATACCACTTTCCCATTTGCTTTTTTTGCAAAATTTAAAGTCAATTGAACAAGATTTTTTAAAGATTTTATTTAACCGCCATTTTGCTTCGCCATCTTAAATTCATACCACAACTACCAGCTTATCTCTATGGTATTCATAATTATTGCACAAAAATTGAAATTAATTTGATAAATTATTTTCAGGCTAATTTTTTAAATATTTTATTAGGTCGCTATATTCTTTTGCTATCTTGAATTCAAATCAAATTGTTACCAGTTCATTCCAATGCAACATTTGATTTTTGTGAAAAATTGGTAAATTGGATAATTAGTTTTTTAAGTAATAATTTTTAAAGTTTCACTAAACTGCCATCTTGCTCCGCCATACTGGATTTTTGCCAAAATATTTCCAGGTCCTTCACTTATATGACCTTTAATTTTTGACTAAAATTTGGGTTAATCTGGTAAGTAGTTTTTAAGCTATGCCGCGAACTGACAGACAGACCGACATAATCGATATTTTTTGGCATCTAGGAACGCTAAAACGTGAAGATATGAAAAACTTCTGAAATGAATCTTAAATAAGTAACATAATTTTACACAATTTGAAATCAATCCATTAAGTAGTTTTTTAAGCTGAATTTTTAAATATTTTATTATGCCGCCATTTTGTTCCGCCATCTTGGATTCGTACCAAAATTTTACCAATTGAATCCAATATAATACTTGATGTTGTGCAGAATTGAATAAGTACTTTTTTAATAATCATTTTTTTAAAACTTCACTAGACCGCCATTTTGTTTCGACATATTAGTTTTTTACCAGTTCATCCCCATATGACCTTTAATTTTTTATCAAAATTTAAAGCAAATCAGGTAAGTAGTTTTTAAGCTATGCTGCGAACTGACAGACAGACAAACCGACAGACGAACCGAGAGAATTGATAAAACATATTTGTTGGCTTCCAGGGGCGCTAAAACGTAAAGATATGTAAAACCTGAGAGGGTGATTTTGTTACGACTATAAACATTTTATTTGGACTCCATTTTTTTCGGCCATCTTGAATTAAAACCACAATTTTACTAGTTGATCTCTATACAACAATTAGTTATGGCACACAATGTGATATCAATCCTTGGATTAATATTGCCATAACTCAAGCCAGAAGAAATAGAGACGAAGCGTATAAAAAGTTTAATATAACCAAATTAAACACAGATTGGCAGATTTACAAAAAAAGTAGAAATACATATGTACGAGTCTTAAGAAAAGAGAAGAAAAAATTTTATGAAAGAACAATCGATCAATGCAAAGACAGGTGATAGTAAAAAAACGTGAAAACCAGCCCTATAGTGCCCATTGCAAAAGTTGCCAGACCAGCTGTGCATGCGGAATATCGTCCCATTAATATTCTGCCAATTATAGAAAAAATTTTGGAAACATTTGTTTGTGCCCAACTAAGAGATTTTTTAGAAGCGAATAATCTGTTGTATAAGGGTCAATCAGGTTTTCGGCAAAAACATTCGTGTGAGTCGGCGTTGCAATATGTTTGTTCGAAATGGCGGTCAAATATACATGATGGAAATGTGGTTCTCAGTGTTTTTGTTGACCTTCAACGCGCATTTGAGACGATAGACAGAAAGAGACTTATTCAAAAATTACAAACGTATGGAATCGTAAATAGTGCACTTGAATGGTTTACTGACTATCTAGACAGTCGATACCATGTGACTAGGGTGAATAGTTTGAGCTCAGACAAAATTAAAAGTGATATAGGAGTACACCAAGGAAGCGTTCTGGGTCCTCTTTTATTTGTGTTGTACGTCAATGACCTTGAGTGCTAAATAAATCATTTGTAAGTCTGTTTGCTGATGATACTTTAATCTGTGTGTATGGCAAAGATTTTGATGAAGTAGTGGCTAACGTGAACTACGAACTGAAAATTTTGTATAATTGGTTATGTGTAAATAGGCTCAAGTTAAATGTTAAAAAAACAAAATACATGGTTTTTGGTAGTAAACTTAATTGTAACAGATTTTCAGAAAATAATTATATTATTAAAATTGATAATAATTCTATATAAAATACAACAGAAATGAAATATTTAGGTGTGATTTTAGATAGCCAACTTAATTTTTCGGCACATGTAAATTACATCTGTAAAAAGATAGGGAAAAAGGTGGGATTTTTGAGAAGGATAGCTAAAAATCTTAGCCACTGGAGTCGCCTTCTTATATTTAATACAATTATTTATCCACACTTTAGTTATTGCAATTCCCTTTTAATTTCATGTAGGAAGGCTGATGTTCAAAGACTCCAGTTGCTACAAAATAAGGCAATGAGAACTATACTTTTTGGTACGCGTCTTACACCAATCAACTTAATGTTAAGTTGGTTGGCTTTCAGTACAGCAAAGTATTGAAGCTGCTAATGTCTTGATAATTTTTAAAATAAAAAATAGGTTACTGCCTCAATATTTACAAGAATATGTTATTCCAAGATCAGAGAAACACTTTTACAATATAAGATCACAGAATAATTTTGATATAGCATTCTCAAGAACAACACATATGCAGAAAAATCTTTTTAGTGATGGCTTAAGATATTTTAATGCTTTACCTTTAGATATAAGAACCGTACCCACAGTAAAATTGTTTATACAAAGGGTAAAAAGATTTTATTTGGAAAGAGTTTAAAAAACAAATGTTGGTAATACTTTTGCCTTTATTTGTTACTATGTCGTTAATATAATATTCTTTGGTTTTATCTTTTACTACAATAAGATTTGTATGTAGGTTAAGGTTTATTTACTAACTGCTTTTTAGTGAGACTTGTTATTATTGTAGGAAGTAGCTTAAGGCTAATAATAATAAAAGATTTATTTATTTAATCCATTAGGCTGTTTTTTCAGGCTGAATTTTTAAATATTTTATTAATCCGCCATCTTGGATTCGTACCAAAATGTTACTAGTTGATTCCAACATAATACTACAGCATGTTTGTGCAATATTTGAGAGAAACTGGATATGTAGTTTTTTAAATAAAATTTAAACATTTCACTAGGCCGCCATTTTGTTTTACCGTATTGGATTTTTACCAAAATGTTACCAGACCATCCCTATATGACTCTTAAGTCTATCGGGTAAGTATTTTTTTTAGCTATGCCGCGAACAGACAGCCGTTCAGACAGACCGACGGAATTGAGAAAACATGTTTTTCGTCTTCTAGGGACCCCGAAACGTGAAGGTCTGAAAAAATCTCGGAGGGTGACTTTTTCACAATTATAATACTTCCCTTTTACGAGGGAAATAAGAAGATAAACGAGAGATAAGAAGAAAAGTAGAAGTTAGCAAATATGAGCCAAGAAGGAAGTAAGCGTTAAAAATAGAGGGGGAAGGAAGTAAGGCCTGAAAAACAACGAGAGTGAGTACCAAAGTGCATCATCACCTATGATGTTGAACGTTTAAATTACTAAAACCAAACTCAAGCTTATTACAGAGCAAACAGATCCTATTCAAGCCGAGTCTCTTTTAATTACCTTCTAAATAAAACATGCAAGTTAAGTCAACCAAGTTCTTTAAGTTTATATAAAACAATTCACCTAACCTTACGACTTAAAAATGAAACGTAGCATACAAGAATTTTGAAGCTTTTGCACTTATCTTATATCCAGAGTATCCAAGTATCGAAGCAAAGACCATACACGTCATCACAAATATTAAGCAGAGTCACAGTCTATGATTACAAATAATTTTTAAAGTGTCGCCGTAAGATGCTTTCAATTTTAAAATTACATGCTCTTTAGACCTCAGCTTAGTGTCAATTATTGTTAGACCTGGATTTCTCTCATTTTCATAAAATGGTATCGGATTGTTGTTAATAAATATGTTTAATCAATTGTTTATGCCAAGTTCACTACAAAATAACAATTTATAGGTTTTATATTTAAGGCATGCTTTTTTGATCCTTCAAACATGATAGCCATTAAGTCTTTATCGATGGATTCATTGGAAACCTGAATACAACAACGACTGAAAGAATAATAAATCTGTGTATCATCAGCATAAAGATGGTACTTACAGTGCTTTAGTTTTTTCACGAAATTTGTGATGTTTACCGAGATAATTTTAAGTTCTTATTTGCAACTAAACATACCTTTACCAGTTTATTAAAAAAATTAAAATGGAATTTAATTCGAATACGAAAGGATGTATTTCCTTGTTTTCTTTATACATATAAGTCGCAATGTGCATTTTATTTTAGGCAACATTTTCTATTTAGTTTCATTATATAATACCTTGTGTCAAATAAATTTCTGCCTTCAACTTTAACCAAATTAAAACGACTGAATTTTTTTAACGTTCTTCAAAAAACGGTTTCCTAGACTTATATTACCTATACATATTAGCAACTAGCAGATTGCTGAATAGGCTGCAGCAAATTTTCTGTTAGTACCTGTCAGAAATACCTTTTTTTCTGTTAGTGTATTTAATTTGGTTCATGTTTTATGGATTCCACCGACAGTTTTTAATTATATAGTATATTATTTATAACGCCAGTCCCATGGATATATTGCATATCAGAAACTCAAATTTCCTATAAATTTTAAACTTTCAAAATATACCTCGTACAATAATTACAGAGCAACAAGCCAATATGGCCATATAAACTTTAAAAAAGGTTCAATTTTCATGTTTCCGGCCGCCATATGTTTTCGTTTAGAGGCGGCATTGAATATTTCTTTCATTAGGATACGCACAAATCGAAATATGTTTCAGAACTAATTATAAGTTTTGGGAAATGTTAAAATTTATTTCTGTATTTTCGTTTATTAACTGCAGAACAATCATATTCTGACATTATATATATAAATGGCTATTTTTATTTATTTTAAAACAATCAAAAGTGCACAAAAAAAAAGGCCTCTTTAAAATTTGAAGAAATTGTCATCTTAAAGACTTTTTTATTTTTTGACCGAATATGATGATTTTTTACCAAATGGGAAAAAATCATTCTAAATTCCTGAAAAATATTCATATTTCAGAAAAATATTTTATTTATTCATTATACGAGGCAAAACAAAATTATGTTTTGAGATCTAATTTTTAATGACCCTGTGCCAAAATGCAGCTTTTAGAAGTCAACGAAAAGCATTTAGTTTGCAATCTTAATTCATTCCCGATACACCAATTTTCGATTCATGTCAATATCTCGATTCGTTGTAAAATTATAGGCTATTGAATACGACACTGCGCTTTTTTAATTTGACAAGGTCTCGTTTTAATTAAATTCTAATTAAGCAACAATCAAAAGTGACATGCCGTTGCTAGGAGATGAACAGCGCTTCATTTTATTTGTTGTTTGACGTTTTTATTCTGGTCATATTATCAGTTTTAGAAAGCATTAAGCATTTTTAAAATGGTTTTGAACAATGACTGCACAAAAGTCTTAGCTCTCGTAGACGCCGGCGCTGGGCGAAATTACCAATACCTTGCAAGAAAATTTAATGTCAGTTATTCTACTATCCGAAGAATTGAGCTACGATATAGGGAAACGGGTAGCAACAAACGAAGATCTGACAGTGGCCGAACACGTAAGACTTCCTATGCTCATGACAGGTATATTATTTTATCTGCCTTTAGAAATCGACACTTAACATGTGTGCAGAAAGAAATTCAACTTCACGAAAGTCGGGGTACTCAAGTGAGTACAGTAAGGCATGCAGACCAGCTACAGGTCCAAGGTTGGTTAGACGTCACCGGATAGCGAGATTGGCCTTTGCTCGTCAACATCTTAATTGCACTGAAGTTCAGTGGCGTAGAGTCCTGTTTACGGATGAATCTCGATTTTGTCTACATTCTCCAGCTGGTAGAAAGTCTGTGTGGAGTCGTACGGGTGAAAGATTCGCTGAATGTACATTTAGTTCACGCCTTAGTCATGGAGGTTGTACTGATTTGAACAATTTAAGAAAAAAATGTAAATGTTATAACGTTGAGAAAAACATTTTTTATATACAGGGTAGTCAAAAAAAACGAAAACAAAAAATTTAGTCAAGAGTAACAACCTTGCTGAGGCTTCGCGAAGAAACGTCAAATAAAAAAGTTGTTTCATATAAAAAAATTAAATATTTTATTAACAAATGTGCATACCTAAAGTCTGTTCAGAAACCCCTCCTTTATATATTTCCAATTGATCTGGACGGGCACGTAGCCAGGTCTAGACCCCTCCCCCCCGAAACTTTAAAGATGTGTTGGTACAGGCATGCTTTTTACTAATTTTTCTGAGATTTGAGTGTCTGGACGCTCCCCCCGAAATGAATTTCTGGCTTTGACCTCCTCCCCCTCGAATTGAATTTCTGGCTAGGTGCCTGGACCTGGACTTTTAATATGAAAACATGCTCTACAGCTTCTACTGTTCTTAATTATAAATTTTCAATATCGTCTTCCATTCCATTGGCATCTCGTATACTCTCTGTTTTAAACGTTGCCATAGATAATCATCTGCAAGAGTGAGGTCTGGGCCTCTTGGAGGCCACGAAACTGGTCCATCGTTGCCCGAATCTCCTGTTAACCTATTCAGCTACTTTACCTGCATAGTGTGCTGGGCAATGAGCACCCGTCTTTTGCCTGAGAAGAACGTATTTAACATTTCCAGGTAGGTTACTCTGTTGCACATATTTTCAAAAAAATATAATTCGAAATGTCGCACCAAACGTTAAATGTTTTATAATATTTTCTACTTCGAAGAGTCCCAAATTCTAGGTTTTCTTGGCTCCAACATCTAACATGTTAAGATGACATCCTCTCATTAGTTGAAAAACCTGATTCATCCAAAAATATAATTAATTTATGGAAGTTTCGGGCCTTGTAAACAATTTGATACTGTTTGAATTTGATAATTTTTGAATATAAGGAATATGGTTCACCTTCTTTCCATTTTATTTGAAAGAAAAAAAAACAAATAGATGAACCACTTTTTCTATTAAAAAAAAACAAAGAGAAGTTCCACATTTTCACTGCATTTCGATGCGAAATTTCTTAATTATGTCAGTTTTAAGTAAATTTGTTTTAAGTAAAAAAGTTTTGGTAAATATTTACTTTTTTAGACCATTCTTGATTTTGATGATTTTTTGAGTTGGATTTTTATTTGATGTTCCTTCAGATCTTTCAAATACGGTTAGTATTCTCGACCAAATTTTATGTTTTGGTGTTTTTGACTACTCTGTATAATTTTTTTTTCTCAACGTGATTCGTATTTTTTTAATAAGCAAAATCCTTTATGAACAATGACTTTTTCTCGAAATATTAATATTTTGGTCCATTTGTGCTCTCGTAGCATCCACCCTTGGACAACCTGTATAACAATACGGTGATCAGAGTTAAAGCAATGTGCAATATTTACACAAACTAAATGAAGCAAATATATGTTAAAGCAGTAATGTTATTTGTATTATTTGCTTTAGTAATTTCAAATCAGTTAATTGGATCTAATTTTCACAAATAAGTTTTTTTATGGTACAAAATATTTCCTGGAATGAAATTATGTTTCATCTCTAAAAATGGTTTAATTTTTTATTCAAAATAAGGAACTGCGACTCAGAAAATATCGTCTACTTAAGAATGTTTTTAATTATTTCTCAAAATTATTGCAAACATCTAAAAAGCAGTTTTCGCAAATAAATGAATGGAAGAGAGAACATCACTCAGTTAAAAAAATATGGAGGGTGAAAAAGTACCATAACATCAATCAAAAATTGAAACAATTATACATTTAACTGTACGATTTAAAATAATAACAACAGCAAATTTCTTAAATATTCTCTCTCAGAGCCTCAATATATGAGTGTATAACTTTCACATTAATGTTGTTGTGGTATTGATAACTTACATATTGCTCAAGTGTATTATGATATTTTTATTATCCCAGTAGCATGAGGATAAAAATGCAATTAAATAATTATCAAGAATTTCATGATAAAAATATAATTTGTTATTGTAATACACACAGTGGTTGTAAAAATCGATTCTCAAGATTTTTAAATAAAATTTTCAATGCTTTTATATTCGGTAATGGATGGTTGAAAAATATAGAAAATGTTGTTATTAACAATATGCCTATACAAACTGTAGAAACTAAACCTAAACTAGATCAAAGGCACAAAATGGACACATAGAAAAAACTACTCTTCAGGCTGATATCACGATCGGTATTGAATTAGACTGCTGAAACCTGACTTTCGTTGGGAGCAAGAATATTAATATATTTTTATTCCACGTTTTATCAAATACATAACAAGGACACTGTGATTCCCGTCTGTAATATATCCTGCAGCATTCACAATGGTCTATTTTAGTCAATCGTCGATCAGAATGTTGCTCTTTTTAGAGTTATCAGGCTGTCATAGACTTGTGAGCCCCGTGTAGGGCAAAGGCACAAAATCGAATCACAGAAACAAATACTCCTTTGGCTCGTACTACGATCCGCATTGAATTAAATTGTTGACTCCTGACACTCAGGTGTAACATTTAAATGTTCTTAAGCAAAATCATTTGGCTACTCCCGCTTTATAAACAAATTATTATTTATTTCCCCAGTTAGTTAAGTGGCACTATTTTTCTATATTCTAGTTTTGTTAACTTTTTCGGGCGACCGCTTTATAAAGCTTTTATTACAGAGTTTTTATTTTTAAACCTACCGATGCAATGGCCTGTGACAAAGCTTCTGTACTATTTATCTAATATTTTTATGTAAATATCCTACATTGAACATTCCCATATTGAAAGCACATTCCAAAAAAAATGCTTTCCTTCAAAGAGAGCTCGCAAACTGACATATTTTAGCCCAGGGGTGGATCGCGATCGACCAGTCAATCGCGAGTGATTTTTGAGTAGATCTCGAGAAGAAAATTTTTTTTAATAAGTAGGTATTTAACTAAATTACAAAAATTTATTACGTAATAAAATAACACTCTGCTAGCGGCAAAAGGCGGCTTTATCAAAGGAACGCGCGGTAAAAGAAAAGCCGCGTTTTTTATTCTTGCGCTTTTCTAGAAATTTCGAGCAGCGCGTTTGACGGGTATATAAATGTTGCGCCTGCAGGAATTGGAGTCATTCTGAATTGCAACTTGAAGGCAATACTACGTCGATACAAAGTTTATTATTAAATAGTACAAAATGAGTGCAGCGAAGAAATCTAAAACGTATCATTTTATTAACGATTAGGAGGAAGAATTTTTGTTTTCTATGGTGAAGGATAAGTGCATTTGTCTTATTTGTCGTGGGTCAGTTGCAATACCTTAACCACTAATAACTTAGAGAAGCATCATAAAACGGTTCATAAAAACTATGAAAAGGATTTTCCGCCACAGAGTGAATTAAGAAAAGGAAAAGTACGTGATTTGATATCTTGTTTGAAAAAAGAACAAACCATGTTCACAAGACCAGCCAAACAATCAAAAGCTACTACGATCGCGTCATTCAAAATATCTCATATATTGGCGAAACACAAGAAACCATTCGAAGATGGAAGATGGTGAAGGAAGCATTTATTGAAGCGGGTGAGACTTTATTTGGAGTTTTTAAAAATAAAACAGAAATCATGTCTGCTATTAGAGAACTTCAGTTATCTCGTCCGGCTGTCACAAGGCGTATTGAAGTGATGAGTCAGGACATGGCAGATAAACTAAAAAATGATATCATGGAATGTACATACTTTTCTTTACAGTGCGACGAATCCACCGATATGACAGACACTGCCCAGCTGTGTATTTTTATTCGGATGGTATTCAATGACATATTGGCTAAGGAAGAATTTTTGATAATTATTCCTCTGAAGAGGAAAACCCGTGGCGAAGATATATATGACGTTTTCTTCAATTTTGTAAAAACCTACAAGCTACCAATATAGAAATTAGTGTGCATTATAAGCGATGGAGCACTAGCAATTACTGGAAACAAAAACGGTTTTGTGGCATTGTGTCGAGCTAATGAAGATTTCCCTTCATTTTTTTCAATCCATTGCATTATACAACAAGTTTTGTGTCAAAAGTTTTTAACAAGGAGAAAATTATGGGCATTGCAACAAAAATTGTGAATTCCATCCATGCACTTAGCTTGCAACGGTGGCTCTTTAAATTGGAAGATAGAGAGTCAGCTGAACACACTGATTTAGTTCTTCACACGGACATCAGGTGGTTGAGTCGCGGAAAATTCCTAGAAAGGTTTCAAGAATTATTGCCCGAAATAACAGTTTTTCTAGACGAAAGAGATGATGACACTCAGATGTTGAAAAACGAAAAATGACTGACTGATTTGGCATTTTTGACTGACATCACAATGCACTTAAACACCATTAACTTGGAGCTTCAAGGTAAAGTACAAACTGTTATTGAGATGATTAGCGCAGTAAACGCATTCAAAAGTAAATTGCAACTTATGATAGATCAACTGAAAAGAAAGGATCTGAAACATTTTCCGTTTTTGAAAGCAAGGATTCCTCAGTTGAATTATGATATGTATGAGGCTGAATTATCAAATATTTGGGACAATTCGAAATGCGTTTTTATGATTGTAGTGAATTGGCAAATGTAGCATCATTTATGAGTTATCCTTTTTCATGTAAAAACATTGAGGAATTAGCTACTGAAATAGCAATTCAGTTTAATATGAACTCATGTTCTGTTGAAAATGAGTTGGTGCAGATTATACCAAAGCTACAGCATCTGATACAAATTTCTGGTGTTTTATAACTGAAGATAAATATCCGAATCTAAGGCAAATCGCCCTTCAACTGACAGCAATGTTTGGGTCAACTTACTTGTGCGAGTCTGCATTTTCTGAAATGAAGATTATTAAGTCAAAATATCGCAATCGACTAACTGACGATCATGTCATCATGCTTGCGATTAGCACTCAGTGGTTACGTGCCATCTTATGAAAAGTATGCTGAGGACATGCAGTGCCACGCTTCAACATCCAAAGTCACTCCTTAGATAAGTTTAACACCATATGTAACACTTTTGTTTTGTAACAACCAATAAACTCGCGATTTTGAATAACTATGAGTTTTTTCATTGATATTGTTGAGAAGAACCTAACTAAACCTAGGGTAGGGTGGTCTTTCCACTGTCCCTTGTTGATATGAAGTAGCTTGCATTTACTTATACCAAATTCCATGTTAATGTCCAGGGTAAACGTTTCTGTGATTTTAAGGAGTTCCTTTAGCTGTGCCTTTGAGCTTGCATATAATTTTATGTCATCCATGTACAAGAGATGGTTTATTTTGTGTAGGTTATTTTTTTGGTGTTTAATTTGGAATCCAGAGTGTGTTTGAGAGTGGATTGAGACAGAGGCAGAACCACAAAGCGCTGAGTGAATTTCCCTGGACCATACCTCGTCTGATGTAGATCTCTTCTGTTTCGATGTGCTCTTTTTGTGTTCTCAAGTTGATTTTAGTTTTCCAAGAAATTGCCTGATGTTTTATTGACTTTATATAATTCTAGTACTCTGGTTAGCCAACTGTGGGGTATCGAATCAAAGGCTTTTTTATAATCTATGTAACCAGTATGAAGGTTTCTATAATTTTTCCTGGTTTGTTCCATGATCACGCTGTCTATAATGAGCTGCTCCTTGCATCCTCGGCTGTTTTTCCTGCACCCTTTTTGTTCTTCCGTTAGTTTTGTGTGCTACATATTGTTCTATTCTCCTGGTAATTGTGGCTGTGATGATTTTATATAGGGTTGGAAGGCACGTAATAGGTCGGTAATTTGTTTAATTATTATTATTATTATTCCTATGTAACACTTGATTTTTGTGCAAAATTCGTACCAAAATTTTACTCGTTGATTCCAACATAATACTTGATATTTACGCAAAATTTGAGAGAAATTGCATATGTAGTTTTTTAATAATAGTTTTTTAACATTTCACTGGGCCCCCATTTTCTTTCGCCATATTGGATTTTTACCAAAATATCACCAGATCATCCCCATATGACCCTTAATATATGATCAAAATTTGAAGTCAATCGGACAAGCAATGCCGCAAACTAACAGAGAGACAGACAGACCGACTAACGGACCGACGGAATTGATAAATCATATTTTTCGTACCAAAATTTTACCAGTTGATTCCAACATAATACTTGATGTTTGTGCAAAATTTGAGATCTATTGAATAAGTAGTTTTTTAATAATAATTTTTTTAACATTTCACTAGGCCGCCATTTTGTTTGGCCCTATTGGATTTTTACGAGGTCATCCCTATATGACCCTTAATTTTTGATAAAAATTTTAAGTCAATCGGCTAAATAGTTTTTTAGCTATGCCGCGAACAGACAGACAAACAGACCGACGGAATTGAGAAAACATGTTTTTCGGCATCTAGGGACCCTGAAACGTGAAGATCTGACAAAAATCTCTTAGGGTGATTTTTTCACGATTATAATACATTATTAGAACATATATATATATATATATATATATATATATATATATATATATATATATATATATATATATATATATATATATATATATATATATATATATATATATATATATATATATATATATATATATATATATATATATATATATATCTATACAGGGTGTCCCGAATTGCAGTGTCCAAACTTTAACAGTGCATTCTGCATTCAAAATAAGCCCTAATTTTCTATATAAACGTATATCGGCAAATGCTTCGTTTTCGAAATACAGGTTGTTAAAGTTTTAAGAAAAAAATAGTTTTTTAGTCATAACTTTTTTATTACTTGAGATATTGTTATTAAATTTGGTAAACAGCATTTGAGTAACAAAAGGCATTTTTTGATTTGAAATATTTTTTAATTCTTTATCAGTGGCGTCCGTACAGGATTTTTTATTGAATATTCTTGAAGAAAAAATGGTACGCTACTGCTTTTTCTGAAAACAAAAATCATTCCTAAAATCCCCACTCAGTTTGGAGCAAATTTGATCCCTTGTCTTTTTTTCGTGCGGTGTAAGGATTTCGAGTAAAAAACTAAAAACCATTTTTATGTATTGCATAGTTAAAATTTCCATTACTGTTAATTTCAGTAGCAAAACCTTTAAGGTGGGATTGTAACAGCAAGTTTTTAAAATTATTTGGTTTCCGATATTTATTTCATGCATTCCGGGTGAGTTCATAATTTCTGAACAACGTATGTAGGGTTTGTAAAATAAAAGCTTGTCTGACAACTAAGGAGAGATGACGTCATCGACCCGTTGTAATGGAGATTTGCATTATGTTTGGGTTATCAGGGTGACATCGTAGAAGTTAGCAGATAACCTATTAAAATCTAATGTCCTTGGTACTTACCTTCATTCCTTCATTGTCGACTCTTGATATGCCATGATTGCATTTTTGTGATAATTGAACAATTGCTAGGTTCGTCTTTAAAGTATGACAGATGAGTTTATAATTCTAAAATCGTCGATTCATTTTGTAAAACGGTAATTAGAATTAATTCATTTTACAGAAACTACTCTTTATTAACTAAGTTCGTAATTAATTTTACAAAAACTAGAATTCATAACTTGTATTAACTTAGATCGTGAAAAAAATTTATAGAGCACTTTAAATATCATTAAGGATTAATGTGGGCCTTAAAATTCACAATAATTGCTCAAAATGAGCTCCTCTAACTTCGACACATTTTAGGCATCTGCTCTTAACTGTGTCAGTGGCATGGCGTATAAAATTCGTATTGGCTTGCAAAGTTTCACAGGCTTGCTCTATCCTTAGAATCAGTTCTTCTCTTGTATGAACTGGTCTGGAATAAACTAAATTTTTCAAATAACCCCACACAGACAAGTCGATAGGTGTGAGGTCAGGGGAACGTGGTGGCCAGGCTGTAGCTCCTAATCGTCCAATCCACCGTTCTGGAAAATTATTATTTAACCACTCGCGAATTACAAGTGCAAAATGCGCGGGAGCCCCGTCTATTTAAATCCAGAATTCGTTTCTAAGATTTATATTTATTTATATTATTATTAATATTTTCTAGATATTGAAATAACTCATTTTGCAGAAAATCATTAAATAACTGTCCATCTAGGCGTGGTGGTAGAATATGGGGCCCGCAAAAAATTTCATTTATTACACCACACCAAACATTAACAGAAAATTCTTGCTGAAATGCTCTAGTGCGTACAACACGTGGATTGTCATGGCTCCAGATTCGTAAATTATGGAAATTTACTGAGCCGCTTCGGGTAAATGTGGCTTCATCAGTCGATAAATTTTTTTTTGAGAAGTTCTCGTCTTCCTCTATTTGGCGCAAAAACCAATTGCAAAAACTGACACGTTTTTCGGCATCACCAGGTTGTAAGTTTTCAACTGGCTGCATCTGAAATGGCTTCCTATGATCTTTCCTCAAAACGCGATGAACCTTATTTTTAGAAACAAAAACTGCGTTGCCTTGTAAATTATGAGCTGCTCTTCGTAGGCTTAATGTCCTATCGTTGTCAAACTTATTTAAAATTACGTTTCGATATTGTTCATTTCTCCTACCTTTTTTTCTCGGCTTCTTTTTGAGTCCAAAATTCCTAAAAATTAAATGCGTTTTAATGAAAACTTCTTTGCAAGGTAATCTTCTATTTGGAAATCTTCGTTGGTATTCCCGTACTGCTGCATTTGCATTTCCATTACAGAAACCATAAACAAAATGAATATCAGCATACTCAAAGTTACTGATTAACACCATTTTGAAATCACTAGTTAGACTGATAATTACCTTTTTGTATAAACTGTAATGTACCTGACATTTATTTACTCTAAAAACTCAAATGTCTCACTTTAAAGACGAAACTAGCAATTGTTCAATTGTCACAAAAATGCAATCATGGCATACCAAGATGTTAAAGGTTTTGCCACTGAAATAATTAACAATAATGGAAATTTTAACTACGCCATACATAAAAATAGTTTTTAGTTTTTAACTCGAAATCCTTGCATTGCACGAAAAAAAGGCAAGGGATCAAATTTGCTCCAAACTGAGTGGGGATTTTAGGAATGATTTTTGTTTTCAGAAAAAGCAGTAGCGTACCATTTTTTCTTCAAGAATATTCAATAAAAAATCCTGTACGGATGCCACTGATAAAGAATTAAAAAATATTTCAAATCAAAAACTGCCTTTTGTTACTCAAATGCTGTTTACCAAATTTAATAACAATATCTCAAGTACTAAAAAAGTTGTGACCAAATAACAATTTTTTTCTTAAAACTTTAACACCCTGTATTTCGAAAACGAACCATTTGCCAATATATGTTTATATAGAAAATTAGGGCTTATTTTGAATGCAGAATGCGTTGTTAAAGTTTGGACACTACAATTCGGGACACCCTGTACATATATACAGCTTTCGCCAAGCAACAAACTTTCAAAAACAAATTTCACTCGACATGTGACAAATCTTGCTAATTTTATATTGACAGTTAAAGCCAGATTCACAACGCGGCCTATACTAGAATGGGAGCGTAATCGTGCCTCTAATTTCACACGAACTTATTTTTAGCAATAGGACATATGTCACTTAATATTCTAAATCGGTCCAAGCTTATTAAGAAACACTAGGGACACTTTTTATAAAGCATAAATAGTTCTAAGCATACGCGTGAGATATATTTTTAATGAACGGGAAACGTCTCGTGAATTCCTAATTTTCCATTTGCAATTACGTGACGTCAATCGTTTCTAATTTGGAAAGATATCCGTAATTTATTGCTCGATGTGTCATACGTAATCAAGAATTTTTTTAAAATCCAATGCCAACTACGATTTGCGTTTCCGACAATGATTTATGGCATACGGGTTTTATCTTCCGTGTTTTTTTTTTCTAATTTGCAATAAACATGCACTAAATAAATAAACAAGTGTATTAAACAAACAGTTTCCGCCAATATTTAAAAAACTGTTAAATGTTGTAGAAATTTGGGTTTTACACAACCATATTATATTGGAAAGTATCCATATAACAACGACTTTGAAAAAACTGACAGACTAGAAATATTTTTGGGGGGTAATATCCCTGTCGGTTAATTTTTCCGGAAAAATTCGGAAAAACAAGTGTCTAAGTAATTTGTTTAACAAATAGCATGAGCGGTAGCGGTTTGAAAAATCCGAGAAAAAGACGAGTGCGAAATTTCTTAGAAAAACTCCAATTTTTCCTAATTACGGAATTCAATAAATAATATTTATTGTAACAACATTTTTATTTAAAACAACAGTAAGAACAATAAATATTAAATTAAAATACATAAAATAAATACTTCATACTAATTTTAACTTACCTTATCAAACTTAAATGATATTTTTCCAATTTTTTTTTTTTCGAAAACATTGCTGACAGTTATGTGAGGCAATTTTTCTACTTGAATATTAAATATGACGTAAGATTTCTTGTCAGTAATATCCCTAGCAGTAAGAACAATAATTAATAAACTAAAACCTTGACAAACTTGAATGATATTTTTCCGATTTTCCGGGAAAACTGCTAACACTTATGTCAGGCAATTTTTTTATTTGAAAATTATATATGACGTACGAATTCTTGTCAGTAATTAGTCAAAATTGATAGGAAGGAAATAAACACCCTGTATATAAAAACCAAAAGAAAAATATTAAATAAAATTGTTTTTTTATATTTAGAAGGGGTGTTCCAGCGAGGACTGATCAGGGACCTATTTTCGACCTTCCTTGTATTTTGGAAAAATTCAAAATAGCCAATCGATGTATTTTTTCTTGTAGAATCCAAAAATATCATCGAAAACATATTTGAACCAGAAACAAAAGAGTTACGCTATGCATCAGGTGTTTTTTAAATGGAATGTATCGTTTTTTATACGATTTTTGGAAAGAGTGATTTTTTTTATGTCCGTTCTGATTAAAAGATTTGATTTTGCGATAGCTGTTTATATTACATTTTAATGTTTTACAAACTAAAATTTTTCTTTCGCTTCACCTGTTTAAAATATACGATAGATTGGTATAGGTGATCAAGGTAAAATGACGTTTGAATTCACCTAAAAAATATATATTTGACTCTGATCGAAATGAAATACTCTTTGGACGAGAGACTACAGATTGTTATGCTATTTTACAATTGCCAAGAAAATGCAAGAGAGCAAGAAGAAGATTTATTGTAAATTTTCATAGAAATATATCCATCAATACAATTCTAAGGATAAAAAACCTATTTGAGGAAAATAAAACTTTACATGATAGAAAAAGAAATATACAAAGAAGAAGAAATCGAGACCAGGCCATTATAAATTATTTTCAAGTTAATCCAACCAAATCTATTTCGGATGCAGTTCGGGAAGTTCAGTACGGTGGCGGTGTAAGGCGCAGAAGAGTTACCCGAAGGACTGTTCACAGGACTCTGAAAATTCATAAATTTAGGCCTTTTCGTATCCTTCCACTTCAGCACCTAACACCGGCACAAAAAGAACTTCGCTTCCAATTTGTTTCTCAAATGGTAATTCGGCAAGAAAACGAAGACCCTGATTTATTCAAAAATATTGTGTGGACCGACGAAGCTACTTTCACAACATCGGGAGTATTCAACAGACATAATAGTCACCACTGGGCCGTTGAAAATCCAAAAAAGTTCCAGACTATTAAATTTCAAGGGAGGAATTCTATTCATGTTTGGTGTGGGATAAAAAACAATAAAACTTTGGGACCAATATTTTTTAATGGGACTTTAAATGGGCACAGATATTATGAGTTTTTAGAAAACGAAATTGAAAATTTTTTGGAAGACTTACCATTGGCAGAATATCAGAATTTAATTTGGCAACATGATGGGGCGCCTCCTCATGCCGTGCATGATGTGGTTCAATTTTTAAATCGGCGCCATAACGAATGGATAGGGCGAAATGGAACATATGCTTGGCCGCCCAATAGCCCCGACCTCTCAGTTTTGGATACATTTCTTTGGGGCCATTTGAAGAACGTCGTATACAGACAACGAAACGAAAATATTCAAGAGATCATGGGAAAAATTGTCGATGAAATAAACCGCCTTAACCAGGAAAATCATATTGTAACAGCAAGTTTAGAAAGGCTACAAAGGGGTTATCGATGTTGTTTCGAGAAAAACGGCGGTCACATTAAAAACTAATGTTATTAGTAGTTTTATTATAATTATTTTTTATTGAATTTCTTTTTCTATCATGTAAAGTTTTATTTTCCTCAAATAGGTTTTTTATCCTTAGAATTGTATTGATGGATATATTTCTATGAAAATTTGCAATAAATCTTCTTTTTGCTTCTCTTGAATTTTCTTGGCAATTGTAAAATAGCATAACAATCTGTAGTCTCTCGTCCAAAGAGTATTTCATTTCGATCAGAGTCAAATATATATTTTTTAGGTGAAGACTTCGACAATAATTAAAATAATGTCAATTTTTATTGACAAAGCATTCAAACGTCATTTTACCTTGATCACCTATACCAACCTATCGTATATTTTAAACAGGTGAAGCTAAAATTTTAGTTTGTAAAACATTAAAATGTAATATAAACAGTTATCGCAAAATCAAATCTTTTAATCAGAACGGACATAAAAAAAATCACTTTCCAAAAATCGTATAAAAAACGATACATTCCATTTAAAAAACACCTGATGCATAGCGTAACTCTTTTGTTTCTGGTTCAAATATTTTTTCGATGACATTTTTGGATTCTACAAGAAAAAATACATCGATTGGCTATTTTGAATTTTTCCAAAATACAAGGAAGGTCGAAAATAGGTCCCTGTTCAGTCCTCGCTGGAACACCCTGTACATTGTCTTAGCTAGAAACGGAGCTAGGGAATTAAAAAGTTGCATAATACTCTGTAAAATAGATTTGTTAAAATGGGCTATATTTACACTTTTTTGTGCCATAAACGCAATACCCAGCGCTAGACAAGACCGAAAACCGTAACTTAATATCTTAGTTCTTATTGAAAATATAAAAACTTGAATTTTGAATATATAAGTTTGTTTCTTCATACGGAAAATTAAAAAAAAACGTAAAAAGTAAACAAAACATCACGACCTGACCTATAGCTTGATATAAACTCTCGACTTGATGAGAATTTATGTACACATTTTATACTATTTGTATAAACTTATTACCCAATAAAAATCATTGTCTGGCCACTAAATTATTGTTACCTCAAGATACATGAAACTTTTTTATTTCAGAACCTCCTCATTATTTACTGTTAAAACAGGTCCCTAAAAACAAGTGAACTTTGTCTTTTTTGTACAAACTTTTTACGGCGACACGCCTGGGTAGTAGTGGTACAAATCAGTATTTACGCAGCGACGCACAGTGATTCGATCCATATATGTTACACGGCAAAAAAGAATTGGTTAATCTAGCAACCTTTGACACGCTCAGCTATTGGTAGGTATCCAATAACAACATAATCATGTTTGTTATTGACATCTGTCAACATTCTCCTCGAGCATTTAGTTATAATGTGAGGAAATAAATTGAGCGATAATTAGATAGTATATTGTTTACATTTGTGTTATCTGGATTCATTATATTTCTACGGAGAAACTAAGTTTTGCAAGTTGAAGAAATGGCCAATATTTTTGAAGGTAGGAGCTACTTTTTTGACATTGATTGATAATTATTGATCAATTTATACAGGGTGAAATATAAACATAGTTTTTGCGGATAAAAACATTTACTTACCTAAATTCTCAATTTTATTAACAAATCTAAGTATGAGTATCCCGAGGTACCCCTGTTATTTTTTGATATGTTAAAACTACATTATTTAGCTTTCTTTTGACATAATTCTTAATGTTCGCACGGGCGGCCTTGCATCATACTGAAAACATTTTTTTTCAGAAGGTGATTACCGAGTTTCTCGTATGGCTTATTTGGATGTTTGGTGTTCTCATCCAAAAAATTAAAAAAACAACCGCTTATATCAGTTCCTTTTAGAAGCTTTTAATTTACAAAATATTTCAACGGATATATCAAGTGGTTTAAAAACCCAAATAAAGTTGTTTTCTTCGAAAATTGAGAAAAAATGGAAGTCGGCTGGCTGCAGAAAAGAAAGGTGAACTTATCAAACTTATATTATTTTTTTCAACTTTCTCACATTTCGTTCCGAAATATTGACATTACTATAGCACACTCCCATCCTAAAAGAAAAAAATCGTTATAATGCAGTGTGTCTAAAAATAATCTGCTTCATACATAAAAAAACAAAATATTCGTTTTTTTAGATTTTTAATCAAATATCAAGATTGGTTGGCAAACTATTTTATTTTCAAAAATATAAATGAAGACAATAATTCTGATGAAAATAATGAACATATTGGTGGCCCAGGGAGACCACAAAAATCATTCGAAAACTGTAGCGAACGGACCAAACGTACCAAGGTGCGCGATCTCGTTGAATCGAGGTCTTTAGCTGAATTAAAATACGCAGCACAAATGTCTGCACGAGCTAATGGCAGTAGAACTTCAGCAGTCCTCCTAAAAACGGCTTCTGAATCCAATAATAAAGCAAAAGAAATTCAAAAACTGATAGAAAAAGCTAAATCATTGCAAACTTATTCTGGCGAAGAAGCACTTGGCTTATATATCGACTTAGGATTAACCCATAATAAATATAAAGTATTAAGAAAAAAAGCTTTAGAAAAAGGACACAATTTGTACCCATCGCTATACTGCCTAAGAAAAATGAAAAGTGAATGTATTCCTTCAAATAATGTAATTGATGTAGATGAAGTTAGCGCCAGTATTAATTTACAAGCGTTGGCTAATCACACTTTCCAACGTCTACTAAAAGCAATAGCTTCAACCATTATCGATAAGGTATCTGACGGAAGTACACTATCTCTAATTTGTAAATGGGGTGGAGACGGTAGCTCTGGCCACAGTACTTATAAACAAAAATTTACCGAAGAGGGTAACACGGACGAATTTTTATTCGTAATTTCTTTTGTTCCGATTCGTTTATTATCATCGAATGGAGAAGTTCTGTGGCAAAATAAGCAACCGTCTTCAACCCGTTTATGTCGCCCAATAAAGTTTATTTTCCATAAAGAAACCGAGGAAATGTCAATGCGCGAATTTGATTTAGTTCGGGATCAAATTAGCAACTTAGAAATATTTGAGATGAGTATGTTCAATAAGATCATTAGAGTTAACTACACTTTTATCTTTACGATGATTGATGGCAAAATTGCAAATTACTTGGCGTCCCAAAAATCAACGCAGTCTTGCTATATTTGTGGTGCCAAACCCAGTGAAATGAACTCCATGCAGCTTAAAACACCTAAGACCGAAGTTTACCAGTATGGTTTATCCACTTTACATGCATGGATAAAAGCGCTTGAATGTTTTTTGCATATATCATATAGATATAGATAGAAGTAAAAAAATGGGCTATCCGGAATGAAAACGACAAATTATCTGTTGCAAACAGGAAAAAAAACATTCAAGCGCGATTCAAAGCTGAAATGGGTCTTATAGTGGATAAGCCCAAACCAGGGTTTGGTACCACAAATGATGGCAATACGGCTAGACGATTTTTCAAACATGCTGCTCAAAGTGCCGAAATAACCGGTATCGAACAGGGTCTTATTGAGCGTTTTTATGTTATATTGTGTTGCTTGTCCTCGGGATATGATTTAAATTTAGAATTATTCAATATTTTTTTGTTAGAGACTAAGAAAATGTACATAAGTTTATATAATTGGTATTCAATGCCTGTAAGTATTCATAAAATATTGACACATGCAGTAGATGTTATTAGGGAGTGTATTGTGCCAATCGGACAACTGTCTGAGGAAGCCCAAGAGGCTCGCAATAAAGATTGCAGACGTTTTCGATTGGCACATACACGAAAAACATCTAGATTAAATACAAATACAGACCTTTTTAATATGCTACTCATTACTTCTGACCCTTTGATTGGTTCGTACCGTGAAGAACCTATTGCGAGTTTAAGAACGTTCCCTGAAAATGTATTGCCCTTTTTAGTAAGACTCCAAGAACGCGGTACGTCACCAATCAGAGAGTCAGAAGTAAATGAAAATTCTTTTAAACCAGACAGCTCTGAAAGCTCAATCGAGGGAAGTGTTGACGATTTTTAATTTTTTAAATAGGTACCTAGTTATAGATATTTCTGTAGTTTATTCGAATAGTTTATTGTTTTGAACAATAATTGACATTATGAAACTTTTGTTATGTGTATAAAAACATGTGTATATGTGTATGTTCCAAAATCAGACTGTCATTCTTAAATAGCGTATTCTACATCGAAATTACTAGTTTATCATGTAAACATAGGTCCGAAAAAGCTTTGTGTTTGAAATACAGGATGTCAAGGATTTTTTTTATTTTATTTTAATAGCTCCCATAATAGGCCATAATGGGTACCTATAACATAAAATGTTCACTTTTGTGAAACAACCTCAGATACCGATTCTTGTTCAAAAATCTGGCTTATTATGAGAGTTATTAAAAACACAAATAAAACAATCCTGTTTATACGACAAACTAGTATTTTTTCGATGAAGGATACCCTATTGAAGTATGACAATGTAATTTCGGGACACCCTGTATAGGGTATTTTTGAAAATTATGTATTTTTATTTTTCTGTGTTGTACATTATTGAACAAAATAATAATTAAACGTGTTGATAATTTCGTAGAATTCAAATTAGAAAACATAAACAGGGTGCACCATAAAAACAGCAATTTTGATTTAGTACAGATTTTTTAGACATCCTGTATAAATGAAAATAATTTTAGGTTGTGCAGCTTATGTTGCTGTACAACTTTTCTATTTAATTTTTGTATCTATGACTAGCCGTTATTAACATATCAACCGAGCATACACTATTGGGACACCCTGTATAATCCTATATTCAGTATTTCTTATCAAAATGCTAAATAACGACTTATTAAATACATTATATCTCATATTTAAATAAAAATAATGAATTCAACTTGTAAAATATTTTTCGCCGTCTAGCATGTACAGATCGAATCACTGTGCGACGTTCAGGATAAACTTTATTTAGTGTAAAAATATTATTATTTAGTATTTAGAGTAAAAATATTTATATAAAAAAATCATCAAATATAGAACGTTTTTGTTTATATTTCAGGGATTTTAAATAAATATACGAATTTGTTTGATTGAGTATTTAGCCCACAAAGTATCTGGTCTAGATTCTTTGCTTAATTCCAGAAAATAACCTAATAGTACCTCTTCTTTAACCGTTTTTACACCTTTTCCTTTGGATTATTTCCCGAATAAGTCGTACTGCTTTTCATGCTTCTGTTTTTATTTTACTGGTAGTACCTCTTCTGGTATTTGTTCATCCGAACTATACATTTTAATCAGAATTAATTTTTTTAAAGCTCTTTTCAAATTATTGATTGTTTGTATTTTTTGGTTGACATAGCAAAAAGACCGAAAATACAGTTTAATTAGTTATCAAATTATGGAATAAATTTGGTGAAATTATCTACAATCGTAACAAAAACTTTTGCCATACCCGAGTAGCCTAAAGTCGGACTGCATAAATTAAAATTTTGATAAATCTCTTTCACTGGATCTGATGCTGGCTGGTCTTGTTAAATCTGGACTTGTAAATCGTGTATCACTATACTGGGTGGTCCAATAATAGTGAACGTAGGCAGTTGCCCGGGAACCGTTAATGACAGAACTCAAGAAAAAATACATTTATAGGTAAATCGATCAAGAAAAATCAAAATTAAATCATTTTAAAATTCGAAAGTTCGCCGTTTTTGCAACACAAAAGAGATATAGAAGTGCGGTACACGAAAGAAAACAGACAAATATAGATAAAGGTTCATTAAGCATAGTTACATTTTTTAATTATCTGACACCACTGGTTTAAAGAGATTTCTTGGCCGACCTTCCTAAACCGATTGACTCCGCCCGGTTTTCTTTCGTGTCCCGCACTATACTAAATAGTGAGTTAGATGTTGGTAACCTGTGACTGGACTAAACTCATAAAATAAAAAAGCTGGATGTCAGAAAATTTGTAAACATTGTAATTATTCCTTCAACTGCTTCAAAGCACGTAGGTAAAAATTAAACAAACGGCCAATGGGTAGGCATGAAACAGGAAATCACGTCAAGCGGTTAACCGACGAAAAGCCCTAATTAAGCTAAAATTACTATTTTCTCATGTTTCTAAACAAATCTCAAGAATTGTGCAATTTGCTACGTGAACGTGCGGTTTTAATCTTCACCGAACACGCCAACTCAATTAGGTACCGAAAGGCAAAAGGCAGTGGACGTTTTATCGTCTGCACGATTGGTCTAAATACACTGGCCGACAAAATTTTTTTTATTGTTGTAACACAAATCAGAATAGCATAATCTAATAGAATGGACCTATCCAAATACGAAAATGAAAAATAGAAAGTTTTAGCACGTAGGGTTTTCTTGTTAGAGTTGTAGAACCATATCGAATGTTACTATACTTAATATCTATGGAAAAAATTATTTCAGAAAATTCTTAACCCTGTTTGTTGACTATGTTTACAGTTTTCGCCTATTAAACATACCATACATCTAAGAGAAAAGCAAACGAGAAAAATATTAACTTAAAACACTAATTAAACTTTATTTTTTCCGTTTATGAGGTGTCCTATATTCTCTCTTCAAAAACCAACAGTAGTCACCCATCATGGCTGGATCCTATCATCCTTGGTACCGAATTTTCATTGTTCTGATATCTTGGTGAAACCTTACACCCTGTTCCTCGCTAACAGCTCCCAAATTTTTAGGAAAAAATGACAGATGGGAATGGAGGAAGTGAATTTTTAATGACATTCTGACATCTAAGACTTCATTAACTAATTGTTTATAATTTTCATTCATATTGTTGCCCAAAAATCCTTTTACTACATTACCAAATTAATTCCATGTTCTGAGTTTCTGCGTGGTAAGCTTTTCCATAAAATTTACATCGTCCAGCAATTTTCTGATTTGTGACCCAATAAAAACGCCTTCTTTTAATTTGGCATCAATTAACTGAGGAAAGACTTCTCTTAGGTATTTAAATCCATCACTATCTTTATTCAAAGCCTTCACAAAGTTTTTCATCAGCCCAAGTTTAACGTGAAGAGGAGGCAAAAGGACATTTTTGGGATCAACAAGAGGTACAAATTTAACATTTTGAGATCCCGGTTGAAATTCGCTTCTTTGTGGCCAAATTTTTGTTAGATAATGCTGATTTATTGCACGACTGTCCCATAAACAAAGAAAACACCCCGAAGTCCCACTAAAATCGCTATAACTTTTAAGTCCCCACATATCTGCCATTTATACCTATTGTATTTATTTTATCCAAAATCGTGCGCATATTTTCATAATTTTCTTTCATTGCAACTGAATGGGCAACTGATATAGAGAGTTTTAAATTTCCATTATGCAATAACACAGCTTTTAAGCTATGTTTAGATGAGTCTATGAATAAGCGCCACTCACGAGGAGAATGTTCAATATCAAGTTCCTGCATTAAACTGTCTATATCAGCACACGCGCACAACGAATTTTCCATACTGTAGAATTCAGAAAACATAGCATCTCTTTTTCTGAAAATCGTAATTTTTGTTTCTTTGGCCAATAGGTTCTATTCCTTAAGACGGGAATCCAGAAGTTTTGACTGTTGCTTGGATAACCCCAAATCACGTACTAAATAATTTAATTCACTTTAAACAATCAAATGTGGCTCGCCTGAACTGGGACCTGTGCTAAAAGTGGGATCGATGCACTGTTTTTCTGAGCTGCCTGATGATGCGTTACCTCCATTATCTCCCAAATCAATAGCTTACCAATTTAAAGCCGCAATCGGCACAGGCAAATTTGCATTATGACGAACAGGGCGTATTGCAGATTGCAAATTTGGATATTCTATATTGTGCTTTCCCTTTTTGGAATAACCTTCAGTCTTTGTCAGGCAAAAATAACAATCGTCAGAATGATTGGTGGGTTCTCGCCATACCATTGGAACTGCAAAAGGCATACTTTTTTTCTTTCCCTTCATCCACTGCACCAATGATACACTACAACTAACACAGCACACATGGGGAGCCCATCGCTTATCTTGATCCCCCATTAACACACCAAAATATTTAAAGTAGGCTTTTTTTACATTTTCGGAAAATGGCCTGGTTTGTGATTTCACCAGAAATTCTCCACCAATATAACAAAATTTGTCAGGAGAAATTTTGCAACTTCGGCGCGTTTGACTCGACATTCTCGTCTTCACATACACTTGCTTATCAATACACAGAGAACCACTCAATTCGAAACACTCTAATGTTATAAACAACCCAGTCTAGGTAATTTTTCCGTTGTAAAATAGACCCATTTTAGCCGCCCCACAATAAAATTGTTTACCTGCCAATATAAAAGGTTCTAATTAGGCTATTAAAAAATGGTACGTATTAGGGCTTTCCGAATAATTTTTTATTATTGGGAGGGTATTTCCATTGTGAAAATAATGAGCTGGCCTGTGTTAGAAAAATCTTGTCGGCCAGTGATATTAATAGGAAGAACAACATATTATTATATTTTTGCGCTTTTGAAAGAATCTGTGCAGAGACGGATCGTGGTTTTCGGGGGCACCAGGCTAATATTTGGGGTCCCCTCATGATTTTGAAAGAGCTCAATTTTCACATTGACAGTCAATAGACAACAACGGAAATAGAGAACGCAGGATAATTTTATAGTAGAAAATGTATTACAAAAGTAGCAAACGGTTCTGAACACAAAATTTCTTACACAAAAAAAATTAAAATACCCTTTCTGCATGAATCATCTGATAATACAACAACGTGTGTCATATCGTTTTCGATTACGAGACTACGCAAAATACACTCTTTCCACGAACCTGGTGTGGGAAAAAAATTTCTGCACTAAAATAGTATTTTTCCTAACAAGTGTGGAAAATGAATTTTTCCTTACTAGACTGCACGACAAGCAGTTGAGTGAGGAAAACACATTTTCCACACGCGTTAGGAACATTTATTTTTCTACAAGCGTGTGGAAATAACCAATGTCCAACAGTCATATTAAAATTTTTATTTAAAGTTTTTATTTTATTGCTTATTTATATAATAATTTGTAACAAAAGTGCAATTAGTTGCATTGACCACATTGATGGCCGGTTTCAACTGGTTGCCATCATATTATCCCTATTGACCCTAATTGGCGTTATTCTAATTTCTTCAGATTCCATTGTTTCAATGTCAGTTTCTGTCGATGTGCTGGGACACGGTTCTGGAAAAATTCTGTTTGGTTTAAAGTTAATACATAATTAATAAAAATTAAAGTCCAAAGGTCACCAACATTATGAATCAAATCTCAGTGAATACCAAAATGTTGTGTGATTCTTTTATCGAGCTATTAAATCTCGATGGGCTATTTACAAATATACAGGGAGAAAGAAAATAATTTTTTTTTTATCATATTTCGAAATATTATTAAGATAGCCACTTAATATTATTTTATATATTAAATGCCGAGGGACTAAATAAGAAAATTCGCTAAATATGTATTTGGTTAAAATTTTTTGATCGGCAAAAACAAAAATACACAAAATGGCAAGCGCCTTAATAAAGTCGGAAGGCAGTTCGAATCAGTGGAACAATCAGGATATGTTCTGTTTATACAGCCACTTAATGAAAGTGAGATTTTTATGAAAAATTATGAGCCCAGCTTGACCTAAAAATCTAACCATTTATACAGTGTCATTTATTTAAATGCCGGCGACCCCTGTGCAAAGAAAAATTGTTTTTTTTTGTAGTGTAATAACAAAAAAAAATTTATTTTGCAAAAATATACTTCTGTTAAAAACACAGGATAATTAATTATTACTTCCCTGGTGAGACTTTTTCAGATCTTTACGTTTAAGGGTCTCTAGATGCCGGAAAACATGTTTTCTCAATTCCGTCTGTCTGTAGGTATGTCTGTCCGTCAGTCTGTCTTTTCGCGGCATAGCTATCTATCCGATTTCTTCAAATTTCAGTCTAAAATTAAGGGCCATGCATGCGAAAAATACAGGCTATATGTATATATATATATATATATATATATATATATATAAAATTTTAACATTTTAAAATTGAAACAAGTATTCTATAATTATTTATTTATTGCCTACAAAATTACAAATGTACTAAAAAAGTAAACAAAAAAATGGTGTCAAATCTAATAAAAAAAATGTTTAAATTAAAATTCACTGGCTAATATCCAGGAGCCAGTGGCAAAAGCTCTGAGAATCGGTATAAGGAATGTACAGAAACTTGTGCATGAAAAAAAAAACATAATTTACTTCCGAAGAAGATTAAGAAATGTACACGATAAAATCCAAAGGTAAAAGACTCAAATTTCAATGCAAAATATGATTTATACACGTCAAAGACCAATATAATCCTTCAGAAACTTTTTAATAACATAGACTAAAAAATATCATCATCACTTAAAAAGTCGTCATCTTCTGAGTCGTCCTCAAATGGCGCAATCATCATTAGTGCTATTTCGACATCTAGAACTCGTTCTCGATTCCACCAATCCCATATTAATTTCTCCGTATGTTCCACAGATTTCTTCCAGTACTCCGGCGTAACATAATTTAATGAATCTCGCCAAACAATTTGCACTTCATCTGATGTAAGACCATCGTTCACGTGTTTTTCGTAATATGATTTTGCCCCAGCCCATATTAATTCTATTGCATTAAACTGGCAATGGTATGGCGGCAGTCGTAAAACCTCATGTCCATTTACACGTAATATTTCATCTACGGCATATATTGTTGGTTTTTTAAGGATTTTGTTTTTATTTTATTAGCCAGTCATAAATATCACTTTTCTTCCAGGATGAAGTAGGTTGTTTATTTAAGATTCTTGAATGATAAGATGCATTGTCTAGACTGATTAAAGATGGAGCATCTAAATTTGGAATCAGTTGTTCTTTTAACCACTTTTCAAAAAGTTCAGAGTCCATATTATCATAGTAGTCCATACTTTTGGATGTTGAAGAAGACAGTAAACTTGCACCTGGGAGAAATCCTGTTAAAGAACCTGCATGCAAAATGATGAACCGTTTTCCCGTCCCACATCCCTTTTTTCTCTTGACACTTTTTACAGACTCGTCCTGCCAAGATTTCGAACCACTTCCATCAGAAAATATCCAAGTCTCGTCTAAAAATACCACTTTTCTAAATTTTGAATTAACATTTTTCGTGTATTTCTTTGAAAACTGGATACGCTGGCTTGATTTTTTAAAGCTTCTTTTAAAACTTGAAGGGTTATATTAGTTTTTGATGTGTATAAATCGTAAATTGCATTACGAACATCCATTTTTATATTGTCACTTAAGTCTTCTGTCTTTGGCTTTTTTCGTGTCATCTTTTTCATTTGAGTTGTTATTTTTTAGATATGTCCCAAAGTTGTGTTTTTTTAAATGGGACACCCTGTATATTTGTCCAGAAATTGATTTGTCCTTTTAAAAGCTTCTCAAAAATATATAATAGTATAGGTCTCTTTTAATAAACAACAACAAAAATCCTAATTTTTATAATTATCATCCCAAATTTTGCAGCAGGCCATGCAAAACGATGCCGTTTTCTTTTGTTTTCTTGGAAGCAAATGGCATTTTCCAATTTTGTACGCGTATATAAAATATAGCGCTAGTTTTTTGTATTTATCTATTGTGTAAAAATATATTTGTATTATTATGGAAGAAAACCAAACTTTCGAACATTATGAAAAGCACGATATGTTAGCTTGTTTTATATTAAGTAATGAAAATGTTGAAGAGGCTTCTGAGATGTATTTTAACAGGTAAATAGTTAATTTTTAGGTATGCTGAAATACTATTGCTTAATTTTTATTTAGATATCCAGAAAGGAGGCAACCTAATATATCCACTTTTTATCAGATAAAAAAGAATTTACTTAATCACGGATCATTTATCAAACCTCGTACGAAAACATATAATAAAGAAAATCGGGAGGCTGAGGAAATTACGGTTTTGGCTAATGCAGAAGCTTACCCTACAAACTCTTGTAGGCCCAGTGAAAAGAGCATAGAGATTCCAAAAACTAGAGTTCATGAAATTCTAAAAAAGCACAAATACCACCCATACAAATTTAGGCTCGTGCAGCACTTACAGCCAGGGGATGCAGAGCGTCGGGTAGTCTTCTGCAATTGGTTTTGAGAAAGATGCGATATGGTTAGAGATTTTGAAAGGAAGGTTATATGGTCAGACGAAGCATATTTCAATAATTCTGGTATACTCAATAAGGACAATAGTAGATTCTGGTCCCAGGAAAATCAACACCAAATATTTCCCAGACGACAGCAGAGCAGGTTTGGCCTAAATGTGTCCTGCTTCATATTAGGAACACATATAAAATTTTATATATTTGAGGGAAATCTAACAGCCAATCGCTATATAGAAATTTTAGAGGCAGTTATACCTGAATTACTTGACGATGTTCCTCTAGCGCAAATTAACGAAATTTATTTTCAACAGGACGGTGCTCCTGCACACAATTCTGGAATGACGAGATTATTTCTGGACAATAATTTTACCAATCAAGGGATCGGAACAAATGGACCTATAAGATGGCCCCCTAGGTCCCCAGATTTGTCGATTTTAGATTTCTTTCTATGGAGATATCTGGAAAATAGAATTTATAAAGACCACTATGATAATGTCCAAGATTTAGGAAATGCAATAAGAGAAAATTTTCGCTACTTACAAAATCATCCCGTTATTTTGCTTAATTCCCTAAAACGAATACGAAAATTGTGCGAAGCATGCATAGAACAAAATGGAAATCAGTTTGAACAGTTCTTTTGATTTCCTTGGTTACTGTAGTTCTTATACGACAGTTGATTTTTGCTGAAAGGCTTGTTACATAATAATTTATTACTGTTTTGTTCTTGTGTTACATAAATCTAGGTAGGTGGTACTTTTTTGGTGCGAAATTACCAATACATATTTTGATAAATAGATTTAATTACATATTTATTTTGATTTATTGTTAGGATGTTGATATTGTTAACGACTTTAAACAAAAGGCAGCATTGTTTTGCATGGCCTACTGCAAAATTTGGGATGATAATTATAAAAATTAGGATTTTTGTTGTTTATTAAAATAGACTCATACTATTATATATTTTTGAGAAGCTTTTAAAAGGACAAATCAATTTCTGGACAAATATACAGGGTGTCCCATTTAAAAAAGCATAACTTTGGGTCATATAAACTGCATAAGCAGCAATTTTTCCCTTTGCGTTAAGTTAAAGGATAACCGAGATACGAGGAGGGTCCCAAAATGCAAAATTTTCTGTTTCGCCCTGTATCTCATAAACGAAGAAGGCTATGAAAATTTTGTTTACAGCTTCATGAGTTTCACAAAAAATTAGCTCAGGTTCGTTTAAACCGCAAGGTTCTATCTTTAAAAATAAGCGAGATACCCTGCTTTTGTAACCAAATCCGGACACCCTGTACACTTTTATGATGCCTCTCAATATTTCCTTTTATATAATAAACATGTATTTTTACCTTTAGCTTCTGTAAAAAAATACTGTTCTTCCAATTCCGAATGACTATTGTATGTCTTTACTTTCTTACTACTGCTTTCGATTATCTTTTTTATTGCTCACTCTGTTTACTAACACATTAAATGCCTTTTAGTTTTAAACTGAGCGCGTTGTATGCCCGACATGCGCATTTATCGCGTTCAAAGCAATCTAGATCGTTCTTGTCTTCTTAAACATTCACGCGATGCTGGCGCTCTGGTCAATTTTAGCAGCTGTCCAGAGCACTCAACGCAGTGTTGCCGCTGCTTGTTTTCTTATTGTGATTTTTTTTTCAACATTTGTGGACGCTTCTATGATTTTTACAAGATATGTTGTGAGCTACCAAAAATGACTTCTCGAGCTACCAGTAGCTATTTTTATCATCTTGGTTTCTTTTTCTAGTAAACTAATCAGTAGGTATATTTTCCACAGCCTGTTCCTAATAGGCGAGTTTTTTGTTTTTTTAATAATGAATTCATTATGACTTGCTTTTTGAAGTTTTTCAAATTTATCGACTATTCTTCTATCATTTATAGACACTTGCAAGCGAATGACCGGAACTTTATAAATAATTTCAATTAAGACATAATGGCAAAAACTCAATAACTTAATCGAGTGCTGCGAGAAACAATTATACGGTTTAATAATAAATAAACGCCATTCTACGGACCATAACAATCTCGGAAAATGAATAAATTATCTGGGACATTATTACATAAAACTTTTTGTCTCAAACGATGATGCGTGCGGTAGTTTCAGCCGCACGCAGTTGTTTATTTTTTCGGGTTATTTATGTAACGGCTAGTGCCCATAAATTTAAATGAGGGCCAATTAATTTTGAAATATTACCAGCGGAGCATCATTTTTTAATGAGGACCTTTAACGGTGGGTAATTATTACGTTTTTCTTTTCTTTTGTTTTTACTTGTGACATACAGCTTTGGTGATATGCCAGGGTTGTTCGATGATGCACGTTTTTTCCATTCGCGTTTTGACTGTCGTGTAAATTTAAGACTTTTTGTATGGCTTTTCCTGATAACAGTTTTAACAAAATATGATTTCGCATTTTATATTCAGATATGAATATAGGGTGATCTGTTATATTTTATTTATTTATTTATTTATTTATTTCAACGGAAAATCCATTTTTACACAAATGTATATATAATAAATTGTAATAATACATAAACATGATCTATAATAAACTTTAAACAAAATTTACAGTAAAACAAAATGAAGTGAAAGAAAAACATAGTAGTATCACAGAGGTTGTTGAATATCACAGTAAAGGTAGGACAGGTAATCGACTTTTGAAGGCGGTTAAACTCATACCAAAGGGATCCACACCCAAATTGTAGAAGAGTTATACGTGATATAGGGCTATGGTATCCATAATTTGTGCTTTGTGCCGGTACAAAAAATAAATTACTTTTCCTAGTTCTGCGCACAGTGTTTAACTTTACATCTTATAGTAAATCAGGACAGCAGTATATACCATTTAATAGTTTAAACATAAACATTAGGTCAGCACACAGTCTTCGCTCCCTTAAAGTCTTAATATTAAATCTGGTCATTACAATACCATAATCGATGTAGTAATTAAGTTCATTGCAAACATTAATATTTGATTTAAATGCCAGTTTACGAAGGAATCTTCGTTGAACACTCTCAAGAACATCAATTTGGTATTGAAAAAAAAGGAGACCAGACTATGGACGCATATTCAAGACCCGAACGCACTAGAGCACAATATAGTAACTTTATTGAGGAAGGAGATAATTCTGCACCATATCTAGATAGAAAGCCCAATCTTTTGAATCCCTCCTGAAAAATCCTATCAATATGACTTTTAAAGGTGAGCTGCGCATCGAATAAGACGCCCAGGTCTCGAACCTCCAAAACCGAATTCAACATGAAGGGTGCAGGCAAAGAAGGGGGAATGTCAAAAATCGTTATTTTTCATGAAATCAATTTTTAAGTTAAAAACCCTATTAGTTTTTATTTTATTACTTTGCACTGAATTTCCTGACGGATAGAAATAGAAATATGTATTTAAATTTGTAATAAGAAATTATTAATGAAATTATTTACATATTTTTTATAATAATGCAAAAAATATTAGGAGACTACACATTGTAACGAAGAAGAAGGGGGAATGTCAAATATTTTCAATGCAAATTTGTAGTATTTCCGATTGTTTACCTACAAAACCCATTTTCGAAGCAAAATATCAAAGATTAATTAATTTGACTCTATTAAATTTCACATTTCTTTTATTAATTTTTAAAAATACAGAATATGTTTAAGCACTTTTTTTTGGGCCTGTTGTACGCCGAGATTTTGGAAAGGTAGTTTTGTCTTTGACATTTTCAGTATGTGCTAATGTAAAAAAATATTTTCTAGCAGTTGGATTGAGACAGAATTTCATCAAGCATTGTAGGTCAGTGAATTTGGCCAGTGTTATTGGAAGCAATCCTACAAATAGATAAACATCCTTAACATCGGAAAATATTATTTTGTGTATAGTTACCTTTATATAATTGGCCTGGTAATCGGAATTCATTGTTTGGCAATTCATTGATATGGCTGGTCTTTGGCTCAATCATAACAGCGGTTTCCCACATGCCATTCCAAGTGGAGCAATGGTAAACAAGCCTGGGATGATCTCTAACGACTTTCAGTTCACGTATGGGTCGTACCTTCATTGGACACTTACGTTTGTATATTGGAGAAAAATGTGTACTCCAGCATTTAAAAAAATCAAAAGTGATCTCCACAACATCAAAAGGACTTGGTTTTACTCTTGCAGCTCTAAAAACTTCAGCCCATTCATATGGAAGTTCCACACGCGCCTTTTGCTTTATAAGACCAAAATCCTTGTCGCATTCCATAAAGGAATGTCCTCTAATCGGAAAGCTGATCTTGATTTCATCAAACCTTTTCTGTACATGTACTAAATGATGGAGGTAACGGATGACTGTATAGTTTTTATTCTGACCCCCACATGAGTCGCAAAATATGTAAAGGACTCGAACACTGTTGGGCAAAAAGTTGTAGACGAAATGGTGCAACATCGAACATACTTCGTCAGAGCCTTTTCGTCCATTTGTTTCAGGATAAGTGTAAAAAATACTTTGGCTAGTCGACAAAACATGAATATTGAAAGAGAATATAGACAATTGCCTCTTATAATAAATATCATTTGTGCTGATGTTGGGCACTGGGAGATTTTTAGCAAAATCCATACATATAGCCTCTTTATTCTCATTTGTTCGACTAGATAATTTTGCAGCCTTTTTTCTTGAAAAAAATACTTCAGCTTTATGTTTGTGCAGCAGGTTTTGCTGCTGGAGTGTACTGATTTTGTTATCTAGTTGCTTCTTCTCATTGACATCACCCGAAACATTTTTTATTTTGGCTTCTAAAGACCTAATACTTGCTAAATATTTGTCACAGATACTGCAGGTATCTGACCTTGGGTACCCAAATGATATGTTGAATTCTTGTGAGAAGATGGATCTATAAGTTTCATATTACACACAATATTGTTCTTCAGTGATGTTTTTATACATATTGTACATTTTTTTGATATTTAACTCTTCGGGCAGGTAGGTTTTTGACGAATCCTTTAGGCTGTAGTGGCTTTGACGACCTTTAAAAGACTTGATATGATCTTTAGCTTCCGGTTTCAACTTGAGAGGCCTGTTAAAGTGTTTTCCTCGTTTGTCACTTGGGGCCTTGCCAATCATTTTTAAAGACTTCTGGAGAATTTCAAGTTTTTTTTTGGTTATACCATGTAAGGAAAGAAATGCCTTGTAACAAACAGGTACTTCTTTTATTTCACAATCTACAAAAATTCTGACACGATAAGTAAATGAACTGTCATGTAATATTGCTACTTCTTCTGCGTTACGTGGACGCCGGTTTTGGACAGGACAGACACTAATAAGTCCGCATAAATAGATGTTTTGCTCGTCCACAGATTTTAATAAATTAAACTCATTTACAATTTTTTTTCTTGCGTCACCCGGTACTTTATCAAAACATTTGAGACGCTTACAGTGGCAATCGCTCCTGTCTCGTGGCTTTGTAAGTTAAGCTTCTTAGAAACATCGGTTAATCTCCCGTAACGTTTTCTCTTTTTCCCCTGAACTTGGGTAACAACAAAGTCTTCACTGGCACTAACCCTTGGGTTCATTTTACTAATAATTAGCACTTCAATGTTTTACAAATTTCTAATATAAAAATAAACAACACAACTGTGAAACACAATCAAAACAAATCAACTACAACCACTAAAGTGACGAGTGCGTCCAGTTAGAATAACGCGCATTTGTGACATTCCCCCATCTTAACATGTGCCGCACGGACTATCCTCCTTTTTAGCCAGTACAGCATAATTTAAATTGTCGATATCTGGTGACTATTCCCCTTTTCGCCTGTGTGATGTTACTACGTGATAGATCTCTCTGTTTGAAACCGAATGAACTGAACAGCTTAAAATGACCAAAAATTGACATTCCCCCTTTTTAGCCTGTACCCTTCACATAACTTCGTTCAGAAAATAACGATTAGCATTTCCCTTACAGCGACCAAACCTGATGGAGAAACATTTATTAACATTTAAGGATAGGCCATTTTTTTCTGACCATAAATATAAACCATTCAGATCGGATTGTAAATTATCAATATCAGTTTGGTTATTGATACTATTGTATAATTTCAGATCATCGGCAAACAGCACAAACTCAGAATGAGCCACTGCATCACCAATATCATTCACAAATAAGTTAAAAAATAAAGGGCCACAGTGAGATCCCTGTGGTACCCCTGACAATACTTGTATCTGTTTAGACATGTAATTATGAATTTTTACACACTGACTACGACCCGACAAAAAACTCGATATCCATCTTATAGCAGATTCGCTAAAACCCAAACATTTTAGTTTATGTAGAAGTAGACTGTGGTTAACCCTGTCAAACGCCTTTGAGAAATCAGTGTAGATACTGTCTACATACACTTTCCTCTCAAAGGCGTTCAACAAGTATTGTTCGTAAGTAAGTAAATTAGTCACTGTTGACTTACCCCGAGAAAAGCCATGTTGTTGCTTTATCATTAATTCTTTACATTTCCAAGCTAATTGATCTGTAATAAGTTTATCGAAAAGTTTTGGAATAACAGATTGAA
The DNA here is from genome assembly GCA_030620095.1 of Kuschelorhynchus macadamiae. Lineage (NCBI taxonomy): Eukaryota > Metazoa > Arthropoda > Insecta > Coleoptera > Curculionidae > Kuschelorhynchus > Kuschelorhynchus macadamiae. The sequence continues at coordinate 1,360,766 of JAUTXW010001340.1, read as the reverse complement.
TAGAAATACCACGATAGTTAGCAATGTCCCCGATTTAAATATTGAAGTTAAAAAACTCGTTTTCCAATAATTTGGAAAACAACCTGATTTTAGTGAAAGGTTAAAAATATGTTGTAATGGCTTGCTCAGAGCGTAGACACAGTTCTTTACTAAAGCAGATGGAATACCATCTGGTCAAGTGGAATAACTTAGTTTTAAATTGCTAATTCCATTAAAGAGTTCAATTAAAGATACATTTAAACAATCAATATCAACTGTTCTTTTAGGTAAGTAATCAGGTAAATCAAGATCACTTTCGATATAGGTTGTTGAGAAATGTTCGGCAAACAGATTGGCCATGTCAGCGCCATTCTCTGCTGACTAATCTCCAAAAAAACATGTAGTTGGGATATGCTCTGGAATTACACGTGTCATGTACGTACTTCCAAAAAAATTATGGATTGTTAGAGACATTATCTTCCAGATGATTCAAGTGTTGAGTGTAACACGCGGCCTGAACAACTTTGCAACGTTCGCGTAGTACTGAAAACTCATAATAATGTGTCATCGAGTTACTTTCTTTGAATTGGCGATGGGCAATCTTTTTGTTTACTATTAGGTTGCGAAGTTCTCCAGAATACCACACAGGAAAATTTGAAGACCTGGATCGTCTCAGTGGAACAAACATATTCAATGCATTATACAGATAGTCATAAAAGACTTCAACAAGAGTATTTACATCATTACAGGTGAGCACAGAATCCCTGTCAATGCTATGAAGATAATCGTTGGCCAACAAAAAATTACAGTTTTTAAAATCAGAATACATAACATCATATTTTAAGTTTATATTCTGTTTATAACATGGTACTAAAAAGTGGTATGCTGAATGATGTCTACTTGTACCCAGCAGGCAATCATCAGCTAATGAAACGAGAACCTCACAACCGCTACTACCAAATATTAAATCTAAAAAGTTATTATTAACATTGGGGAACTGGTTAAACTGTATTAAATTCAAATAGTTATAGTTTGCACCCCCCCCCCCCACCCGTAGCTCGGTTATTTAAGAGGATAGCAAAAAACTTTAAATACAAAAGGTATAAGGTTTTTACAGATTTTTTTATAATATGATATCAGAAAAAACAATTGAAGACATAGTTAGCAAACTTTTGTCTTTTCTTATGGAACACCCTGTATATTATATGTTTATCAAATGGGTCTCTTCTAGGGATGGCCAAAATTATATAATGAATCGATTCAATTGAATCGATTCGATTAGCTAAAAACAAATCGATTCGATGCAATAATCGGGTAATTTGAATCGATTCGTGGAAAAAATCGAATCGATTCGAAAAATATTGAACCTATGTCCTCTAGGCTTGATCAATTGTGGTTTTATTATAATAAATGTACGTAATTAACATAAATAGTTATAAATAAAAATAGTGCTAACTAACAAAACAGATAATAATAGTAATAAACCAAACTCAACCAATAATTAATTCATTCTTGACCCTTGATCTAGCCACTCTTCAATGCTAAGTGATCCCAAGAATAGTTGGCTAGAAAGTCGGTTAGGTTTTAACCTATTTCTATCCTGTGTTAAAAAATGGCCTGCCCGGGAAAATAACCTTTCGGATGGTACCGATGTAGCAACACATGGTAAATATTTAAATGCTAACTTTGATAAATTAGGATATACACATTGCACATTTTTCCAAAAATGAAGTGGATTTTCTGTCCTTTTTACAACAGGATGCTGCAAATAATGTTTAAGTTCCATGGGAAACTCATCATCAGTTGCAATTGAGGATTTAGAACTTTGAGTTGATACCAACGAGTCATGGTATGACCAGAAACTTTCAGTATCTGCTGAGGTTTTATTTTTAGTACTGATGGTTTCTAAGTTAGTGTCATCTGATTTTTCTTCCTTGATAGTAAATGCTTTTACTGTTGAAGAAATAAATTTCAAACTTGAACTAAAAGCCAGTGGGTTGTTAAAATAAATGTTTTTATATCTGGGGTCTAGAATAGTTGAGACTGCACACAACTTTAAAAGTTTTACGTTTCTGAATATTTTTTTAATTCGATTACAGGTTCCATGGTTGGGTTATATTTATTTATAGCTTTGGTCATAGAGTTTATTATCGGGATAACATTACTGCATGTAATATAATTACTTCCACATAACTCAACAGTTACGGCCTCTAATGGTTTTAATAATTTTGTCATTTGTTTAGCAATTTCTAGCTCATACGCTGAAAGCATTGACGGCGAATTTGGGAATTTTAATAACATGCTACTGACTGTTTCGCTAAGCAAAATGAAACGATCTATTATATGAAATGTCGAATTCCATCGCGTTGATACCTCTTGCATAAGTTTTAGGGTGGAATTTTCTAATCTTCCTTGAGTAACCTGTATCAGATACAGACTGTTTTGTAAATGTAACAATGCTTTTTATTTTTTTAATGACTTGCTTGATTATGTCACCTGAGAGATCTATAGCTTTAGTTGGAATCAGATTTAAAGTGTGGGCAAAACAAGATAAGTGTTTCTCTTTGTCAAAAATGTCAGTTACAGCTTTAACGATGTTACTACCGTTGTCGGTTATCACTATATTTACTTTGTTTAATTCGATATTCCAATCTCTACAAATTTTCAAAATATTTTCTTGAATATAAGAGGCAGTGTGACTTTCAAACAGTTGAAAAACACCAATAACTATCGACTTAAGTTCATATTCAGACAAATTTAAAAAATGTGCTGTTAGACCTAAATAAGTTATAGTGGTTTGGATTTCAGTCCAAATGTCGGTAGTCAATACAAAACCAAGTACATTTTTAAACATATTTTTAGTAATGTTGCTTAAGTCTTCGTATTTTTTGTCCATTAATCTAGTTATAGTTTGTCTAGAAGGTATTTTAAATAGGGGCTGTGTTGTTTTTAAAAAATGTCTAAAGCCCTCTTTTTCAACAGTAGAAAAAGGTAATGCATCTTTTGCGATCATGTATAATAATCCATTGGTTATATTATTGTACTTTTGCCCTCCTTGTTCAAAAGACTTAATTCTACAAAAAGTTTCATTAATTGGTAAAAGTTTTAATTTTTTTTTTGGCGCACCTATATCTAGGTCTAAAGAAGATGATCACGAACCTTGAACTGAAGTTGCCTCCTGTTCCACTGATTGTTTTCTTGGAATAGCCTCTAATGTACTGCTGCTATTTTTACCACTGGATTCCGGGTTAGGAAAAAAAGCTTTAATTGTTTGCACTTTAGATGTCGATAGTATTGCATCTATGTCTATGACTGTTTCTTCTAAACTGCCTGAACCACAGTCAGAGCCTCGGTCAGATCTAAACAAAATTAAATAACAAATAATCAGTTTAATTTGTAAATTTATAATAAATGTACATTAACTTACAGAACTGGTGTTGTCTCCGAAGTTGTAGCTATTTTTATTCCATGTTTTCGCTTTAGATAATTCATAAGATTTGTTATATTGCCCGAATATTTTACTGTGGTATTACAATGTCTGCAACGAGCAGATTTATTATTGTCACCATCATCACACAAAAAATGTTTCCAAACACTACTTGTTTTTGGGGGCATATTATACTGATCAGATACAATTAACAATATCTCGAGCTCACATATATTGTATATTTGTCACAAACTCTCCAAAACCGCCCAAGAAATAAATAAATGCGAATATTGAGAACATGCGAACCGCAAAAAAGAATAATTAAATGTTCCCAATTTTCACTAGAACGAGTGATTCCCCGGATCGGCGCGTGGCGCGGACACTGCCACCTCGTACGCGTAAGGTAAACCACGACATAACGTAAATATTTGTGGGGCATTTACTCCGAAGGCAATAAATCGGAACTATTTTTTTATGTTGCAGTATAAAAAAATTAATAAACTATTACTGTGTTAAAAGTTTTATGGTATTATGGTTAAGTAGACGTATTGTTTATCCATTCGATTTTTTGGGTAAAAGAATCGATTAGTCGAATTGGTTTAAAAGGATCGATTCAATTCATAATCGAATCGATCCTGGCCATCCCTAGTCTGGGGTAGACTAAAAGGTTCTTTTAGGTCTACCCGTCAGGTCTCTAGACCCCCTCCCAACTACTACTGCTACTACTGGGGGGCTAGATTGGTTCAAACTTACGTTTGAACCAATCTTCAAATAATCTGACGATGTATCCTTATGATAATCAACATAAGAGTCTTGAATATTTTTTGATGACAAAGAAAGAGCATTTAGAACCCATCGATATTCAGCGCGGTTGGAGTTAAGGACGATTTTTGAGAAAAAATTTAAATGTAGCGAGCACATTTTTTTTTATTTGGTTTTGAGCCATTGTATCTACATCCTCCTAGGACCAAAATTATTGGACAGTTAAAAAGCTCTATATTTTAAGACAAGAAATTGGAAAAAATCAAATTTGGAAAAAAATTTATACATTTTTAGTGTTTAAAAAAACTGTTATTCAAGACATGAGACCAGAAATTTGCAAATCTCCTCAAATGCTTGTGCGGTAAAAATAGATATAGATAAAAAAATAGAATACATTTCACAGATCCTACCCAAATTTTGTAAGGTTCTCACATTATGAGTACCTACTGAAGTGTTGTAATAAACATGTTAAATTGTTAAAATAAAAAAATAACTAATGGAACCCTATTAATCATATTAGTGTCAGGAACGATAGTTTTATCGAATGAGAAAATGCATTCTTTTTCCTCGTTTCCTAAAAATTGTCGTTGTGTGAAGTCAGAATGTGACGACGCGTCTTATCTCATTAAAAACATTAATATATTCGGTTTTCCCAGAAACGTATTTAAATAATTTATATCTTCAAAATAGCTTATCTTGATTTGCGTAAGATATAAAAATAACAAAAATAATTCATTATGTGGCAACAAGAGATAAAGCAGTGCTAACAATAAATGTTCCTTTCCCATAATTTCAAGTGTATTAAATAACAGATGAATACAACATAAATCTACAATTCTCACAAAATGATATCGTTTTCGTATTCTGAGTATTGAGTAGGTATATCTGAGTACTTATTTATTTATATATATATATATATATATATATATATATATATATATATATATATATATATATATACCGTAAACTTGGGTGACTTTGGTCCACTTTTCAACTTTGAACGCTTGTAATTAACATCGGGGTCGACATATTTTCTAGCTCTTGGTCTTATTTTACAGGTCTATAATAACACTTTTAATGCTTAGAGTAACAGTTAGTTCCAGGCTTACGAAATATATATTTTTTTTAAAAATATTGGTGGCCAAAGTCAGAAGGCTAAGTCGGGTCACTTTGGCCAGACTATATATTACCATGAAACTACAAAGACAAACAGTTATATGAATGACTTTGGCCACCAAAAAAATATTTCTTTTTAGTTTTGTATATTTTGCATAAAAAAACAACTAAAATATATTAAAAAAACTTATTTTATTTAACAAATCAAAACATAGCGCAAATTTATTCGCAAAAAATAAACTACAGTCCTGTGTGATACAAAGAGAATAAAATAATTATGAATTAAACATGGTGTTACAGATGAACAAAATATTAAACATATTTTTCAATTTCTGGGATTTTGAAAAAGCCTCTTTTAGATGGGGTCGGTGTGTTAATCACCTGCAAAATGTCATCTTTTCCATACCAGAGAAAATCATCCTTTGTTGGCCTTTTCCACTGAGAGATTCCATTTGAGGTGAGAGATTTTATTTTATATTCGTTTGTCTCTACATTTATTTCCAAAACTTGACCAGGATATATTCTTTTTTCATAAAAAAACAGAACGAATTTACCAATTTTAATTGCTTGGTCTTCACCATGACTATCTTTCGTTTCGAAATCACTTTCATCGGAACGGTTTGGATCGTCATTTTCTTCAGAGTGGATAGAAATGTCCAATGAAGATTCAGAGTCGCTGGAAATCCTCTCGTTTCTCTTCTTTTGGAAGTTTTTTTCTTGAATTCCGCTAGGGCCAGCTTCTGGGTCTCTGTGAATGTCTATGGTTGATGACATCTTGTCTGCTTCAGGGTACGGGCAATTTTAATTCCGATACCCCCCAAGGAAATTGCTTGCTGGGGCAGATACCACGGTAGCAAATCGCTCCTTGGCCCTTAAACAAATATAGTGTCATGTTTTGATTGTTTGTCGACACAATGGTGAAGGAGTAAATTTCCTTACCTTTGGTTCTTTCTTTTTACGACCAAAAAACGCACAGAAATATATTTGTTTCTCATATATATATATATATATATATATATATATATATATATATATATATATATATATATATATAATAATGTGTTTTCATTCTGGGTGTACATCCGTTCACTACTGTCGTTCTGAAAAGAACAGTTTTGCTGACGTTTCGCCAAAATCACATTTGGCATTTTCGAAGCTTTCTTTCTCGCGTCCGAATAGAGACTTAAGTGTTGGTGACTGCGACGCTTCCTTTTATACCCCCACTCGGGGCCGAAGGTCATATCTGAGCAGGCGTTGGTCGTTATTTATGTTTTCCGGATGGTGCTGTTGTTGTTGCCCTAATTGCGCTTGAGTTTTTGCGATTTTAGATTTGTCGATTATTGTCTGCCATACTGTTGGTAGTTTTAATGATTCGTCCCTTTTATTCAAATCACCTTGTTTTTCAATTTCTATGGCTTCTCGGATTATTCTGGTCTTATAATGTTCTATATTGGCAATCTTCCTACACCCATCGAAATTTATTTTATAGCCGGTTTCCTGATGATGTAGGAATAAAGCTGAGGTTGTTTGTTTATTTCTGATGCTGAGTTTATGCTCTTCCACTCTTGCTGATATTCGCCTGTTAGTTTGCCCCACGTACAACTTTTCACAGTCCTGGCACGGAATACTGTATACTCCGTGGTTTTCCAGTTTGATTTTATCTTTTGGGTTTCCAAGTAGTTTACCTATAGTGGTTTGTCGCTTGTGTATTGTTTGTATGTTGTGTTTCCTAAGAATTCTTCCGATTCTGTCTGTTGTGCCTTTTACATATGGTAAGACTACTTGTTACTTTCCCGGTTCATAAGTTTTGTTGTTCGTTGTTCGAGAAACCTGTGCATTAATAGCTTTTTCTATGGTGCGATTTGTGTAGCCATTTTTCTTTAAAGCACTAGATATTACCTTAAGTTCGTTTTGTCTCGTCTGTGTTTCAGTTAATCGCACGGATCTGGATATTAGAGTATTTGACACAGCTTGAATTTGTGCTGGGTGATGGTGTGATTTTGCATTTAAATATCTGTCTGTATGTGTTAGTTTTCTATAAACGGCGTATTCGAAATGTCCGTTATCCAGTTTTGTGACCAAAACATCTTAAAACGGTAGTTTGTTATTTTCCTCTAACTCTAGAGTAAATTGTATTCTGGAATGGATTGAATTCACGTGAGTCAAAAATTTTTCGAGCTCTGCATGACCGTGCTGCCATATAATAAATATGTCATCCACATAACGAATCCATATTGGGGTTTAAACTTGCTTTCTCAAGAGCTTCTTTCTCGAAGTATATCATAAATAAATTCGCGACTACTGGTGATAGCGAGGACCCCATTCGAGCGCCATCCGTTTGTTTATACATTTGCCCATTGAATGAAAAATAAGTATTTTTAATGCAATGCTCCGAGAGTTGTATTATATGTGCTTGGAAATCCTCGTTCATAGCAGGGCAATTCAGAATATATATATATATATATATATATATATATATATATATATATATATATATTCGAATTCGTACGAGTTTATAACACATTTAATTTTTCAAGTATGACAAATCTGATAATTAGTTTTTTAGCAGTTACTTTTTAACGTTTCACTAGGCCTCCATCTTATTCCGGCACACTGGATTTTTACCAAAATATTAGCAGGTCATCCTCATATGACTAATTTGTGACTAAAATTTAAATTAATGGCTGACAATTTACAGGGGAGACTGGACGAAAAATCTAGTTCGGGGTCTTTTAGGAATCCTAAAATAAAAACGCAAATAAATATCTAAATTTATTCATGTCCACAAACCAACGAGCCAAATTCGCCCATTTAAAGGCTATCGATTTCACCCTTCGGGTAATTCTCACAGTCAAGTTTTAGCCGTGTATGTGACTCGTGTATATCAAATTGAATAAGCCACCCGCGGGTGTGAGAGACAGAGGGTAGGCTAAGGACCCACGGGGCAAAAGCGAAAATAAACCTGCGATTTGCAACAGGCATTTTGAGTGGACACCGTCAGCTAATGGAACATCTTTACAATATGAAAGAGAACAAGCAGATAAGGCGTATTTCATTTAATTTGAGCGTCCTGCTCTCTTATTGTTTAGACATTCCATTGTAGACCGCTGATCTAGCGCCGCTAGATTAAGAAAATACTCCTTGATGACATCATCATCTTTTTTTTAATGATAGGTTGGATATGATAGTCAGAATGTACAAAGGAGTCAGGTATTCTTGTGTTGCCTCTTCTCGCTTTTATTGAATACAGAAGTTTAAGGCAGTCAAAGATTCACACAAGTTACAGTTTGATAGGAATTACATTGATGCTCGAAAATTCCAAGCAAAAGTGTTACTTATGTTATCAATTATAGGCTTATCTATAATTTTTGTATTAATAATAATCAATTTTGAACTTGAAAATAAGAATCATTTGTTATTTAATTAGAAATAATTTTGTGAAAGTCAGACAGTATGGCATAGGTAGTCTAGAGTTCATGTTCCATTACGTAAGGAGTCGTCTACATTGAAAATTGCACGTAGCCTAAATAGAAAATTTGACATAGGGGGATATGGAGCAAAAGGATTTTTTTTAAATATTTCTTTGAACGAATGTGTTTTCAGTGCCTGGTCTGGTACCTTCTCAAGGAGCCATACTACGAAGGTGCAAGATTGATTTATTTCCACACCTTAACAAGGTATCCGAATTTCGATGGTTTTGCGGGGTATCTCCCTTATTACTGAAGATAGGGAGATGCGGTTTTCTCAACACTGTGCTACTTTTTTGTGAAACCAAAGAAGCCACAAACAAATTTTTCCTAGCCCTCTTCGTTTTTGAGATACAGGGTGAAATTGAAAATTTTGCGTTTTTAGGTACCCCTCGTATCTCGATGGCCTGGCAACTTACTGAAAAGATGAAAACTAACTTAGACGTAGTCAGTTTTTGTTTAGCTACCATCGTTTTCGAGGTACAGACTAAAGTTGGGTCTTTTTAAATGGGATACCCTGTATATTTTTTAATATTTGGTTTCCGCTCATTTTTAGCTTCGCAAAAAATATAACACTTGATATTTATTTTAATCCGGTATCGACAATTAAGTGAATTTAAAGAAATTTTAATCTGTTTTTCTAGTAGGCCATGAAAATTGTATGTTAATTTTCTAAATCTGAATTATCTGTACCAAAGTTTGTTATGATATTATTATTAAACAATAAATCAGTTAACAAAGATTCATACTATTTAATTTTTACGCTAGCGAAACACACACACATCTAAGAAATCTACTAAAAACACATATTATAAACTAAAAATATATACATATGACGATAATTTAATTATTTTTCTAATGTTGACAATAAAATTGTATTCTGTCAAATACTTACTATTGACTAAATTAGAAAAAAAAGCTATGTAGGGTGTAGAAATTACAGATACTGTTCGAACTATTCCCCATTATACCTTATACACATATCACACATCTTTCTTATTCTACTTGGTGCGTTAAGCATAATCATTTGGCGAGCTTGTAAATATCTAAAGGCTCTTCTTGTGTCGTTTTGTAGATCTTCGATCCTGTGGTGTTGCCTTTGGTAGATGATGCCTTCAAGATATCCCGATAGAAAAATGTCTAAGACCGACAAATCTGGCGACCTAGGCGGACATCTTACAGCCCCATGTGTACCAATCCAGCGACCTGGAAATTCATTTTCTAAAAAGGCACTAACAGTCGGTGCATTATGAGCCGGAGCACCATCTTGCTGAAGAAAAATATTTTGTAATTGTGCCAAAGGAATATTATCTAATAAATCAAGAAGCGTATTTTCCAGTATCTCTAGGTACCGGTTTCCAGTAAGACTACCGTTATACATGACATACCTTATTTTTGTGCCAAGGATAAAGCAGGACACGCTAAATCCAAACCTGCCTTGTTGTTCGCGTGGAAATATAACGTGTTCCTTTTTTGAACCAGTATCTATTATTGTGTCGATTTAGAATACCTGCACTTGAGATATATGCCTCGTCAGACCATATAACTCTTCTTTCGAAATTTATTTCTGTATTAGTCATATGAATGTACCAATTGTAGAAATCTATGCGACCCTGTGCATCTCCCGGGTGCAAATGGTGCACAAACTTATATTTATATGGTTTAAAATGGTATTTTTTTAGAATAGTCTGCACTGTTGACTTAGGTACTCCCACTTCATCCTCGACTTTTTGACAGGAAGTTGACGGATTGATTGTAACGGCAGCTAAAACATTAGTCTCTTCAGTTTCCCGATTTTCTTTGTAATATGTGATCCGTGATTAATCAGATTTACTTTTATTCTTGAAAATGTCCTCTTATCGGGCTGTCTTCGTTTTGGGTATCTATAAGGAATAAATGCTTATTTACGGATATATAGAGTATATAACGACATATTCAAAATAAATTAAATTGAATTATTTTATTATACAGGGCGATGTAAAAGATGTTTTTTCTTATCACTTATCGACAAAACTGCTATTCTGCTTTTCAAATATTTTAATTATAATTAATTTTATTGGAAATTTAGTGACATCGTATCTTTCATATTAGAGACTTGCTGCAATAATATGCTTTTTATTACAAGCTAATTTTGAACAGAATTGTAACCTATTAGGAACGATAGGCATAATTTGAAATATTAATCTTATTATTCTGAAAAAAAGTCACACAACTAAAGTTTTATTATTATCTAAACTTTTGTTTTTCAAAAATACTGAGAGTCCTTCTACATCGGTTATCACTAGTTCCGAAAAGCCTTGGTTTAAGAAGCAACGTTATTTTGTTTACTTAGTATTACTCCTATCCCTTACCGGATTAGATACATCTCTGACGCTTCATCCGGATTTTCCTTGCACTGTATAAAACAAACAAGCATATCATATTTCTCCAAGTTTTCGAAATTCGCAGCCATTCGATATTTAATAAATGGACAAAGGCAATATTTGATTAAAATAATTTAACAATGACAAATGTCAATTAGTTTCTGCAATGGCTAGAATCTATATATTCTTTTATTTAATCAAGTCATGGCCGCCTTATTTTATTTAAAACAGATCTTGGGTATTTCTAAGGGATAAATTAAATAGTTGTAAGTATTTTCAAACAACACAATTGTCGACATTAAAAAAGTATTAAATCCAACGTCATTTGTTGTAAATAAAATATATTTCCTAAGTATTTGTGTTAGTTGTATCCAGGGTAAATACTAAATAGTAGGTATGTATCTTTGTTTATTGATGTATTGTTTAATTATGATATTATTACAAACTTTAATACAGATAATTCAGATTTAGAAAAATAACACACCATTTTCATCACCTACTAGAAAAACAGATCAAAATTTCTTTAAATTGACTTTATTGTCGGTACCGGATTGAAATAAATATCAAGTGTTATATATTTTTGAGAAGCTAAAAATGAGCGGAAACCAAATATTAAAAACTATACAGGGTATCCCATTTAAAAAAACCTAACTTTAGTTTATGCCTCGAAAACGATAGTATCTAACCAAAAACTGACTACGCCACTGGATTCGACGCAAAAAACTCTATCGATGTTAGTTTTCACCTTTTCGGTAAGTTTCCAGGCCATCGAGATACGAGAGGTACCACAAAACGCAAAATTTTCAATTTCACCCTGTATCTCAAAAAAGAAAGGGACTAGGAAAAATTTATGGCTTCTTTGGTTTCACAAAAAAGGAGCGCAGTGTTGCGAAAACCGCATCTCTCTATCTTCAGTAATAAGGGAGATACCCCGCAAAACCATCTAAATTCGGATACCCTGTACAGGTGTGGAAAAAAATTTCATTCCGTATATGCATTCATACTTTATTAACTGGCCATTACCACCCAAGTGCCCAATTTTAGAGTTTTGCTATTTTTTATAGTGATTTGAAACAGCTCCAGTTTTCAAAAAATCGCACATAACCTTAATTATCTCGGAAACTACTCACAAATCGACTATAGTTTAAATTGCTAACTTATGTTTATTTTTGATAAGGAATCAAATAATGAACAAAAATACATGGTGTCCCGTTCAAAATTTTATAACTTTGTATAGTTGATGTTATCCCAGCAAAATTGGGACACCCTGTGTACATGGAAACATTATATTTTAAAAGAACTTCATATTTAAAGAATCTTTTATATGAATTTTCTTTTGGTATCTATTTAGGATTTCCAGGGAGTATAACTCTGTACAAGGGAAGTTCTCGGGTAAAGGGGAATTTACTAAATATTTATAATGTTTAATATTGACTGTAGTTTTAAATTTTTCTGACATTTCGAGTCAACATCAGCGCAACAATCTATTTAATTACAGTTTTCGCAACAAAAAATCGTAAACTAAAGATACTATGTAATATTAACGCATTAATAAAAAAAATTCCTGAGATTGAGAAATGAATCTATGTACATTTTTCACTATATTCCCCTAGTGATCATTCAATATTTGTATCAAGTCCTAAGTTAACATATATAAAATGGCAATATTAGTGCCTAGTTGTCAAGCACTCAATATTTCGATGACAGGGAAAATATTGATTTATTTAGAAAGCTTAATATTGTTTGGAGTAACTTTATATATTGTTGGAGTTGTTGAATAACCAAACAATACAATTTCATATATATATATATATATATATATATATATATATATATATATATATATATATATATATATATGAAAGGCAACTAAAGGCGAATATCAGCAAGAGTAGAAGAGCATAAACTTAGCAACAAACAACCTCGGCCCTATTTCTACATCATCAAGAAACCGGCACAAATCAAATTTCTGTGGGTGTAGGGAGATTGCCAATATTATAAGACTAAAATAATCCGAGAAGCCATAGAATACAAGGCGATTTAAACAAGAGGGACGAATCACTAAAACTACCAACAGTATGGAAACAATCGACAAATCTAAAATCACAACAAATCAAGCGGAATTCGCGCAACAACAACAGCAACATCCGGAAAACATAAATAATGACCAACGGCCGCTCAGATATAAACTTTGGCCCCCGGGTGGGGGTGACCAACGGCCACTCTGAGCGACATTTGCAAAGTATATCTTTTTTGCGTAGAAGAAGTGGAAAATACATAATCTTTAACATTTAGGCCAATACACCGTGACACCAAAAAGTTACGGTATTTTAAAAAGATTTAATGCACCGTAAGTGGCGCCCTCTACAAGCAGCATCAGAACTAAGCACAGATTTGATTTTCTCGGTTCAGGAAACCCCCCAATTCCCAATTTCATGCCGAAATTACAACTTTGACACCCTGTATCTTGGGTAATGTCAACTTTTGGACTAAGCAAAGTATGGTTAAATCGCAATATTTTTGCCCAAAGAACCTGCAGTTTTGTTGTGTACTATTAATTATGGACACCCTATATATATATATATATATATATATATATATATATATATATATATATATATATATATATATATATATATATATATATATAGGTATGTTTTTAAAAACGGTTCTCTGGCTAACTTATATATTTTTTTGGGAAAGTTTTTCTTGGAAATAAGCCAATTTGTTTAAATATTCAAAAAGATTTATTCCAACATTTGTTTTTTTAGATTGATGTTTCGACCACGCTCTGGCCTTTTTCAAAATCTAAAACAAGGATTTCGACACGTCATTATTCAATGCTATTTTTTAGAAAGAAATGTCTTTACATACTTGCTAAAATTATAGTAAATTACATTAAACAAAAAACTTACCACAAAGAACGTAGGTTAGTCCCAAATAGATTAAAATTGATAAAAATACGCGTTCACATTTTATGAAAAAACACACACATTTTGCAGCAGATATTTTACCTGCCGGTTGAACAATTGCTATTTTAATAATGAATGATATTCTACTTAAACTGTCTTTTTTATCATTTATAGCGTTAGGGTTTTTTTATATTTCTACTATTTCCAGAAATTCTCTTTTTTTTACTTCATTTCTTATGATTTTTGTGTTGTTGTAATCAAAAGAATGCTTTTTTGAGTTTTCGTGGGTTATTAAGGCAGTAGTATTTTTTTATCGTACTCTTCAATCTATTTTCTAGATACTAGGTAGTTTGACCAATATATACACCCGAACAGTCGTGGCAAGGGATTTGATAAATGACATTACTATTTTTGTTTTTAGGGGTCTTCGTTTTAAGTCTTGTATAATGTTTATCAAGTAAGTTAAAGCCTTTGTGGCACACTGTTATGTCCTGTTTTTCTAGAAGTTTTTTTAGCTGTTCTGATAAGCGTTGTAGAGGTAGTTTTTCTTAGTTGAATTGTTTGTTGTTTTTTTGTTAGTTTTTATTGAAGAGTTGTAAAAATTATGGATTCTTTTTTTGAAAATTTGGTCGACTCATTTTCTAGGGTTGTTATTTTTAAACAGATACAGAACGATTTATTCTAAATTATAACCAAAAATCAAGTGTGACATAGGTAGAAACTGGTAAAATATTGGTAGGAATTGAATATAATGGAACAAAATAACTGCGAATAAAAATATTTAAAAAGTCAGTATATATGTATTACTAATTGACTATGACTGAACTAAAATGGGTCACATTTCACTATTTCTAATAAAAGGAAACATTCAAACCGTTGGCGGCATGTCTTTTTAAAACTTTCAATTGAACTGTATTATAACAGTGGCGCAAACCGCTTTGACTTTGCTGGAGGTGCTATGTTTAGTTTACAATTTTCCTGCTATGTTGCCATCACAACGAGTACGCGATGACGTCGAGCCCAGCTCCATACAACGCTCTCGGTGAATTGTAGGCGCAGTACACTACACCCACGTGTCGTTCAGTTTGCGGTGGTTGTTCATTTTTATTTTCGCGGATTTCGCTGCAACCGGTGAGTTCCATTGCAGTTAACTTGACTGTTTTGTGTTATATTTATTTATGGTGTTGTTACAACATCAAATTCGAAGTTATTAAATGTGATTGTTCAAGACTGGAATAAATTAAAAGACATCTTTGAATTTATTATAAACAGTGACAAATCTGATGAAAAATCAATCCGCCTTGCGAAAGGATTTTTAGGTGAGATGAACGATTTTGAATTCATGTTTCTGGCATTACTGTTTAATGACATTTTCTCAATCACTGACATACTATTTGACGTTCTTCAAAAAAAAATTTTTTTTTAGAAATTCTATTACAGAAATAAATCATTACAAGCTTGCTAAGCTTTCACCTGAAGAAATTAGGGCTAAGTTATAGAACCCTTTTTTATGAAATATTGGACCATATTTTAATGGAAATGACACTAAGATTTCAAGACTGTGAAGAACTTATATTTTCATGTTTGGCAGGTTCTGCTAAATTTTCCGAATATATTTTAAATTTTCCGACTGGCTTGTTTGAATATTTGTTACAATTATATGGGGAAATATTTTCACAAAGTCAACGACTTAAAAATGAGCTTGGTCTTATTTTTGCCAATGAGAGTAATTGGAATATATCGCTGCAAAAGCAAGTGAAAAAAATTAATAAAAATAAATATATTTTTACCGAAGCATATAAATTATTTTCCCTTATTTTGATAATACCGTCGACAAATGCTTCAGTGGAAAGAAATTGTTCTTGCTTCAAATGTGTAAAAACTTATTTAAGAAATACAATATCTCAAGAAAGACTTACTTCTCTTGGCAATATTTCAATTCAAAAGGAATTTCTGGAGGAGATTAGGGCAACTCATCCATTTTATGAGGATGTTATAAATAAACTTGCTGCTATGAAGGATAGGAGAATTGATTTAGCATACAAAATTTAGGTAAGTCGTAAAAAAATATTCTACCCCCTCCAAATATAAAAAAATTCTGGAAAAAAAATTATTTCGATATTTTCTTGCTTCATTTGCACTTCGCTTACTTTTTCATCCCCAAGCCGCCACTGATAAAATATTTTTATTTTTATAATTCACATGTGCCGCCAGCTTAATATTTAGTATTACAACAAGATAAGAGTTTTATATAAAAGTTATAGTCAATTTATAGCAGTATTGAACAATTCATAAATCACATTTTATTATTACTATCATTAAATATAAAAAAAATTATCTTTAATAATATATTCATTATAAACAATTTTTCCACGGCACGTGTTTTACCTGACAATTAAAGAAATCTCGGTTTAAAAAAATATATTTTCAGTGGTTTCCGAGAGAACGATCCCGCTTATCTAACCTTAGGTTTGCAAATTTAATGTTATCTTTCAAATCCAATGTAAACATACTTATAGTGGTAAACTATAGAACACGAGAATAATATAATAATTAAGCAAGATTATGTAAATCATTAATTTCTTAATTTCACGTTAAACAGGCGGCGAAATAGTGACCCTCTAAATGTATGACCTAAAGAGACAGGCCAGATTACTTCTGCAGTTGCATGTTTTTAAACAATCATAATCTGTTAACGTTGGCAATTTTTCAATTAAAAAGTTTTTATACGAATCTTACTGAAACCGTGCCTCATGTCACGTAGTACATGAACGTTACAAAATATCGTACTACCCGTGACTGGGGATATCGCCAGTGGCAACACATTCGACTTTTTTTTGGGGAAAAATTGCGGCAATCGGGAGTGAAAATTTGCATAAAATATTTTTTCATCCCCTATATTATACGAGAGTAATGGGGAAAATTTTCTCCATAACTATGACGTAAAACACATTAATTCTGTATTAGGGGGAGGGTAATCTATTTTAGTCACAATACCTAAGATTCATTGGACCCCTTTTGTATCCTTCGTATACGGGTCTGCCTGTGCTATCAATTAGCGTTTTCCTATAAAATATCGCCTCCTTGAATGGGTACTCTGCCTGACAAGACAGTAAGACACTCACAGAATAATTGTTATAGTTTCTCCTTTTCTTGTTAGTGGCGGCTATTCAGGTGAAGTGCTACTTCACCAGGAAAAATAAACAAGCAAACATCTAACTATATTTATTATATATCTCCTAAAATTTTAGTTTTTACATTCATTTATTCACCTAATTGGTAAAAAATAAACTGTACATCTCGAATAAATATTTTACTTGACCATTGGCGGCATGTCTTTTTAAAACTTTCAATCGAACTTTATTATAACAACTATAATAGTGGCGCAAACCGCTTTGACTTTGCTGGAGGTGCTATATTTAGTTTACGATTTTCCTACTATGTTGCCATGACAACGCGTACGCGATGACGTCGAACCCCGTTCCATACAACGCTCTCGGTGAATTGCAGGCGCAGTAAACTACACCCACGTGTCATTCAGTTTGCGGTGGTTGTTTACTTTTATTTTCACGGATTTCGCTGCAACCGGTAAGTTCCTTTGCAGTTAACTTGACTGTTTTGTGTTATATTTATGGTGTTGTTACAACTTCAAATTCGAAGTTAGTAAATGTGATTGTTCAAGACTGGAATAAATTAAAAGACATCTTCGAATTTATTACAAACTGTGACAAATCTGATGAAACATCAATCCGCCTTGCGAAAGGATTTTTAGGTGAGATAAACGATTTTGAATTCGCGTTTCTGGCATTAGCGTTTGATACATTTTCTCAATCACGGATATACTATTTGACGTTCTTCAAAAAGAATCGCTTGACATTCATTTTTGCATATCCAATATAAAACGCTGTCGCGAGGCGCTCTGTAAAAAAAATGAACATTTTTTTAATACCATATTTGATAAAACAAATTCTGTTACAGAAATAAATCATTACAGAAATTAGGGATAAGTATAGAATTCTTTTTTATGAAATATTGGACCATATTTTAATGGAAATGACACTAAGATTTCAAGACTGTGAAAAACTTACATTTTCATGTTTGGCAGGTTCTGTTAAATTTTCCGAATATAGTTTAAATTTTCCGACTAGCCCGTTTGAAAATTTGTTACAGTTATATGGGGAAATATTTTCAAAAAGTCAACGACTTAAAAATGAGCTTGGTCTTATTTTTGCCAATGAGAGTAATTGGAATATATCGCCGCAAGTGAAAAAAATTAGTAAAACTAAATATATTTTTACCGAAGCATATAAATTGTTTTCCCTTATTTTGACAACACCGTCGAAAAATGCTTCAGTGGAAAGAAATTTTTCTTGCTTCAAATGTGTAAAAACTTATTTAAGAAATACAATATCTCAAGAAAGACTTACTTCTTTTGGCAATATTTCAATTCAAAAGGAATTTCTGGAGGAGATTAGGGCAACTCATCGATTTTATGAGGATGTTATAAATAAATTTGCTGCTATGAAGGATAGAAGAATTGATTTAGTATACAAAATTTAGGTAAGTCGTAAAAAATATTCTACCCCCTCTATATACAAAAAAATTCTGGAAAAAAATTATTGCGATATTTTCTTGCTTCATTTGCACTTCACTTACTTTTTCACCCGTGGGCCGCCACTGTTTCTTGTTAGTCACCTCTACAAAACAGTGTTCCTAAACTTCGTTTTGTAAAAGTGTTTTCTCAACTGACAGTATTCAGCCAGAACTCCTTTTACAAATCGCATTGTTTTATCCTTTCTGGAGACTTTAAGATCTTCTTGGCGAATTAGCATCTTGTGGTTTTATCCCACACCTTTTTGTTGCCTCTCCACTGTGAATATCCTTTAAACCAGCAAATAAAAACTCTATTTGTTCGAAACTAGAGGATAGTGATATTCCCATGCAGGCCTTGATTCTATATTATAGTTCTTCCGGGCCAGTAATGTTTGTCTACTATGTATGTAAATTCTGATAAGTCCGACGGACTCAAATCTGGTTTACATGGTGGATGGTTCAGCTCAAAGAAGTTACACCGCAGAGTATGGGAAGGATTTTCTTTGGCTGCTTTTTGAATGATGTTGTAAACTAGAACGTTCTTGGTCTATAGCAACAAGTATATTTTTTCTCGGCTGATGATTAGATGCGAACGTTTTTGGTAGCGGAAAAATAGACATCGGATATAGTATTTTGCTCCCTGATAATTCCAGTGGCGTAGCGTGGATTATTATTATGTTGTGAAAACTGATTGAAGATCCACGAATTTGGATTTCTACGTCATTGGCGGATGGTATTATTAATTTGCAATGTATACTGACCAAAATCATTACTCTTTCTGGTTAACCGCTTATAATTAATTTTGAATTCTTAGGAATGCCGCACAAATATGTCACTTCCTTGTTTTTTCCAAGAGTAAATTGGGCGACAGTTGTCTTTCTATTTCCTTCCTTTTTTAGTTTTTTACATTTCAACGTCTCTAGGAACCAGAAGTGTTTTCTCAATTTCGTCGGTCTGTCTGTCTGTCCGTCTGTCTGTCTGTTCGCGGTATAAAGAAAAAATAACGTCAAATATGGTTAAAAATTAATGGGTATGACATGAGGTCTAACAAAATTTTGAAAAATCTGTATAAAAATCTTCTCACAATATGACATGTATCCAGAACAACAGCTTTACATATCTTTGCAAAAACTTAAGCTTTATCAAATTCAATGTTTCGATGGTAGACTAGGGACAGCTGTTGTTGAAATTACTCCAGGATGTCATTTAGTAGCTAAATGTGTTATCTTTCACTATTCCAGAAAAAAAAAATTTACCTATTTATTTGAATTACAAACAATGGATAAAAATAGTTTTAATTTAAAATAAGAATGTACAGCAAATCTTCGGAATCATCAGAGTTTATCTCTAACCGACCCCAATGCGGCCATGTTGTTAAATTACAGTCTAACAAATATCAAATAAAAAGTCTAATAATCCAGCGTTTACAGCGCATCGAGCATAATGTTGGGCTAGCCTACGATCTTATGCGAAAACTCCCGAATATTTTTTGAATTTCCACATCTGCCATCGCTTCTCATGTACTTGACAGCTTTTAACACCGCCAATGCGATACGTCACACGTGTTGTCATGCTAGAACTAAAACAACAGCAAAATTGAAATGTTATTACCTCAAACTAAAGCACAATATACTAAGAATATTGTATCTGCTTAGTTTGAATACAAATGTTTCACAAAATTAATTTAAATACTTGTTGATCCAAGTAGGAATAATTAAAGTTACTTTGTTTTCTGCTAAAAAACTTAAAATATAAAAATATGTTCCTTGAGATTAGCCCGTCTCAAATTGGAATTACTATCCGACGTTTCGCCTTCGATTGCACGAGGCATCCTCAAGGATCTTTACTCCACGAAATCTGAACACTCATTCAGTGTTTTGATATTGTTTGCTTTAATCTACGATGGCTAGTGCGTAAAACTTTCCAAACTAAAATCCATATAAGGATATCGTTATTCTTCTAAATGTCAGAATATAATAATTAATTTTATTATACATTGCATTACTGTATTTTGTGCCGTAGCGCTCACATATTAAACTATTATTATAATTGTTATCAATAATTAATTACCTACTTATCTGACATTGAAGTGATTTTTATTTATTTCAACAATATAATTTAAAATATTTCAAATTCGCTTTACTTAATTCTTAAATCGGAACACTGATAGTGAATCTTTGAAGCAATTAATTTATTTAAAAAAAAAACGTTTCGTAAAAGATTGCTTATCTGACCTTAAGAAATTCAATGCCAGAACAGAAAATCTATCAGCTGTCTAAAATTTCGTATACCTCTAGTCTGTTTTGCGATCTTTTTGTTACGCTACTGATTTGGTTTGACTAAGTGACAATTTTCTTTATGAAATATTTGAACATTCATTTAAGGTAAAAGCTGGTTAGTTGATTCACAACTCCAGCGTTAACCCCTTACACCTTGCAGTGATTATTAGCATTGAATAAGATCTGTGTTTGCATAAGTTTATAGTGTTTTTGGTTACTGATAGCATTTTTTTAAATATTAAGATATTTGGTGAGTTCACATATTGTTTTAAATTATTTTTCTTTAGCCTTATATATAGTAACGATATTTTTATCAGTTTAATGCAAATTGATGTACCGGAACTTCCCCGAGATTGGAAAGGAAAATGTAGGACATTTGATAGGATTTTTACAGTTCGTTCTCATGTGTTCATACACATTAGATTTTAGATTTAACCATTAGCTTCTTCAAAGAATTTAATTATAGTAAAAACGTTTTTTTGCAATTCATATAGCATACGTTTTATTTATGAAATTATCGAAACGTTTCCCACTGCTCGATGAAAATTTATAATAAACTAAATTTTTTTTAGTTTTTACGACTATACCATAACATAGATTTTATATGTGCATATATATATATAAACATATATATATATATATATATATATATATATATATATATATATATATATATATTTTATATATATTTTTTTTTTTTTTTATTTTCTTGGGATTTTCTTAGGGTCCTTGTAAAAGTAAGATCTGTTTATGTTCTTATTCACATATTTATTAACGTTTCGGTCTATTTTGACCTTCTTCAGAATATATTGAAGTTAGAAACTAAAAAAAAATTTAACTGCTAAATCATGTTCTGTATTGTACAATTTTTTACTTTCACTTACCTAGGAACAATCATCTAGCAAAATGCATTGCTTTAGTCATAAACTATAATTTTCTGGACAATTTATCATAAAACACGAATTAGTTTTAGTCATTACACGTAAGTACATTTAACATGACGTTTAGTATGACAAAAAGAGTAAACATATATGGGACAGAGAAATTTTCAGACAGAATGTCGATGTGAGATTATTATTGTTATTGCTATGGGTGACTTCTTCTGTAAAATTTTTTTAAGATTTGATTAGATTATAAGGTATATACTACACAAAACTGGAATTCCTTTTAAATATTATTATTTTAGGATGTTGTAATATATTTTACCAAGATGTTTTATTTCGGTTTTTGAGTTTATAGCGTTCGGGTTATTTTTAATTTCAATCATTTCCAAAAAGTCTTCTTTTTTCTTAATATCTTAGTGTTTTCATAGTTAAAAGTATGATTTTTTTCTTGACAGTGGTCAGTAAGAGCCGTCTTATTTTTTTTGTCATATTTGTGGCTGTTAAATCTATTTTTCAAATATTGACTGGTTTGACCGATGTACACGCCATTGCAATCTTGACATGGGATTTCGTAAACTGTAAAAATTATTTTTTAATAGTTGATATCCTTTATGTGCGATTGTAATGTTATGCTTGAATATATTTTTTAACTTTTCTTATAGACCCTTAACATATGGCAAGGAAAGACACTTATTTTTTTGTTTTTGGTGTTCCGAGGGATTGGTTTTTTGTAGTTGATTGTAAAAAATATGAATACGTTTTTTGAAAATGGTGTTAATTAGACGATCACGATAGTTGTTTAATTTAAGTGCATCTTTTGCTTTTTTATAGTATTTTGTCTAAATTCTCCATCATCATCCACGTATCTGTAGAAGAATGGTATTTGGCAACTTACGTTGCCTAATACAGATTCTTCGAGGTCTTCCAAAACTAGCTGAGCAACTACGCTAGATATTGATGCACCCATTGCACATCCTTCTATTTGTTTATAAAAAGTCTCATTATACACAAAATATGTTGAATTTAAAGTCAATTCTACAGCTTCTAAGAAATCATTCAAAGGTATATCAATATAAGTTTTAAGTTTATTCCACTTTTTTGTAATATTTCCTTTGCCAGTTGTACAGGTATGTTAGATATAATTATCTGGCAAAACAACATTTTTTATTTTTTTTTTAAATCTATAGAATCTTTGATATAATAATTATTTTGATTTATAATTTTTTGAATTATGTTTTTAAGAAATTTTGAAAGGTTTTCTAAAGGTGATTGTATACATGACACGATGGGCCTAAGAGGAATATCTTGTTTATGGAGTTTTGGTAAACCATAAATTCTTGGGAGTTGTGCGTTTTGAATTTTAAGTTGTTTTGCTGTTTGTGGAGAAATATACATTTTGTTTTCCCAGCGTGATATTAATTCGTTGTTCTTTTTTGATAGATGTTTGTAGGGTCGTTTTTAAGTTGTTTATAAGTGTTGTTGTCTTGCAGTAAAAGTTTTATTTTTTTGTCGTATTCATCTTCTAGCATTATTAAGGTTTTGTCTTACATATATATATATATATATATATATATATATATATATATATATATATATATTAGTTTTATTTTTCTTGGTTTACGGTCAGTGGTTTACTTAAAAATAATTAAAAAATTACTTTTTTGTTTTAGAAACATACATATATTGTAGTCTGATGACGTTTCAACCAGTTTTGGTCTTTTTCAAATCTAAAATTATATGAAAAATTGTTGGCACGACAATAATAAAATACGTCAAAAAACAATCATCTTACGAACAATAACGAAGCAACAGCTATGACGATCACATGTATTAAAATTTTATTTTCTCGATTAAGAAAATGTTAACAGGACACATTTTGCACATTGATATCAAGGACTAACACATGAACTGTGGAGTATCAATTATTGCAATATAGATGTATATATTTTGCTAAGATTGTTTACATCTTTTCAGGGTCATTCACACAGTTTTTGTTTTTGTGGATTAAAGCCATTTCGTAAAATTCCCTTTTTTTAACTGACACTCGGTTTTTAAGATTTTAGTTTCAGAGTAATTAGAACTGTGGTTTTTCGACTTTTCATGGTTGGTTAATGCCGTTGAGTTTTTTTTTGTCGTATTTATGGCTTTTTATACGGTTTTCCAAATATTGACTTGTTTGGCCGATGTAAACCCCTTCAAAATTACAACAAGGAATTTCATAAACTACATTGCTCCTTTTGTTTTTTGGAGTCTTCGCGTTCAGTTTACTAAAATTATTCGATAGTAGATTAACGGTTTTATGACAAATTTGGATGTTATATTTTTTAAAGAATGTTTGAAATTGTTGGGATAATCCATTTATAAAGGGGAGGGAAATGTACTTTGTACGTGCTGAAGTAGGTTTTTTAGTGCAAATTAAAGATGCTTGTGAGTTCTGCTTTTAAATATTTTATTAATTAATTCTAATGGATATTGATTTAAAATCAATGCTTCTTTTGCCTTTTTCATAGCATTTTCTCTGTATTTAGCATCAGAAAGCTGAATTGCCCTGTCCGCCAATCCTATTATTACAGATCTTTTTTGCGATGTTGGGTGATTAGACTTGAAATTTATGTATCTAGAAGACCATGTCGGCTTCGTATACCATTCTGTTTTTATATTTTCTCCTATATGGTGTAGTGTTAGGTCGAGAAAATTAATTTGGTTTTTTTGTTCTGTTTCGATTGTAAATTGTAAACCTTGGTGGTATTGGTTAAAATATTTTAGGATATTGTTAGATTGGTCCGATGGAATAGCAGTGATACAATCGTCGACGTAACGAAAAAAGAGTGGAGTTTCGAATCCTACTCTGCTTAACACATCCTCTTCTAGATCCTCCATCACCATCTGCGCAACTACACTCGAAATTGACGATCCCATAGCGCAACCCATATCATATATATACATATATATATATATACATATATATATATATATATATATATATATATATATATATATATATATATATATATATATATATATATATATATATATATATATATATATATATATATATATATATATATATATATATATATATATATATATATATATATATATATATATATATATATATATATATATATATATATATATATATATATATATATACAGCGTGTCCTGAAAATTTCTTAACAAATAGAAACTTTTTCGTTTTATGAAAAATGTTACTCTTCATAAAAAGTTCTGCTTCCTCCGAAAATATTTTTGGAATTATAAATCTTAAAAAATATTGTTCAAGGTTGCCAAAAACTTAGAAAATCTAAAATTTCCTGAAAAGAAAACTACCCATAAGTTTAGTTTTAGAGCACAATGCCATAAGACAATTATTCTGAGTATTCCGAGGTGTGATAAAATACTAAATTTCATAAAGAAATTGGGTAGTAGTACTTTTCTAGTAAGAGAAAATGTAATATTTTGCCCTTACGCTAATTACTAAAACAACTAGGCTGAAAAAAATTGAACACGCTCTTGTTACGGAAACATAATCTTGCATTATACTGACAGGAGATAATTGAAGTGTTTGGATATCTTAGTAAATTGAATATGTTTCTGTTATTTTCATCATGGTAGTTAAAAACCTGCCCATAATGCTCGAATTTGTATAAATTATTTAAATGACAGGTTTGGGGACCAATGGAACTGTAAGGTGGCCAGCACGTTCGCCTGATTTGATACTTGTAGATTTTTTCTTCTGGGGTCATATCAAAGAAAAAGTATATTTAACTCAACTTTAAAATTTGAACATTTCAAGAAATCGAATTATCGAAAAACGACGTGGGCCGTTGGCTTTTTGATATAGGATTATGATTTTTGGCAGGAACATTAACAATAGTATGGGTTAACTTTCGACGTGAACAAAATTTCTTGTTTCTGGCGTTGTACAGGGGGTCCTAGATAAGTAGGAGAAATTAAAAAAATTAAAAATAAAAAAATTAAAAACATCATATCTTCATTTTTTTAAATGGAATGTATAGTATTTTAATATTTTAGACTATTCGTGACCTAAAACCCTATCTTTCGTTATAAATATGTCCTATACCTATTTGTCATAGTTTTCGAGATTTTGACATTTTTGTATTTATTATTTGGTTTTCAATGGCAATCGCCTTAGAATTTGCTTTATTATCGAATTTTTTAATTATAATACACTACAAGTGACGCAAAATTAAAAATTCAGCTCATAATATTGTGCTAAGAATCGCGACCTAAAGACTTAGAACAGATATTTTACCAACTATTCTATTAATTTTACATACCTATATTTAGAAGGAAAATAAAAAAGTAAAGTTGCTGACCCAAAATGCTAGTCGCTCGTGCCAATGCGGATTATATATGGATGATTAAATCAGTAATTAAACAAGTCGGCATATCCTGTTTATACATACGTATCAAAAATCGTCACAGTTGATATCGGATTTATTTCTTGTTTACCATTATCGAATAATTGAACATTTCAATGTCGGTTTGTTAACGATTATTAATTATTTTAATCGTGCTTGTAGTTTTATCTTCATACATTTATTACACGGTTCGTTGGTATGCACTGTTGATATATTTAGGAAAAAGGCATAGTTA
Source organism: Kuschelorhynchus macadamiae (assembly GCA_030620095.1). Taxonomy (NCBI): domain Eukaryota; kingdom Metazoa; phylum Arthropoda; class Insecta; order Coleoptera; family Curculionidae; genus Kuschelorhynchus; species Kuschelorhynchus macadamiae. Next base: position 1,334,364 of record JAUTXW010001340.1, on the reverse strand, counting down.
TAAAATGGAATTTGTTAAACGGATATCTTTCGTATAAGTAAATCACAGTGATACTATTTAGAACACACATCTCCCTACATCCTACATACATCGAAATTTATTTTGTGGCGGGTTTCCTGATGATGTAAGAATAAAGCTGAAGTCATTAGTTTGTTTCGGATGCTAAGTTTATGCTCTTCCACTCTTGCTGATATACGTCTGTTAGTTCGCCACACGTACAGGGTGTCCAATTTTGGTTGTAAATGCAAGGTATCTCCGTTATTTGCAAATATTTAGGGTTGAAATTTTCGCGACACCGTGCCACTTTTTTGTCAAACTCAAGCTGCCGTAATCGAATTTTCCATAGCCTGCCTCGTTTCGGAGATACAGGGCCAAATTGAAAAAGTTGCATTTTGGGACACCCCTTCTATCTCGGTTATCTTTTAACGTATCGAAAAGGTAAAAACTAGCTCTTATAGAATTTTTTACGTAGAATCCAGTGGCGTAGACAGATTTTTAATCGGGGCCGTCGTTTTTATGGTTATCTATACTTATTTTATTAAAAAAGGCTGCAATTTAGGTTTGTAATAATATCTATCTATATTTTTTTTCATTTGTCACTGCTTTGTCATAAAGTAAATGAAGTTTTGATGTTAATACTAATAGACGTGTTAAATTAGTCGCTCTGATTATTACTTTTTAACAAATGGCTGCAAATCAATTATTTGAAAACTTTGAGCAATATGATATGCTGACCTGTTTCATAGAGAGTCATGAAAATATAAACGCTGCTTCTGAGCTTTATTTCATTAAGTAATGTTTTATTTTCATAATTATTATATTTTTTAAAACTTAAACTTTTATTATATAGATATCCGGAAAGGAGGCAGCCAAATAAATTAATATTCTATAGGCTGAAATCGAATTTAATAAATTTTGGCTCTTTCAAAACGCCCAGATCAAAGAAATATTACAAAGAGAATCTTGAGGCTGATGAAATTAACGTCTTAGCAAGTGTAAATGTAACGCCTGTAACGTCCTGTAGAAAAATAGAGAATGAAGTGGGTGTAATCAAGTCTCGGGTTCAAACGATTTTAAAGAAACATAAGTATAAACCTTATAAAGTCAGAATTGTGCAAAATCTACATCCTGGAGATGCAGAACGACGTATTGATTTTTTCCAGTGGTATTTACAAAAAATTAATACTAAGCAAAATTTTGGAAGGGCGGTTATATAGTCCGACGAATCGTATATAAGTAGTGCTGGAATATTTAATAGGCACAATACGAGACACTGGTCACCTGAAAATCAACATTTGATATTTCCACGCGAGCAACAAGGAAGATTTGGCTTTAAAATCGCTTGTTTCGTACTAGAAACCAAAATAAAATTTCATATTTTTGAAGGAGGTCTCACTGCTAATCGCTACCTTGAAATATTACACAATATATTGCCAGAAATCATAGAAGATGTCCCTTTAACACATGTGAATCAAATATATTTCCAACAAGACGGAGCTCCAGCACATAACTCCCAAATTGTGAGGCGGTATTTAGAAGAGAACTTCCCCGAACGCTGGATTGGAACGCATGGACCTGTCCGATGGCCTCCTAGGTCGCCTGACCTGTATATGTTGGACTTATTTTTATGGAGTCACCTAAAAAATTTAATTTTTCATACCCGACATAACACAGTTCAAGACCTGCGTAAAACCACTGAGCAGGCATTTTTGCAAATACAAGCACGCAATGTAGTCATTTCAAATGCACTGGGTAAAATTGCAAGAGTGTGTGAGAGATGTCTAAGAGAAAATGGAAATCAGTTTGAGCAGTTCTTTTGAACATGGCTAATTACGAAAAATAGATATACTTAATATATTCTTAAAAACTTAAACTGTAGCCTTATTTTTTAAAATAAGTATAGATAACCATATATTTTTGAAAAGCTCATAATAAGACGAATAGGACTCCGTACAAATATACAGGGTGTCCCATATAAAAAAACGTGACTTTGGGTCATGTATCAAAAACGACGGCCCCGAGTAAAAATTTGTCCACGCCACTGGATTTTACGTAAAAAACTCTATAAGAGTCAGTTTTTTACCTTTTCGATACGCTAAAAGATAACCGAGATACGAGGGGTCTCCCAAAATGCAATTTTTTCAATTTGGCCTTGTATCCCCGAAACGAGGCGGGCTATGGAAAATCTGATTACGGCAGCTTGAGTTTAACAAAAGAGTGGCAAGGTGTCGCGGAAACCTCAACCCTAAATATTTGCAAATAACGGAGTTACCTTGCATTTACAACCAAAATTGGACACCCTGTACATCTTTTAACAGTCCTGGCCGCGAATGCTGTATACTCCGTGATTCTCCAGTTGATTGCGTTTCAGTGAATCCCACGGATCTGGATATTAGGGTATTGGCCACAGGCCACAGCTTTAATTTATCCTGGATGATGTGATCTTGCATTTAAATATCTGTCTGTATGTGTTGGTTTTCTATTCACGGTGTATTCGAAATGTTCACTAGTCTAAAAAATTATTTAGATATTAATTTAAGGCGAAAAATATTAAAGGTAAAACTAAATTCAGAAGAACGTAAATAAAATTTAAGTATTTATTTTTAACATTCACGTATTTCTTCAACAAACTACGGATGATTATGTTCTTACTTTTCGGCGTTGTTGATGTAAATAATGCATTTTTAAATGCCTGCCGCTCAGGAACGTAGACAGAAAATTCATTTTGGGAGGGCCAGTTGGGGGCACAAATAGTTCTAGAGGGGCCTATATACAGGGTCTGTCATTAGTGTCAAAGTAGCATACTTTCCTACTAAAAATTTTTTTTACATTAATGATGGATCCTGTAACAAATAATATGTGCCGGTAAAAAAAAATTAAAACGAATTTTCTATATTTATTTTAGGTTTTTGACTTAAATAACAAATTTTATACAAAGGTAACTTAGTTAAACACATCTGAAGAAACATGTTAAACACAGATTTCCCATCACTAGATTTGGATCTCTTCTCATAATTCGATCGATCGGTGGCGGCATCACGTCGGTATGCGGAAATTCAATTGTTCAGAGGTCGCGCGGCGAATATTCTAAGTCGATATTGTTTCGGACGTTTTTAATCGATGAAAACTGATTTATATACTGTTTTTTGTAATATATATTTTTTATTTTTATGATCCATGTGTGAGTTGGAAATATACAGGAAATAAAATGTTTGTACTGAATAGTGCAAAAAAGTAAACAACTAAAAAGTGCTTACGAACTTAATTTTGCAAAAATAACCAATTTCAAGGTGGTCTATGTTTGAGTTGTGAATGTAGATGAAATAAAATGTCGGTAGTGCAAAAAATTAAACAACTAAAGAGTGCTAACGCACTTAATTTTGAGCAAATAACCGAATTCAAGGTAAGTGGTCGCAATTTGCCAGAACTTAGTATACGACAAACTAGTAAAAACAAAAATAAAGAGGTTCATCGAAACTTTCGCAAAATTATGTATGATTTAGCTAACTGGACATGTGGTTGTGAAGTCTCTAACTCATTTTACTGTTATGTTTGTTTTGTTGTTTTCTAATGATTCGTCAGACTCGTTATGGTGCAAAACCTGTGTTAAAGACTTAAAACACTTAAAAGAAAAAATAAAAAAACATAAACTATGCTACGGTCGGAAGTGTTGATATTCGAACTCAGCTAGACACAGCTTATAGAAAATCCCTTAGAGATTTTAATGAAAATGTATCCAAAAATCGTTATATTTTAAACAAAATTATAGATTGTATAAAATTTTGTGGGGCAGTCGAGCTGGCACCACGTGGCCATGATGGAACGGCTTTGTCTATTGAGGAGTTGGGCCATCCGCCAACAAGCCAATCCGCTTTAGCAATGTTAAGTATAGAGAAATCGTTTATAAAAGGAATGTGCGTGCAATTTTAACGAACGTGTCATTCAGCATTTTTCTAATTCTAAAGAACGAAGAGTAGACCTGAACTTCAAGAGAATTTAAAACTCAATTTAATGATAAGATATTTATTTTTATTTTAAGTTTGCCTATTTTTAAATTTGTTATTAACCTCCCAATATAATTCACCACGAGCCGCCACTGGTAGTAAACAAATTTTCCATATAGCTCAAATAGTGTATCATTCCCTTGACCTCTGTCTCGACTTTAAATAATTCAATGGGAAATTCCAGGCGGTATAGTGATCAACTATTGATCTAATAACAAATTGCAAGTGATAATTATCTATAAACTGATACTAACAAGAAGCTAATTTAATTTACTGGCCGGTATTTATCAAATAATTTAGACTTGCACGTGGAATGTGAATAAATCCCAAATTTGGAATTGGTTAGAAGGCAAATTCACAAACATACTAATTTACGAGAATTTTATGACAACATGAAAGCTAATTGATATGTAATCATTATGTAACAGTAGAGTTTGTAATTTAGTCGATGATTCAACCTTGATTGTTAACAGGAAAGGAATTCCATTTAAACAGTGAATTTTTGGAATCTTGAGTCTGGGGTTTAGACCGTGTCAAATTGGAATTGCTTTCCGACGTTTCTCCTGCTATTGTACTAAGCATCCGTATTCACTAAACAGGTTTTAATTTAGACTGTGTCTAACTTGACAGTCATAGGTTTAAGATGACATGTTTAACAATTGAACAGATATTTTTTATAAATGTCACAATTCCAAAATGACAGTGACAGAAGCGAAATATAAGTGGCGAACAAAGAGTTTTAAGTACCATGGCAACTAGACCTGGTCTAACTCTTAAACCTTTTTACTGAATACGGGGTAAATGAGCTCCAGAATGAAGAGTTCAGGTATTTATGCTCACCGTAGGGGGTGACCCTTAATATAATTTTTTTACTAACTTGAAAAATATTGGTACTCCTGCCCTGTAGACATAGGTTCAGATCATTTAGATAGGCAAAAATGTCTGAATGAAAGGTATGCTGTCATGCATATCCATGAAAAATTAATAAGTCTTTCCGCTAATTCAAATTTATTTTTATTTAAAAAATGACGCACTTCATCATGTAATTAAAAAAAAACGACTCAAAATTTTACCGCGTGATAGCCATCGCACTTCTGTGTGTAAATGCTGAATGTGATCACTACCGGTTTCTTCACAGATTGCTCGAAAAATCTGAGCATTTAGTGGTCTAGCTTTGATAAAATTAATAATTTTGACAATGTCGTCTAATGGTGATTTTAAGGATGAGAGCATTCTCTTGCACGCTAGGGCTTCCCGATCGATACAGCAATGAGTCCACATTTCACAAGGAGCGACTGCTTTCACACGTTACTACAAGTCCCGTTAACCTCCCACACATTGCACGTGCTCTGTCTGTACTTAATCCAACACATTTCAGCCATGGTATCTTATTTTCGGTAAAAAAATCATTAAGAGTGTTAAATACCGATTCGGCCGTAGTACGCATAAGCTCTCTTAAGATCAAGACATCTTCATGTATTTCGCCTTCCCAGGCATAACCAACAAAAACTAATAAGTCTGCTTTGTTTGTAATGCCTGTGCTTTCGTCCAACTGTAGTGAAAACATTTTACAAACCTGGAGTCTTGATATTAATGTCTGTTCTATTATTATTCAAAGACAAATCGGTAATTCTGCATTTTATAGTGTTGTTTGAAAGAGGTATTCTTTGCAGTTGTTTTGTCGCAGTTTCACTAATCATATTCTTACACATAATTAGCGCAGCAGGAAGGAGTACCTCCTCAGCTAGAGTATGAGGCTTACCACATTTGGCAATTAGTTCCTCTATTTAAAAGGAAGCGAGAGTTGCACTTTCATTTCCAAAAACAACTTTACTTATTGTTCTTTGACTTTTCTTCAGCTGTCCTAGCTTCATTCGGAATAAATCAATTGATTTGTTGACCGATTCGGGATGTTTCGGCATTAAGTGACGTCTAAGTTTCGCTGGTTTCATGCTTTCGTTCGAATGAACATCGAAACATAAAACACATTGTGGCTTTGGCTCCTCGCCGACACTCGTTTCAGTAAACCCAATTTGCAAATAATCCTCATTATACCTGCGTCTTTTCACATCAGATTTAACAGTACTTTTTACCGATGGTAACCTTCAGTGGTCGAATTCTGAGATGTACTTGCCTGTTAGTCCATAACTAACGACTCATTACTAGCGCCACAACTTTCATTACGTGATGTTTTACAAGAACCACTTTTTAACCAACGAACCATAATCAAAACACCAAAACTAATAAATTACTTGAAAGCGCTCATAACTTACTTATTAGTAAGTATTACAATACTTCTCAAACTACTAAAAATAAACAGTATTTAATAATATCAAGAAACCGTTCACGTTTACGTGCCGCGCACATGGAGTGTTCAGACTGTGATTCAGCGCCGCGAAAAGCGCGATTGCCAAGTCTAATCGAAAATATACAAGTCGTAAGAAAAAATTCCGAAAAAGTTAAAAATTATTTTTTTTAATAGCCATTGTGGTCTCGGCGGACCTCCGAAAAAATGACGGCGGACCCCTAGGGGTCCGCGGACTACAATTTAGGAACCACTGGCCTAGAGTGTGATTCGTTTTATAGGCTATTTAAGTATTATTTTTCAGAAAATACTTTGTTTTTTTCCTGTGTATCGGATTCGTTAATTGCTTTTCTGTACTGTTTCTTATTGAGTATTTTGTCTATTAAATTGGGATTATAGCCATTATTTACTGCAATCTGTTTAATAACATTTAATTCTAAGTTGTAGTTATCTGGGGATAGGGGTATATATATGTATATATATATATATATATATATATATATATATATATATATATATATATATATATATATATATATATATATATATATATATATATATATATATATATATATATATATATATATATATATATATATATATATATATATATATATTGTTATTTGTTTTTTTTTATTTTTTATTTAATTTATTTATACATACACTGTCTAACAGGACTACGTCCCAGTTACAAAAGAGGTACAAAACAGCAATTACATATATAAAAATAGTTTTAGCAAAATTAAATACTTAAATAATAGGAAGAAACAAAATACAATTTAAACAATAAACATCAACAGTATACAAATGCAAAAAAAAAACAGGAAATATAAAAATAAGAACAAAAAGCTAGTGGTAAAAATGTCTTTTGATCGTGCCCAGGTTACAATTAAAAATTTCATATGAATTTTTTTGGTTATTATAGTTACTACACATTCGGTTAATTGGTGAAAACTTGTAAATGTTTGTCCTACAAGGTGGTAAATAAAAAGTATCAGAGCTACGAAAGTTTAGCGTAGGAACGCGAAAATTTAATAGTTCTTCGGAAATAATTCTGTTGTTAATAAGTTTATGGAGAAATAGCCGGGAAGAACATACACGTCTCTCGTCAAGGCTGATAAGCGAAAACCGATGCAGCAACTAATCGTGGGGAAAACCTCTAATTGGGTAAGCTCTATCAGCTCTAAACCACAATGCTTTGGCAAATCTCCTCTGTACAAACTCGATACAGTCTATATGGACTTTATAAAAAGGACACCAACTTATTGACGCATATTCCAGTTTAGACCTTACTAAAGAGAAATACAACGTTTTTAAGGCAAAATAGTTTGAACGTCGCGAGTCGTTCGTAGAATAAATCCAAGAAGCTTAAGGCTGTTTGATACTAAGTCAGTCATGTGGGGTACAAAGGAAAGTGTTTATCAAAAACAACACCCAAGTCTTCAAAAACATCCGGACGAGTACGTACACCATTGATAATAAATTTAATAAACATTGCATTTAGACACGTTTAAATCCAGACGAATCACAATACACCAATCATGCAAAATGTCAAGGTTTCGCTGTAACTCAAGGCAATCATTTACAGAGGATATATTCGAGAAAATTTTTAGATCGTCTGCATAAAGCAGACAGTGGGCCGAAAGATTGTCAACAATATCGTTGATAAATAGAGTGAACAAGAGCGGACCAAGTATAGATCCTTGGGGAACTCCTGATGTGGCCAAATATTCGCTCGACTTGGCCCCACCATAAGCTACGAACTGTTTTCTATTTTGTAGATATGAGGTAAAAAATAATATCAAATTGTCGGAGAATCCAAAATGTTGTAGTTTTTGCAGCAGAATCGTGTGGTCAAGTCGATCAAATGCTTTGGAAAAAGCAGTGTATATGACATCCGTTTGTCTACGTTGATCTATTCCCTCAGCCAGAAACTGAGTAATACAAACCAAGTTAGTAGTTGTCGAGCGTCCCTTCACAAAGCCGTGCTGCGCAGGTGAAATTAGATTTTTAAGTTTGCACCAGATATTATCATGGAGTATTTCAAAAACTTTGAAAAAATTAGCGATGATAGAGATGTGTCTAAAATTGGTAATGTCCAGTTTGTCACCTTTTTTATAGACCGGACACACCTTTGAACACTTCCAAATATCTGGCATTGAACCATTTGTTAGACACTTATTAAAAATTATTGAGAGAGGACAAGAAAAAATACCTGCACAATCTCGGACAATGAAAGCTGGAACATCGTCTGGACCAGTAGTCAGCTTGGGCTTTATTCGCATTATTGCACTCGCGTCCGAATAGACTGAAGGGTTGATGACTGCAACGCTTCCTTTTATACCCCCACCCGGGGCCGAAAGTTATATCTACGTGGCCGTTGGTCGTTGTTTATGTTTTCCGGATGGTGCTGTTGTTGCGCTAATTGCGCTTGGGTTTTTGCGATTTTAGATTTATCGATTATTGTCTTCCATACTGTTGGTAGTTCTAATGATTCGTCTCTTATTATTCAAATCACCTTGTTTTTCAATTTCTATGGCTTCTCGGATTATTCTGGTTTTATAATGTTCTATATTGGCAATCTTCCTACACCCATCGAAATTTATTTTATGACCGGTTTCCTGATGATGTAGGAATAAAGCTGAGGTGGTTTGTTTGTTTCTGATGCTGAGTTTATGCTCTTCCACTCTTGCTGATATTCGCCTGTTAGTCTGCCCAACGTACAATTTTTCACAGTCCTGGCACGGAATGCTGTATACTCCGGTGATTTTCCAGTTTGATTTTATCTTTTGGGTTGCCAAGTAGTTTACCTATATTTATATATATATATATATATATATATATATATATATATTATTAAACATTAATATCTCATAAACCGGTAAATTTAGCTATATCACTTCAATATAATTTTTTTTCTAGAATTTTATGAAGAATCCGAAAATGAATAAAAAATGTAAGTTCTTATTTAAAAAATTGCATTTGGACCACGCCCAGCATTTTTGACCGACCCTGTATAATAACAGTTACTGTAAAAATATATATTGTTGAAATTTGAAACACTTTTGTATTTTAATTTTTTCAGCTAATCCTAATAGTTTAAGAAATAAATGGGGGGGCCACTTGGTCGACTCACCCTGTATATATATATATATATATATATATATATATATATATATATATATATATATATATATATATATATATATACAGTGTGTCCGAAATTGGTTATGACAGTATTGGGATCTCGGAAACCGTGATAGTTACAAAAACGTTTAAATAGAGAAAGTTTTAGACAATTATGTTTGTAATTTAACGCCATTTTGCTCGCGATTCTATCTTTTTTAGTTTTTGAGATATTTTGAAAAAAACAAAAAACTACATTTTCGAAAAAGTCCTATAATTTATTTATTTATGAAAATTTTCAAAATCTGTAAGAACATTATTAAGGCAACTTTTTACGTAGAGTGCACCTATTAAGTCAGATTTTACATACAACGTTTCGATTTTCTAGAATCATCATCAATTTTGTTTTTTCTTATGGCCGCTGTGTTCGATTTTAACAGTTTTGAAAAGAGTATTTCTTTAGCTTTTCAACGCTGTATCACACTTTGTAATTAGGTTATTATTAAAGGTGCAAAAAGTGCGTAGAGGAAATATTTAAACGTTTTTTGGAATTATCAAAGTAAAAAGTTAAAAATTAATAGTGTTAAATAGCAATATATTGTAATTTAACATCCAGTTCTACAAAAAATCAGTAAAAACTACTTAATAACATAATTGATTGGTGCACAATGTTCACACATGTTCAAACTACCACCCGCATATAACACTAACATCTTTGCCCAAATAGGCTTTGCGTTTGAAATAAGACTGTTTAAACATTTTTTCGAATTATCGATATAAATTAAAATTTAATAGTTTCAAATAGCAATATTTTTAAATTGGACATTAAATTCTGCATAAAATCAGTAAGTTCTACTCAGTAACATTAATACTATGTGCACTGCACATAATGTACCCCGAAGAACGACTGTCGACAGAACTTCTTTTCAAGCGCTACACTGATTAGAAGCTTGCTAGGGTTAGCCAATTTTAAGAATCGCAACAGAAAGTATGCAAGTATGACAAGGAATGGAATAGGCAAATATTAGAATATTTTAATGAAAATCTGGTTTTTTCCATAAGAAGAATTGAAACAGAACTTCACATTCTGAAGTCAACCGTTCATGGCGATTTAAAAGTACTAACCTTACAAGAATTAACAGAAAATCAGTATGAACTACCTACTCAATAAAATTAATAAAAAAATGCTACATAATACTAGGATTAAAAATGTTGACCGTTTTTTTCTATGCAGTGTCCGCATTTACTTTCAACTGTTCTGATTACCCGTTGAATGGTATTTCTATTTATATTTTCTAGAATATTTCGGGTTCGCTGCTCAAGAACTTGCCTATTTTCTGGGGGGTCAAATTCGTATATTTCATTTTTCGCACATCCCCATAAATAAAAATCCAACGGCGTGATATCCGGGGATCTAGCTGGCCAGCGGACAGAACCACTGTTGGATATTACGTTTTCACCAAAAGTTGTTGTTAAAAAGGTTTGTACATCCCTGATGTTATGTGCAGTACAACCGTCTTGCTGAAACCACAAACTATTAAACGGATCATCTGGCACAGCTTCTCGAATGGCAGGAACTATTTGATTCTGTAACATGGCAAGGTATCTTGGGCCTGTCAGTGTCTGATCAAAAATAAAGGGACCAATGAGACGATTTCCTAAAAAGTAATGGAAAATATTGAATTATAAGCAATTCAATTAGACTATGTTTATCTTACCAAGCATCCCGCACCACACATTAAAACCAAATCGCTCTTGCAGCCTGCGTGGATCGCGTAGTTGCGGATTTTCAATAGCCCAATAATGGTGATTTTTTTTTATTAAAAATGCCACAGTTTGTAAAATGAGTCTCATCTGACCAAATGACTTTATTGCAAAAAGCGGGATTTTCTCGACATCTATTGATATACCAATTACAAAAAACAATTCTTCTTTCGAAATCACCTGCTTGAAGTCCTTGCACAATTGTTGGCTTGTAAGGACGATATTTAGTTACTTTTAAGACGCCGTAAACGGTAGATTTTGGAATTTGAAGTTCTGTTTCGCTTCTTCTTGTAGACGAAGTCGGATTTTCATTAAAATATTCTAGGATTTGCCTATTGCGTTGCTCGTTGTCTTTTGCATATTTCTTTGTGCGAATCTTATTAAAACTGCCAAACTTAAGCAAGTTTCTAACCAGCGTTTGAAAATAAGTTCTGCCAGGCTGCCGTCTTTCGGGGTACGTGTCAAAATACACATCCATGGCCCTGTTTGCATTTCTTTCATTTTTAATATAACACACTAACATATCAAACATTTCTTCATTAGAAAAGTCTAACGCCATTGTAATCCTTATTAAAACAGCGATGAATGTTAAATAAAACTTAAACGTTGCATTTTTGACAGATTAAAAGCATTCTATTATTTCAAAACCAAAGCCTACTTGAGCAAAGATGTTAGTGTTATCTGCGGCTGGTCATTTGAACATTTGTGTACATTGTGCAATGTTATTGAGTAGTTTTTACTAATTTTTTGTAGAACTGGATGTTGAATTACATATTGCCTTTTAACACTATTAATTTTTAATTTTTTACTTTGATAATTCCAAAAAACGTTTAAATATTTTCTCTACGCACTTTTTGCACCTTTAGTAATAACCTAATTACAAAGTGTGATACACCGTTGAAAAGCTAAAGAAATACTCTTTTCAAAACTGTTAAAATCGAACACAGCGGCCATAAGAAAAAACAAAATTGATGATGGTTCTAGAAAATCGAAACGTCGTATGTAAAATCTGACTTAATAGGTGCACTCCACGTAAAAAGTTGCCTTAATAATGTTCTTACAGATTTTGAAAATTTTCATAAATAAATAAATTATAGGACTTTTTCGAAAATGCAGTTTTTTGGTTTTTTCAAAATATCTCAAAAACTAAAAAAGATAGAATCGCGAGCAAAACGGCGTTAAATTACAAACATAATTGTCTAAAACTTTCTCCATTTAAACGTTTTTGTAACTATCACGGTTTCCGAGATCCCAATACTGTCATAACCAATTTCGGACACACTGTATATATATATATATATATATATATATATATATATATATATATATATATATATATATTATAACCAAGTAAAGGTGATTTACAGTTTTCTTTCTTTTGCAGTCGGAATGTGGTGGACAATGTTGCCATTGGCTGCGTTAGCTGCGGTGGTTTCTGGGATTCCCTGTGAGGAAGCGCGATTGAAGTGCGCCTACAGAGAGGGCTGTGGTACCGCCCTGCAAAATTATCTCGTAGGTTGTTCTGCAGTACTGCAAAGTCCTGAAGCCGACTACTGTCCACAGATTTGCGAATATTCCTTGATCGCTCTTGTATCGACCGAAGAGGGAAAAGCTTTGATGGAAGTAAGTAACTTCATTAAACTTATTGTCGGTTGCTAAAAAAAAATCAAACTTTGATACTTTTTCAAAAACCAAATATCTTTGGGCTAGATAGAACAAATCGAATGCGTATCAAGATATTTAATTTTTTTTGTATTTTTGCAGTTTATTCATTGTTGAACTACGAAACTTACCTGGAGTTTTTTTTTGTGTTTGTTGACAGTTTGGTAATATATACAGGGTAAAACAGTGTATCAAATTTTGCGTGAAACTTTTCGATACGCTTTCAGTGTATTATGACAAAATTTCTCAAATTTTCTTATTATATTATGTAATTTATGCAGTCCTAGCAGAGGTTGAAATAAACAAAAAATTAAAGCAGACCTAACTTGTATCACCCTGTATGATATAACCTCTACAAGTTTTTTAAAGAAATGTCGTTAGAATAAATCAGAAGCCTTTCGCAAGCCGTATCTTTTACCTAGTATACAAACAAGTTTGAAACAAAGGAATACCGCGCCACTTCAGTCAATTAATCTTTTGTCGACTACTTTAAATTATATTAAGTGGCAGAAGTTGGATTTTAGCCAGACCGCGATGTATTTTTGATGTGGCATTTCGCAGATGGTGGACCTCCGACGAGAGATAGATATAGCATGAATATGACTAGGGATATAAGTATTTTTAGGCTAAAAATGGTTTTTTGTTATAAGGTTTAAGCATCTCTAATACTGTTCTTTTTTTGGCGGTCTGTTAAAACAACAAGATTATGTTTTTAGTCTGGATAAATCAACATGATAAACCGTTTTGGCAACGCCATCTCTTTACGCAGGGGCGTGCAGTCCATGGATGCAAGGGACGCAGTGCTTCCCCAAAAAAAATTACAAAACATCTTCTAAAATATAATTTTTGAAATAGGAAACCATTAATTTAGTTTATATTAAAAATGTTAAAATATTATCTTAATTATCAAGCCCATAATAAATGCGGCCTTGACTCCGACCGAGCGACAATAGAAAATGGAATAGAACCTATGCGGGCCGCTAGCTTCTCTGCAGCCAAGTCCTCTATGCTTGATTTCCTGTAAATCGAGCCAGAGGTTTTTAAACTTTCCACCGGCTGTTTGCAATTTTTGCATTTCAGTCGCGTGCTTTAAATAGGGGCGGAAGCTATCGTTGGAGTAGGTTCTTTGTTTGAACGGCTATCCGTGTGTTGTGTGATACGTACGTCGCATCGTGCATGGTGCGATATGGAAGACAATAAGAATACGGACGTAGATATGCAAATACTGTCAACTTCGGCTGTCGGTAATAACGTTAAAAATGTTGGAGAATTTAGTCAGAAGAGTGTGTATGAATATGTGGTGTGTGTCTTAATAATAAAGGGACTTTCAACATTAAACTTCGCTGATAAGCTTCAAATAATTTCCAAAGGAAGGGCAAAACCGCCTTTGAAAAATTGAATCACAAAAATGAAAAAACTGTATAAGACATTTTTATCGGGAAAAACAATATGAACAATTTAAATGGCTCACAGGGTGTGAAAATATAAGTAAATTATTTTGTTGGCCATGTTTACTTTTTGACAATGAAAAAGGTCTCTGGAATAAAACTGGTTTTTCCGATTTAAGCAATTTCCATAAAGCTGTAAAAAGACACATTATGTCCAAAGCGCATTTGCAGGCCGTCATAAAAGAAAATGTCTGGCAAAACCAGAATTGAACACGTCCTTAATAAACAGTTGGAAATTAGTCACCGCCAACACAATGAACTAGTCGATGAAAATAGGCAAATATTAAGAAAACTTATCGATGTTGTTTGTTTTCTCGGATAGCACGAATTGGGATTTGGAGGTCATGAAGGGCTCCTTCAAATAGAGGAAATTTTCAAGATTTACTTAATTTAATGGCTAAATATGATGATTGCTTAAAAAATCATTTAGAGCAGCCTAGCGTTTTTCGCGGAACGTCGAATCGAATCCAGAATGATTTAATTTCCACTGTTGCAACCATTATTCTGAAAATAATTAAACAGGAGATTGGCGAGGCGCGGTTCATTGCTGTTGTTCTGGACAAAACAACTGATATCACTAATTTTAGCCAATTATCTATAGTAATACGCTACGTTAAAATAGACGGAAGTATTCAAGAGCGATTTTTAGGTTTTAAGAATGTGTCCGAAAATCGTACAGCAGCTGCATTATATACCGTAGTTTATAACGTTACTAAAGAAATTAATGGAGAGAAAAAATTAGTTGCTCAAAGCTATGATGGAGCTGCAGTGATGGCAGGACAATTAGGGGGCCTGCAAGCTGAAGTTCGAGAAACTTTCCCAAGTGCTGTGTTTGTCCATTGTTTTGCTCATAAATTAAATTTAGTTTTATCCCAGTCCATCAATCACATTAAAGAGTGTAAAGTATTTTTCGTTACTTTATGGCTGATTTTTTTTCCAAGTCAACAAAACGTACCCAAGCTTTGGACTTCATTGTCCAAAAACCATTGCCCAAAGTAGCTCCTACTAGGTGGAACTATAACGGAAGACTTGTGTTAACAGTATCTGAAAATCGTGAATCACTGATTGAACTATTTGAGAATATAATAGAAAATAATGAAACGTGGGACTCAATAAATAGTTCTAGGGGGTTTTTGGACTGTTTGAAACGAGATTTTGATTTTAATTAGTTGTTGAACATATTTTCAGAAGTATTTCCATTCTCGGACAATGTTTTTAATATATTACAAACTAAAACAAATTATATTGCTTTTTGCCTAAAAAAAGTGGATAATTTTAAGTCCATGTTAAGCCAAATAGAGATGACTTTGACCTATTTTGGGAGAAAATGATAACGTTGAATGTAGAGCCACAAGCCAAGCGTCTTTGAATAGACAAGGTGGGAGATGTTCAAACATCATACAGACGCCTCTTTTATGAAATAATCGATTAAATTCAGCAACAAATGAACTATAGATTTAACGGTTTAAATGATTTTAAATTCCTCGAGGTCTGCAATTTTGAAGCATTTAAAGGAAAAACTTTTCCAGAAGATGCGTTTAAATCTCTTCTTCTTTGTTATGGCCAGTTCTTCGATCGAGTGTTACTGCGATCTGAACGAAAAGTGATTTACGAAACTGATCACATTATCGCAAAAAATAACGCTAAGGAACTAATGCAATTTTTAAAAGACAAGGAGCTGGACAATGGCTACACCGAAGTGTCGAAATTGTGTGCATTAGTATTAACAAAACCTGCCACAAGTTCATCAGTAGATCGCAATTTTTCAACACTTAAACGTATAAAAATTTCGAGAGAAATTCAACAGGGCAGGAGAGACTTTCGCATCGCTGTTGTCCATTGAAAATAAACTTCTCCAAAATATGTCGGAGCATCGACGTTCTTATGATGACGTCATTGACGAATTTGCAAAAAAAGATCGAAGAATCGAATTACATTACAAATAGGTAAGTTTCTAAAAATGTCTTCCTTTTCTTAAAATTTCACCGATACGATTCTTTTCCACTCAGAGTATGACAGGATATGAGAATGCAATTTTGTGACATAATAATGGAGAGATGTGTCAATGACCCTCAATTTTCACAAAGAATTTTGTTTTCGGATGAAGCAACGTTTTGCCTAAACGGAAGTGTGAATAGACAAAATTAACGATTTTGGGCTACAGAAAACCCGCACTGGATAATGAATGAATTGCCACACACAACCCCCAAAAAGTAAATGTTTGGGCTGAGATTAATGAAAACAGAATTTTAGATCCCTTCTTCTTTGGAGAGATTTTAACTGGAGAAAGATATCTAGAATTTTTAACATCCGATTTGATACCTGCTATATTGTATCCAAATAGTAGATCCCGATATTCCCAATGATACTTTATAGTATGAACAGGATGGAGCACCACCCCATTATACTCGCCCTCTTCGAGAATATTTAGATACTCTTTTCGCTGGTAGGTAGACGGAGGTCCGATAGAATGACCTGCCAGATCCCCTGATTTGACCCCGTTAGATTGTGTGGTGTTACCTAAAATCTACAGTGTATGTTAACAGATCCAATAATATTAGTGACCTTAAAAACTGTATAAGACAGGAAATTAGATTGATAGAAGCTCAAGTAGTGCACAATGTTTTGCAAGAATTTGAAGATCACCTAGGATATCGTCAGGATGTTGCTGGTGATCAATTTCAACAATTTTTAAATTAATATTACATAATTTTGTCATCTAGACATTTATTAATTAAAGTTAAGCCTTTTTTTAATAAAATTGATTTTTTCTACAACCTAATTTAGACATATGTAGATTATGATACATGAAATGTGATAAACATTTTCCGTAGAATCCGAAAACAAAATAAAAAATGGAACATTCCATTTAAAAAATTAAGTTAACTGTTATAACTTGCTTAGGGGTCACTCAGTATACATGAAATTGTAATGAAAAAAACGGCAATTAAAATTAAAAATCGACCGGTCCAAGCGTTTTTTCGAGAAAAGATTTTTAAATGAATTTATTCTAACCTTTTTGTCCTCACTGTATAAATCTATATATCTATCTATCTATAAATTCCGATCCCTTACTCCAGTGCCTACAAAATGGCATCAACACTGACAGTTTTATTGCAATCCTTCAGTTAGAACCATTTTTCGTGTAATTCATTAAACAAAATGTGATTAAAAGTCTAAGAAGTAGAAATATGCGAGAGGGACAAAAACAAAAAAATTATTGACATTTTAATACCCTGTATCTCGAACACTAATCGTTTCCAAACCCACCTGCATCTAACTTCTTTCTTATTTTTATTAGATAACCACTTTTCAAAAATTTGGACATTAATTTACTTTCATATTTAGATTAGAATTTTAATAATATGTTTTACTTCCCTCGTAAAAGGGAAGTAAAACATATCGTGAAAAAATCCCTCTCCGAGATTTAGGGTTCCTAGATGACGAAAAACATGTTTTCTCAATTCCGTATGTCTGTCTGTCTATCTGTCTGACTTTTCGCGGCGTAGCTAAAAAACTACTTATCCGATTGACTTAAAATTTTCGTCTAAAATTAAGGGTCATATGGGGATGGCGTGGTAAGGTTTTGATAAAAATCCAATATGGCGAAACAAAATGGCGGCTAAGTGAAATGTTAAAAAAATTACTATATTATTATTACAAAACTACTTATCCAATATCTCTTAAATTTTGCAAAAACATCAAGTATTGTATTCAGCTGGTAACATTTTGGTACGAATCCAAGATAGCGGAACAAAATGCCGGGTTAATAAAATATATCAAAATTCAGCGTGAAAAAACTGCTTAATGGTTTGATTTCAAATTATGTGACATAACTAATTATTATAGGGATCACCTAGAAAAATAGTGGTATTAATTCAAGAAGGCCCAACAAAATGGCGGCCAAATAAAATGTTTGTAAGCCTGAAAAAGTCACCCTCTCACTTTTACACATCTTTACGTTTTAACGTCGCTAGATGCCAAAAGATATTGTTTTATCAACTCCGTCGGTCCGTCTGTCGGTCTTTCTGTCTGTCTGTCAGTTCGCGGCATAGCTTAGAGACTACTTACTCGATTGACTTCAAATTTTGGTTGAATGGCTGAACAATGTTAAAAAAAATTGTTAGAGTGGTGTATTATTTAGGGTTAAGATCCAGTAAAAAAAGCAAGTCTTTTTATTTTTAATTGTCGACGTTTCGGAACTTAATTTGTGCATCCTCAGGACACATATATAAATTCTATATCCTGCAAGAAATTATCAGTCCTTACCTACTCCGTTGGTCTGCAGATATTTCCTAGATATTAACTTCCTTAAGTGCAGACGTGTGCGATCGTTGCTCCGACAATTTTATTGTTTCTACAAAGATAGTTCAATGTAAATGTTGCAATGAATGTTATCATCCCCAGTGTGTGCAGTTAAAAGACTCAATATATAAATTAATTAACGAAAGTAAAAATGTGTTCTGGTATTGCGATAAGTGTGTCGTTTTAGTCCAAGATCGTTTAAGTATCGCGAAAAGGTAGGAAAATCTCGAACGACATGTAGCAGCTAATAATACAAGTGCAACTGAAATACTAATGAAATTGGAAAATAAGTCAAATTCACGGGACAGTGAAAGTCAGTATTCAAGTGATGTAAAAAGGAATATATTTCCTCCACTTATTATTAAACCAAAAAAGCCTGGGCAGGATAGTGCAACGACAAAAAATTCTGTAGTAAACAAAATAAATCTTTCCGCTTTATCGAGTGCAGTGATAGGGAATCTGTAAAAAAACTAGAAGATAAGGTAGAATCTGAACTTTCCGATGACTATACAGTTGAAATTCCAAAGATAGCTAATCCTCAGGTTGTTTTTGTAGGTATACAGGGGAGATTTGTAAACAACGAAGAACAGTTTATTCAAAGAATAAAAGTGCAAAGTAACGCAGATGGATATAAAAATCATTAGGGAAATATATCACGAGAAACAAGACACTAAATAATGTAGTTTTGGAAGTTACACCAGAAATTTTTAATTGTTTGCTTAAGAATAAAAGAGTATTTATGGAATGGGAAAGCTTTTCAGTATATGAGTATATTGGGGTATTACGTTGCTTTCAATGTTGGAGGTATGGGCACAAAGCAATATATTGTCAGTGTCCATTATGTAATAGCAACCATAAAAGCGATGAATGTAATTGAAATTTTAAGGAATGTACAAATTGCAAACATACACATGAAGTATTAAAAAACCCTGATGTTGAATACAAACATAGCGTTTTTGATAGAGAATGTATCTGCTTCAAAAGAGCACAAGAGAAGGTTAGGAGCTGAACACAGTATATATAGCAACTAGCGAATTCCCCTGAGGCTTCCATAAGGGATGTTGTTATGCTGCATCTCAACGGTCAAGGATTACTGACATATATGGAAGAAATAAGACAACTGTTGTGCGAGAGAAAGCCAGAAATTGTTTGTATTAGTGAGACACACATAACGCAGGATATTGACGACAAGGAAATATCTGTAGTGGACTATAATGCAGCAATTGTTATTCAAATAGCCGACACACTGGCAGTACTGTGATTTATATAAAAAGCTCTCTAAACTATGCCCGGTTGTTCAGCGATTCCGTGGATTATAATTATTGGGCTTATAAGGGTACAATTACAGAAAGAAGTATTTGTAGTGGCAGTTATTTAAAGATCACCAAACTATGGGTGCACAGAGTTTCTAAAGTACTTAGAAGAAAAACTTAATGACTCTTTTAATAATCAAAAAAGTGTTATTTTGGACGACTTAAACATTGATTTATCAAAAGACTATAGTGATGCTAGAAAACTGACTAGGATATTAGAAGCAGGGGGTGTCAAACAAATTGTGTAAAAAGCAACAAGAATTACAAACACATCCTCTACATTGATTGATCACATTATAACTAATGATTTTAATGCCAAGGAAGTTCCAAGAGATTTTTCTGCGATAACGGACCATGAAATTATTGGCACGACATTTCGATGTAGACATATTTTGGAGTAAGACAATGTATATTACAAGAGACATTTTTATAAGAGAGCAGTTTTGAAACTGATTCAAGAATTGAATGGGGCAAGTTGGAACTATACCTCAACAGATGTAAATATTGTGTGTTCTCAGATTTTGTAAATAATATTGAAAAAGCTGTGGATAAAGTAGCACCAAAACAAAAATGTTGTGTAAAGAAATACCCCTGGATAACCAAAATTATCAAACAAGCTCAGTGCGAAAGAGACAGAATGTATAAAAAATTTCGTTTAACGGGAAACAATGAAGACTGGAAAAATTACCAAATTATGCGAAATAGTGTAATCTCATTAATCAGGAACGAAGAAAACAAATATTATGACCAAAACATTGACAGATGTAAAGGAGATAGTAAAAAAATGTGGGCAACACTAAAAGAACTAATAGGCAACAAAAATCAGAGCACAGACTACACAGAAATTGACTTTGGAAGTTATGTTGGAACGACAGAAGAGAACTTTAATAATTACTACTCAGAGAGTATAAGAGGAATTTCACATAATATTGAAGTAAAACAATGGAATATTCCTAACCACCAATATTACCAGGAAAGTCACTTAACAGAATTTAAACAGATTAGCATTTCGGAACTGAAAAAAACTGTCTTTGATCTAAAAAATAAAGGTACTAGTGATGAATACTTAAATGTAAAATTAGTAAAAGACTTGTTTTGTGTAATAGGTTATGCCCTTTTATATCTAATTAACACCTCCCTTGCTACTGGTAAAATTGCGAGTGTATTAAAAACCAGCATCATGATTCCTATACCTAAAGTGCTTAAACCTAGGTTTCCTACGGAGTTTAGGCCTATAAATTTACTTCCTGTTGTCGACAAAATAATTGAAGTTAATGTAAGCAGTTAAGAAATTATTTTAAAAGCAATCAATTATTGTTTGTTGGACAATCTAGATTTCGAGGCAACCATTCCTGTGAGTCAGCGCTGCAGTATGTGTGTGCCAAGTGCAGAAATGATATAAATGAAGAAAAAGTGGTTCTTAGTGTTTTTGTTGACTTACAAAGGGCTTTCGAAACGATCAATCGTGACATTTGAATGGAAAAGCTAAAAATGTATGGTGTAAATGGTAGTGCGTGGAGGTGGATACAGGATTATTTGTGTGACAGGCATCAGAAAACTAAAATACATAATAATATATCAAATGAAATTGTAAGCAAATTGGGCATTTCACAAAGAAGTGTTCTGGGGCCGTTATTGTTCGTTATTTATGTTAATGATTTATATACTAAAAAGGTCATTTGTAAGTTTATTTGCGGATGATACGATTGTATGTGTATCTGGGAAAAATTTTGAGGATGTTTTTAGTGTTATGAATGATGAATTAGATTTACTATATAGCTGGCTTTGTGAAAATAGGTTAAAGTTGAATGCCTCAAAGACTAAATGTTTAGACATAGGCTCAAAAACAAACTGTAGAAAATTTAGAGAATTAGGTTTATCTGTTTGCATTAACAACTATCCCTTTGAGTAGGTGTCAGAAATCAAATATTTAGGAGTAATTTTGGATCCACAGTTAAATTTCTTCAGAGAGGCCACAGAGTCATTACAGATTCTAAAAAATATACACCAATAAAAAATATGTTAGAGTTGCTGAATTGGCTGTTCGGCAAATAGTGCGGCAGGCTAATCTAGTGTTAATATATAAAATAGAAGATGGGCAAATGCCAGCATATTTAAATAAGTTTTTAGAGAAAAGGGAACATTTTTTTGATTATAATGTTCGATCAAGACTCCACTATAATATTCAATATGTTACAAAAACGTCTCTACAGAAAGCGTTATTTTATAAAGGCATACGTTTATTTAACTCTTTGATGAAATAAAAAAGCACCTAGTTTAAAAGTTTTTAATAAAAGGATATTCGAGTATCTGAAAGAATGAACTAACTATAATATGTAAATGCTATTGTGATTTTTTTTTGTAATAATTAGCCAAGTGCTAAATAAAGTATTTATTTATATTTATTTATTTATAACGGTTTTCGTTAACAAAACTCTTGTTGTTATGTTATAGTGTTGTTTTATTTGGGGTTAGGGTCGAGTAAATATTATCTAATAATGTAATATATATTATATCCGGTGACTATGTACAGGGTGTCCGGATTTGGTTGCCAAAGCAGGGTATTTCGCTTATTTTTAAAGATAGAAGCTTGCGGTTTTCACGACCCTGAGCTATTTTTTTGTGAAACTCATGGAGCCGTAAACAAAATTTTCATAGCCTTCTTCGTTTATGAGATACAGCGCGAAATAGAAAATTTTGCATTTCGGGACCTCCCTCGTATCTCGGTTATCCTTTAACTTAACGCAAAGGTAAAAATTGCTGCTTATGCAGTTTTTTACGCTGGATCCAGTGGCGTAGTCATATTTTTCATTTGAGTTGTTATTTTTTAGATATGACCCAAAGTTGTGTTTTTTTACATGGGACACCCTGTATATTTGTCCAGAAATTGATTTGTCCTTTTAAAAGCTTCTCAAAAATATATAATAGTATGGGTCTATTTTAGTAAACGACAACAAAAATCCTAATTTTTATAATTATCATCTCAAATTTTGCAGTAGGCCGTGCAAAACAATGCTGCCTTTTATTTAAAGTCGTTAACAATATCTACATCCTAACAATAAATCAAAATAAATATGTAATTAAATATATTTATAAAAATATGTATTGATAATTTCGCACCAAAAAAGTACCACCTACCTAGATTTATGTAACACAAGAACAAAACAGTAATAAATTATTATGTAACAAGCCTTTCAGCAAAAATCAACTGTCGTATAAGAACTACAGTAACCAAGGAAATCAAAAGAACTGTTCAAACTGATTTCCATTTTGTTCTATGCATGCTTCGCACAATTTTCGTATTCGTTTTAGAGAATTAAGCAAAATAACGGGATGATTTTGTAAATTTTGTCTTTGTAAATTCTATTTTCCAGATATCCCCATAGAAAGAAATCTGAAATCGACAAATCTGGGGACCTAGGGGCCCATCTTATAGATCCATTTGTTCCGATCCATTGATTGGTAAAATTATTGTCCAGAAATAATCTCGCCATTCCAGAGTTGTATGCAGGAGCACCGTCCTGTTGAAAATAAATTTCTAAAATTCCTATATAGCGATTGGCTGTTAGATTTCCCTCAAATATATAAAATTTTATGTGTTCCTAATACAAAGCAGGACACATTTAGACCAAACCTGCCCCGCTGTCTTCTGGAAAATATTTGGTGTTGATTTTCCTGGGGCCAGAATCTACTATTGTGCCTATTGAGTGTACCAGAATTACTGAAATGTGCTTCGTCTGACCATATAACCTTCCTTTCAAAATCTCTAACCATATCGCATCTTTCTCGAAACCAATTGCAGAAGACTACCCGACACTCTCCATCCCCTGGCTGTAAGTGCTGCACGAGCCTAAATTTGTATGGGTGGTATTTGTGCTTTTTTAGAATTTCTTGAACTCTAGTTTTTGGAATCCCTATGCTCTTTTCACTGGCCCTTCAAGAGTTTGTAGGGTAAGCTTCTGCATTAGCCAAAACCGTAATTTCCTCAGTCTCCCGATTTTCTTTATTATATGTTTTCGTACGAGGTTTGATAAATGATCCGTGATTAAGTAAATTCTTTTTTATCCGATAAAAAGTTGATATATTAGGTTGCCTCCTTTCTGGATATCTAAATAAAAATTAAGCAATAGTATTTCAATATACCTAAAAATTAACTATTTATCTGTTAAAATACATCTCAGAAGCCGCTTTAACATTTTCATTACTTAATATAAAACAAGCTAACATATCGTACTTTTCATAATATTCGAAAGTTTGGTTTTCTTGCGTAATAATACAAATATATTTTTACACACTAAATAAATACAAAAAACTAGCGCTATATTTTATATACGCGTACAAAATTGGGAAATGTCATTTGCTTCCAAGAAAACAAAAGAAAACGGCATCGTTTTGCATGGCCTACTGCAAAATTTCGAATGATAATTATAAAAATTAGGATTTTTGTTGTTGTTTATTAAAATAGACCCATACTATTATATATTTTTGAGAAGCTTTTAAAAGGACAATTCAATTTCTGGACAAATATATAGGGTGTCCCATTTAAAAAAACACAACTTTGGGTCATATCTAAAAAATAACAACTCAAATGAAAAATATGACTACGCCACTGGATTCAGGCGTAAAAAACTGCATAAGCAGCCATTTTTCCCTTTGCGTTAAGTTAAAGGATAACCGAGATACGAAGGGGGTCCCAAAATGCAAAATTTTCTATTTCGCCCTGTATCTCATAAACGAAGAAGGCTATGAAAATTTTGTTTACGGCTTCATGAGTTTCACACAAATTAGCTCAGGTTCGTGAAAATCGCAAGGTTCTATCTTTAAAAATAAGCGAGATACCCTGCTTTTGGAACCAAATCCGGACACCCTGTACTGAACTAAATTGGATCACACTTCACTGTTCCTAACAAATGAAAAAAAATCATAACTAGGGAATTCCTGGTAAAGAAATTTACCGATTATTTTTTAATTCGAATCGTCTTTTGTTTCAGTGCGAATGCAGTGACGCCTACTGCGAAAACCAAAAAGAACGAACCGAGATTTGTAAGCCCAGCGTCATGAAAACCATCAACGAACCCGTAGTGCCGTGCAGAATTGCTCAATGGATCTGCAACGCCGACGCCCAGTGCTCGATGGCCTTCGAGTATTATCAGAGGAACTGCAAGGCGATGTTCCACGGGAAAAAGTGCACCCCCAAGTGCCACAACTCCATCAATATCTTGAGAAGGCAGGAGAAAGCGCAAAAGTTAAAAATGTGTAAGTGTGACGGGACCGAGGACTATGACTGTCACACCATTCAGCGGAACATGGACAAGCTGTGTTTCCATAACATGCACCACCACTACAACGTTACGAGGCCTAAAGTGCAAATTCACTTGGACGACACGCCTCAAGTCATAGTGGCTTCAGCTTCGTCTAGTGAGTGCGTTGGTGTATCTGTAGTGGCGTCTTTTGTGACTTTAGTCGTGCTTTGGACACGGTAATCCTAGCGCGTATGAAAAAACTAGAATAGTATCTACCTCGATTTATAATTCAGTATTTGTTGTTGTTTCCTTAGACTGTGATATTATTGCTACTGTTGAAGAGTTATATGCACCCGTAATTATATTTGGACTAACTACTTATGTTATTTTGTATAAACACGTGACAAATTGTTGAACGAAACGCCAGATTCTATAGATTTAGTATAATTATTACTGTACATGCATGGTCCTTCTGCCTAAAGTATTAATCCAAATTTATGTGACGATGACAAGCTATGAAAAATTGCATGTCTTAAAAAAATAAGTCGTGCGTTACCGGAAACCTTCACAAACATAAGCTCTATTTTAAGGGGGCGAGTCCAATTCTTTAAAACCCTTGCCTATAGACAAATATGCTGTAACATACCTAGCAACTTTTTTTTTAACTTGTTCTGGGTCTAAAACATCATGTTTCGTTGATAGAAGTTACTAGAAAAACACACATATATATATATATATATATATATATATATATATATATATAGTGAAACCTCTCTTTTTAAAATTTTGAATCACGCCCTGGTCCAATGGCTGGCAATGACGTATTTGGCGGTAAAAAATTTATTTTAAAATATTTTAACTCCAGTTTTGGGTGAGATGCCGCATCATCCAAAAATAAAAGTACATTTCGGGTTTGCCTTTGCATTTTTCGGTCAAATTTCATCAACTAATCCCACATTATATCACTTGTCATCCATGCTTTCTTGTTATAGTACCTTTAAGTGGCAATTTTTCCACGCTTGATCCTTTAAAACAACGGGGTTTTTTACTTTTTCCAATCACCAGTGCATTTTCTTTTTCTCTATTCATAACGTTTTATTTGGCAAGGCGCGGAAAAAGAGTCCCGTTTCATCAGCGTTATAAATGTCTCTGGGTGCGTAGTTTTTGATAATAGCACATAATTTCGTCTGCCAATCAGTTACCTGAATCAAGTCTACAGCTGCTTGTTCGCCACAGATGGATTTGAAAGAGATATTATGACGTTGACAGAACTTCTCCAGCCATCCATTTGATCCTTTAAAACCATCAACTTCTTCACAATTTATTGTGCTTTTTCCTTAGTTATTGTACCGGGTATTGGTATGTTTTTGGAGTGTACTTTACAAAACAAGTCGTAGACAATTTGGTCTATGCCAGCACCCTAAGTTTTCGCAAATTTCTTTTTCTCTTTCATGTTCCCGGTCTCGGCAAATCACTTGTTAAGATCGCTCTTGTTTCTCAAAATATCACTAATTTGATATTTTCCTACACAGAATTTTTCGTTTAATACTCTAACACTAAGTTTGTTTTTTTCCGCGTACTGGATTATTTCAACTTTTTGTTGAAGACTCAAAAACTTTCTTTTGTTTGAAGACATATTGATCGCACCAGAGGAACATCAAAACTAAGATATTCTATTGATGAAGACTACATTTTATAAAAATAAGGTGATTTATTTATTATGCAATTCACTGCAATTTACCTACAAGCCAGCCTATTGCTAAACAAGTGCTATTAACAATAGGTAGGCGTCGCGCTGCTTATTAGCATAGATATAAATATTGCCCATAATGGGCAATAAAAATACCGGCATTAAATGTGGGATTTTCAAAAATTATCTGAACATATTTCCGTCCTGAGGAGGTAAATTTTACCGTTTTTATTAAAAATGTTACAAATTTTACTGTCCGTTTCCGTTGTTGAATGTGTCCGTTGTCAAAAAGGTTTAATACACAGCAGAGGTGTCCATTGTTCGGAGGTGTCCATTAAGGGAGGTTTCATTGTATATAGATTTGACGTGTTTCAACGTGTTTTTTTGACTGAACACTTTAAAACAGATAAAGACGATTTTAGGGACTGCTTCATATTTCTAGGGCTACCCTGTATAACAGAAGAAAATGTATTTAAAAGTAGAAAACATTTGACGTTTGCTAAAAAATCTAAACGCTCTTGATTTTTTTTTCGTTTTCAGAGAGTTGTTGTAATTCTATTAGCGCTACCCTGTATAATGAAAACAACCGGTTTTAATTAAAGAAGTTTGTGGTGTTTCCCCGTTTTTTTGTTATTTCAGTTTCTAGGGAGATAGCCTTTTAGGGCTACCCTGTATTCTAGACAAAAAAGTATTTTGTATACTACAAACATAAAGTAAATTAGACGTTTTTCACCCTCCTTGGAAATATTACGTTTTTTTTTAACACACAATCAAAAAAAAATAGTTCTACTACAATGACTTCCACAAATTTTCAATATCTGTACATTTACCCTTGCACTTGCGGTTTTCAATATGATTGTTATCTTTTTGTGCGTTCTCAAAATATGTTTTCTTTTTACATTTTTATACCTCTCAAAAATATCGAAGATCTACGCCCATGACATCCAAAATCTAATCCCCGCGAGATACTGACTTAGTGTATTTTTGGTGCAAATTTAAAAGGAATCGGTTTGGCCGTTCTGAAGTTATGGTGGCGCTAATTTTCTTTAAATACACGCACATACACACCTACATACAGAACATACAGATACACACACACGCACCTGTATAAACATTTTTTTTTCTAAAAATATATTTTTCGTATTTTAGAGACAAATATCGATTACTCTGGACGAAACCATACATTTGAGAGATACGTACGTATATTTATACTAGACAAATAATACTATAAGTAAAAACTTACATGAAAATAGACGTTAATTCAGTACCTTTCCTGAAATACTTTACTTCTGTGCACAGATCAAACTTGAACTTTTAGTTAAAACACCGTCTTCTAAAGCTTCAGTGAATTTACTGAAGTTTCTGTCTATACCAAATTTAGGCTTTGCTGAATATAATATATATGATAG
This sequence comes from Kuschelorhynchus macadamiae, assembly GCA_030620095.1. NCBI lineage: Eukaryota > Metazoa > Arthropoda > Insecta > Coleoptera > Curculionidae > Kuschelorhynchus > Kuschelorhynchus macadamiae. The sequence continues at coordinate 1,306,095 of JAUTXW010001340.1, read as the reverse complement.
ACAAATTCTGTTTAAAATGCTTGCAATCGAAAAAATATTTCCAAATATCTGGTCCTACATGTATCGTATTAAAAATGTGGTGTCTTATCAAAATGTTTATTCTGATGTTTATCAATCAAATCTATCCATCACATACATACATGCACACAGATAGGTCTACCTTAAAAAAGGCTATTAAAAACCACACTGTCTCAGTAGGTGCCAATACGTCGTTACGAAGGCTAAAAGTCGAACAAGCAAATGTTGTACACACTACATTTCATGAATCATTACTCATTACTCTTTTCGTAAAAAAACAGTGAAATCTGTGAACATTTTAAGGCTCAAAACAGTTTTTTTTTAGTTTTCTTGAATTTCGACCACTTTCCCCGCATTTGAGGTTTAGGCATCCTTTTTCTAGTTTGAATCTCCTTTATAATCCCCCCTCCCTCCATCTTAGCTCGGTCAAAGTGGTCGAATTTCAGCTCCGCCTCCAAAGTTACATGTTTTTATCCCATTTTTATTTTTTTAAGCGACATCCCCCGCTCCGATCGGACGACACTGCTAAGTTATTACAGACCGAAAATTTTATTTTTATCAAACGACGCCCCCATCTACGATCACTTCTTCGTAGACGTGCCGATACCGAGCTAGAGCGTGCTGAATGTCACAAAACGCGAATGTTTAAAATGTTCGGTCCAGGGAGCTAGAAACTGAGCCAAGATGAGAAAATGTAACATTTATTGAAGCTCAGGAAGGAAGCATATGAATTCATTGCCACCTGTGTGCCTTCCTCCCTCTTACATTTTTATATTCTGCCAACGCTAATCACTTTTCATAAGGATTGGCCAATTCTAACAACGAGATTAAAATGTTGGCAATTTATGATAATCTATAATAATATAATTTTGTTTCTTTTTTATTACTTTTTAATTTTCTAGCTCTGACTTAAAACGTTAAAACAATTTTAAAGACAAATTTAAAATTTGGTACAATTTATTATGGATATCTAAGTGAATCCATGCCAGGTTAGTGTCAGGTTGGATATAAAATGCCAATGTTTCAATTAAACGCTTTAGGCAGCGTATAAATTAGCCCAATGTATCTAGAGTTGGAGGCATATGAAAATACCTACCCTATAACAGAACTGGTTCAAATGCATTGAAATTAAGCTTATGTTTTCGAAATTTTTGTACTCAAATGTTTCGTAAATTTGAGAATTATTTCGGACCAACCCTGTGTACTTAACAAATAAGACTGACTGTCTTGCGTGTTCTTCACAGAATTGATACTAAATACTATTAGGTACATAGATCACATAACTCAAAATTATGCAACTAAGACAAATAGACACAATAAAATCTCCCAAACACATTATTAAAATATAATATATTTCATAAATAGTGCGGAAAGTAGTACTTTTCCGCACGCGACTGTAGTTGACCGAACCACGCATAGCAGTCGAGTGCGGAAAAGTGACTTTCCGCAAGAGTTAGGAACACTATTTTTTCTACGAGCATTCGGAAATCGTCAAAAAAAAATGAAAAATTGAATCTTATTAAATTAATCATATTGCTTATTGTTTAAATCATTAAAATACAACAAAATATTAAGTAAGTTTGGTATAAAGTCAACTTTTAACAATTTTATTATCGCATACAAAGCATGTAATACTAATTGTATCTATTGCTTATTGTTTAGAATCATTATATTGACCAAACAGGGCTGTATTCGGCAAATTAATGACTGATAACAGATTACTTGTGGTGTTGGAAGCCGCTGGTAATTCTACCTCTTTATTTTCCAGAGTAACGGACGTTGGTAAATGTTTGTTTGCTGAAGAGACAGCTGTTCTTTCTCTCCTCTCTCCCTCCCCGATCTTTTAATATTAGCGATTCCTTCTCCACTTTCGTCCAACATCGTTGCAGAATACCTGTGTATATATATATAGTATATAATTCCGATTTTAGAAGAAGTTTCAAGTATGCTGCTATTTCAAAAGGAAAATTACCAAAGGTATTTACTTCAATGCATTGAATGGTACAACTTCTTTTATATAATTCACGAAGAATCTTAGTTAGTTAATATTAGCTATCGTTAACATCGTTGATATTATAAAGCTTCTGCTGGTATAATTTTTCGAATCTAGTTTCCTCAGCAGCAACAGATCGCCTTGTCGTCATTTCCGGGAGTTCTCCGATGGTATGTTACAGTTAACCCAAATATTGCACTAATCTTTAAGTATATGTCGTCAAATGTTGTAGGTAAAAAATTTCACATTTCGTTTTTGGTGAATATTTTTACTTTTTTTTGACGCAAATCCTATATTTGTTCTTATTCAAATGCACTGTTAACTTAAAATAATTGTTAACATTGATATTTTTTTCAATTTTGAACCGCTTTTCAACATGGAATAACGTGACCATAAGGTATTTAGGTTTGCAGATTTTCGATAGACTTATTAACTTCTTTTAAACTATTTACATTTATTTCTTGACACCAAGTCATACAAATTTTGTATTCTTTTTTTCCCTCTTTGCTGATTTTTCCGATAGCAGATCAAAACGGTGTCGAAAATAGATGGAAGGGTAGTTCTTCGTCAGATGATGCCATTTTAATCACTAAATTATTCAAAAATTCATAAGTAAAGACACGTTGAAAAATTAATGTCTATAACCATGACGTATTCTTTGATAGATTGCTTTATTTGAGGTCGTTGCTATGAATTTAAAATTACAAAACCTTTATTGCTTTAATGCGGCGAACGAGGGTACCATCATGTTGCACACCCCACAAAGAGAATCAGTTTTTCAAACGGGAGGGCATCTTTATCAGCCCCCCCGTCCTCCAAAATATATAAATGTTTTTTATGTCAGTCGATTCACCTCATTTTGCACACCCTCCTAGAGAAAGCTATAAAATGACGAAAATTTGCACCCCCGCCACCCTAGGTCTGGCACGAAAAAACTTTTATGCTACTTGATTCACCTAATTTTGTACAATTTTGCACACCTATTTTGGAATTTGCACATTCCCCTGGAGAAAGTTATGGGGTTTCCAAAATTTGCATTTCCCTCCATCTGTGACGAAATGCACACTTGTTTTTGACTTTTACAAACTGTTCTAGAGAAAGTTATAGGATGTTTTGCATTTCCCCCCTCCCGTCTGCCACAAAATTAAAAAACTTTTATGCTACTCGATTCAGCAAATTTTGCACACTTATTTCGAAGTTTTGCACAGTTTCTTAAAGAAAATTATGGCGTGTTAAAGATTTTATGGTTCACCACAAAATTCGTTAGGCCTCTCACATATTATGACAGGCGGGGGGGGGGGGGTGGAGTGCAAATTTTCGACATCCCATAATTTTGTCTTGAACAGTTTGTAAAATTTAAAAACAAGTGTACAAAATTAGGAGAATCGAGTAGCGTACATTTTTTTAATTTTGTAACAGATGGGGAAATGCAAATTTTGGAAACTCTATAACTCTCTCCAGGGCTCTAGAAGGCTGTACAAGTTTTAAAAATGGGTGTGCAAAATTAGGTAGCAAGAAGTTTTTCGATTCCGTGACAGATGGAGGGGGGAATGTAAATTTTTGACACCCCATAACTTCCTCCAGGAGGGTGAGAGGGTGTGCAAAATTTAAAAATAAGTGTGCAAAATTAGGTGGATCGATTGACATGAAAACATTTAGTAGGACGAGAGGGAACGGTTAAGTTTACCCCCCATTTATAAAACTGCTTTAGTTTTTCTTGGAAGGGTGTGCAAAATTTTATTTACTGTGTGCAAAATAATGGAATGTCTATTTTTAAAATTCGTTTGGTTCAGGGAGGAAACTTTGTTCGTTGTTTTGTTGCAAGTGTGTCCACAACTTTATATATAAATCCAGTACGGAAACGTAATGCGTAAAATGCGTGCGCAAAAGTGTACTTTTCCCCACGCTCGTAGAAAAAAATATATAATAGTTAGGAAATAATTACACTTTCACTTCAAACATTAATTTTTTTCTTTAGATGTGTTTCTAATTGTTTTAAAAATTTTAAAGAATTTTATAAAAATTTTTGTTTTTCAGTTGATGTTGTTCGTATTAAAAATATGAAGTTTTTCTAGCTCTTAATTTATTTTTACTGTGTATAAACTAAAATGTAATTAATAACGGCCCGTATTCATTTGAGCACGAACTCTAATTTGTTTGCAGCATGCCTTCAAAGTGTCTACAATCTACTGTAAATTAGTTAACCCGAGGCAGCCTCGAGTTGCCTCAAGCTGGTTCCTGCTCAAATGAAGCGATCCGTCATCGATATGTTTCGTGCGTATTCATGTTCATATACATCCTCTCCCATGTAAGATGACGAACTGTCTTATCTCAGAAGTTGTTTGACTTATATACATATATTTCTGACTTATTGAACATTATCTTTAGAAAGTTTTATTTTTTTATGCAAATAACTACGAGGGACGTACCAATAACAGGTATATTATCTCAACGAATAAAAGGTAACACTTTTATTTTTATTCTCTTCTCTTAATTAATAAGCAAGAAGAGTAAACGCAATTGTTTTTGCCAAAATTAGCCATGGTAAAAGGCATTTTGAGATCAGGAGCAATATGGATATTGAAATCCAATATTTCGAGAAATAAGATTTAGTTTAGATTTCATTTAAAAAGTAATGCGATTAAAAAAATACTTTTAATTTTATTTCTAAAAAAATCGATTTAAATTACTTACATTTTGATAAGATATTTTTGATAATATAAGACTGAATCCAGACCTCTATATGATGCCCTCTTTTATTTTCTTGTTTAATTAGAATCTTCCTGCCTTCTGACCTCTTCTTCCAGTTTTTCTTTTTGTCTCTTGGTTTCTTGATCCTTTAGAATTTTCTCAAGCCAATACTGTTCTTCCTGTTTTTCTTTTGATTTCTTGATCATTTAGGATTTTCCCAAGGTGATCCTGTTCTTCTTGTTTTTCTTTTAGTCTTTTGGCCTCTGAGTCTTGCAGATATTTTTAATTTCCCTGTTATTCTTACTATGTTTTGTCCTCTTCAGCCTCTTATTCTGGTTTTCTCTCAGTTTCTTGATCGGTTGACCTCTTTATAAGGATATCCTGCTCTATTTGCAGTGTGTTGAGTTATTCTGCAATCTTCTTTATTTGTTCCTCTATTTTAGAAGTTTGTTGTCTGCTATTATGCATACCATTTTTTTCTTCTATTTAAAACCTACCTAAGATTTAATGTTTTATAAATCTTCTTTAGTTTCAAAAAAAAGAACTTTCTAAACTGCCTTGAAATACCTTTTCTGAGGTGTTAATGAGGTCCTAATGTCAAAATTAGAAATCTTATTTGGCTTCTAAATGAAATTTTCTAGAACTTACTTAAAATGTCTCTTCTGAGGGCTCTTTAAGGTCCGAAAGGCATTGGAATAGTCCAATCACACAGATGTTAATTAGTTCAGAATTAGAACTTTCTAGGAGTTTCTTGTAGATGTCTCTAGTAGGTCTTCTTGGGCTACAAAACATGATGGCAAAGTCAAAACTTACGGATCTTAATTAGTTTCGAAACAAAATATCCTACAATTTTCTTGAAGTGGCACTGATAAGGGCTTGTTGATCTCCAAACAGAATAGTAAAGGTGAAATTTCGGATCTTGAGTCGATAATCTACTAATAGCACGAGTGCATGGATCAAATTGATCCACTAAACACTTCTACCGAATTTTAGCATCAAAACCATAGAAACATTACATTTCTGCGATCACTAGCAATTGCAAAATAATGTATCGAGTATGTAAATGTCATTTATGTTCTTACGCCTGCGCTCATTGCCAAATTCCGGCTTTTTTTTGTAAAATGGCTTCACTATTTTTATATTTATGATATACACTTGGTTTTCATTAGGTAATTTTTATAATTTTGGATAATTAATGGTTTTATTAAATTTTCATAGATAGCTGATTCTTACTGGGTAAAAAAAAGAGATTGAGTATCAAAATTAGCTTTTATTAAATAAGAAAATATATCTAGTATTGGTAAGCTCTTCATAGTTATTTACATGAAATAAAAAATGGAACATTCTGAAGAGAGTCTTTAATAATTTAGAAACGTGGACTCTTAAACTCTTGTTATTATATATATATATATATATATATATATATATATATATATATATATATATATATATATATATATATATATATATATATATATATATATATATATATATATATATATATATATATATATATATATATATATATATATATATATATATATATATATTTAAATTTCAAATAATGTACATTATTTAACATTGATAAAAAAGAATAAAATTACAAAAACTAAAAGCTTGGCAGCACTGCATCATTTCTATACACACATTTTTTCGGCTCAAGCAGATATTCAAAAGCCTTTAAATTATCCTAGTTTCCTCACTTTAAATAGAGATGAAATATTAAAGATAAATGCCAATATATTTAACTATTTTATATACAACTTCTGAGATAAGGTAGTACGTCAACTTACGTAGGACATCCTGTACATACGTATCCATCTAAAGGATGGATGTTATTGCATTCAAATTGTTTAAATTTAAAACTGTACAATTCAAATGTTTGATTCTAGCAGTAAATAACACATTGATATATCTTATATTAAAATATATCAGGAAAAAGTATTGCTCACATCCTTGTATTTAATTTTGTAATAATTTAAAACTGGATACCAATTTAAACAAACAAAAAAATGAACCAAAGAAGAGCTTGCCGCTGTATATAGCTTTAAATTATTACGAATATTGTGCTAAATATACAGGCTTGCACTTCTTGCTTTGTAAATTATAAATTGTTTTAAATGTATATAGTTAAAATAAATGTTTTGTTGACTTTTCTGGGTCGACCAATTGTATTGTAATGTAGATCTACTTAATTTTTGTTTTTAAAAAATGTAATGCGCCTTGATTTTTTTATTCTAGGACTTGTAAATGGGTAAATTTTCGTAAACTGGCGTGGTTTTTTTTATAGAATTAGCTTGTACTATATATATTTTTATACAAAAAAGAATGAAAGGAAAAATAAATGATTTTGTTTTAATCTTTGTAGTTTTATTTTTAACAATATTTGTCTTCCTCATATGATAGGGTGTTTTTTTATATTTTGTCGCGTTTTTGCTTATTATTTTTTGAGATACAAAAGAAGATTCTGACGTGGGATATCTCTTAGAGGTATGACGAAAATAAAAGCAATGCAACAATACAAAGAATACCCACCTTCCACCTCCTAAGAGGTTGGTACCTATTGTAATCGTAAAAAAATTACCCTCCGAATTTTTTCAGATTTTTGCTATTTAGTGTTCCCGAATTTCGTTAGGTTGGAAATTGTTACATTTTGATAAAAATCCAATACAACGGAACAAAATGGCGACCTTAAAAAAATTTAAAAAAAATCATTATTAAGAAACTATTTGTTTCAAACTGACTTGAATAGACTTCAAAATTTGCAATAAAATATAGTGTGATATAGGGATAAATTGGGAAAATTTTTGTGTACATCCATTACAGCAGAACAAAATGGTGGCTTAGTGAGCTGGTAAAAAATTCAGTACCAAAAAAACTACTTATACGGTTGATTTGAAATTTGAACAAAAATGAAGTGATAAACAGGGACAGACTGGTAAATTTTTAGTGCAAATCATAGAGATAATAATAGGGAGACGGAATTGTTTCGATTCAAACACATTCATACATTGTCAAAATTATTACTTGTTTATCTATTGTCATGAGGTCAATTTGGCTGCTTCAAAAGAGTGTTGTCAACTACCTTACATAGACGTCTATGCATGGCATAACATTTAAACTTGCTGGTAAAATTAAAATGCATCTTAAAAGTGCTTCTAATACTGTAATAATAACCTCTTTATAAGCTATATTGTTATTAACAAATAATTATTGAAATAACCTGTTTTTTTATTTTCATATAATGCCATTGCTTAAAAACCGACAACACCGCCGCATACTTTTGAATCGTAGTATGCAGGAATTTACACAAATGTAGTAAAGTTAAAATAGTAAACCAAAGCGGTGTTGCTCTGAGTAAAATCATACTTTTTTGGGCGATTTTTGGTTAGTTTTTAAATTATTTTTAATAATTTTGGTGTAAGTTCTTGGGCATTAAGGTGCAAAAATTTGGATGATTTAACTCTTAACGTCTCTTTTTCTCGGGTAAGTCAAAATTTTGTTGTTTTTCCATATTAATTGAGGACACAGTACTAGATTTTCCCTAATGTTTATTCATTTTAAGGAGGGTTAGTTACTTTAAGGGTTAATAAGTTCTGTAATTGCTATTTTATCGCTCTTTAGGGAGTAAAATTACATATCTGCTTTTGTTTCCCTAGCCTACATAAGAATATTCATTCCTAGGCAAAACCAATTTACAATTTATGAATGAGACAGCACAATATGTTGTTTCCCTCTTATTAGGTCTATGGACAATGGTGTATATAGATGTTGTTTCTGAGGGGTGGGGGGGGAGTGTAAAACGAAAGAAAAAAAGTCTTCAGTTCAATTTCTTGACGCAATTGAGCACAAATAACATGGACAAAAAAAAGGCCATTACTCTATTTTAGTCGTAAATAAAACTAGCCCTGGGGGAGGTTTTATCCCGCATTTCCGAAAAAAATCCTTACTTTATACTATTTCTATCATTTCAATTTAAATAAAAGTAGCTCTGAGGGTAGTTTTAACCCCCAACCACCAACAACAAATTTTAGTTGTAGATAAAACTCGCCATAGAATTTGACAAATTTAAAAGAATACCTTTTTTTAATAATTCTGTTACACAAAAAATTACCGATAAACTACTTTTTCAAATTACATTCACAGAAACTAAATCGTGGGTTATAGATTGAAAACGTTTGCGTCTTGCGTCGCTGTTTGCGCTGTCCTTGAAGTTTACTTAACGCAAAGCAATGGGTACGGTTATATTTTTGCCGCCATCCGTTTGAGTTTCCGCTAGTCCTCGAAAAGATGGCGATCTTTAAGTTTGACGGAAGCGGCTGGCGAAAATCGGCGTTTGCGTTAAGCTGCAAACAATGAAATTGCTGGATTTTAGAGGGCCTTTTAAAACGTTCGTCCTTCGTAATAAAATTGACATTAATATATACATATAACATCCTCGTCTATTTAAAAAAACTGCTTGGGGTAATTGTCTTTAATTTTAAGAAAATACTGGTAGGAGTTATGAGTATTTTCACCCGAATTAACAGGCCGAATTCGCGATCTTTGCCGCCTTCTCTTCAACAACATTACAGCTGCGGTACACAGTAATATATCCACAATGCCCAGTCTTTACTATGGTTTTAATCATCCATGAACAGCAAATTAAAAAAACGCACATAAACTGAAAAACTAGCAAGACAAAAGCATTACACAAAAAAGCGATAAACATAAACATTAAAGTAAGGTTAGTTCCACAGGCAATGTAAAGCGCAAACGTTTTCAATCTATAACTCGGGCTAAGAACCAGGGTAAAAATTTAGCTCAAATGGACGACGCACGACGCTATAACCCAGGCTTAAGGTTTCGGACGGTTGCACAGAACTTTTTTTGTGAACTACATAACACATAGATTATATTATAATGCTCCATTACACAAAAAACTGTTATGTCTAACTAAAAGACATTATTAAACTATTGCCATCTTTCATACTTCCATGTCACATAATTACAACTGCTAAATAAATAAATAGAGAGCGGGAGTGTCGCACGTTGGACGGAAATCCAGTATGCTGGGGTTGCAACGTTGCCAAGTTGAATTATATAAGGAAAACGGAATACATTTTTTCAATTGCTTTGAGTTTTTTTATTAGTATGTCATTAAATTTATTTGTCATACCAATTGCTATTACCATGGAGGTGATTTTTAAGAGTACTAGGCGAAAAAGGCAAATTCTCTTCGAGAAATTGACGATAATATCGTCCGTTTAGCCTTGCTGGCAGGAAAAATGGACCTATCAGATTCTCCAATAATGCCGGCCCACACATTTACTGAAAATTGTTGCTGGAATTTATTTTCATGTATCGAATGCGGATTCTCTTCTGCCCAAAAATAATTGTTATGTAAATTACGTATGGCATTCCTAGAAAAATTTGCCTCATCGCTAAATAAAATCGTGTTTCCAAATAATGGATTTTGGGCTAGCATTTGTAAGAATCACTGGCAAAAATTTAAACGGAGTGGAAAGTCACGTGAGAGAAGAGCTTGAACCCTTTGGATGTTGTAAGGATACATTAAGTTGTCTAATAAAATTTTCCAACAAAATTAACAAATGACCTGCCTCAGCCTACTACCTTTTTGTCCAATTTCATTATTTAGCCTACACTTAATTTGCATCTATAGCAATTATTGCAAATAAGTCGCAAACTCTGATAGATACGAGAATAATGCAAAATACGTAAGAGCTAAAGAAATGAATAAAGAGTTTAAATTTTATATCAGAATTCATACAGGGTGCTGCAAAAAAAAAGTTCCGCAAGATAAACTTGTAGGTGGTGAAACAAAATGTAACACCCTGTATACTACCATCCAGATTTTAATATTTTATCGTAGAGGTTCTTAAAAATAATACATGTTCTAAATTTGAACTAAATGTCTTAGAAGGAACTGGAAAAAAACGCAAAAAACGAGAAAAAAATTGAAACTGACACCTTGTATAAAGAAAATGGTGCATTTTTGACCATGTATATATTGGTATTTTTTTTCCTATTTTGTCGAATACTATCACCTCCTGAAATATGTCCGCGGCATTAATTAACACCCCACATGGTGGGTCGGTACCAGAAGGAGACCGGAGGCACTAGGTGGATTGGTACCGGGTTAGCACCAGATTAGGCGCCTTAGGAATCATCGTTGAAGCCCTATCATAGAAGGCGAACGACAGCGAAGTATATCACTGCCGGAAGTCTAACAATCGGCATCGGCACAGGGTGGGAGGGCAAATGCGTTACTGTCGGGAGACAACCATAAAACATTTAAGCTTCATAAAATAATGTAAATATGGCAACAATGTAAGATTATTTCGACAGTGTTACCAGACCTATCGTTTTAATAGTAGAACTACTGTTTTTATCTTCCGCTTACTGTTCTACTGGTCTCATGTTAAAATCTCCTGTTTTATTTCATTCTTTTTTTACATTTGGTTATCAGAGTTTAATTTAATTTTTATTTCATTAGTTTTTATATTTTGTTATGTTTGTTTGTTTACTAGTTTTACCTACTAGTCAGATAGACGAAAATCAGTGCACACTATACTCTAAGGGCTAGTTCTGACGGCTACGAAACACGGGTTTTCTCTTGCGGAGTTATTCTGGTTGGTGAGAGTATCGATTTTGACATAAATCTGGCCTATCAGATCAATTTCGTAAACAAATATTCTTATTTCGCGTCCGTCAAAATTAAGTTGAAGATATTTTATTTTTTTTATGAAAAAAAAAACGCGTTAAATAAAAACCTGCTGTTTTCATGTAACGCGTAATAAACGGAAGGTATGATATCTAGCCAGTCTCAATTGTGTCCGGTTCGCGCAGTGACGTCATTGCATGCGTAGATTTTTAAATTACTTATAGAAATGCATATCGTTTCTAGCGTTTAGACATTATATTACCATTTTTTTCGATTAAAAATGTTTTTCTAATGAAACATTGACATATAACTCACTAAAATAAAAAACTTATGACATGGTAGTCATATATTTATTTAATAAAAATACAAAAAACACGCTAAAAAAAGCTGGTATAAAATCCAACAGTATTTAATTGTGTACAGTTGTTTTGTTATACATGTTTATCTTTAGTACAATTAAAAACTAAAAAATGCTATAATATCTGTTTTTTTTTTGGTACGTACAAGTACGTAACTAAATCCCATTTGAGGGGAGTAGGTCTAATTAAAAAAATGCAGGTATGATAGGGAACACAACAAAACACAACTAAACAAGTTTAATCTTTATGTGCAGAAGCTGCCGTTTGTTCCTATATTATATATAATTATATAAAAAAATACAATTTAAATAAAATATAGCCTTATAGTTAAATAATCTTTTTTTATTAAAAATGTCAACTATTTCGTCCAGATTTACATTGTTATCTTTTTTGATATAGATTAATAATATATAGTCATCTTTAACAAAATGACTTGGGCATATCCGCGCCAAATTCATATTAAATTTAGCTTTGCGTTTACACAAGCGTGTCTATCCACGTAAACATTTTTTGTCTTTAGGGAAAGTAAAAAACCTTATATTCTTATCAAAATTCTTTGCCTGATTATCCCCGACACATCGGAACACAGTACACCTAATATTTACTGTTGTTTAATTAACTAAATACAAAAAAGGACACAGAAATCCGCACTCTTTTAAACATCAATTGAAAATGTACTGAAATCATATGGCCGAAGGTCAATGACAGCCGGCATTATATCATGGGTTATCAAAGTTTAATTTAATTTTTATTTAATTATCTTTTAAATTTCGTTTCCTAGTTTTACCTACTCGTCAGAGAGACGAACATCATTGTGCAAACTAAACTACAAGAGCTAGTTCTGACAGCTAGGAAACACAAGTTTTTACTGTTGAGTGAAAAATCCATCTGGCAACACTGTTCTTCAATTCAAATTGTCATTAAAGAGTATGGCGGCAGTGAGAATATCGAATTTCTTTTTGGTTTTTTAAATAGAAAAAGTGGTTCATCCAATTTCTTTTATTTTCTTCAAAACAGTTAGATGAAGGTAAACTTTCTATTTTATATTCAAAAATTGTCAAATTCTGGGGGTTTAATTGTTTACAAGACCCCAAAAAACATACTTGGCTAGGTATGCAAAACTGCATTATTTAAGTTTTAAGTTTAAGTAGGCCTTGGAAGTGCTACTTTTCGCTCTTAAAATATATTTAACTTAACCATTGAGTGACATGTAATCTGGCAACACCAAATAAATCTTACTTGCTGCTACACAAATTCCTTTTGCTAACGTAAACGGACAAAAACATTATGTTGTTAAGCAAAAAAAACTATTTTGTTTGTACTTACATTTTCAGGCCATTAGATTTGTGTTATGGTGATATTCATATGTACGTAGTTGCAAAAATTTATAGCGAAAGATTTTTAGATAAAACAACGGTAAAACATTTGTATCATTATCAACGCGTACGAAATGAACTGTAATTCCAGCGGACTAATTGCGTTGGTTTTTTTTTGCCGTCGTGAAAGACATTAGGGGGGTGCCGTGTGGTTCATAAAAAACTTGATTGATATTACAGTGTAAGTGGTACAAAATTAAGAAAAAAATGTAAGTTTTTTTAATTATCTTGTTATAATTTATTGGGTCCGAATGTTACCAGGTCATCCCTTAGAGTAAGAGTCATCCCCATATAACCATTAATTGTTGACCAAAACTTTCGCAGGGAATGTTTTTGGGATATATAGCACAAAATTTGAAGTAAAATTTTTGTTCTCCAATTTTTTTCAAAATTCGGTAATGTGTAGATTTCGAAAATTCGTCGTCAGAATAGTTTCTGAGGAGATATGACCTGACTATAGGGGTGGAAAACATGCATCGACACAAAAATTGAAATTTTAAAAATGTTTTTGGGATACATAGCAGAACCCAATAGGTTCTGTTCTATCCCGAATTAAATACTCTTTCGAGTGAGTAGTCAAAGAAGACGCTAGGTGCTCTAGGTTTTAAGATGTTCAATGATATAGATTAAAAAAAAAATTCCAATTTTTTTTAAGTCCATATGAAGTACTAATAAAGCGGTTTTTCCGAAAGATATTAATAGTCAGATTCCATATCTACCTCACACAATCTCCTACGATCTATAGTTTGCGAGTTATCAATTTTTATTCGAATGTCTGCATAGATCGCATTCACAACAGGGATGAAAATATGCTTCAACAGAAAAATGAAAAATTAAAAATATTTCTAGGATAGATATAACAACCCAATAGGGTCTATTCTATTCAAAATTAAAATCTAAAGTAATTTTGACCACATTGAAAGTGATTATAAGTCCTGGAAAAAAGGGGCTGCAAAAAAATTGCGAAAAATTAAAATAGTATTAAGTAGCTTGTGAACTACCACCCCCATTAAGAGTCAGCAAAATTTCTAACGGGTCAGGAGGTTTTGACCACATTGAAAGTGATTATATGTCCTGGAAAGAAAGGGGGGGGGCTGGAAAAAAATTTCAAAAAATGAAAATAATATTAAGTAGCATCAGAACCCTTATTATGGGTCAGCATAATTTCAAACGGGTCAGCAAAATATTACCGATATCTTGTGGGTCAGCAAATTAGGGACTTCCTGACACCCCGGTTTACGGTAAATAATTTATTTTAATTTAGAAAAAAGCAAAAACTCGTATAAACGACGAAAACACTTCAGGAATTCCTAGCTCAAATTCCAACAATAACAATAAATATGCACCTCGAGTTGGATTATTCCGGTCGTCAAAATAAACTTTAATTCTCGGAGACGGAGAAATCTTATTTGAACATCCGTTATTTCTAAAACATTAAATAAAGATTTTATGGGACCGTCCGATCTATCTAATATAAGAAGATAGGTTTATATGAAATATCTTTAAGCCACATCGGCCAGATGAAGGCTTTAGCTTTCAGTATAAAATTAAATCAGAATCGGACTAGCCTAAAGTTTTTATTTACTCTAACGTAAATTACCTTGTTTATATAATATTGAGGTAGATTCTATAGTAGGTAGGTTTACTTTGTAATGTACAGGACCACTAATTATTTTCAATGTGGCTAGAATCTAGAGACTAGACCGGGTAGAAATGTTGCTGACCCCTAATAGGGGTGATGTTTCCCATGCTGTTTAATATTATTTTCATTTTTTGCAACTTTTTTACAGCCCCCCCTCTCTTTCCAGGACTTATAAATACTTTTAATGTGGTCAAAACTTCCTAACCCGTTAGAAATTTTGCTGACGTGTAAGAAGGGTGATAGTTCTACTGCCTCTTAAAATTAGTTTCATTACTTGTAATTTTTTACAGTCCCCCTTTCTTTGCAGAATTTATAGTCGCTTTTAATGTGGTCAAAACCTGCTGACCTGTTAGACATTTTGCTGACTCTTACTAGGGGTGATATAGTTCTAATACTACTTAACAAGAGTTCAGAGATAGAAAACCTTAAACTAAACCCGTTAAAATCACTAGTCATTTATTTTGGCGGTTCCTGACAAAGTCAAGCGTCTCGTAGATTTGCAGATGCAGTGATGACGCTGTAAAGTCGTCTTAGATGACCAGTTAAAATTTGTCAGCTCCCTGCTTAAAAAATCATTTTGCAGCTTGAAACTATTGTATGACAATCTTCAAATATTGTCAAAAAAACTTAAAATGTTATTATCGCAAGCGTTGGTCATTTCTTTTTTTTTAGCTTTCAGTATAAAATTAAATCAGGATCGGCCTAGCCTGAAGTTTTTAATTATTAATAATGTAAATTACCGTGTTTGGATAATATTGAGGTATATTCTATAGTAGGTAGGTTTACCTTGTAATGTAGGGGCCCTAGTGAAACATACAAGCTTCTACCTTTACACATGGGAGAAAAGATGAAAAAAATTGTATCTAAATATTTTTATTTTATACAATAAAATTGTTATTTCGTGTTTAATAGTCTACCAACAACTTTTATGTAAAACTATTTATTAATGTTAATATATAAAAAGTTATAGATCTTAAAAGTTCCAGTATATATATATATATATATATATATATATATATATATATATATATATATATATATATATATATATATATATATATATATATATATATATATATATATATATATATATATATATATATATATATATATATATATATATATATATATATATATATATATATAATGTGTTTTCATTCCGGGTGTACATCCGTTCACTACTGTCATTCTGAAAAGAACAGTTTTGCTGACGTTTCGCCAAAATCACATTTGGCATTTTCGAAGCTTTCTTTCTCGCGTCCGAATAAACACTTTATTCGGACGCGTATATATATATATATATATATATATATATATATATATATATATATATATATATATATATATATATATATATATATATATATATATATATATATATATATATATATATATATATATATATATATATATATATATATATATATATATATATATATATATATATTTATATATATATATATATATATATATATATATATATATATATATATACATAATATATATAAATATATATATATATATATATATATATATATATATATATATATATATATATATATATATATAAATATATATAAATATATATACCGGGTGACATTGAAACTACTACCCAAGGCGCCATTTGACAACGGCTAGAGATAAAAATATGGAATTTGGTGTGTTGATAGGGTTGAATATTGTGAACATTTGTAACATAAAAACAATTGAATATTGTTTCCGATTTCCGTGAAAGTAACTGCGATTTCGTTATTTTAATTGCAACATCTGTTTATTTTATGTTTTTTGAACTGTCTTAACAATTCTAAACAACTTTTGTATAACATAACCTATGTCTAAAATGTATAGTTTTTCCAAATGAAGCCACTTAAAAATGTGCCATAATTCCCACTTATTTATATTTTATGGAATAACAGAGTAGGCCAGTAAAAAACAATCATGCTTTTCATTCAACAAAATGTCAAAATCGATGTTTCAAATTTTGATCTGACCCTGTACCATAAGATCAGCATTCACACATGCCAGAACATTTATTTCAGCTTCTTCGCTAATAATGAACTTTCCTTCATTTTCATTTTGGGGAACTGTTTTCAAATGTTGTACTAGCCACGGAAAATAGGCAGAGCAGGGTTGGTTTCTGTCGAGGTATCGCTCTGCGTAGAGTGTTTGAGCCTGCCTTTTGTTTTGCAAGCACTCGCCATAAACGAGAAGCATATCTATTTGTTCCGCCCTTGTAAAACTTGCCATTTTAAAGAGATTACAAAGAACTTTTAGTCTACACCAATAGAGACACGAAATAAAGCACGAGAATTTACAAAAAACGCAACAATCTGCCATGCCCGCAAGTGATCAAAGTTACTACTTGTCAAAATTCAATTGTTTTTAAAAATCATAGCAACCCCTGTCAAGGCTAATATGATTATTTTAATTTTAGCAAAACTTTGTTTATAGGTAGTTATCACACTAGGTTAACTTAACTTTCAATGCAAAATTGAAAATTAGGTACCCTATTTTTATTATGTTAATATTTATCTAAAGCGAAAAACAGTCAGTCGACCCGTTATGGTACAGGGTCTGATCAAAACTTAAAAAATCGATTTGCGAAAAACACATTTTTTTTTAAAATTGGAACATTTTCTTTTTTGACATTTTGTTGGATGAAGGCTTGAATAAAGAGTAATCCTGGCGTATTCCGTTTTTCCATAAAATACAATTAAGTGGGAATTATGGAACATTTTTAGGGGGCTTTATTTGGAAAACTATACATTTTAGACATAGGTTATGTTATACAATGAATGGTTATGAATACATTTTCCTATGTAACGTTAATTCAGAAGTACTCAAGTAAAATACTTACAGTATCAAAAGTACTGATTTTTTTACTAAGTACATTTTGTATTCAGCTCTGCACGGGGAGTCCTTTTCCATAAGAATTGTCCGGGGTCCTTTAAAAGCCTTTTAAAATTTACCTGAGATCCGTCACTGTCCTGGGTTTTGAAGGCACTTCTTCCAAGGTGGTCCGCGCGGTCAATTAAGTTGTGTATTATTACAGCATATGATTCTTACTTAGATGCAGAGGAGCATGTCTGATATTTCGGTTGCCTTTAATTTTGTTTTAATTGTTACTTGTATGTTTGTTAATAGTTAACCTGTTAATAATAACGGTTCATTTAGTTAAGCGGGAAATTGAGACTGATGAAGACGTAGTCCATGTGGAGTTCAGAGAAATTATTAAATGGTTACTATAAATATTGTCAACATCTGTATATATTGTTGGCATGCAAGAGCATAGCAAAAGGTATATCTTTTTTTAAATCTGTGGTTTTGTAAACATAATGAAATGGGAAGATTACATCAATAAACTTTCTAAGCAGTGAACACTTACCTTTAAAATATATGTTCAGTATTTGTAGGAATATATACAGGTATCCTACTTTAATTCGATATTTGCTAACGTTTGGAAGTTGCATTCGTACACAGGAAAATTTAGGGTCAAAATGCATTAACACACGTTTTTTTTTCTATAACTTGAAGCTTTATAAAAAATTAAACTTACCCAACTTGCTCAGCATAATAAGAAATGTTGGATGTATCCACCATTTATATCTAAACATTGTCAAGCTCTGCTATTTTAGTTAAAAGCAACACGTCGAAATATCCCTGGCATGTTTCTAATAGCCTCGCGTCCTTGAATAACGCGCTGTCGTCGATTATTGACATCTACAGTGTGCACAGCGTATACCAGACTCTTTAATTGTTCCCAAACATAAAAGTCCACGGGATTTAAATCTCGCGGACGAGGTGACCAAGTCACTGAAGTACAATGTTCGTTCAAAATTTCTATTTAGGAGTTCTCGAATATCAACTAAAAAATGGGGTGGTGCCCCATCATTTAGAAACCATGTTCTCTTCCGGCCTACTGAAGAAATATCTTCCAATAAAGCCGCAAATCATGATTTCAAAAATTTAAATAATCTTCCCCGCTCAACCTAAAATAATTTTAAAGCGCCATTATAAAGAATACAACAAAAATAGTACCTTACCACCTATTTGGCAGAAAAACTAGTTCTAGAAGATTGTCTCTTGGAACAGATGCTAGAACTTTGGTTTCCTTTACATTTACAATATGACCAGTGGTATGCTGGTATTCAGCTGTTTCTTTTTAATACATCGTTCATGTTCCTTGAATCTAGTTGATATTGAGCGTCATGTTTCTTCCATATACACTTCTCCACAGGAGCAAGGAATTTTATATACTTCTTCTGTTTGGAAAAGTACAATATCTTTCGGGAATCGCAAGCATTGTCCAATCTTCTTATGTGTATTGAGGATTGTACGTATGTTGGACCGCCGAAGTGTAGTGCCCTGTATGTAGGGAAGAACAACATTACCTAACGGTGGCTCCTTATCACTCTCCTTTGGCGGAATTGGATTACTATATTTTTTGAACTCATAATAATATTCAGTGCAATAGCCATTCCCTCTGAGAGCTTCGGTCAGTTTCGATGTTTCCGATGTTAGAGAATCTTGATCAGAAATCAAAATATAGCTCTGAATACTAGTGAGTTAATAACCGATTTCTTTTGTGTTGGATGGTGATGGGAATTTGCATTTAAGTATTTATTTGTTTGCGTCGCGCGGTTTGAATTTTGTCACGTACCTAATGTACTAATGTGTTTCCTTCCTTTGAAAGGGATTCGTTCTATTAGATTCAATTTCCATTGTGAACTTGATATTATGATGTTATTGATTAAGGTGGTCCAGAAATATGGGGAGATTATCCAGTCCATGAGGCCAAACAACGAAAGTATCATTTACATATCTGAACCAGTGTTTTGGTTTTAGTGGAGCACATGTTAGAACAATATCCTCAAAGGCTGTCATAAAGATATTCGCTACCACAGGTGATAGAGGAGATCCCATAGCTGCCCCTGAAGTTGGTTCATAAAAAATGAAAAGAGTAGAAGTAAGACAAGCTTCCACTAGGTCTATTAAGTTTTTATCAAAATTATTATGATCTAAATGTCTGATATAATGGAAATTGAGTCTTTGACAGGAACATTTGTGTATAGTGATTCTACATCGAAACGGGATCCAACTGGATTGCTTTAAGTTTTTCCACGAAATGTGCAGAGTTTTTGATAAAATAATCTGTTTTTTTCTTTATAGCTCCTGCAATTTTTGAGGTATTTGCCTCAAATTTGGGAATAAAGTTGCGCAATAGGAGTTACATGATTACACATGTCAAATGGTTGTCAGAATCTACAGGGTCACATTTTTTCAAGGGTCATGCTCTCTTTTCTCTCCTGAACTTCTTTGCGGCGCGCCGCAGGTAGATTCTAAAAAACAAACTCATATTTCTATCTTATTTAGGAACTTTTTATCATCTTGTAGTTGTTTTCGTATATCCGACCCTTATCCAGAAAAAAATAAATAACGATTTTCTGTAATTAGCTACATGAAACTAATTTATTTGAAATGATCTAGTAGGCTATGACTTTATTTGTATAATCTTTTGTTTTATTGATTGATTAAAAAACTTATTTAAACAGAATTTAACAATTAACAACAAGACAAAAAACTTCCGGGGTTTCAAGATTGTTATGATCATTTGTAGATAGTTTACGTGGGATGTATGTAGGTCTAGAGAAAAGTAATTCTTGATTACATTGTTGGAGTACATCTGGAGTAAGAGTTAACAAAACCCTATTACTGTCTTCCGTACAATTTGCGCCATCGATTTGGTCAAAATATCGCAATGCAAATATTTTTGAATGCCCTGCAAAATTGTATAGAAAAACATGTTTTCTTAATTCCGTCGATCTGTCTGGCTGTCTGTCTTGCTGTCTATGGGTTTGGCTGTTCGCGACATAGCTAAAAAACTACTTATGCGATTGACTTGAACATTTTGGTAAAAAAACAACAATGACGGCTCGTGATCTAAAATTTTGGGTCGGCCGAGGCTCAAGGCCAATCAAAGCGGTTTTACTGTGAAGGGGTAATGAGGTAGTTACCCCTCCTCCCTCCGCCCAGACCGGTCAAACATCATGTGTAATTTACATATTTTTTCGTGGAAATTACTATTAAAAACTTGGCTACGAAAGCCAGCGACCTGTTGGATTGGGTCTCTTGCATATCCCTAGATAGAGTATTGATGTGAATATAAACAATGTAATTTATAAATTTGCTGCAGACAAAAAAATTGACACTTATGCCAAAAGTATGAAAACAAATATAGGTATTTATGTTGTTCTCATACCATTTATAATAAAATATATAACATCCCCCCAGAAAGGTTTCCTAAAATCGTTCTTGAGGCCAATGTAGTGTTAATTATTGCCGCGTCCAAATATGGTCAAATACTTTTTCGTTTATTTTTGTAATGATAATTAGGTAGTTATCGATCTATATATGTATATATATATATATATATATATATATATATATATATATATATATATATATATATATATATATATATATATATATATATATATCCAGGCTAGAGTATAAATTCAATAAACCAAAAAAAATGTTAGTAAAGCGCTTTAGTCAGTCAATTTAATTTTTTGATATTTTAATGTATCTTGCCTCAAGAGGAAAATAAAATAGATGCCAAACATAGTAAAAGCTACATACACAACCAAAAAAGCATATTGTCCAGAAAGAATCACGATACGGCCGGCCGATTTCTAAAACAAATTGCAAATGATGTTTTAAAATATTTACCTGGACTTATTTCGTCACCACATTTAAACAACTAACATGAAGCAAAACTTGCTAATATAATATATTAACATGACTAAAGCAAAGAACTAACTAAAATTAATGTAAAAATAAGTAGCCTTATTTTATAATAATTACAGATAATACCTGTAAAATGGTAGTATTCAATTGGGAAAAATTCCGGGGATACCGCCACATCGAGTCGGGCCGGTGTTGGGTGGTATAAGCTACGACGAACGTCATAGCCGAGGTAATAACATCGGATGAATGCGAACGTACTACGTACCGCGTGAACTAGTAGATGAAGTATTGCATGTGAGCTGACGGCATCGGCTGGCCCATCTCAAATTTTACATAAAAATCAAATATTATGCAGGAATCACCTGATAAAATTTTGGTACGAATCCAAGATGGCGAAACAAAATGACGACCTAATAAATATTACAAATTCAGCCTGAAAAACTACTTGATGTTCTAATTTCAAATTGTGTGTCATAACTAATTATGGTATAGAGATGACCTAGTAAAATTTTAGTACTAATACAAGATGGCCGGACAAAATGGCAGCTAAATAAAATGTTTTTAATCGTAAAAAAAATTACCCTCCCAAGTTTCGCATACCTTCACGTTTTATTGTTCCTAGATGCCAAATGTTTTATCGATTCTGTCGGTCAGTCTGTCGGTTTATCTGTCTGCAGGGGCGTGTGGTGAAATTTTAAGAAAGGGACGCAATTTTTAGAAACTTACCTATTTGTAATGTAATTCGATTCTTGGATCATTTTTTGCAAATTCGTCAATGACATCATCATAAAAACGTCGATGCTCCGACATATTTTGGGGAAGGTTATTTCAATGAACAACAGCGATGTATGCGAAAGTCTCTCCTGCCCCGTTGAATTTCTCACGAAATTTTTTATACGTTTAAGTGTTGTAAAATTGCGTTCTACTGATGAAATTGTGGCAGGTATTGTCAATACTAATTCACAAAATTTCAAAACTTCGGTGTAGGCATCTTCCAGCTCCTTGTCTTTTAAAAATTGCATTAGTTCCTTAGCGTTATTTTCTGCGCTAATGTGATCAGTTTCGTAAATCACCTTTAGTTCAGATCGCAGTAACACTCAATCGAAGAACTGGCCATAATGAAGAAGAAGAGATTTAAACGCATCTTCTGGAAAAGTGTTTCCTTTAAATGCATCAAAATTGCTAAGCTCGAGGAATTTAAAATCATTTAAACCGTTAAATCTAGAATTTATTTGTTGTTGAATTTGATCGATTATTTCATAAAAGAGGTGTCTGTATGATGTTTGAACATCTCCCACCTTGTTTGTTCGAAGACGCTTGGCTTGTGGCTCTACATTTAACGTCATCGTTTTCTCCCAAAATAGGTCAGTCATCTCTTTTTTGGCTTAACATGGACTTAAAGTCATCCACTTTTTTTAGGCAAAAAGCAATATCATTTGTTTTAGTTTGTAATATATTAAAAACATTGTCCGAGAATGGAAGTATTTCTGAAAATATGTTCAACAAATAATTAAAATTAAAATCTCGTTTCAAACAGTCCAAAAACCCACTTGAGCTATTTATTGCTTCTGAGTCCCACGTTTCATTATTTTCTATTATATTCTCAAATAGTTCAATCAAACGATTTTCAGATACTGTTAAAACAAGTCTTCCATTATAGTTCCACCTAGTAGGAGCTACTTTGGGCAATCGTTTGTGGACAATGGAGTCTAAAGCTCGTGTACGTTTTGTTGACTTGGAAAAAAGGAGGCCATGCCACTTAAAGTAACGAAAATTACTTTACACTCTTTAAGGTGATTGATGGACTGGGATAAAACTAAATTTAATTTATGAGAAAAACAATGGACAAACACAGCACTCTTTTCTCTCCATTAATTTCTTTAGTAACGTTATAAACTACGGTATATAATGCATCTGCTGTACAATTTTCGGATACATTCTTAAAACCTAAAAATCGCTCTTGAATACTGCCGTCTGTTTTAACGTAGCGTATTACTATAGATAATTGGCTAAAATTAGTGATATCAGTTGTTTCGTCCAGAACAATAGCAATGAACCGCGCCTCGCCAATCTCCTGCTTAATTTTTTTTAGAATAATGGTTGCAACAGCGGAAATTAAATCATTCTGGATTCGATTCGACTTTTCGCGAAAAACGCTAGACTGCTCTAAATGATTTTTTAAGCAATCATCAAATTTAGCCATTAAACTAAGTAAATTTTAAAAATTTCCTCTATTTGAAGAAACGCTTGTTTCGTCATGGCCTCTAAATCCCAATTTGTGCTGTCCGAGAAAACAAACAACATCGATAAGCCTTCTTAATATTTGCCTATTTTTATCGACTAGTTCATTGTGTTGGCGGTGACTAATTTCCAACTGTTTATTAAGGGCGTGTTCAATTCTGGTTTTGCCGAAGACTTTTTCTTTTATGATGGCCTGTAAATGCGCTTTGGACATAATGTGTTTTTTACAGCTTTATGGATTTTTTTTAAATCGGAAAAATCAGTTTTATTCCAGAGACCATTTTCATTTTCAACAAGTAAACATGGCCAATAAAATAATTTACTTATATTTTCACACCCTGTTAGCCATTTGAATTGTTCGTATTGTTTTTCCGGATAAAAATGTCTAATACAGTTTTTCATTTTTGTGGTTAAATTTTTCATAGGCGGTTTTGGAATTTATTTGAAGCTTATCAGTGAAGTTTAATGTTAAAAATCCCTTTTTTATTAAGACACACACCACACATTCATACACACTCTTCTTACTAAATTCTCCAACACTTTCAACGTTATTACCGACAGCCGAAGTTGACGGTATTTGCATATCCACGTCCGTATTGTTGTCTTCCATATCGCACCATGCACTACGCGATGTACGTATTACACAACACACGGATAGCCGTTCAAACAATGAACCTACTCCAACGATAGCTTCCGCCACCACTTAAAGCACGCGACTGAAATGCAAAAATTGCAAACAGCCGGTGGAAAATTCAATAACCTCTGCCTTGATTCACAGGAAAGCAAGCATACAGGTCTTGGCTGCAGAGAAGCTAGCGGCCCGCATAGGTTCTGTTCGATATTCTATTGTGGCTGGGTCGGAGTCAAGGCCGCATTAATTATGGGCTTGGTAATTAAGATAATATTTTAGCATTTTTAATATAAACTAAATTAATGGTTTCCTATTTCAAAAATTACATTTTTCAAGATGTTGGGGAAGCACTGATTCCCTTGCTTCCATGGACTGCACGCCCCTATCTGTCTGTCTGTCAGTTCGCGGCATATCTTAAAAACTACTTAACAGATTGACATCAAATTTTTGTCGAAAATTAAAAGTCATATGGAGATGATATAATAATACTTTGGTAAAAATCCAATATGCCAGAACGAGATGGCGACTTAGTGAAACGTTAAAAAAAATATTACTATTATTTAAATGTTTTAATGCAAAACTATTTATACGTGATTTCAAGGCGATTTCTGAAAGAATATTTTGGGTTACTTGTGATTCTGAAAGCTTTGTGAAGATAAACCGCACGCGTGTGTAAGGTGACTGTCACTGCATATATCTCCATCAAAACTCATTAAAACATTAGACGAGAATATTTCTAAATGCCCGCAACATCGTACCTGTGTTCTTGATTAAACCATTACCTCGTCGCACCTTTTATTTTCCGTTCCTCCATATCATTAAAATCTGATATTTCGACCGAGAGCAGCTTTTTACCAACAACTAATTTACGTGAAATTGCTTTTCATCACGCTAATTCGCAAAAACGTCCGCCATACTTATTGTGCCATTTAATCGACATCGGTCGAGCATTAAGAATACAAATGACCATGGGCGTGGTGGATGCTTCAAATGACTGCACAAATTATAATTTTCTACTTCAGCGACAACGCTGGCATGATGCAAAAACATTGTAAATGCATTACTTTTAAATCTTCCGGTTTGCTATCTCGTTAATATACTGGGCAAGCTCGAATTTTCACAATCACTTGATTTTGAATAGGGTTTCACGAGATCGAAAATTGAAAAAAGTCTAAGTCGAAATCTCGAAACGTTCATTGTTTCGATCTTTTATAGCCGAGGCCTATCTAGTTTCGCATTTGGTATAGGTGTTCGAGACAGGGTCGCCGACCAGGGGGTAGGGAGGTTCGAGGTATATATTTATATATATATATATATATATATATATATATATATATATATATATATATATATATATATATAGGGTTAAATTTTGGGATTAAGGTAAAGTCAAGGGGTACTTCTTTTTTGAAATATTTTCAACTTCCTGTCACTTCCGGTTTATCCGGAAGTTGGTATCAACTTGCTTATTTTAAATGGAACACCCTGTATTTTATGATATTTTTGGATTCTACGGAGAATTTTAATGCTATTTTATGTAGCATGTCCTATACCTGGGTTCAAGCGTTCTTAAGATATTTGACCTTGAACCGAAACTGAGCCTTCGAGGTACCAAATTTTAAAATCTCATATTTTTGTAAGTTTTGAAGATATAATCTTCATATTTTGCAGACGATCGGTAAATAATCTTAGGTTTCTATTTTTTTTATTGAATTTGTCTATTTTCATACAGGGTGTCCTAAATTCAGCGGCAAACATTCACATTTTCAAAGCCGCTAAAGTCCGTTTTTTTTTAAATGGGACGCCCTATAATTTTATGCACTATCAAATGTAGAATTTCATTTTCTATCGAACTGTATTAAGGTTCCCTATACCTATTCGTAACCATTTTTGAAATAATTGGGTTTTATAAAAATATCGTATGTATTTGCTTTAATGTTTACATGTTCCAATGGTGAGCCATGGAAAAACAATTGAGATCCAATATCCAATATGACAGATGATTAGTATACGTTATTTATCGAAAGCTGTCAGTGATAAACTAAATCTTTTAAATCGAAATGGAAGAATACTCAGACGTTGATATTCTCAATCTATTTTATATTCATGGAGAATATTATAAAATTTTGGAAAGAACGTGTCGTGTGTTTAATGAACGCCACCCTGATTTGCCGACAATGAACAAGTCAAAATTCAAGAGGATTGAAACGAACTTTTTGCGTTTTGGCAAGGTTAAAGTTACAAAAAATGTTCCGAAACCTGTGACAAATGCCGAGGATAACGTAATAAACACATTAGCTTACCCGCAAACCCGCAGAGTTCAATACCGTCTGCAGAAAACGATTTGAAAATTTCTTCTTCATCTGTCCAAAGAATCTTGAGCGAACATCATATGCACCCTTATTCCTTCCAAAACGTGCAAGCCCTGAGACCTGGTGATGACGTCCGACGAGTAGAATTTTGCGAATTCATGTTTTTGAAAATTCAAGAGGACCCTCAATTCCTTTCAAAAATATTTTGGACCGATGAAGCGAAATCTTCTAGAGAAGGAATAACAAATAGAAAAAACAAACATTTCTGAGCAACAGAAAATCCGCACGCTTTACGCGAAGAGCGTTCTCGAGAGAGGTTTAGCTTCAATATTTTCGGTATAGTATTAAATGATCAGGTGCGGTACTGTATTTATGAAGACAATTTAAACGGTGATAAGTATTTGGAAATTCTACGAGGGACGGTTTCTGAATTTATAGAAGAAATTCCTATTGGTGAGCTGCAAAATTATTGGTATCAATTAGATGGGGCACCAGCACATAATTCCGCTGCAGTTTATCTCCAATTATCTCGAATTTTTGAAGATCGCTGGATTGGTCCCAATGGCCCTTGGACATGGCACCCGCGATCGCCTGATTTAACACCCCTAGACTTTTATTTATGGGGATTTATCAAAGGTAAAGTCTATGTTTCCCTAGTAAATAACCAACAAGATTTACTGGACAGGATACGAACAGCTTTTACCGAATTAGAAAACGGACAAATTCAACGGGCCACAGCAACTGTACAAAAAAGAATTGAAATGTGTCTTCAAATGAACGGACAGCATATAGAACATTTGTTATAATTCAATTTTATTATTTTATTTGTTTATTGTTTAGATTGCTATAATTTTTAAGTTCACTAAAACAAGTTTAGAACAGTCTCGAACTTAGTAGATATGGTTAAAAATAATGTAAACAAATTATTACATTTTTTATAACTTTAACTTTTCCGAAAAGAAAAAATTTCGTTTCAATCCTCTTCAATTTTCTCTTGTTCATTGGCGATAAATGAGGATGTTTTTCATTAAAAACATAGCACGTTCTCTTCAATATTTTGTAACATTCTCCGCGAATATAAAATAAATTGAGAATATCAGTTTTTGAGTGTTGTTTTATTTTAATTTAAAAGTTTCAAATCAGCTGTCATGTTGAATAGAAAAGCACAACAATTGTTTTTCCATGGCTTACTACGGGAAGGTGTAAGCATTTAGCAAATACATATGATAGTTTAATAAAAACCTGATTATTTCGAAAATGGTTACGAATAGGTATAGGGAACCTTAATACAGTTCGATAGAAAATTAAATTCTACATTTGATGCCGCATAAAGTTATAGGATGTCCCGTTTAAAAAAACGGACTTTAGCGGCTTTGAAAATGTGAATGTTTGCCGCTGAATTTAGGACACCCTGTATAAAAATAGACAAATTCAATAAAAAAAATAGAAACCTAAGATTATTTACCGATCGTCTGCAAAATATGAAGATTATATCTTCGAAACTTACAAAAATATGAGATTTGAAAATTTGGTACCCCGAAGGCTCATTTTTGGTTCAAGGTCAAGTATCTTAAGAACGCTTGAACCTAGGTATAGGATATGCTACATAAAATAGCATTAAAATTCTCCGTAGAATCCAAAAATATCATAAAATTCAGGGTGTTCCATTTAAAATAAGCAAGTTAATATAGTTGGCGCATTACCTTTCTGGAATGACGTCATTTTTGGTTATTTTTGTTTGATTTATGTTAACTGACAGTGACAAAAACATTTTGAAAAAACTCATTGTCGTTTCTTTACAACAGTCAATGCCGGTTTTGGTTATGTGTCTTTCAGAATATATTCGTCAAAATTGGCATTGATTTGTTGTGATTCTTTTTAAACTTTTGCAAGATGCCGCGAAGATACAATCAGCAATCACAGCTAATAGTTTTGAATATCTTGGCTTTTTTTCAATTGGAAAAAGAGCAAGCTAAAAATGGAATCCTTCCGCAAACTGATAATATAATTGAACGAGCTTCAAATGCAACAAAACTTAGCCATACAACAATCATAAATATTAAGAAAAGAGGAATAACGAGCGATGAATCCTTTACCTCCAGAATGTCTCAAAAGCAAAAAGAGGTAAAAACAAAAATTACAGATTACTTAAAGAACAAAATAAGAGATACGATCTACTGCATGTATGCGAAAAATGAAGTTTGACTAATTAATACTAATACTAATTACAATGCAGACTTTGCTTAAAAAACTAAAAGATATAAATGAATATTTTAATTTTTCCATCACCTCGCTAAGAAAATACGTAAAAAGTATTGGTTTTAAGTGGAAGAAATCAAATAATAGAAAATACCTGATGGATTTGCCCCACATCGTCCACAAGAGAATCAATTTCTTGAGGGAATATGTCAAAAATCAAAATCTAGGACAAGATGCTTATACCACCGTATTTATTGATGAGACTTGGATTTTTAGTAAAGGTTCGTTTAGAAACAGCTGGCAGGATAACACTATGTCTACAAGTTCTAAAAAAACTAGTGAAGGTCATCGATATATTGTAGTTCACGCTGGATCAAAGGAAGGATTTATTAAGGGGGCCAGTTTAATATTTAAAAGTGGACTAAAAAGCGAAGATTACCATGACAATATGAACAAGCAAAATTTTGAAAATTGGTTTAAAAATCAGCTGGTACCAAATCTTCCTCCAAAAAGTTTGATAGTGATGGACAACGCAAGCTATCATTCCGGCCTTTTAGAGGATATTCCAAGAAAATCATGGACAAAGCAGAGATTGATTGGATGGTTAAAAGAAAAGAACATTGACTTCCCAGAGAGGGCCATGAAGGATGAAATATGGAGCATTGTAGAAAAAAATTGTAACATTGAAAAAACATTCTACCTTGACGAATATGTGAAACCTTTGGGCCACAAAATACTAAGACGAAATACGACCAATACATTGCTAGTCTGAGGGGGACACCATCGGAAGTTTTGGCCATGTGGGAAAAAGCGATAAATGAAGTATCTTCAGAGCATTGGAAAAATTATGTCAGCCACACAGAAAGGGTAATCCAAGAAGCTTGGAAGACAATACAGATATGTGATGCTTCAGACATTGCGCCACTTGTAATTAGTACCGACGAAGACAGCAGTGACGATGAAGAATTTAGTTCTGATTCTGAAGACAGTGAAGGGGAGTAGTTTTTATTTTTAAAGTTAGTTAGTTATACATTAATTTCTCTCTTTTAGTTTTTAAAGCAAAGTCTGCATTGTAACATATTCATTTTTAGCATACACGCAATAGATCATATCTCTTATTTTGTTCTTTAAGTAATCTGTGATTTTTGTTTTTACCTCTTTTTGTTTTTGAAACATTCTGGAGGTAAAGGATTCATCGTTCGTTATTCCCCTTTTCTTAATATTTTTTCAGTATTGTCTGTAATTGAGAATTAAAATAATTTTGATGAAAATGGGTAACTGGCGTCAATTTATTACATTGCAAACAAAGAATAAGACTAAGATGAAATAATTTATATTAGTAAAGTCTTATTTGCAAAATAATTTTAGTTTTTGAAGTTATAATAGTTATTTTTGTATTAAGTGTGCAAAATGAGGGTTTTTTTATGGCAATGAGAGTGTTAATTTTTTGCCAGCCATTTTCGACAAGTTGCAGCGCTTTCTGTACAGAAAATGCCAATTTTAAATTCGCTTTAGCCAGAGCTGAACGCACCCCTCCTATCTACATCACTGCATACGTTTAGGTTAGGAATCATCGCTGAAATATAAATAATATAAGAAATACGTTATTTGAAACCAGCGTGACGTCATTCCAGAAAGGTAATGCGCCAACTATACCAACTTCCGGTTAAACCGGAACTGACAGGAAGTTGAAAATATTTCAAAAAAGAAGTACCCCTTGACCTTACCTTAATCCCAAAATTTGAAATTTTTATCTAAATGGCATCATCAAAAACTTTTAATGAACGGGTTGCGTGAATAACCCTGTATATACAGGGTGTTAATTAATGTCGTGGACATACTTCAGGGTGTGATAGTATTCGGCAAAATAGGAAAAAAATGCCAATATATATACATGGTCAAAAACGCACCATTTTCGTTATACAGAGTTATTTTTTCTCGTTTTTTACGTTTTTTCCAGTTCCTTCTGAGACAATTAGGTCAAATTTAGAACATGTATTGTTTTTAAGAACCTTTACGATAAAATATTAAAATCGTGGATGGTAGTATACAGGGTGTTACATTTTTTTGCCCAGCTACAAGTTTATCTTTCGGAACTTTTTTTTGCAGCGCCCTTTATAAATTCTGATATAAAATTTAAACTCTTTGTTCATATCTTTAGCTCTTTCGTATTTTGCATTATTCTCGTATCTATCACAGTTTTCGACTTATTTGCAATAATTGTACTGCTGCAGATGCAAATTTAGTATAGGCTAAATAATGAAACTGGAAAAAAAAGTAGTAGGCTGAGGCAGGTCATTTGTTAATTCTGTTCTTTAATCTGACATTTTGTAAGAAATATTTTTCTCTTTGGCGTTTCCGTAGTTGCTTCGAGTTGTTTAATGATGGTTGAACTCACAAATCAAGAATATGCAAAAATTCATTTTATTTATGGACTTGCCAACGGCAATTGTTATGAAGCCAGACGACTCTATGAACAGAAATATCCAAATCGCATGGTGCCCAATAGACAAACATTTGCAAAGGTACATAATCGGCTATGTGAAAATGGATCACTCAAGAAATCCACTCATTTAGCAGGAGCAAATAGAACGGTTAGGACTCCTAAAGTCGAGGAAGCAGTCCTGAATGCAGTAGAAAATGATCCAGCTACCAGGACGAGGAAAATTGCAGCAACACTTAACATTTCATTTGTGCTTGTATGGAAAATTTTATTAGACAACTTAATGTATCCTTACCACATCCAAAGGGTTCAAGCTCTTCTTCCACGTGACTTTCCACTCCGTTTAAATTTTTGCCAGTGGTTCTTACAAATGATAGCCCAAAATTCATTATTTGGAAACACGATTTTATTTAGCGATGAGGCAAATTTTTTTAGGAATTCCATAGGTAATTTTCATAACAATCATTTTTGGGCGGAAGAGAATCCGCATTCGATACATGAAAATAATTTCCAGCAACAATTTTCAGTAAATGTGTGGACCGGCATTATTGGAGATTATTTGATAGGTCCATTTTTCCTGCCAGCAAGGCTAAACGGACGATATTATCGTCAATTTCTAGAAGACGAACTACCGGTATTGCTAGAAGACGAGCCAATTCTTCTTAGAAATCACATGTGGTTCATGCACGATGGTGTACCAGCACATTTCAGCATACAGCTTAGGGAGTTCCTAAATAATAATTTTAACAACCGTTGGATAGGGTGAGGGGGACCTCAGCCATGGCCCCCTAGATCTCCAGATCTGAATAGCCTGGATTTCTTTTTATGGAGACACCTGAAAAGATTGGTGTATCAGACCCCAATCCAGACAGAAGAAGATTTAAGAAACAGAATAATAGCTTCATGCGCAATACTCCTGGAATATTTGACAGAGTCCGTCAGTCCATGAGGCGAAGACTTGATTCTTGCATTCTAGCAAGAGGCGGACATGTTCAACAACTTTTATAATTATTTTGTTTTATTTTTATTTTAACTGTAATACTTTTATCTGATTAATAAACGATTGATAATGATGACGTTAAATGTAGAGCCACAAGCCAAGCGTAGAATAGACCAGGTGGGAGATGTTCAAACATCATACAGACGCCTCTTTTATGAAATAATCGATCAAATTCAGCAACAAATAAACTATAGATTTAACGGTTTAAATGATTTTAAATTCCTCGAGCTCTGCAATTTTGATGCATTTAAAGGAAAAACCTTTCCAGAAGATGCGTTTAAATCTCTTCTTCTTCATTATGGCCAGTTCTTGGACCGAGTGTTACTGCGATCTGAACTAAAAGTGATTTACGAAACTGATGACATTAGCGCGAAAAATAACGCTAAGGAACTAATGCAGTTTTTAAAAGACAAGGAGCTGGAAGATGCCTACACCGAAGTGTCGAAATTGTGTGCATTAGTATTGACAATACCTGCCACAAGTTCATCAATAGAATGCAATTTTTTAACACTTAAACGTATAAAAAATTTCGTGACAAATTCAACGGGGCAGGAGAGACTTTCGCATACATCGCTGTTGTCCGTTGAAAATAAACTTCTCCAAAATATGTCGAAGCATCGAATTTGCAAAAAATGATCGAAGAATCGAATTACATTACAAATAGGTAAGTTTCTAAAAATTGCTTCCCTTTCTTAAAATTTCACCGCACGCCCCTGGTGTACGATGTCCCACTTGAGAGTAAGGTTTGTGTTCGCACTTGATTATTTGTGGCATCAAAATTTCACTTGTCCGGTGGCACCCCCTGGCGAAATGATCTATTTCAATGTCATCGAGATTATTCACCTCGCGTATGTATTGTTTATTTCCTTATTATTACTTGGTAGATTTACAATTTATGTATTTGGATTGGCCTATCGAAAAATATGTTTTTTTTTTATTATTATTTCGTTTTTCATTGTTTCGTTATTTGGTTAAGGTAAATTTCGCTTTGTCCATAAAATTGTACCAATTTTTCTACGGCAATAAGGCATACTTTTGTTTGTTTGGGTGTGTTTTTTTTTCTTTGTTTGTTTGTGAGTTCGTGGTCCTTCGAGCCGGATTTGAAGCAAACTCTAGATGGATTTGTTAAAATTATATTTCAAAACAGTTAATAAAGAGATATATAACTTCCGGCTAAAAGCTATATCGTTTTGTTCTGCAGGCTTTGCCATGTAAAAAACTATATGGGATTCTTAAGAGAACACGCAAAGTTGAGAGACGTGGAAGCCATGTTTGACCCATCCTAAAGGGCCGCCCCTGTAAACCCGTTCAATGCCGTCACGGTATTAGGTTTCCGAGAACGGTGGAAATTGAGTAATTAACAAAACGTTTAAAATAAATTAGGCTGCTAGTGGCCCGTGTTCGTGGAGCAACGAACTGGTTTCACATCAACGCTCCGCTCCATTTAGCCCAATTTGAATATGGCTTTAATTATACAAGTACCGTACGACATCGATTATTTATCTACAACGAAATAAAAATTGGAAAAGAAGCCTTTAGAAAACGCAAGGTGTATTAGTTATATCTGCTGTTACTTAAAAGGAAAAAATATTTCTTGATTGACCGTTGGTTCTTCCTTGTAACCGTGAGAGAAATTTTTAAAATTCTTTAAAGCGAGTTATGTCATTACTAGTGTCTAGTCCCTAGAACATTGAACGATTAGAACTGGCGGGAATTGCATTTGTTTATTTTCAAGAAAGACAAAGTTAACATGAACATGAGAGGTAAGGGAGAAGTGAAATGCTCCAGTGCCAAACTGTGCAAATATGATTCAATTTATTTACACATTTGCCTTAAAATCTTGTCATTGCTACAAAAATATTGTTCTAATTTACTTTTAGTTTGTCATAAATCCTTAGTCACCAAAAGCACAGGCTTATAATTGAAATATTACGTAGAATATTTGACGATTTTTAAACATATATTTTTTAAAGGTCACCATGGCAACGCGTGTATTTTATCGTAAATTTTTCTCTCTACGGTAGGTAACCAACAGCGAATTAGAGCGGAAATTTTTTGGCATAATGACAGAACAATTTTTTGACAGTTTATTTTTGTATACATTGTATACATTTCGCAAAAAGGCACTTAATTTTCTTATAAACCAAAATGTTGAAATGTACAGGGTGTCCCATTTTGGGTACTTTTGCAGGGTATCTCCGTTATTTTTACACATAGAAAATTGAGATTTTCTCCTCGTATCTCAACTATCAGATAACTTATCGAAAATGTAAAAACTATTCCTTATATAACTTTCCAATAGAACTCAATTCCACCTTCGGAATTAGTATATCGGGTCAGGTCAAAAAGTTATCGGACCATATGTTACAGTTGGATTGTCATATATGTCTGTCAGTACAGGGTGTCCGGATTTGGTTGCAAAAGCAGGGTATCTCGCTTATTTTTAAAAATGGAAACTTGCGGTTTTCACGAACCTGAGATAATTTTTTGTGAAACTCATGAAGCCGTAAACAAAATTTTTATGGCCTTCTTCGTTTATGAGATACAGGGCGAAATAGAAAGTTTTGCATTTTGGGACCCCCCTCGTATCTCGGTTATCCTTTAACTTAACGCAAAGGGAAAAATTGAGTTTTTTACGCTGTATCCAGTGGCGTAGTCATATTTTTCATCTGAGTTTTTATTTTTTAGATACGACCCAAAGTTGTGTTTTTTAAATGGGGCACCCTGTATATATGTCCAGAAATTGATTTGTTCTTTTAAAAGCTTCTCAAAAATATATAATAGTATGGGTCTATTTTAATAAACAACAACAAAAATCCTAATTTTTATAATTATCATCGCAAATTTTGCAGTAGGCCATGCAAAACAATGCTGCCTTTTATTTAAAGTCGTTAACAATATCTACATCATAACAATAAATCAAAATAAATATGTAATTAAATCTATTTATCAAAATATTTATTGATAATTTCGCAGCAAAAAAGTACCACTTACCTAGATTTATGTAACACAAGAACAAAACAGTAATAAATTATTATGTAACAAGCCTTTCAGCAAAAATCAACTGTCGTCTAAGAACTACAGTAACCAAGGTAATCAAGAGAACTATTCAAACTGATTTCCATTTTGTTCTATGCATGCTTCGCACAATTTTCGTATTCGTTTTAGGGAATTAGGGAAAATTTTCTCTATAGGTCCATTTGTTCCGATCCATTGTTGGTAAAATTATTGTCCAGAAATAATCTCGTCATTCCGAAATTGTGTGCAGGAGCACCGTCCTGTTGAAAATAAATTTCGTTAATTTACGCTAGAGGAACATCGTCAAGTAATTCAGGTATAGCTGCCTCTAAAATTTCTATATAACGATTGGCTGTTAGATTTCCCTCAAATATATAAAATTTTATGTGGACACATTTAGACCAAACCTGCCCTGCTGTCTTCTGGGAAATATTTGGTGTTGATTTTCCTGGGACCAGAATCTACTATTGTGCCTATTGAGTATACCATAATTACTGAAATGTGCTTCGTCTGACCATATAACCTTCCTTTCAAAATCTCTAACCATATCGCATCTTTCTCGAAACCAATTGCAGAAGACTACCCGACGCTCTGCATCCCCTGGATGTAAGTGCTGCACGAGCCTAAATTTGTATGGGTGGTATTTGTGCTTTTTTAGAATTTCTTGAACTCTAGTTTTTGGAATCCCTATGCTCTTTTCACTGGCCCTACAAGAGTTTGTAGGGTAAGCGTCTGCATTAGCCAAAACCGTAATTTCCTCAGCCTCCCAATTTTCTTTATTATATGTTTACGTACGAGATTTGATAAATGATCCGTGATTAAGTAAATTCTTTTTTATCCGATAAAAAGTGGATATATTAGGTTGCCTCCTTTCTGGATATCTAAAGAAAAATTAAGCAATAGTATTTCAACATTCCTAAAAATTAACTATTTACCTGTTAAAATACATCTCAGAAGCCGCTTCAACATTTTCATTACTTAATATAAAAACAAGCTAACATATCGTACTTTTCATAATGTTCGAAAGTTTGGTTTTCTGCCATAATAATACAAATATATTTTCACACAATAAATAAATACAAAAAACTAGCGCTATATTTTATATACACGTACAAAATTGGGAAATGTCATTTGCTTCCAAGAAAACAAAAGAAAACGGCATCGTTTTGCATGGCCTACTGCAAAATTTGGGATGATAATTATAAAAATTAGGATTTTTGTTGTTTATTAAAATAAACCCATACTATTATATATTTTTGAGAAGCTTTTAAAAGGACAAATCAATTTCTGGGCAAATATACAGGTCACCCAAAACACAACTTTGGGTCATATCTAAAAAATAACAACTCAAATGAAAAACATGACTACGCCACTGGATCCAGCGTAAAAAACTGCATCAGCAGCAATTTTTCCCTTTGCGTTAAGTTAAAGGATAACCGAGATACGAGGGGGGTCCCAAAATGCAAAATTTTCTATTTCGCGCTGTATCTCATAAACGAAGAAGGCTATATGGAACGCCGTTTTACTTTTTAGTCTGCTATATGCCCGGTATTAATTTAAATTGAATGGGACTTCATTATGGAAATTTATTTTATAATATTTTAATAAATATGTAATTTTAACTGAATCCTTGGAACATCTAGAGCTAAAGCCTTCATATAGATTTTTAACAATCAATTAATTTGATTTAGCTATTAAAATGTATGTCAGGATATTTGGATGGGTCTTTACAAAATTAATTCAATTTTCATTATATTATTATAATTAAAATGCATTTTTTTTATTATAATATAATTTTATAACTTACAAATTTGTTGATATCAATATTTATCCAATATTTAACGAGTACCTTTGTAGTATTTTGTGGGAAACAATATAGCCGATTATCAATTTTTATGAATAGTATTTTCATTTACAGCAATTTCTATGATTATCTATTTTCATTGAAACCAATTTCCATTGATATCAATTTCGATTGAATACAAGCACCTCGAATGCATTTTTATTATCGGAAGTTTCGCCATCTATAGCCTCCCAAAAGAAATATAATGTGTTTGCGTGAGTATGTTCGATAACTCAAATTAATTTGCGAATGTGTCGTCATACGAAAGAGACGTCTTCGCGCTCAAAAAGGTTTGTAATATTCTGGAGCTTCTCTGGTCTGGTATTCTGTGTTCTGAAGTATGAGCCGACTTCTTTGGTTTGCGTATTGCGCTAACATTGGATTGCATTCTAATAATCTTGCTTGCTGATTTTTTAATATCATTTGTGCAATAAACGACGATGATACGGACCGAATTTAAACTCGTCTTTCTCGCGCAAGTACGTCACATCTATGTACAGCGTTCAGTCAGGGAGTCAAATAGGC
This sequence comes from Kuschelorhynchus macadamiae, assembly GCA_030620095.1. Taxonomy (NCBI): domain Eukaryota; kingdom Metazoa; phylum Arthropoda; class Insecta; order Coleoptera; family Curculionidae; genus Kuschelorhynchus; species Kuschelorhynchus macadamiae. Next base: position 1,268,393 of record JAUTXW010001340.1, on the reverse strand, counting down.
CGTAATGCATTGTCATTTGAAAACGTTTGTAGAATTTACCCTTCAATAAAATGTTTTTAAAATTATTAAACTAATTATTTTGAATCTAAAGATTTTATTTTCAATACAGTTTATTACGTCCTACCTGTGCAGTTGCAGGCAGTAGAAATCGAGATTGAAATTATAATCGGTAAACAAAAGTGACAGATATAAGATATTTCAAATTTCCAAAATAATACATTTTCAAAAATGTGGATTGGTGCTTACCGTCAAGCTATTAAGATAAATTTTAAAAATGGTAATTTAGGATATATTTACTATAATAATAGAACAATATGGTTTTAGCTACTTGTATAGGGCACTTTTGAAACTGGTTTGTATTTTTCAATTGCAAGTAAAAACTAAAAATGTCAATAGACGGCACTAGTGCAGCAACTCAAGTAACAAATGTTATAAAATATGAATGGAAGTTTCCCCTGCAATTATTTTACTTGCAGCATTCTTAACTTTTATTTTAAATTAATTAATTATTTTAATCAAAATAAATATCACGAATCCTCACGATGAGCACTTTAGATAATCTGATATTTGTAAACTTCAATTTTATTTTCTTGCTGAATGCTGAAGAGACCGGCGTGGGCATACCGTTGTAAGTGTATCGTGGTGTTAATCATAATTTTATAAACAATGAGTATTAAAAGGCGACTCGCATGTTGCGTTATAGAGGCTGCTTTTCTAGAAGCAACAAGGCCGAATTAACTACTTACGATGGTTGGGGCTCATCTGGGCGAGGCAAAGTTTTGCGATGATAAAAAACGGTCATTGGGTTTTACGTATTTGGGGGTCCTTCGGCAGCAACTCAAAATTTACATGATGACAAAAAAAAGAAAAGATCCTCAGTTTTGTATTTCGCTCGCTGATGTCTCTCGGGGCCCCCACCACATATTTGAGCCTTACGCGTTGTGGCCTTTTCAATTATTAAATCCCCGCAAAAACAAGACGCGCAAGCTCTGTGCTGGGGCCACTGCCGACGCGACGGCGGGGGCCTGAGTCAGTGGCGGGCCGTTAGTATATGAAGTGGGAGGGCGAAGGCAAAAAATAGTATTCGCATGACGTGCGACGTCGATAGTTCGGCAAACTACTTTCAACACTTCAACACGAGATTTTAGTTTTAAATAAATTTGTACAAGCTATATTGTCACAGATTACAAAACAATCTGTGAAGTAACACTTATTTTCTCGGTTAGTGATAGTGTCTGATTCTGATGTTAATGAAAGGTTTATAATTTGAATCGGCCATTGAATTCGGATTTATTTTTTAATTTATCAAATAAATATATATATATATATATATATATATATATATATATATATATATATATATATATATATATATATATGTATACAACCATTATTGTTAAGCCCCCGTTTATACAATGATATAACAATTTCAATCAAACCACACAACCTTTATTTTATTGGTAGGTGTAAAATAAAGCAATGAATGTTCTTCCAGCAAAAGCTGAATCTGATTTTTTATCCAGAAAGCTATTTTTATGTTTTGAAATCTGAAATGCGTGTTTAAACGTTCTATCTGTAGCACCTCCACTTTGAGTTTTTATCTATTTTGTTTTATGATATATCTTACTGTAACAGTGTTGCCGTATCTTCTTTTAGTTCCGAATTCCTGCTATTAACTTTTCTTTTTTAAATGGGACGCCCTATATTTGTTTGTTATTTTGATTTACTATGATATTGTAACTTCAACCATGACGTGTCAAACCAGAACCTTCGTATATCAGGGTGACCAGAAATTGCTTAGGCTTAAATGCATATTATGCCTTTATTTGCCGATTTTTTAAAATACTGCATATTGTTGTGGGGGGTATCATTATATATTACTCGCAAAGGCTAACCCGAAGAGCGACATTAAAAAAAAAGATTTTTTAGAAAAAAACGTTTAATATTTAAATGGGCGTAAAAGATGTTTAGTCTATAGACAGATAATTTTATTTTTCTCAGGGTTCTTGGAGGTAAGTTAATAGTTTTTGTCAAATCACAGCACTCTAGATTGAGAAATAAAAATTAGTTAAAAAATAGCATTCAATGTGAGAATTACATATGGTTGTACTTGGAATATCTCAACCATTGAGGTAGTATACCGGAATGGTCCCACGCAAACATATACAGGGTGTTACAAATTCGATACAATGTCGGTTAAAATAGAGCAAAGTTGCGCAATTTAACATCGAATAATAAGTAGTTGACAAAGTTAGACAATTATGACTACCTCCGAGGATATAGGTACGTAAAATACCGAAAAATCAGCTATACATATTTTATTTTTTTCAGGCTGCATTTGAAGAGATATCACAAAATAAATTTTATGTCTTTATAGCTACTTTCCATTATCAACAAGATGGTGCACATAGATTTGAAATCCGACGTTTCTTTTTCGCGGTCAGATCAACTAATTTTTTTTTTAGATAGACGTGCGTTTTTTAAAAGCCCTTGATTTCATAATATGTGCGTGAGTACCAGAATGTAAAAACTAAAAATAGAAAAAAAAATCAGCTTTGTAGGTTAAACTTGTGTAACCTACAAAGCTGTGTGTAAAGAGACCTTGTGAACAAAATTACCTATTAATAGGGCATGAATGCAATGTTTTTGTTTTGGGGTATTCTTCAATATAACATGTTCTGCATTCCGACATACGACAGTTTCGGTTTGAGTACGTGCAGGAGACAAATGCACCCTGCACCCCCTTTCCCCCCGAGCTAATAACCCAAGCAAAAATTACATTATATAAAGCATTTCGGGACTTTTACCTCACAAACATTGAGAACTTTGTTTTTTTTTTAGTCTTCATGCTTATGTTGTTCCAACAAGAACCTAGAACTTTTTTTTAGTTATCAAATGTTTGCCTCCCCCTCTAAGACGGCATTCTAAATACACCACTGATGTGTTCATTTTTGTAAATCCGTATCTTGATCGACACGCAGCTTTGAAAGTGAAGTGCACATACCTATAAATTATAATAATTACTCACATATTAAAAAAGGGAGACAAACATGAAAATAGTGTCCTAATTATCAAATAAATATTGTAAATAAAGATATAGTGATATACCTATACAACCTTACTACAGTTTGCTTTAAATAGGGTGACATATACTCTTTTTAAGAGGAATGTTCTTATTTTCGGGTCCATGTACTCTGGTACTTTTACTATTTCCATAAATACGACAAATATCCTCTATTATGAGAAATCTGGGACAAGTGATCTCTATTTTGCGAAATCTGGTGCCATTTTCTAATTATTTTTGTTATTTTTAGTCCATATTATTATGTGTATTATAATTATTATTGAAAGTCATTGAATTCTGCGAAAGTGATAAGACTTTACTTAATTATTATACGCTGGTACCTATTTTTACATTTCGTCGAAATATACTCTTTTCATTTTAAAAAAATCTGGACAGCCTACTTTAAATCACGTTTAAGAAGCCAAAAAAAACTGTAGTAGAGCATGTCGCCGGCACACAGCTTCCAGGAGAAATTGCAATTTGCCAAGTTACGTTGTGGTCGAGGAAAACACCCTTTTTAAAAAACGTCAAATTTTTATTAAAAGGTAAAATACAAGATTCAAGATCAAGAGCAGACTAACAAGTGATTCAATCACCATCCTTTGCTTATATTTATAAGATTTCCTTATCTGTAATTGAATTTGTCACATTCAGCAATATGGGGAACGTAACTCCTCCATCCCTTAATGGGCATATAAACTGGAAGTTTTTATGACCTAATTATTTTAAAATAATTAATTAAATTATTATATCATTTATTTGGTCAGTATTTCTTAGTTTATTAAGTTTTAACTTAGGCCATAAATACTTGTACAAAATATACAATATTATAATTATTAAAATTACATATAGTAAAATTGTCCATAAACTTGTCTTATGATAATATACAGTGTCGGTTAAAAGTTGAGAGGTTTCAATTTTTTGTTTATTTATTTCGTTTTGTAGATCATCAAATTTTTCCAAGTTTATAGAATTTGTTTTCAAAAATCTTATATTATTATAAATAGTTCGGTTTGTAAAATTGAGTTTAATATTAGGCAATGGCACATTTAAATATTCGTTTTTTGAGTTTTTATAACTTTTAAGTATTATATTATTTATCTTAAGACTACATATAGGACTTAATTCAATTAAATAAGTTCCGTTTAGTAAAATAGTATTTTGGGTGTTTTTACAAGTTTCCATTGCTGTAATATCTTTATTTGTTATTACAACCCATTTTCCTTCGTCTATATTTTGAATTTCTAGGCTGTCTATTTTTACAGGAATTTGCTTACAATTCGTGATATTATGATAATATTTTAATAGCTGCATTTCGCAGGGTAATGTTTGAAATATATTTTCAGAATGTATATGACTGCATAAAAATTCATTTTCTGTGACTTTTTTGCATGGATCATTCGAGTATCCAAAATTCTTATCATTAATTATAAGATAATTAAAGTTGGGTATTATTATTTTGTAATATTCGCCATTAGGTGTGGGTATAGGAAACAAATGGAATAAGGTATACTCTTTCTTTTCGACTAAAGGAATTTCTATAATAAAAGTAACTTCGCTATTTATTACGTAACCTTTTATATCTAGGATTGTCTCATATTTTAGGACATTTTCTAAGTTTGGTTCAAATGGCAATTTTTCTGAATTTAAGTATTTTTTAATCATTTTTATTTCTGATAGCAGTTCTTTAGGTTGAATTATAGTATTATGAAAATTATTTAGTTTTGCAAATGATATAGCGATTTCTATATTCGCTAATGTGTCAAAAATATTTTGATATAGCATATATATTTGTGTTAAGATCATTTGAGTTCGGTAATAGTCGAAATCAGATATTTCTTGTAGTTCGATTTTGGTTAGTGTTTGTATAGTCTGATTTACTCGAAATTCTAGAATATTTTGGTTATGGGATATATTTTGTGATATTTCTTGAAAACCTTTTATAGAATTACTGAGTAAGGTCATTTGTTTGTCCATTGACAACTTGATGTTATTTTGATTTTGTTTTAGAATATTTATTTCATTATTTATTAAAATTGCATCATTGTCGTCTAGATTGCCTGTTATACTTTTAATTATACTTCCTAGTCCGTCAATTAGCCCACGTTTCTGCCTACTTTGTTTAGGGGTAGTATTTCATTTATTTGGCGTAATATTTTTTGTTTTTGGTTATCAATAATTATATAGGAATTATAGTATTCCGTATTATAGTCAGTTTTATTTTTCAAATGTAATTTTAACATATTATATTTTAAACTCAAGGATTTATATTCCTCAATTATACCTTTTATATTAAACACTTGAACAAATGTCCAGTGATTAATTGTCTTCTGGGCGTGTCCTAGTTTGTAGGGTAAGATGCCAGGGTTCAGATTTAAGTCGTGGTATTTTGGTCTGTCTCCTCGTGTGTAGGACCATCTGTAACAAGAGGTCTTTTTAGTTCTTTTATGTGTATAATTTCTGTCTTTTTTGGGTTTTTGATATTTTCAATTTTTACACGATTATGTTCAAGGATTTCTCTTATTATAAAGGGGCCACTAAATTTGGCTTGATTTTTATTTCTAGGGGACAGTTTTTTATACACTTTTTGATTAAGTTTAAATTCATAGGGTTTGTCACCTTTAGGGTTAGTTTTTTCTAGCAGTATTTCTTTCTGTGTTTCGCTTTTCTCTGTGACAGTATTGTAAATGGCGTCTACTTTTTCTTTATGGGATAGTACATAGTCTGAGTAGAATGTTGTTGATATTAAGTCTAAAGGATCACGTGAGTTTGTGTGTCCTAAAATTAATTCATGGGGTGTATATTTGGTTGTACTATGTATCGAGCTATTATATGCTATAATTGCATACGGTAATAGTTCGGGAATTGGTTTATTTTTGTCTTTATCTTTTAGGATTCTTAAATGTTCGATTAATGTAGAGTGATATCTTTCTATAGGGCCATTTGACTCATGGTGTCCTGGGGTTGTAAAGTGAATATTTATTTTTTGAGCTTTTAATAATTCCTTTACTAATTCGTTATTAAATTCAGAGCCATTATCACTAACAATTGTTTCTGGGCATCCAAAGAATGAAAAATAATTTATAAGTTTGTCACATACTGACTTAGCATTTTTATCGTATACATAGGCTTGTCCGTATTTTGAAAATTTGTCAAATATTGTAAGGCAATTATGTTTTTCAAAAATAAATGTGTCTAAATGAATTATTTGAAAAGGTTTAGAAGGTGTTTCGGTTTTTACTAAAGGCACATACGATTTTTGTCTGCTATATTTTAGGGTTTGACATGTAACACAGTCATTTATAAATTGAGTGATTTCTTGTTTCATTTTACCCCAATAGTAGTTTTGTTTTAGTCTATCATAGGTTTCTGAAATTCCCCTGTGATTAGTTTTACTTTGATGTTGATGGGTCATCAATAAAATTTTTTCATCCTGTTCTTTAATATTATTGACTAGTTTTGTGCATCGTATTATTTTTGGTTTCTTAAAATTTTGTATATATATATTTGTAAAAATTGGGATAAGTTCTTCATTATAAAAATATATATAACATGTTTTTTTATTATTCATGTAATCGCGAATAAATTCTTTAATGATACCAGGGTTTTCCGGTATTTCTACATTATTAATGTAATTCCTTTCGAATGTTTCGAAATCCACTTTTATTTTATGATGAGGCGATTTCTTTATTAAATATTGCAAAGGCTTATTGTTAATTATTTCGTCTAAGATATTTAATCCGGGGTTTTCTGTCTCATTTTGATTACTATGCACAGTATTGTCAGAAGTAATTAAAGCTGGTTGAATTTGAATGTCAGATAAAATGTTTATTCTTTGTTCATTGTTCGCTTGACCTACGGAAATTGAGGGTAATTCGTTATCTAAGTTTCGAACTTGATCTGAGTCAGGGTTATCTCTACTTGAGCTTGCAACTTGAGAGTCAAGGTTTTGTGTCACGGTTATATTTTCCGAAAGATTACGCAAGTATTCAACTATATCGTTGTCAGCGTCTCCGGGATTATTTAATACGGAATCATTTTCGTATAGATTTAACTGAATTCTCGATAAGGCGTCACAATTACTATTCAAAATGCCTTTCTTATAGATAATCTTAAAGTCATTTTCATCTAGACGTAATCTCCATCTAGTTAATTTCGAATTTACATCTTTTTGATTAAATAACCATACTAAAGGTCTATGGTCAACATATACATAAAATTGTCGTCCGAATAAATAAGGGCGAAAATATTTACAGGCCCAGACTACGGCTAAAAGTTCCTTTTCTGTTGTTGAGTATCTAGTAGAAAATTTGCGTCTAATTCGGGTATATGAATATATGGTAATTCGGCTGTGTAGTTATTCAAAAATACTACCTCGTATTGTTGTTCGGGCTCGTTCCCGTAAAATTTACATTATTAGTATTTTCTGGGAAATATTCTGGTTCGTGAGTTTGTTCTTGGTATATGTTTGTGTAACTTGGTTCATATGTATTCATATAACTTTGTTCATAAAATGGATTTTCGAAATTTGGTGTTTCTTGATTATCAGTATAATCAAAGTTTTCAAAAATTGGGAAATTAACATTTGTATTTTCATGATTAACAGTATAATCATATTGAGTATTATTTTGTGGGTTTTGTTCCGAAACTTCTTGATTGTAAAGTTGTTCGGTAATTACCTTTTTATTTTGTATATTATTATTTAAAATTGTGTTTCCAGAACTTGTGTCCATAGGTTCTATTTGTCTTGTTCTTATAGAATTTTGTGCAAAATTGGTGTTAGGTCTCATAAAGGGTCTTTGTTGGTAAAAATTGGGTCTTTGAAAATTTTGTTGAAAATTATTAGGTCTTATATTTGAATTTGAATTAAAGTTATTCGCGTTTCTTCCAAAATAATTTGGAGTATTATTTACAGCATTACCGTTTATGTTATTTTGGAATTTTGGAAAATTCGGATTTATTGCATTGGGAAAATTATGTGAATAATTAGGGTTAAAATTAGGTGTATAATTTGGACTAAAATTATATAAATAAGGTGGTTTATACATTGGTGGCGATTTTTGGTTTTTATTTTGCGAATTTGTTGTACTCATTGGCACAGGTCTATTTTGTGGTATTTGTGAATTTTTAAAGTAAATAAAATTTTCTTCCTCTCGCACAAATGCCATAGCTTCTTCTAAAGCTGTTGGATTTTTTAGTCGAATAACTAATTGCATATTATAAGGTAACCCTCGTATAAATGTTTTCAGAGCAAATTCATCGTAATGGTTAATTTTTATTAATTTGGTTGCGGGATCTTCATTTGTTCCATTTAATTTTGCAGATAATAGGCTTCTAGAATCTTGGATTCTCATGCCGAAATTAATAGGGTGTTCGTTTTTAAAAGGTTTTAGATTAATTAAATCTTGTATAAGACAATCGATTGATCTTTGATCAGCGAAGGTACTTGTAAGGGCTTGTTTTACTAGAGCCCAAGTATTTAATTCTGTTCGAGATACAATAAGTTCGGCGGCCCTATGTGTAAGTTTACTTAATATGGTGTCAAATAAGCAAATATTTATTGGGTCATTTAAATTAGCCGTGTTTTGAAAAGCTTTTAAAAGGTTTTCGGAGGCTGTTACAAATCTCTGTAAAAGTTTTGGATTCCCGTCAAAATTTGGAATGTTATCAGCTTGGTAACGTAAAAGAGTATAATTAGTTGTCATTATTTTATTTTTATTGTCAGTTGAACCAGATTGAATTGATAAATCGTTTAGAGAATTAATTAGATCGTCTAGGTTTACTTCCTTAAAGAGCTCAATTTTGATAAAATATATATAGGTATACTTTTTTAAAAATATAAAATGGTTAAAATAAACTATATTTCCAAAAATAAGTTTCAAATTTACGTTTTGAATTATTTATATCAAAAATTATTACTTATTTTTGCAAATAGAGAAAAAAAAATGCTAATATTAAAATGTTTGCAATGACTTACAATACTAGAAGAAAAATTAGCTTCATGGGCTTCTTTTTTCTTTTTTTCTTAGCTTAGGTCCTTACTGCTAGGCTGGTTTGGCGATTTTTGTCCTCCCCAGTGTGGTTTGCCTCTGGATCGGCGATTTTTGTCCTCCCCAGTGGTGGTTAGGCTGCTGGTTTGGCGATGTTTGTCCTCCCCAGTAATGCCTTGTGTGACTTGCTAGCTGTCCCGTTCTTATTCCTCGCCGGTTCCCCAAAGTTGGTCCCGTGAAGTGGCCTTAGATCGGCACTGTCTACTTCTTATGAGCTCCAATTTTTCTCAGGGCTTCTTTGATTCGAGCACTCCCTCGAAGTCACCTTAGATCGGTACTATTTACTTTTTAGGACTCGAACCGTCGAAATACGTAGATTTTCTAGTGAATAAATTTTTTGAAAAAAAACCGTGTTTTTTGCACGTTTCACTATCCGTACGACTGCGCCAGTTACGTTGTGGTCGAGGAAAACACCCTTTTTAAAAAACGTCAAATTTTTATTAAAAGGTAAAATACAAGATTCAAGATCAAGAGCAGACTAACAAGTGATTCAATCACCGTCCTTTGCTTATATTTATAAGATTTCCTTATCTGTAATTGAATTTGTCACATTCAGCAATATGGGGAACGTAACTGCCATTACAAATTACATTGTGTGGTAATCTGTGAATTATAGCTGGGAAATTCAAAACCTTGTTTTCTTTATTCTGGTATAAATATATATAATAGCTTGTTTTGGAATAGGATGTTGGGAGCTAGACACGTTCGTTTTAACTTTTTTTCATTATGATCTGTATTTTGTACGTGGTCACATTTTAAATATAGGGGTGTATATCGTATTCCGCAATGATTTAATAACTAAGTATTCCCAATCGAACAATAATTAAACACGTTTTAACTGTCATTGATTACCTACGAATATGTTTTTCATTATTCGCACCCGACTCGTCATAACGTCATGCACAACACAGTCTTAATTTTATATGCACTTTTAAATCTTCGAACGCATGCCTAGCCAGAAACTCCGGTATTTAAAAAATTACAGATTTCTGCTCTTGTTGTTCTTAGTTTGCACTAGATCGCTCCACGTCCGATAATTAAAATTGAAACAAGGTGGCTGCATTCAATGAAAATTGATATTCAGAAGAATCGACATTAATAAAAATTCGAAATCAAAACAATGCATATTAAATAAAATCAGTTACCTTATACCCGCTAATCATTTAAATTCCATAACTCTTATACAATTAAATCTCGTATTAACTTTATTTATTTATTCAAATGTATATTCAAGTATTTTAATTTCAATGGTAAAGGGCCCGTGTTATATCCGTTTGATGTAGTATAAATTACATATAAACGAAAATCAAAATCAAAATAATGAGCATTATTCTATTTACATTTTTAGGGTGTTAATGGAATTGACATTAAAAAGAAATGATATCGTAAGAGATGCTTTCATTTTTTTTGATATGCGATAAAAATAAATTAATTTTTTTTATTACATGAGTTCTTAAATCAGATTTGCCTTCATACGGTTGAAATAAATTAATCTCCACAAAGTCGTTATTGCATTCTAATGTTTTCGGTATTAATATTAATTTAATGCGATCCCGTTTGAAGCGATTACATTTTAATAAGAGTTAATTTATTAAATATTTAAACTGATTTTTGTATATAGCATTTATTTCATACCAATTTTTATTAACATCGATTTCTTGAAATGCAATAACTAAGGAAAGACGCATGTATATAGAAATTTTAAGTAGGCTGTATACGTGTTAAAAAAGGATAAACAACTACTTTTTTGTGGTATCAATTGAAATGGTCTGCAAAGAAATTGCTTATCATAAAAATGTCATTCGGTAAAATCGGTATCCACAAAAATTCGATATCGGTAGAATTAAAAAGAATAAAAATTGTATGCAGGCAGCATCATTTATATGTTTTGCAATTAAATTTGGTATCAAAGACGCGTATGACTAAAAAGTAAAACGGCGTTCCATAGGCTATGAAAATTTTGTTTACGGCTTCACGAGTTTCACAAAAAATTAGCTCAGGTTCGTGAAAACCGCAAGGTTCTATCTTTAAAAATAAGCGAGATACCCTGCTTTTGCAACCAAATCCGGACACCCTGTACAGTAATGATTAATGTAGGTTTGCTTAGTTATGACAAGACAAGGATACTGGCACAAATAAGCAAATTTGTGATTCTATGAGAAGTGACAGATCGGTCTTAGTAATTCAATGCAATACCTTTTCACCTTTAATTGGAGCAGAATAGAAAGTCGCTGTCCGTTAATGGAAACTGCTGCAGCTTAATAGCAAAAAAAAAATATGATAAATGGCTTGTAGTTACCGACCATATTTTATCTTGATTTATAAAGGCCTGTGTTCTAATTTTCGCTTGCGTTTGGTAATACAATTTATATGATAATTATACATTGGTACTGAAATGAACATAAATTGATGCTGGTTACATGTTTACTTATTTCGCAATATCAGCAAGCAATATGTGGTGTAAAAAAATAAGGATATTTCTTTTTAAATATAGATTTACTACTTGACTTGCTAAAAACAATAATTCTAGTAGTGTTTTTATTTGTTAATGGCAAGACAGTGAAATAATACATTTCTAATGTGCTGGTTTTTATTTGTTTTACACTAACCTTCCCCACGAAACATTACCCTTTGTAAATACCAGGGGCGTGCAGTCCATGGAAGCAAGGGAAACAGTGCTTCCCCAAAAAAAATTACAAAACATCTTCTAAAATGTGAAATAGGAAACCATTAATTTAGTTTAAATTAAAAATGCTAAAATATTATCCTAATTATCCATAATAAAAGCAGCCAAGTTCTGTATGCCTGATTTCCTGTGATTCGAGCCAGAGGTTATTGAACTTTCCACCGGCTGTTTGCAATTTTTGCATTTCAGTCGCGTGCTTTAAGTGGGGGCGGAAGCTCACGTTGGAGTAGGTTCTTTGTTTGAACGGCTATCCGTGTGTTGTGTGATACGTACGTCGCGTCGTGCATGGTGCGATCTGGAAGACAATAATACGGACGTGGATATGTAAATACCGTCAACTTCGGCTGTCGGTAATAACGTTGAAAATGTTGGAAAATTTAGTGAGAAGAGTGTGTGTGAATATGTGGTGTGTGTCTTAATAATAATGGGATTTTCAAACACAAAAACAAAGAACTAGTCGATAAAAATAGGCAAATATTAAAAAGACTTATCGATGTTGTTTGTTTTCTTGGACAGAACGAATTGTGATTTAGAGGTCATGACGAAACAAGGGTTTCTTCAAATAGAGGAAATTTTCAAGATTTACTTAGTTTAATGGCTAAATATGATGATTGCTTAAAAATCATTTAGGGCAGTCTAGCGTTTTTCGCGGAACGTCGAATCGAATCCAGAATGATTTAATTTTCGCTGTTGTAACCATTATTCTAAAAAGAATTAAGTAGGAGATTGGCGATGCGCGGTTCATTGCTTTTGTTCTGGACGAAACAACTGATATCACTAATTTTAGCCAATTATCTATAGTAATGAGCTACGTTAAAACAGACGGAAGTTTTCAAGAGCGATTTTTAGGTTTTAAGAATGTGTCCGAAAATCGTACAGCAGATAGATGCATTATATACTGTAGTTTATAACGTTACTAAAGAAATGAATGGAGAGAAAAAATTAGTTTCTCAAAGCTATGATGGAGCTGCAGTGATGGCAGGACAATTAGGGGATATGCAAGCTAAAGTTCGAGAAACTTTCCCAAGTGCTGTGTTTGTCCATTGCTTTGCTCATAAATTAAATTTAGTTTTATCCCAGTCCATCAATCAAATTAAAGAGTGGAAAGTATTTTTCGTTACTTTAAGTGGCATGGCTGCTTTTTTTCCGAACCAACAAAACGTACACAAGCTTTGGACTCCATTGTCCACAAACGATTGCCCAAAGTAGCTCCTACTAGGTGGAACTACAATGGAAGACTTGTGTTAACAGTATCAGAAAATAGTGAATAACTGACTGAACTATTTGAGAATATATTAGAAAATAATGAAACGTGGGACTCAGAAGCAATAAATAGTTCGAGGGGGTTTTTGCTTTTGAAACGAGATTTTAATTTTAATTATTTGTTGAACATATTTTCAGAAATATTTCTATTTTCGGACAATGTTTTTAATATATTACAAAGTAAAACAAATGATATTTCTTTTTGCCCAAAAAAGTGGATGGTTTTAAGTCCATGTTAAGTCAAAAAAGAGATGACTTTGACCTATTTTGGGAGAAAACGATGACGTTAAATGTAGAGCCACAAGCCAAGCGTCTTCGAACAGACAAGGTGGGAGATGTTCAAACATCATACATAGGCCTCTTTTTTGAAATAATCGATCAAATTCAGCAACAAATAAACTATAGATTTAACGGTTTAATTGATTTTAAATTCCTCAAGCTCTGCAATTTTGATGCATTTAAAGAAAAACTTTTCCAGAAGATGCATTTAAATCTCTTCTTCTTCATTATGGCCAGTTCTTCGAACGAGTGTGCGATCTGCGATCTGAACTAAAAGTGATTTACGAAACTGATGACATTAGCGCAAAAAATAACGCTAAGGATCTAATGCAATTTTTAAAAAACAAGGAGCTGGAAGATGTCTACACCGAAGTGTAAATTGTCTGAATTAGTATTGACAATACCTGCCACAAGTTCATCAGTAGAACGCAATTTTTCAACACTTAAACGTATACAAAATTTCGTGATAAATTCGGCGGGGCAGAAGAGACTTTCGCATACATCGCTGTTGTCCATTGAAAATAAACTTCACCAAAATATGTCGGAGCATCGACGTTTGTATGATGACATCATTGACGAATTTGCAAAAAATGATCGAAGAATCGAATTACATTACAAATAGGTAAGTTTCTAAAAATTGCTTCCCTTTCTTAAAATTTTAACACACGCCCCTGCTCTAACACATATTTTTAACTGTTCCATTTCGACGGGTATAATTTCTTGTGAATTGAAGAAGTCGGTTGTCATACCTATTCATAAAGGTAAAGAGACTTATTTACCGGGCGATTACCGGCCGATATCTCTAATTATTAATATTGCAAAAGTATTGGAACTTTGTATAAGGGACAGAATTACAAGCCACATAGAAAAATATAACATTCTTTCTCCGAGTCAATTTGAATTTCGTCAAGGAAGATCAACGGAAAACGCACTTTATGAGGTATCAAACTTTATTTATAATGCTATTAATAGAAGTAAAAAACCCCTTGCGATCTTCTTGGATTTGGTCAAAGCCTTCGATACCGTACCGCATGATATTCTTCTAAACAAGCTAAGCAACTACGGAATAAGAGGATTATGCCATAACTTAATAAGGAGCTATCTTGAAGATCGGAAACATTGTGCAAAGGTACAAAATGATTACAGCAGTTTTGAAATAGTACAGTGTAGTGTTTCGCCTGAAACCGTAATTGGACCACTCCTATTTTCTTTATATATTAATAACCTCCTTAGCCTCACTATGTCCAGCAAACTGGCCTCGTATGCAGATGACACTGTTCTCCTTGTACAGGGGGATACCTGGAATGCTACAGTGGAGCACATAATATCTGAATTTGCAAAGGTAGGTCAATGGTTGGGTGAAAACCGATTGACAATTAACATGGAAAAAACAAAATTTGTGTTTCAGTGTCCTTGACTCCTACGAATTTGATGCTAATCGGATAAAAATACATACACTCCAGTGTTTATCAAATGAGACACCATGCCACTGCACTGATATCTCGGACTTGTAATTGATCAGAATATTAAGTGGGATAAACACATAGAAAGTACGAATTCAAAACTTCGTAAACTAATTTATAAATTCTATCAAATCAGAAATATCATGTCAATCAATATCCTCAAATTCAATGTGTCCCAAATTTGGCTTACATGCATTGCTATCTCGTAAACCGCTATAGCTACAGGGTGGGTTAAATTAGGAAAGTTTTAGAGAATTTTATTACAAATTTGATGACGTTTTGAAGTTTAGGATATCTTTTGTGGTTTTCAAGATAATTGGGAAAAATCAAAATGGTGCATTTTCATCTTTTGCCCGTAGCTTCTAAACGACTCGTATTATGGTTTTATGGTTTATACATTATTAGGGCACTTTTATTAGAGGAACATTATGCAGGTAAAACGAAGTTTCTAGCTTCAATTGTTTTTGAGATATTGGCATCAACTTTTTATTTTCTTACCGACGCCATATTGGATTATTGTATTTTTGGAAAGATCTTTTTAAGAGCTTTCCAATGATGTATAACAAGGTAAGATTATTATTTTTCTTGAGCTCTAAAAACCAAAATAATTGTTTTTTTTAAGTAGGCTTTGATTACGCATGGCGGCCATAATGAAACAAAAGAATGCCGCATGTCAACAATCATTTTGTGTTCCTGAATAGTACTTGTTATCATTTTCTCATTGTGCCGAGTTTTTACAAAGTTTATTTGAGTTTCTTATACTACTTAAAATGGAGGGTAATTATTCCAACGAAGATAATTTGGATATGATAGAACTTTATTTTAAAGCAAATAGAAATACACAAGCAGCTGCGCGTTCATACGAAGAACAATTTCCAGACCGACATCAACCAAGCCAAAGGCATTTCAGATTTCTAATTGTTAACCTGTTAGCCTACGGGTCTTTTTTGAAACCGAAACCAAAGACCTATTCAATAGATAATGAAGCAAGAAACGCAGCTATAATAGAAAGTGTCAGGGACAACCCAACAACCTCAGTAAGAAAGATTGAAGAACAAACGGCAATTCCCAAATCAACCGTCCAACGAGTCTTGAAAAAACTTCACTTTCATCCCTATAAACCTACTATTGTACAGGGTCTTCAGGTAAATGATTTTGCTAGAAGGATCACGTTTAGTGAATGGTTCATCAACAAATGCCAGCAAATACCCAACTTTCATTCTAAAGTACTTTGGACAGATGAAACACGATTTACAAACTGTGGAATTTTCATTAAACATAATACTCATTACTGGGGCACCGAGAATCCTCATAATTTAGAAGAAAGACGTTTACAAACAAAATTTGGGTTCAATGTGTGGTGTGGCATTATAGGTAATTCCAAACAATGCACTTCTGCTTTAAATCACTCATAACAATTTGTATTTTAGATAACCGTTTGATTGGGCCGTTCATTTTCCAAGAAAATTTATCGGGTAACAGATATTTGCAACTATTACGGGAACAAATTATTCCAGAAGTTATAAATTCTGTTCCCCCAAACGACCTGCAAAATATTTGGTTCCAACAAGATGGCTGTCCGGCTCACGGTACCAGAGAAGTGATGGCGGTCCTCAGAAATACTTTCGGGGAAAATATTATCGCTAATAATGGCCCTGTTGCTTGGCCGGCAAGGTCACCGGATATTACTCCTCCCGATTTTTATTTATGGAGATACGCAAAAAATGAGGTCTACGAATTTTCTCCGCCAGAAAGTCTCAGAGAGCTAGAAGACAGAGTCCGAGATGTTTTTGCTAATATTAACAGGAACACCTTAAGAAGGGTTACACGGAAGGTATTGGAGAAATGTCAAAAATGTGTGGAAAATGGAGGGAGGCATGTGGTGTAACTTATATTTTTTTTATTTGTTAATTTAAATTTAGTTTAGGTATTTTCAATAGTGTGATAGTTACATTTTAGTCACTAGGTATTCACTGTTAGTATAATATCTTAGTTGAAAATCTGAAACATCGATGGTTGAATTAATATTTTTACCCATAAGCTAACAAGTTTACAATTAGAAATCTGAAATGCCTTTGGCTTGGTTGATGTCGGTCTGGAAATTGTTCTTCGTATGAACGCGCAGCTGCTTGTGTATTTCTATTTGCTTTAAAATAAAGTTCTATCATATCCAAATTCTCTTCGTTGGAATAATTACCCTCCATTTTAAGTAGTATAAGAAACTCAAATAAACTTTGTAAAAACTCGGCACAATGAGAAAATGATAACAAGTACTATTCAGGAACACAAAATGATTGTTGACATGCGGCATTCTTTTGTTTCATTATGGCCGCCATGCGTAATCAAAGCCTACTTAAAAAAAACAATTATTTTGGTTTTTAGAGCTCAAGAACAATAATAATCTTACCTTGTTATACATCATTGGAAAGCTCTTAAAAAGATCTTTCCAAAAATACAATAATCCAATATGGCGTCGGTAAGAAAATAAAAAGTTGATGCCAATATCTCAAAAACAATTGAAGCTAGAAACTTCGTTTTACCTGCATAATGTTCCTCTAATAAAAGTGCCCTAATAATGTATAAACCATAAAACCATAATACGAGTCGTTTAGAAGCTACGGGCAAAACTTGAAAATGCACCATTTTGATTTTTCCCAATTATCTTGAAAACCACAAAAGATATCCTAAACTTCAAAACGTCATCAAATTTGTAATAAAATTCTCTAAAACTTTCCTAATTTAACCCACCCTGTAGCTATAGCGGTTTACGAGATAGCAATGCATGTAAGCCAAATTTGGGACACATTGTATATCACACTAGCTGAATCAATCATTAGATACGGTCTGTCAATATGGGGAGGGGCATTTAATACAACACTAAATATCTTAAATGTAACTCAAAGATATCTCCTTAAAGTAATTTACAAACTCTACCCAACTTCTCTATAGCCGTCGTTTTAATTTTGTTGTTTCATTGAAGCAAGGCAGAACACTCGGTTTAAATTTTTTGCCCAAACCGAGTTCTGCCCTGCCTCGCCCTAGCTTTAGCCATTTTATTGTGAAGTTTATTAGACTGAGTTTTAGTAATTTTTGTTTTGTTCCTTTGCTAAGTTTTGTTCTTTACAGTTATGCAAAATTACCAAAGTCTCTATTGGAGCCTTATTTTTTTCCATTTTTTTTAGGACTAATTAAAATGAGAGAGAGAAAATGTAATTAAAAGATTTAGAAGATGCTTATTTAAATATGCATCAGGTTACAGGTTTAAAAAAGCAGTTAGAATAATAATTCATAATTTCTGTTAAACTTATTTTTGAATTTCTTATTATAATTTTTGCTTTTGTTTCTCTTTCTCTGCCCTCTTAAAGGGGTTGTTTTGCAGGTTGTGAGCAAATTATATTCAATTAGAAAACCCTATTGATGGCCTGTATTTGTTATATGTTTTACATTTTAGTCACTTAGATAAAACAATATCTTGTATAATAATTCATGTATACATGTATCTGCTGGTTGAGATAGGAAGCTTGGCTTCAAATCCGCCAATTGTAATTTAAATTTTCTTAAAATTACAATAAAGCCATATTTATTTATTTATTTATAAAACAATTCCCACTTTGTCATTGTCATTTTTTCCTCTTTACAAAACGGCAAGATTAGTTTTCCAATCCGACCTTATGGATTCGAGAGACCATCATCAACTTTATCAATTTAAACACGGGCCTGGATTCACAACTAATAAATAAACTGTGATATAAAAGTTATAGCATACTATTTGATTTTTTTGAGAAAATCTGCATTATTTGGAGAATTGCGAAACAACGCCCTCTAGTGACCACTAACAAAGTCATTACGGTATAGTTTATGGCGCCAAGAATAGAGCAAAATAGCCTTTTTTTCGACATTAAGTTGAATACATTTGGTTCATCCAAAACAGAGATATAGTGCGGGACACGAAAGAAAACCGAGCGGAGTCAATCGGTTTAGGAAGTTCGGCCAAAAAATCTCTTTAAACCAGTAGTGTCCCGTCGTTCTTATAATAATATGGCACTCCTTTTTGACTATACGCACTTCAGATAATTAAAAAATGTAACTATGCTTAAGGAACCTTTATCTATATTTGTCTGTTTTCTTTCATGTACCGCACTTCTATATCTCTTTTATGTTGCAAAAACGGCGAACTTTCGAATTTTAAAATGATTTAATCTTGATTTTTCTTGATCGATTTACCTATAAATATATTTTTTCTTGAGTTCTGTCATTAACGGTTCCCGGGCTACTGCCTACGTCCACTATTATTGGATCACCCAGTATAGTGATACACGATTTACAAGTCCAGATTTTACAAGGGCAGCCCAGATCCAGTGAACGAGATTTATCAAAATTTTAATTTATGCAGTTCGACTTTGGGCTACTCGGGTATGCCAAAAGTGGCCGTCTGTCTTCGTTTGTCATATTACTTTATAAAGGGGCCGTCATTGTGAAGTACTAGACAGGGCGTTTCCTATTTGCGCACTGATGTTAAGGGGGGTGTTTTTATATTCTAAAAGTCTGAACTTTTGAAATACAGGAAGGTAAAGTTTAAAAAGAAGACATTTTTTTTTCATCCCAATTCTGATGCTATTGTAGATAACTGCATGGAATTTGATACACGTCTTCTATGCATTAAGGAGCATACGGATTTACCCAGGTTAATTACATATGCACACCACTGGTAGAAATTTCAAAAATTGATTGTTAATAAAAAATTCCCTTTTATGCATAAAAGATGTGTATCAAATTTCACATAGTTATTTATCTATAATAGCATCAGAATTAAGATTTAAAAAAAAATGTTTTTTAAAACCCTGGATCTCCAAAGTTAAGACTTTTAGGTTCATATTAAACTTTTTTCTTAAAAAGGTCCAAGAATCACCCCACTTTAACATTAGCACGCAATTAGGAAACGCCCTGTATAGTACTTCACAATGACGCGTCCTGTACAAAGTAATATGACAGACAAACCGTCACTTTTGGCATACCCGAATAGCCCAAAGTCGAACTGCATAAGTTAAAATTTTGAAAATCTTGTTCACTGGAATCAGTGATGGCTCCCCTACTATAACTACATTGATGTGTTAATTTTGGAAAAATATGAGTTCTGTAGTTTCAAATATTAGTTGCAATATTAGATATTTTTTGACACCCGGTATTGAACAGAAAATTAATTATTTTGAAGCAGTTTATTGACAGCTACTTTATGAACAATTTTACAAAATATATGAAAAAAAACTAAGCCATTTTTGAGGTTGACGGCTGTGATTCTAATGGTTCGATTCCTTCTAAATCGTTATCTTCCTCTGAAAATGATGAGGTTTCGTCGTCACTACTTGAAGATCCCAGTGTGATAACCAAATCATCAATAATCGTTTCAATTTTGCCATCTACTTCCCAGTATTTATCTTCAATAGAACGTACATGTTTAACATACGATTTCCAATTTTCAGCCGATATTGAGTCAATCGCTTCTAATGTTATTTTATTTAAATCTTTAATTGAAAGTTCACCGGTGTTGCGCACTCGAATATATTTTTTTACTCCTGCCCATGCAAGTTCAATAGGGTTGAAATCGCACATGTACAGAGGCAGCCTTAAAGGTGTATGACCGAGGTTACGTAAAAGACCGTCAATCTTATACCTTTTTTGTCTAGGCTTGTGGGCTGATATTACTTCATATAATTGATATTTTTTCCATGTTGGATCACATACAAGATTGGTCGATTTAAGCCACGATATCATATGAGCTTTTGTAGAGTATTTAGTTGGCACTTTATCTTCTACGTGAGAACGATAAGATGCATTATCTATTACCACGATTGATTTGGGATGAATAATAATAATAATAATAATAATAAGGTAAAGTGGGGGAAGTGCAAAATCGGGGTAAGAGCAATCGCAAGTTGTTACTCGAAACTTGTTGAGAATTACTATCCTTATTGTATATGAAAATCATTGTTTAGGAAGCACTGATTTTTGTACAAATTGTTGGTTCAATCAAATTCTTCTTTACCGACCATACGAGCTGTCAAACGCCATGTGCTCATTCAAGGTGACAGTTTAAGTGAAACCGGCTCCCGAATAAAACGGAAAAGAAAGGTATTATATTAAAACAAATATTTTTGTTGTTGTGTAGTTCCATTGTTAGAAGTAGTAAGCTAGTCTGTGTGTAGTTTGCTTTATTTAAACATTTATTTAAAAAAATTAATGTCGTGTGATTGCACTTGCCCCTGTAATATTGCAGTTAGGGAAAGAGTAATCACATGTGATTGGGAAAGTGCAATCAGTTGATCGCTCTTTCCCGAAGTAAATATTGTTTATTTTTTTCTAGAGATCCATAAAAACATGGTCAGAAACTATAAAAAAAAATCTACTCGTGGGAGTGGATACTCGCAAGAAGATGTTGACATCGCCGTTCAGCAAATTAAAAGAGGCTGCATAAGCACACGACAAGCTTCCGTCGTATACAAAGTACCATACAGTACCCTAAACTGCATTGTTACGGGTAAACGACGAGCAAAGAGCAATACTGGAGGAAGGCCACCAGCTTTGCCGTTGGACGATGAAAGGAAATTAGCGGAATATCTGATTACGCTCGAAAAATGGGGATTTGGTCTGAGTCGGCGAGAAGTATTCGACTGCATTGAAAAATTCGTTACTCTAAACGAAATTAAAACACCGTTTCGTTCAAACAGACCTGGAGAAGATTGGTTTTTAGCATTTAAACGTCGACATAACTTATCAATCAAGAAACCACAATCAGTGGAATATGCGAGAAAAAAAATGACAGACCCATTCATAATAAACGAATATTTTGATTTGCTCTTTAGTACACTTTCCGAAATAGATCTTTTTGATAAACCAGAAAGAATTTGGAACTTAGATGAGACATCTACTTGCACGGATCCATCTAAAACTAAAGTCGTCGGAAAAAGAGGAAAACCGTCCTCACGAATAACAGGTGGCAGTGGTAAGGAAAACATCACTTGGTTAGCGGCAGCAAATGCCGCTGGAACAAAAGCAGCGCCTTTGATCATTTTCAAAGGTTTGAATGTTTGGGCGAATTGGCTGCCAGACACTGAACATTGTTATCCAGACACAGCTTATGCTGCTAGTGCTAAAGGATGGATGACGTCTGAAATTTTCGCCAATTATTTCGAAAAAAGCTTAATACCATCTTTGGGAAGTGAACGACCTGTTTTAGTACTGTACGACGGCCACGCCACTCATATAACGTCACACATTGTTACGTTAGCAAGGCAGCATGATATTACAATTCTAAAACTACCTGCTCACACAAGCCATCTACTGCAGCCATTGGATCTGGCTGTTTTCAAATCTTTTAAAAGCAGTTGGGATGCTAATTTGGTTGCCTGGCAAAGGAAACATCCTGGGCAAAAAATCCCAAAAAAAGAATTTTCAATACTTTTGGGCAACACGTGGAAAATGCTTCCTTCATCAGTTATTGAAAATGGTTTTCGCAAGGCTGGTATTGTCCCCTATAACAGAAATGTTATAGAGGATTCCGTGTATGATCCAGAAGCTTTACGAAGATGGAAAGACCAAAAAAACAAACCAGTTGAAACCGGAGAAAAAACCTCAAATATCGGCAATAGAGAGAATAAAGAAAACAACTTGCCAACAAGTGACCCCCAACCATCTTGCAGCCATACAAATCTAAACTCTAGTTTTCAAGATGTTCTATTACAAACGATAAAAGCATCAAGATCGCATTTGGTTACAAAGCCAAGAAAAAAAATTGCTCCAGGTGCCGAAGTTATAACTGGAGTGAGTCTAAATACTAAAATTCAAACAAGCGAAAAAACTGCGAAAGCAGGAAAACCGAAAGGGCTAGCAAAAAAAAGCAAGAGAATTTCTCCAGATAATAGTTATGACAGCAGTGACCTAAGTTTAAGTGAACCAATCTATCAGGAATCTGACGACGATATGGACCTTGAGAGTTTTTCCAGTTTACAAAATGATTTTAATATTAAAGATTATGATCAAACAGAAATTGACGAATATGGAAATCAGAAACTTATGCCTTAAAAAGCATAGAAGAAGGAATGTTTGTCGTGGCAGTGTACAAAGAGGAAAAATATATTAAATACTTTCTGGGAAAAATAAATCAAGTTATCAAGTTAGACAATCAGTTGAAATATAAATGCTCGTTTTTACGAAAGAAAATTGGAAAGGATGATTTTTTTGTTTTTCCAGATGTGCCAGATGTTGATGTTATAGTCCGAGATAATATTGTTGACATTTTAGAGCAGCCACGAGAAACAAGAGGCACAGCAAGACACTATATTCGTTCCGATATTATAGCTAAATATTTCAAGTAAAGTTTCCTATTAATAATTATTACGTATTTACATTAGGTAAAATTATATTCTTTGGTTCGTCTTTTAAGGGCATTTTCTTTCATATACACTTAAAGTGACAGTTTAGTTTTTCGCTGTATTAAATAACGATTCCTCACTATTTTTGATGTGATTATATTCCCAAAAATTTTGCAGTTGAGTTTAAAAGCGTTTATTTGAACTAATTTTGATTTTAGTTTAGTTTTCTTATCTGTAAGGTTGAATATTATTTTTTATTGTTAGCTTTTAAAGTTACTTTTATAGATTTAAAAAATAAAAGTTTATTTTTGTCATGTAAATATGTTTTCTTGCTTGCCGAAAAATATTATGCTCTTTCCCGCTTCAAATTAACAAGTTCCTTACCCGCAAAATCAGGCCCAATTGCACTTTCCCAGATCGCCCGGGAAAGTGCAATCACCGACCCGATTTAAAAAAAAAAAAAATTAAAAAAAAAATTATAGACTTTTCAATATGAGTATTCTGCTTTAGTTAATGCGGTTACTGAGCAATCACCATACCAAATTTTACACCATTTAATGAAATATTGCATTTTTAATCCTTCTCAAAACTCACACTAATCAAAAAAGTGGTCGCACTTACCCCACTTTACCTTAATAATAATAATAATAATAATAATATTAATAATTTTATTTCACCAATAAAACAGATGTACATATTGTGCAATCAGCAATTGGAGAAAACGTCACAAAGAGTGAATCTAGTATACCTACTTATAAAAGTACATCGTCATAAAAGTTACAGGTAAGTACATAAATAATCACTAAAAAAGGAACAATACAAATACTACATTAGACGCGTGCATTTTTAAAACAAAAAAAACTAAACTAAATACTAATTCAAGAATTCTTGCACAGTATAAAAATTACCCTGCATTAGATATTTTTTTAATTTACGTTTGAAGGATTTAAGATTATCAGCATCTTTAATATCATTATTTAATTTATTAAAAAAACCTACATGCATTATATACCACATTTTTTTGGAAAAATGTGGAATTATGTAAATTAGATAGAAGTAATGTTTTATTTCTAGTACTGTAACTATGTGAAGCGCGATTGCTTTGAAGTTTTTTAATATTCTGATATGCAAAAACTGAAACTTTAAATATGTAAATTCCAGCCAAGGTCAATATTTGTAATTGCTTGAAACAGTCTCAACACGAATCTGTACATGAAAGACCACACAAAATTCGTATAGCATATTTTTGAAGCAAAAAGACTTTTGTTACGTCCGAGCTTGAGCCCCAATTTATGATGCCATAGGAGAGGTGAGAGTGGATATTAGAATAATATACCGACATCATATCATTTTGACTACAGTAATTTGACAATGATTTCAAACCATAACAATTTTTTCTTAACTGTATGCATAGACTTTCTTTATGATTTCCCCATCTTAGGTTTTCATCAATTTCCAAGCCCAACATTACTGAGGACTTGGAAGGTGTAATAAGACCAAGGTCAGATCCATGAAGTAAAAAATTGTCATTTTTTTGTTTTTTTGTTTTTTTTTAAAATACCACGAAATTTGTTTTACTTTGGTTTATAACCAAACCATTTTTTTTTTTGGACCACAACATAATACCATCATAAACCAAATCTGCTGTTCTTTTGAGAGATAGTGCACTCTTTTCCACGATTACAATGCTTGTATCATCTGCATATGATATGACAAAAATACCAGTGGACATATTCATTAAGTAGGAAGTGAGATCATTAGAATAAATAAGATATAGTAGTGGACCAAGGACTGAACCCTGGGGAACACCCTGGTTTACTGGCAATGAGACGCTTCCCATCCCATTCACCACAACACATTGTTGACGTCCACCCAAATAAGACTCCATGAGCTTCCATGCCTGTCCTCTAATGCCATATCGATGTAACTTTATTAATAATAGTTCATGGCTTATTAATAATAGTTCATGGCTAACCATATCAAATGCTCGGGAGAAATCAACACAAAATCAACGACAACTGTCGATTGGAAATCACAAAGGGCACTTTCTGTACTACGTGATTCCGTAAAACCATGTTGAGAAACGTTAATAATGTTATTTTTATAAAAAAAATGAAATAATTGATGTTTCAAATTCAACTCAAAAATTTTAGAAATGCTTGTTAATAGACTTATGCCTCTATAATTTGAATAATCATTAGAATCCCCCTTTTTATAAAGTGGAATGACAGTTGCAAACTTCAATTGCTCAGGAAATATTGCATACTGCGCTGAGAGATTTATCAAGTACGTTAAAATATCACACAAAGCAAAACCACACTTTTTCAACAAATTACATTATGTCCTGTGGCATTTGAGTTCTTAAGGTTTACAATAAATGATAAAACATCTTGTTTACAAATGGGAGAAAGAAAAAATGTATTTACACAAGGCGGTACGCAGTTATCAAGAAATGTCCTGTCGATAATATTATTACTAAGAGGTACATTAGTAAATTGATAATTAAAATTACTTGTAACTGGATTATCCGGAACTATTTCGCCGTTTTCAATTATTTTCAGTGCCGTATAAGAATTGTTTTTATTTTGTAACGTTTTTATAATTTGCCACATTGCCTTTGATTATTGCTTGAGTTTTGAATCATTTTATCACTTTGTTGTGTAAAAAAGAGTTTAAGTTTTTCTCTATAAATACTGTTAATATGTTTGCTAATATACTTGTACCTTATATCTTTTTTTGATAGGTCAGTGAACAAAGTAATCTTATCTTTTAGGCGAACTAGCTCCGGCGATAGAACTACCTTTTTTTGTTTATTTTGAGTGCTGTTATTTATTTTAATTAATGGAAATGACAATTCATAATAATAAAATAAAATAATGTTAGAAGCTTCTCGAGCAACCACTTTTCAAAATTATCTTTATTCATCTGTCCATGATATTCTCCAGTTGTTAGTCCCGAGCGAAAAACTAAAGCAGCACCTGGAACAAATCCGGCTTCTGAACTAGCATGAACAATAATAAAGCGACTACTAGAGCGGATTCCCTGAACAACACCTGTAACACTTTCACTTTGCCAGCATTTGTTCACTGTCAGATCATTATCTACCCAGGTTTCGTCTATAGATACACAATATTGCGCCCTTCTTGCCTATATAGCCTTACAGTTGATAGATATTTCACCCGCCAGTGAAAAATACTTGGTCTCTCAATGAGCAATTTTCGTTTATTTTGACACTTGCGCCATACTAAACCATTTCACCGTAAAAGCCGATTTAAGGTTTTATACTCGTATGGAAAATCTATTTTGTTCTTTACCGCACGAAGTAGGGGTTTGCAGGTCGGAACCTTCTTCAAATTTATATAAAAATCCTGTATTGTTCGTCGAATTACTTGAAAATCACCATCGTCAATTTTATCTTTGTACGATAATCGGGGTCTTTTTTTACCAGGAGGTTTTAAAGGTGAAGTAGAACATGAGCGATCATTATGTTCTCTTTGAATTTTTCTTACACTACTTTCCGAAACATCAGTGTAAAATGCAACGCGTTCTGTTCGATTTTGAATTGGAATAGTCAAACTATTATTTTCAGCTTGTCTAGTACAGGCCTCTATAACGTTCGCAATAACTTCACGTGCACCGCCTAGAATTGTTTTTCCTCTTTTACTCGCCATCGTTACTTCGAAATAATAATTCAAATTCAACCCAACGCATTTATATAAAAACGAAAACAAATGCTCGAAATGTATGGGCGCCACTGGAAATAGCTAGAACCTTCTAGCGGCAAGTGCATGGAGACTCTAGGCACATCCCAATTACATGTGGACAAGTGCGAAATTTACTAAATCCTCGATTAATTTGGGGCAAGTTTTGTTTACCTGAAATGGGTTATTTGGAAAAAAAATATTTGATTGCCTTCTAGAAGCCCTTCTTAACAACGGAAATGAAAAATTTTCCTGCGGAAATGCGTCATTTCCATTGTACACCCCTTTTTTTTTTTAATTTAGAAGCTTGCGGGATCTTGGAGCGAATAGGGGTGCTGGGTGGGTTAAAAATACTTTAAAGGGAAAAGAAATCTTTTCTAGAAGTGTTTCTTAACAACGGAAATGAAAAAATTTATTACAGAAACGCGTAATTTTCATTTTCATACACAGTTTAGTATACCTGAAATCAGTTACATGAAAACTTTGCTTGGCATCTCATCCCAAATGCTTTCCCAAGCACCAAAATGCCAAAATGTTACTGCGGAAATTTGTCGTTTTAATTTTCCGACAAAATTTTGTATAGTTTAGTTTACCTGAAATCAGTTACATAAAAAAGAAGCTTTGATTTATATTCTAAACTTTTTCCTCAAGATAAAAATGTAAAAATTTGTCTGCGGAAATTTCTCATTTACATTTTTCACGGAAATTTTGAGCGCTTTTCCAGGGCGCGGCACGATTGCGGACGAAACATTAGTATTCAGTTTTTCACAAAATGAAGTGAGGGCACGATTGCGGAATGTAAAAATAACGGCTGAACGCATCGTATTGTCAGCGACATTTTATACCCGTATACGTGACAGCCCGAAATTTTTTTTAGAAAATCTCAATAATTTGTCTGAGTCACGAAGTTTCATATAAGTATCTGTCTGCATATCTTTGAGAACTTCAAGGAATATAAACAAAGAAGGATGATCCTTTCTCAATTTCGCAATCATGCCTTCGTTTTCGTTACTTAAAAAATGTAGAAGAATTTAGAATGTAAATCAAAGTTTTTTTTTGTGTAACTGATTTTAGATATTCTAAACTATACAAAATTTCCGCAGAAAATGAAAATGACAAATTTCCGCAGACACATTTTAACATTTTCGTGCTTGAGAAAGAGTTTGGGATGAGATGCAATGCAAAGTTTTCATGTAACTGATTTCAGGTATACTAAACTGTGCAGAACGGAAATGACGCATTTCCGCAGCAAAATTCTTATTTTCCGTTATTTAGAAAAGCTCCTAGAATATGTAAAACTAGATACTTTCCTTATAACCAATTTCAGGTAAACGAAACTTGAGCCATTAATTTTTCGTACCGCTTAGCTAGGGCACTTTATAGGTGAAGCGGCAAACTATTACAACAAATAAAATAACATAAAAATTATTTGCGTACACAAATTTTACTTTTCCGCTTGCTTAAGACTGTGAACCTTTATTTTAAGGACCGCCCGGTTTTCTTTCGTATCCCGCACTTTATCTACATTTGAAAGTAAAAATGCTTGCACTTTATTTTTGAAAATAGACAAAAATGGTCTGAAGCAAAAAAGTGCGTAATTGATTGGATTGAAGGATACAATGCTTATATTTTCAACACACCTTAATTAAGGAAATTTAAGAGAAAATTTCGAACTTAATACTAATACTCAATAATTTACACCAACTTCTCCTGGCAACAGTGCCCAAGGTACAGCCGACTTGCTCTACTATTGGTCCACCCTGTACATATATAAAATTACCTATATTATAAAATAACGCAATAAAAAGTAATTACTAGAGTATACCTACAAAGACTAATCCCCGTATTTAACATATTTCCAGCCAGCTGCACGGTTTATAATGATCGTAGAGATTATTAGTTGAACTTAGCATGGCCGCAAGCGTAAATTAAAACCCATACCGCGTCATAAGGTAAATATACGAACTACGAAGCCCATCAAAAGGTTGGCAATAATTATTGCCTCCAGTCTTACGCGTAACCAGATCCTTTTCTCTCCGTCCTTGGGCTGAACACCACGTGTGGCACATTGTGCTCAAATCAAGATGAAGAGATTACCCAAAGATTTATTGGAATTTTTTGGACGTCGCCTGTATTGTTGCTCCGACAGTATTACCTTCCATATATAGAAATATTTCTCAATAACCGAATATACTGTTATGTAGAATATGTGAGATTATAGCCGACATTTGATTATTCTCATATCGGTCTTAGAAAATTATCGACTGCAGTGATTTCCGTTTGGTCTCAGCCTTAGAGTAAGAATTATCTAAGGTTGTAACCTTAGAGGAAGAATAAAAATAGAGTTCATTATTTACATATTTAGCCACTGCCAAGATTACCTCACAGTATAAGGTCGATCGTACGACGATGCCAAGCCTAGCCAGGAACACCAATGTTTATACCAATTTATATTACGGTGAATATGTTTAAACATGATGCAATAAAATTTTTGTACAAAGAATAGTAATTTATTTCCAGTATTAGTTTCTAACCAGTATAAAGAAATTACTTTTATTGCCAAAATAGTAAAATACAAATTAAAAGACCCAAAGTCTCAGATCATATTTCACCAGTAACAAGAGTTTTAGTTAGCTATGGCAAACCCGATCGACAATTCCACGTATTAGAGCAGCCCACTATGGTATTAGATCATCCCACTTTCATTGACAAGGGATCCTTATGGTAAAAAAGTATAATAGTCTACAGTAAACATTGTTACAGGGTCACGTGACCGGCGTGGCTTAAAACAAATAGCGGGTCGTGGAACTACAATAAGTTTTAACATTAAAGGAGTTAATTTGCTAAAAAATATGTTATTAGATACCAAGCTTTTCTTAGCGTCACTACTGCATGTGTTTTAATGTATTATTGTGTATTTGTTGATATGGCTCAAATCTTCTAATTATGTTGCTTTACTTCAAGAAGCAGCGTTCTAAAGGTGCGGTGACATTAGAAGAACATTAATTTTTTAAATATTTAATAAATAAGTTTTATTTACTTTATCTTGGACATTGCGAAACTAGGAGCTTTAGTTGACCTAACTATGGTGCGGCAATGTGAGTTTGTAAAAAAATGGTCGTTTAAGTTTGGAATTTTCTTTTAATCAATAAGTAAACAGCAAGATTTTCTTTTCCAGGAGACATGTCACACGACGTATTGACCAATCCGGTGCAGTATAATAGAACGTTCATTTCGTCGGGGGTCATGTGAGAATCTTCAGAAGCAAAATGATACAAAAAAAACTCTGAGGTGATTTTTTTGCCGATTACAATCGTTTTTGCTATCAGAAAATAAAAAAAAAATTAAATATACCTATACTATATTAAAATAGTCGAAGGGCGTCTTACGTTAAAAAAAACGTACTGCGATTTCGAAAATCACTAGATTTTGGATGAAATCTGGGGAAATAATAAAGTTTCGGATGATTTCGCGCTTTTTTTTTTAATTTTCACTTGAGTTGTGCCAATTTTTTATATAAGTGTTTTCAGGTAAAGGAATTTAAATGGCGATTCTCTGGATATTAAAAGAAAAAATGTGTTCGTAAACATGTTCTAAGCTGGTTAGAATTTAAGATTTAAGATATTGAAAATTTTAAAAAATCTTTTATTTTTAAAATTTTAGCTATTAACATGGAAAAACAATATGACAATTGGCTATTATATTCGTATCGCGGAAACGCTCGCTTTTTTTAATTTCCTCGCAAAAGGAAAGTATTCTAGTTACAAAAAAACGTGTTTTCTCAGTTTCGTCGGTTAGTCTGTATATCTGTCCGCGACCAAGCTCAAGAACTGCTTGTCCTATTTATTTCAAGTTTTGGTTAAAATTTAAAGGTCATATGATATCTGAAAAAAGTACTTATCGAATTGATTGATTGATTGATGACATCCCCATTTAAATATTTATTACTAAAAATGTATAAATTGCTCACTTGATATCGATTTTTAATCAAATCTGTATAAATATTAGAATTCGCTCGCGTTCTAGGCATTCCTACTCTCATTTTTTTAATATTTACTAAAAATGTATGATATGTATTTTTAAATACCCTTCATGATGTGCAGTTTTAGATACCCCTAAATGACGAATTTTAATCAAATCTGCAAAAATTTTAAAATTAGTCTGCTATGGTGGTGCCGCCATTTTTAATTCTCAAATATTGACTAAAATTTCATAACTTTTATTCTTAAATACTTCTAGATACTGATATGTCTGCTATGGTGGTGCCGCCATTTTTAATTCTCAAATATTGACTAAAATTTCATAACTTTTATTCTTAAATACTTCTAGATACTGATATTTCAGCCGAATCTGTACAAATGACAAAATTCGTTCGCTATATTGGCGCCACCATTTTGATTTTTGTTGTCCATTCTTAAATAATCCCCACAAATGTTAAAATCATCCGTCCGACCTGTTGACGTTGTCATTTTGACACCGCCGTTTTGAATTTTTAAATGCCTGACACTTTTAAATTTTCGTAGGCATTGATTTTCAGTTTTGGCTACACAAGTAACAAAATTCGTCGGCCGTATTGGCGCCGTCATTTTGGATTTCTAAACGTTGACTAGAAAAATTCGGATTTTTTATATCCCAAAGTGTATGCATTTCAAATTTGAATCGGTAATGGAAGTGCTGAAAAATCCATTACAAGATTTGAACCAGAAATACAAACATACAATCAGACGAATAGGAAGCCAATAAAAGCGCGTTAAAAGCATTGATTTTAGTTTAAAACTCTTAACACCCGTATTCACTAAAGAGGTTTAACTTTAGACAAGGTCTAACTTGACAGTTACAGGTTTAAGATGACATTTTCAACAACTGAACAGATAAATTTTCTAAATGTCACAATTACAAAATGATAGTGACATAAGACAAACATAACTAAAAACTAAAGTTTAATAATATATAAATAACTAATTTCCTTTTAAACTTACCTAACTTAATGGTTTGATTTTAAATAGTGATTAGTTCTTTGAAGTTTGTAAAAATACCTATTTGTCTCATTAAGGAATAGGTAAGAATCCTTCTTTTTGTCAACGATAATGAAGCATGGCCCATTTCTTCATTTTCGTACATCAAATATTTTAATAGATCGTCATTTTGTTTCGCCATATTGAATTCATACCAATATTTTACCAGTTTTTTTTATATCAGACGTAATTTTTGTGAAAAATTAAATAAAATTAAAGTTAATCAAGTAAGTGGATTTTTTAGCTATACCGGAACAGACCGACCGACCGACATTAATGGAAAAACATGAGGATCTGTAAAAACCCGGAACGATAATTTTTTAATGATTAATGATATTTCCTTATGCGGGAATTGAAAACTCACGCCGACACTGGCATTCGTCAACAAATGGCCACGGCTTGGGCATGGGCCATCCCCACTTCTTGTTTTATCGTAAACATTGGTCGATAGAATGTGAAAAATAGGGAAACCATGTTGGCGCATACCCCTAACGTCACTTAGGAATGAGTTGTGATCTCTAATTCTTACTCTAAGGTTGTAACTATAAAAATACTATAATAGTTTTGAATAAAATGAGGAATCTTTGAAATAAAATAAACATATTTTATTATTACACAACATACCTGTACCTGTATTGTTATGGTTAAATCGAAGCTAATAAATAAGCCTTGGGTCCCATCGTATTTTGAGTTCCTGCGCCCAATCCTCTTTTACAACGGCACCGTAACAGCAGCAAGCAGCAGATGTTTCTTCTCAACACACCGGTCAGAGTCGGAAGGCGTTTTTTCTTATTTACCTAAGGGATGTATATAAAAAATAAAGACGAAAAACATGCGTCAACTTTCGCTTTAATCTTCGAACGAAAACGTAAGTGGCCGACCACCAACGAAGGAAAGGTACTTTGTTACGTTTTTATATCTCTATAGTGAATATAAATTTCGAAATACCGAATGGCTGGGTTCTAACGAGCTGGTTGTAAAGAATACGGAAATGTGTGATTCGCCATTGTTTTACTACAAACAGAGAAAATCATAGTTGAATTCGACATTAAGGAGATAAAATTATAACAGAAGTATTCTTTCAAGCAGGGAGCGTTGAACGTTGAGGATAATTATTATTGTATATTTTATATTTGCCATCAGCGACACGTATATCCAAAAATTATACTAAATGATATATAAATATATATATATATATATATATATATATATATATATATATATATATATATATATATATATATACAGGGTGCCTCCGGTTAAGTCGGCACCATTGCTAACTTCCTTATTATTGGAGATATGAGGTCGGTTAAATTAGCAAACTAGTAGCATTTTTTCTGCTGATTAAGATAGTGAAATCAGAAAAACAATTGAACATCGCGTCTTCGAGTTATTCCAAAAAATATATATTTTTTCAATGGAACAACCTGTATATTTTTCGACATAACGTTAGCAAATCGTCCTAAGAATAAAAAAGTTCATATGCACTATCTGCCTAAACCTAATAATAACAAAGTTATAACGATATTTTACTAACAGTCAAGTTGGCCATGAAATTAAAAATAAAAACAATTGATTGGGTGGCTTGGCGATATAAATGACAGTTTGTAGATGAGGGGCGTTTTGTTATAGCAGAAAAATAATATATTTACAGTTTTAGTTGCTAAAGCTTGTTTTAAAATACGCATATTGAAAAATGTGATATGTTAGAAACATACCTTATGTGTAGGAAAAATAGTACTATGGCAATACAAGAATACCGCCGAAGATTCCCTACTCGTAATTTACCGGACAGGAGGTATTTTTTAGTTCTCTATAGAAAATTTAGAAGTAACGAGGAGGTTTTTAAAAAGACAAGGAAGAGAAAACCTTTTATAATAAGCGAAGACGTTGAAATTACCATATTAGCCTATTTTGAAGCACACAAAGAATACTCAACAAGGGATTTAGCAAGAGATTACGGTGTTAGTTTAGTGACAATATGGCGGATCTTAAAGAAGCACAAGTTTATTCCGTATAAGTACCGGCCAATTCAAACATTGTTGCCTGGTGATAATGAAAGAAGACTTGCGTTTTGCCATTGGTTTCATCATGTTTATGAAAGAAATAATGACATTTTGAAGAACATTATTTGGAGCGATGAATCCAATTTTTCCAACAAAGGTATGTTCAATCGCAAAAACGTCCATTATTGGTCGCAAGAAAATTTATTTCTCACTGATCCCAGAAATCCTCAGCATCAATTTAGTGTCAATGTTTGGTGTGGTATGAGAGGAAGCGAAATACTTGGACCTGTATTTTATGAGGGTACTTTGACAGGAAGGAGATATGTTGACCTGATAATTTCTGGGGCGTTAGAAGAATATTTGGACGGCGTCAATTTGGCTACACGACAACTAATTTACTTCCAGCAAGATGGGGCCCCACCTCATCAGTTTGGTGATGTAAGAATGATGTTGCAGAGATTATTTGGAGACAAATGGATTGCCACAAATGGTCCAGTTCGCTGGCCACCTAGATCCCCAGACATAACTCCTCTTGATTTCTATTTTTGGGGTTACGTGAAAAATGAAGTTTATAAGAAGAAATATGCAAATTTGGAAGAACTGAAAATTGAAATAAGGATAATAATGGCGTCTATTGATGGAAGGACAATTTTAAAGGCGACGAGGCATGTGCTAAAATGTGTTCGAAAATGCATAGAACAAGATGGTGAGGTGTTTGCTCATTTACTGTGACAGTTAAATCTAACCAATTAAGTAATATTGTTTTTATTTGGAATTTCATGGCCAACTTGACTGTGAGTAAAAATATCGTTATAACTTTGTTGTTATTAGGTTTAGGCGATTAGTGCATATGAACTTTTTTATTCTTAGGACGATTTGCTAACGTTATGTCGAAAAATATACAGGGTGTTCCATTGAAAAAATATACATTTTTTGGAATAACTCGAAGACGCGATGTTCAATTGTTTTTCTGATTTCACTATCTTAATCAGCAGAAAAAATGCTACTAGTTTGCTAATTTAACCGACCTCATATCTCCAATAATAAGGAAGTTAGCAATGGTGCCGACTTAACCGGAGGCACCCTGTATAGTGACTTTCTGTTGCTCACTGAGCACTGACAGAGTGTTGAGCAATTGAACCAAATAGTTTTACGTAATTACTAGCTGACCCGGCAAACGTTGTTTTGCCATACACAATAGGAAATGTTTTTAAAAGTATCTGACACTATAAGTGTGTGGGAATTTGAAAGAGTAATGAAGCGTTGTAGACAATTGAAGCATACTTTATTTAAGTTAATATAGTAATCTTTATTAAAATACCAAATATATTAAATTACAGATTTTGATAGCTTGACACTACTACTAATTATTATGGCATTTAAAAAATAAACAAAGATTATTCTCTCACCGCAATGGAGTGTACAATATTTTTGGTCAGTCCGTCTATTACGGTTCATGAGATATAGCCTGGTGACAGACGGACGGACGGACAGCAGGCTCTTAGTAATAGGGTTCCCGTTTTTACCCTTTGGGTACGGAACCCTAAAAACCGCTGTCGATGGAATAGCTACTTCAACATCATAAAACCCCTTCATAAAATAAATTTATTAAATATCTTGAATTTTTTGTTCAATTGCAAAGTGAGTCCTAAAATTGAAATTAACACTCTCATAAAATATATTACTCATTTTTTTCGCTGTTAGAATATATTTATTTCAACCCTCTCTTTCAATTTGGTAACTCAACTCCTTCAAAAGTTAACGTTTAAAACAGATAATTTGGATACATTTTATTTAGCAAAACAACTGTCCATCACTTTATTTCCACAAAATGTTAAAGTATAATAAATTACATACCTTTAAAGTAAGGGCGTTGTTGGCACAAAATAAATGTCTATTATTAATTATTAACTGAACTGAAGTAAATTAACTTGAGAGGCGTATCAGTCGAGACACAATTAAAACAAAAAAACTATATTAAAAACAAAACAATACAGGTTTCATCCTGTCTGAGTACTCCGTAGAGTTGATTTGATACTTGCGCAGGCGCGTATAACCCGTGTATGTGGGGTTGCGGTTGCGTTGCTGTACGGGAAATTCAATTCAAAATGATTTATTTATGCGGGACCGCCAGCTAAATCAATAAATATTTTTAATAACATAAAAGAACAAAAATAATTTTCTTTAAAAAAAAACCTGAAACTAAATATGTAATACCCGATTTTTAAGGAAATATAAAAAAAATGTGGTAGAAAATAAAAAAAAAAGTAGTTTACAACGGGACTCGAAAAAATTGTAAATAACGTGAATAATACAAAAATAGCTATTAAAAAATAGGGGTTGATGGTAGAAGGGTGAAAATTTAGGGTTGTATGTATTTTTTAATGCTGAATCGTGAAAAAATAAAAACAAACAATTTTGTCCAAAAATTAAAAAAAAATTTTTGGGGTGAACCACCCTTAATTTTTAGGGGTGTGAAAAATAGATGTTGGCCGATTCTCAGACCTACCCAATAAGCACAGAAAATTTTATGAAAATCGGTTTAGTCGTTTCGGAGGAGTTTGGTAACAAACACCGTGACACGAGAATTTTATATATTAGAAGATAATCTATGTTCGTCTTTCTCCCGTGCCTCTATAAAGAATGGAGGTGTAGCTATTTTTAAAAATAATTGTTTCACATATAGTGCTACAGTGTATGATGTTGCTGACTTTTGTGTTGAAGGCGTGTTTGAATGTGCTTCTGTAATTATAAGCACTTTGAAATTAAAGTTAATTGTTGTATATAGGCCACCTAAAGGAGATTTTGAGGTTTTTTAACATGTTTTAATTCGCTACTCGAAAATCAACTTAATCCACTTACTACCCTTGTTATTGGGGGCGATTTTAATTTAAACTTTTTAGAGCATAGTACACAACTGTCGATTTTTCTAGATTTATTAGCTACTTTTAA
Source organism: Kuschelorhynchus macadamiae (assembly GCA_030620095.1). Lineage (NCBI taxonomy): Eukaryota > Metazoa > Arthropoda > Insecta > Coleoptera > Curculionidae > Kuschelorhynchus > Kuschelorhynchus macadamiae. The sequence goes on along the minus strand of JAUTXW010001340.1, from coordinate 1,231,545 downwards.
TCTTATACATACTATTAGGGAACCCACGAGAGTAGCTACAATTTCAAGCACATGCATTGATAATTTTTTAATAAGTTCAGGCACACAGTTTTCAGCATCTGTTGTTAATCTGGGCTTGTCAGTTCACTTCTCTCAGCTTTTGAAAATAGATGTGGTCAGAACTCATAAGAAGGACACCACGGCAAGGTATGTTATGCGACGCGACTTTTCAAATAAAAATGTAACACGTTTTCTAGACTTTTTAAACACAGAGGAGTGGAATGAAGTTTATTCTCGTGAGTGTCCCAATCTTGCTTTTGAAGTCTGCCAGGCAATTATTTCATTAATTAAAATAAATGACAGCACTTAAAATAAACAAAAAAAAGGTAGTTCTATCGCCGGAGCTAGTTCGCCTAAAAGATAAGATTACTTTGTTCACTGACCTATCAAAAAAAGATATAAGGTACCAGTATATTAGCAAACATATTAACAGTATTTATAGAGAAAAACTTAAACTCTTTTACACAACAAAGTGATAAAATGATCCAAACTCAAGCAATAAATCAAAGGCAATGTGGCAAATTATAAAAACGTTACAAAATAAAAACAATTCTTATACGACACTGAAAATAATTGAAAACGGCAAAATAGTTCCGGATAATCTAGTTGCAAGTAATTTTAATTATCAATTTACTAATGTACCTCTTAGTAATAATAATATCGACAGGACATTTCTTGATAACTGCGTACCGCCTTGTGTAAATACATTTTTTCTTTCTCCCATATGTAAACAAGATGTTTTATTATTTATTGTAAACCTTAAGAACTCAAATGCCACAGGACGCAATGGCATATCCAATAATTTGTTGAAAAAGTGTGGTTTTGCTTTGTGTGATGTTTTAACGTAATTGATAAATCTCTCAACGCAGTGTGCAACTGTCATTCCACTTTATAAAAAGGGGGATTCTAATGATTATTCAAATTATAGAGGCATAAGTCTATTAACAAGCATTTCTAAAATTTTTGGGTTGAATTTGAAACATCAATTATTTCATGTTTTTAATAAAAATAACACTATTAGCGTTTCTCAACATGGTTTTACGGAATCACGCAGTACAGAAAGTGCCCTTTGTGATTTCCAATCGACAGTTGTCGATGCAATTGATAAACATCTTCATGTATTGGGTTTATTTGTAGATTTCTCCCGAGCATTTGATATGGTTAGCCATGAACTATTATTAATAAAGTTGCATCGATATGGCATTAGAGGACAGGCATGGAAGCTCATGGAGTCTTATTTGGGTAGACATCAACAATGTGTTGTGGTGAATGGGATGGGAAGCGACTCATTGCCAGTAAATCAGGGTGTTCCCCAGGGTTCCTTGGTCTACTACTATATCTTATTTATTCTAATGATCTCACTTCCTACGTAATGAATATGTCCACTAGTATTTCTGTCATATCATATGCAGATGATACAAACATTGTGATCGTGGAAATCTCTCAAAAGAACAGCAGATTTGGTTTATGATGGTATTATGTTGTGGTCCAAAAAAAATGGTTTGGTTATAAATCAAAGTTAAACAGATTTCGTCGTATTTTCAAATAAAAAACAAAAAAATGATAATTTTTTACTTCATGGATCTGACCTTGGTCTTATTACATCTTCTAAGTCCTCAGTAATGTTGGGCTTGGAAATTGATGAAAACCTAAGATGGGGAAATCATATAGAAAGTCTATGCATACGGTTAAGCAAAAATTGTTATGGTTTGAAATCATTGTCAAATTACTATAGTCAAAATGCTATGATGTCGGTATATTATTCTAATATCCAACCTCACCTGTCCTATGGCATCATACATTGGGGCTCAAGCTCGGACGTGACAAGAGTCTTTTTGCTTCAAAAATATGCTATACGAATTTTGTGTGATCTTTCATGTACAGATTCGTGTCGAGACTTAAAAAACTTCAAAGCAATCGCGCTTCACATGGTTACAGTACTAGAAATACAACATTACTTCTACCTAATTTACATAATTCCACATTTTTCCAAAAAAATGTGATATATAATGCATGTAGGTTTTTTAATAAATTAAATAATGATATTAAAGATGCTGATAATCTTAAATCCTTCAAACGTAAATTAAAAAAATATCTAGTGGAGGGGTTATTTTTATACTGAGCAAGAGTTCTTAAATTAGTTTTTAGTTTAGTTTTTTTTTGTTGTTTTTAAAAATGCACGTGTCTAATGTAGTATTTGTATTGTTCCTTTTTTAGTGATTATTTATGTACTTACCTGTAACTTTTATGACTATGTACTTTTATAAGTAGGTATACTAGATTTACTCTTTGTGACGTTTTCTCCAATTGCTGATTGCATATTATGTACATCTGTTTTATTGGTGAAATAAAATTATTATTATTATTATTATTATATATATATATTTTTTATTTCATCCCAGATATTTCTTGAGAGACAATTAAACTTGTATTCTTGAGAAAAATATTAATAAAAGAATATGATGTCTGTATATAAATTTCTTGAGAACGCTCAAGACTATAGCAGTCAAAAAAGACAAATTGAGAAACGGGACCTAAACACTATGTTTGATTTTACTAATCAGTTTAATTTTTGAAAATGTATATTGCTGATTTTTTATAAATATATATAAATGGTCTTTTTGATATAATTACAGTAATTTTTTGCAAACTTTAATATGCAAAGGATCCAGCAGCTACTTCTTTATTTTATTAAGGACGTATCAAAACTTTAACCTGGGTTTAGTCCGGAAAACTGTATAAATAGAACTAAAAACCATGATATAAAAATATTTATAAAACAATAAAAACAACAAGTAAAAAATAATTTTTTTTTATCGATCCAAAACATTTTTAGAAATATGTCAATTTTGTTAATCAACTTTGTAAGTAGTGGCATTTTAGAGAAATCTACAGGTTATTTCTATTAAGAAATTATGGTGCTTGGGATTAGGCCGTGTCAAAATGGAATCATTTTCCGACGTTTTGCCTTCGATTGTACAAGGCATCTTCAGGGATCTTTACTTCATGAGATAGGAACACTGAATGAGCTCGGAGAGACCCAGGCCGGCTATTTATACTCGACCTGTGTTTACCGAAGCGTGACTCAATGTGGCGATCGGTTTCCACGTATGATATAGACTGAAGCCCGTATCTCTAATAAAATTGTTAGGATGCTTATACGATTCTAAGGACTACCTAAAATACACAAGGTTAATGTATCACTTCGACTTATCGTCAGTGCAATAGGATCTCCGACTTACAAATATTCTTAGTAATTTTACAGGCAAAACACATTCATATATTAGCAACTCTACGCATTTTGTAGAAAAACTAAAATCAATCAATTACCTATAAATGATTCAATTTCCATAATATCAGACTTATTTCACCATAATAAAATTGACAATTCACTTTTAAATCTAATTAAAACATGTCTTACATCAATGTATTTTGTTTTTCAAGGAAATTTCTATGAGCAAACCTCAAGAGCAGCCATGGGATCTCCGCTGTCACCAGTGGTAGCCAATATCTTCATGGAAGCTCTTGAGGAGGAAGCCTTAGATACGTGGATATGTAGACGACACTTTTGTAATATGGCCACATGGTCCAGAAAACCTCCGTGGGTTTCTTGATCGTCTGAATTATGTATGCTAATATAAAATTTACAATGGAAATTGAATCAGAAGGAATGATTCCCTTTCTAGATGTTCTTGTACACAGGAAAGGGGACGGTTCTTTGGGACACTCTGTATATAGAAAACCCACGCATACGAACAGGTACTTAAATGCAAATTCCCATCGTCATCCAGCACAAAAGCAATAAGTTATTAATTCATTGGTTTACAGAGCCCACGCGATTTGTGACCAAAATTCTTTACTATCGGAAACTGGCAACTCTGTTCTCTCTAGTAAGCAAGGACGCAGTGGCTAGCCTCCTATGTTTAATCCAGCTTCATCCGCCGTCTGTTTTGAAGGAAATTGTGACATTGAGAATAGCTCCGAGTTTGTTTCTTATCATAAAACTAGTGACATTCCTGTTTCTTAAAGCATTTTATCTCATATAACGTTCATCTGGGTCGTTAATGCCTCGTTTTCGCCCTTGCTCTGGCCTTATAGAATAAGTTCCTACTTCATTCAAGTGTCTTATATACTACTTACTGTGGAACGATGTTTGCCTAACAAATTGGCAACATAACTTTGATAATATCCCTCGTCCAACAAAACTGAGGCACGCAGTACTTCATGCTCAATTAAATTTTTTTGTTATTTACATAAACTCACTTCTAAAATTAAAGATTGGTGGGTCGATGATTTCTTATGCCGACGATACAGCCTTGATTTTTGCTGGTGAGGACTGGGTTGAAGTCAAAGAGATGGTAATCAATGGTTTGAAAAAAGTAAAAACCTGGCTGGAAACTTATAAATTGTCACCTAATTTAAACAAATTATATTGCCTTTTCTCTGACAACAGCGACCAGACCAAATTTTTCACATATTGAATTAGAAAACAAACAATTAAACGAAGTATCGAACATAAAGTATCTAGGTATCATAATAGACACATTTTTTAAATGGCAACCGCATATTGACTACTTGTCAAATAGGGTGCGAAAGTTGAATTATAAATTTTACATACTTTTAATTTTAAACAAAAAAGTTCTTGTTATGATTTATAAAACTCTTGTTGAATCTTTGTTGAGTTATGGAATTCCAGTATGGGGAGGATTATATAATAATGCCTTATATAAACTAAACACAATACAAAAATATATATCTGACAGCCATATGTATGTTTCTTCATTTTCACGAGGTGAAAAAAAATTATGTCAATCATGCATATTGTACCCGCTCAAAAGAAAATAAAAATCTAGTACTACCTAACAATTATAAAAACGTAAATCTGAAATGTATTAATTACCTAGGTCCTAAAAGCTATAATCTGCTACCAAACATAATCAAAGAGATCCATAGTAAGAAAAAATTCAAAAAACTTTCAGTTATTTGCTGTTTTGTTTAACTAGTTAAAACCTATACATATGTAATGTAAGTGTGTGTATCTTATTGTGTAACCTTGTCATGTAATTCTCTGTTGCAAAAATGTTTTAGATAATAATCATTGTTATTTGATTAGACACTATCATTTGACACACACAGGTGTATCTAGTACTTAGGTGTCATCAGAGGTATTGAGTAATAACTGTCCTAATTTAATTTGTTTTCAAATGTAGTTTATTGTAAATAAATAAATAAATAAAATAATTATTTATGAAGTCTAAAAATATATTTAGTTGCCTTTCTGTTCCAATGAAACAAGCTAAAATGTCATCTACATACCTGTGCCAATAAAGAAATTTACTAAAAAGAGGGTGTTGGCTAATTTTGTTTTCTAGAAAGTCGCCAAATATTTCAGGTAATAACGGACTGAGAGGATTTCGCATCATCAGACCATCATCACTTGTATTAATTCTTCAATATGGTGGAAGTTTTAAATAAAAATTGTTTTTTTACTTAGTGTCATAATATATCTTAGTTATGGAATTCCACCAAGTATCGGCCGAATCAATCCAATCCAAATTAACGTTAAGAATTCTCTAAAATTGTTTTTATATAAAGTTGAGTTTTACATAACGATAATACACATCTTTTCAACGATAAACATGTTTACATTATTTCTCTTATAGGTACGCCTAGTACGGTACTAGAATATTGGAATTATATTCGAAACTGTGTTAATAAATTAAACATCTTGATTCATTACTGCCGCTTATTTGTCTGCTTCCACTATTTTTGTACCTCAACTTTTAAAATTTGCATTTTCTTTTCCGAAGAGGCCGTGAGGATTCTTAAACATTTATGATTTATCTTAACAGTAACAATGTTTACCAACAACCCCGATGTTGAAACAGTAGGCCGTGACTATTGTAAAGCCGCGCGCGGGGCGTAAGACAGGCCCGTGCCTCGCCACACACGAAGTCGGCCAGCTCTACGGAGACCACCCGTGAGAGGCGGCATTGATGAGGGGCCGGAGGACGCTCTGGGCGACCGCGCCGTCAATGGGTCGCCCCCAAGGTCGATCAGCTGATTACCGTATCGCGGAAGAAAAGAATAGACGGCCTGCACCAATCACTTGGATGTTCGTAACTCTAGACAAAGTTTACTAAAATATTTTATTTAGTAAACTTTGCTCCAGAGTTCAATTTCAACACTCATGTTTCTTAAACTCATACGACAAGCTACTTAGAGGGCTGCGAAGGTTCTAGAGGAGAGGTTCCAGAGAATTGGACAAGACACATTTTGTTTATGTTTTTAAATTTTAATTTACAAATGTTTAACATGCATATTATATTTTTCATGTAACTATTGTAGCCTTTACAAATCGTGGGTGGCACAGTGAACAAGAGATACACTGTTTATCTGGGTGACACTTAGTTCAGTTAGTGTAAAGTTGATAGAGTATTCTAGCTGAAAAGCCTGAAAATGAAATTGACTTAAGTTTCAATTGAATTTTCCCTTCTTTGTTTAATGTTAATATTTACAGGTGCGACAGAAACTACCATCAATTACAGTGCAGTAGAGGTGGAGGTGTTCTTTTGGCAATAAGGAATGTTTACTCTGTATCAGTTATTAATTCATCTAATGCATATTGATATCGTAGGTATTAACATTAGTCTTGGGCATTATGCTTGTCAAATGTTTGTAATTTATATACCTCCTAATACTTCAAGCGATGAATATTCTGAGTTCTTTGAGACTGTGAGCGGAATTGATGCTTTTCATACTTCGCAGATGTTGCTTTTGGGTGATTTTAATTTGCCGGATTTTTTGAACACAGTTGGAACTAATCCTAGTGAAAAAACTTTATGCTTATCTAATTTCGTAAGTTTCCTAAACCTAAATCCACACAATTCAATTGCAAATTTTAACGACAAATTCCTGGATCTAGTTTTTGCTACTGAGCTTCTTGATTGCACTGTTGACAAAGTAGAAGACTTACTGTTGCCTGAAGACTATCATCATCCGGCTTTGGAAGTTCAAATAAAGGTGAAATCTTCTTGTAAGTTCAGAAAATTGGCAACACTTATTATAACTTTAGGCGAGCGGATTTTCATGGACTTTATAATGATCTAGCAAATGTTGACTGGCTCATTTTGGATTCAATCACTGATGTTAATGCAGCATGTAGGGAATTTTATTCTATTTTTTATGATTGTTTGAATAGATTTGTCCCTAAGACTAAAAGACGCAGAAGAATTTATCCACCTTGGTTCAGTTCCGGTATAGCGCGATTACTAAAACAAAAGTTTTTAACTTGGAAGCGTTTTAAGCGAACAAGATCATGAAGGTTTGTTAAAATTTAGGTGTTTAAGAACAAAAATAAAAACTGATATTTCAACCTCTTATATTAATTGTTGTAAAAATTGTGAAACCAAATTGCATCCAGTCCACATCAATTTTGGAATTTTATTAATGGCAAAAGAAATAACGCAGTACTTCCGCAAACAATGTATTTGGGCGAGGATGGTTATACAAATCCTAAAGATATTGCTAATGCCTTTGCAAATTTTTTTCAGGCGTCCTTTACTGAACCAAGTAATAATATACGGTTTAACGAAAAAAATTATATTTGTCTGGAAAATATTAATCTGAATCAGGTGGATGAGGATTTTGTCCTGCTCTGTTTGAGAAAAATGAAGTCTAAGGGAACGGTTGGACCTGATGGAGTTCCTTCCTTTTTGCTTCGCGATTATGCTATTGTTTTTGTGTCCCCGCTTACTAAATTATTTAATTTATGTTTAAAAACGTGTCAGTTTCCGGATAGTTGGAAGGTATCTAAAATTATACCAGTTTTAAAAAAGGTATCTAAGAACCAAATCGATAATTACCGACCCCTGTCTATAATTTGTAATTTTTCGAAGTGTCTGGAAATATTGAGCCACGAGGCTTTCTCATTTTATTTAAAAAATAAAATATCAAATTTTCAACAGGGTGTGTAAAGGGCAAATCAACTAGCACTAATCTTTTTGTTATTACACAGTTTATTGCCAAAGCCTTCGACGATAAGTGTCAAGTTGATGTTATATATACAGATTTTTCGAAGGCTTTTGGCAGACTTGATCACACCATTCTACTGTCACATTTGCACAATTTCGGTTTTGCACAAAACTTACTAACTTTTCTAAAATCTAACTGACAGGCAACATATAGTGGAATGCAGTGGTCAAAGCTCTGGAGAGATAAAAGCTACTTCTGGTGTCCCACATAGATCAATACTGGGGCCACTACTCTTTAACATTTTCATCAACGGCGTTCTGGATGAAGTCAATGTAAATGGGCTATTATATGCTGATGACATGAAGTTTTTTGCTCGGATTAAATCCTCAGAGAATTGCTTGCGTCTGCAAGAGTCGAAGTAGTCTCTTACTCACTAAAGCCTGAAATTATCTACCATTATACAATACATCAAAGTACGCTGAGTCGCGAAACTAATTTTCGTGACCTTGGTGTTTTATTCGATAATAGATTATCATTTGGACCGCATATATCTGATCTTATTCAAACTTGTTTCAAGACTTAGTCGAGAGTTTGTTAATATAGGGACAATCAAACTCCTGTTTTTCGCATTTGTTAGGTCTAAGTTGGCATATGCATCTCTCATATGGTCACTATTTTATCGAACGCATATAGACAATATCGAGAAAATTCAAAGACGCTTTCTTAAATACCTTTCCTTTAAGATTTATGGGGTTAACCCAGATATTGGCTTTCCAAACAATCAGCTTTTGGAAAGACATTCTTTTTTTTCTCTGGCAGACCGACGCACACTTGATTGTCCCGATATTTTAAGTCACATCAACATATTAGTTCCGCGTACCTCCGCTCGACTATCGATGCCTTTTATTTGCCCAATTTAACATTGCATTTATTGATAATTGTTAATGAAATGAATTAGATTTAATATTGAAAAGGTTTAATATTAAAAATTAGTATATTGTATTGATTTTTAACGTGGTTTAAAAAATAATTTGCCAGGTTTTCCAGGCACTTCCCCTACTTTCTCCGAATAGCCGCCACTGCAGTGAACAAGCAGAAAGATACATGGTACTAAATCAATGTACTTAAAACTTTTTGCATGTAACAAAGAAAAAACAAAAGTTGGCGAATACCAATTTTTTTTTATTTATTGCTTAAAAAGCAACCGTAGTGATGAAACAAAGAAATGGGAGAATCTTTTTAACAGAAAGAGAATTCCAATTCCAACTGTTCGAAAAAATATATAATATTGAAATCTTTATATATAATAGAGGAATTATTAAAATTTTACAAGTTATCTCAATGAGTATAAACAAAATAGAAATTCAAATATAGAATAAAATTGAAAACTTGTAAAAACAAAAAAAACAAAAGGAAATCTGATGGGAAATCCCGGTGTGAAATCATAGCGAGAGAAGGACACTGTTCAAACACAAGCCGCCGAAGACTGACTTGGCAACCTTGGTTGAAGGGGCCTGTTAAGTAATAGTAAGTAAATACATTGGAAATGATAGATGGAAAAAGTGCAAAAACCTGTGTAATGTCAATAAACTACACCAATGGTGAGAAATAATATAAATGTTTAAACCTGAATCAAAAATAAGACTAATAGATGTCTTTTAATGTTTAAGCAAAAAGCGACACTGCTAACGGGTTAGGATAATCTTTTTAACAGAAAGAGAATTCCAATTCCGACTGTTCAAAAAAATATATAATATTGACATCTTTATATATAACAGAAAAATTATTAAAATTTTACAAGATATCACAATGAGTATAAACAAAATAGAAATTCAAATATAGAATAAAATTGTAAACTTGAAAAAACATGGGAAACCCCGGTGTGAAATCATAGCGAGAGAAGGACACTGTTCAAAGACAAGCCGCCAAAGACTGACTTGGCAACCTTGCTTGAAGAGGCCTGTTAAGTAATAGCAAGTAAATACATTGGAAATGATAAATGGAAAAAGTGCAAAAACCTGTGTAATGTCAGTAAACTACACCAATGGTGAGAAGTAATATAAATGTATAAATATGAATCAAAAATAAGACTAATAGATGTCTTTTAATGTTTAAGCAAAAAGCGACACTGCTAACGGGTTAGGATCAAAACTAAAAACAAAGACTGTGCGAGTAGACTGACAGAGCCGAGAAAAATAAAACAATCAAAAATAGCTTTCAAACAATCCACGAGTAAGTCTGTCAAATTTTAATTAGTTATTCTTCGGCGGCTTGTCTTTGAACAGTGTCTTTCTCTCGCTATGACGTCACACTGGGGTTTCCAATCAGATTTGTAATCAATTCCTATTGGTTGTTTTATTTTAACTTGTCAAATATTAATAATTCGTCTGTTATGCATAAGGATTTCAATATTATCATATTGGGTTTTTTTTAAACAGTTGTAGTTGTTTTAATTCCACATAAATTCGGCAACCTCGTCAACTTTGGTTTTGTCTTTGTTACATATAAAAAGTCCACCATCTTTATAATTGAAGGGTTTAATTACTCGATGTACTTATTTGTAGGAAGCTCTGATGATGACCAGTTAGTCGAAAGCGCTCTGCTATAATTTTATGTTTGGATAATATACACGTTATACCAATAGACCTTTTTGTTTCATTACTCTTGCTCGTGTACACAGCCCTTTAAGTTATCAACATATTTTAACGCTTTGGTGCAGACAAGCCAAATCCATTGTTTGTATTTTCGAAGTAGCAATAATGAAACGGATTGTACGTTGCTCCGTACCACCACACTCGTACAACGTAATCCAGTAAACCTTAAAGATATCACATTCTAGAATAATTTCCGGAAGATAACGAGCGATAAGGCTTTTTTCACAATTAAAAGCACAACAACTTATATCCGGCTCTTCTTTGTTATCTGCGTTATAAATCCGTCGTCTTTTTTAGATTTAGTAGAGTGATTAGGTTTCTATCTGGGTTAAAATATCTTCAGGCGGATATCCCGTTAAACAACGTATGAGAGATAAATGATCAGAAGCATCTGCGATTTTTTTTTGTTTGTAAGCACGGGCGAATAGGAGATAAAAATCAACTACGTGCGTCCTAAGAATTTTGGGTTATTTACGATAAGTACTTGGTATTTTAATGAGTTTGATATTGATTAAAAGGCAAACGATCATAGGTGTATTGGTGTCACTATATGCCGCAATAATACACAATAAATAATCACGTAAATCCAGTAGAAAAATAGAAAGTCTTTGTTAATCCCACAATGTTATTTATCAATTGTGGTTTCCTAAACAATAATATAATAATAATAATAAATGTCTTTACTGTTATCTAATCCAGATAACAATAAGTTTTTTATTTAAACATTTTTGTTTACTGGTTGTGACGATAGACCAGATGGGAAACCCAGGTGTTTAGGCTCTATTCTGTACGAAACCAAATACTGTGGGTAATGTAAATAACATAATCTCGAACATAATAATAACAATTATTTCATTTAAAATACAGACCTGACATACTATTAATTTTGTTTCTGTTAAGTTAAGTAAGAGTAAAGCGATAAAAATCAAGGATGTGTGTAGTGATGTGCTCAAGAGGGTGCTAGGGGTTCGCAGCATCGAAACCCACCTCCCTACTGGGACGCCCCAACCTATGTCATCACTCCTACTCCCTAAATCGGGTATGGGCAACCTTTGCTTAGCTGAGGGCGTAATTTCGGAACTTAATCATGTCGCGAGCCGTAGGTAAGAAATAAGTAGGTATTGGTGAATAAAAAAGCGATACTTTTATTTATTAATCATAATAACATAATCGAACAGCAGTGGCGGCTATTCAGGTGAAGTAGGTGAAGTGCTACTTCACCAGGAAAAATAAACAAGCAAACATCTAACTATATTACTCTTACGCAGACGACACTGTCTTACTTGTAAAGGGTGATGACTGGGAAAGCATGGTCGAAAAGGCAGCTACTGATTTTGCAAAAGTTCGTCAACGGCTAGGGGAAAATCGATTATCAATAAATTTAGACAAAACCAAATATATGAGTTTTAGTATTTTGGATCATAATCAGTTAAATGCACAAGAACTAAAAGTACATTCATATCAGTGTTTGTTGAAAGAAAATACATGTAATTGCATAGAAACCTTAAGTAAGACTACATGTATAAAGTATTTAGGTATTTTTATTGAACAAAATATAAAGTGGCAAAAACATATAGAAAGTGTTAACTTAAAAATTCGTAAACTTATTTATAATTTTTATCAGCTCAGAAATTTTATGCCTATTTATATTTTAAAAATGTTGTATACAGCTTTGGCGGAATCAGTTATTAGATATGGTATATCAATATGGGGTGGGTCTTTTGCTACTGGTTTAAATATATTAAATGTTACTAAAAGATATCTCCTAAGAGTAATTTTTAAAAAACATCCCAGATATTCTACCGAACTTCTTTACCAGGAAGCCCAACTCTTTACACTTCAGCAATTATATACGAAGGCGGTCCTTTTGTTTGTATATAAAACTCCTAACTTAAGGCAGCCGTTACGACAATTAAATTACTACACCAGAGGCATAGCTGCTAACTCCGTTGAAGTACCTTTTCTGACAAGAACAACAACTCAAAGGTTTTTAACTTACCTTGGTCCAAAACTTTTTAACTTACTTCCGTCTGATATTAGACAAATACAAAACAAACACCTTTTTAGTAAAAAGATAACCAAGTTGCTTAAGGAAGGCTTTGAAGTTTTTGCTACAGTTCTGCGAAGATGATTATGTTATGTATCTTATATTTTGTAAATTAATTAATATAGAAAAGGCTAAGTTAATTGGTTTATAGTAATTTGTGTTTCTCAATCAAGTCACAGATTTGCAATTGTATAGTTTACTAGAGTTAGATAAAGTGTTTGGTATATATTTTTTTTCTATTTGTATGCTTTTGCAATTTTTAAAATTAAAAATAATATTCTGTTTTGTACACACACAGATATTTATCTAGGTGTACGGTTTTTATTGTAATTCATTAATGTAATCAATATATAATGTAATCAACATAATGTAATGTAATGTAATGTAATATCTTAAAAAATAAAATAAAAATATTTATTATATATTTCCTAAAATTTAGGTTTTTACATTCATTTATTCACCTAATTGGCAAAAAATAAACTGTACATCTCGAATCAATATTTTACTTGACCGTTGGCGGCATGTCTTTTTAAAACATTTAATCGAACTTTATTATAACAACCATAACAGTGGCGCAAACCGCTTCGACTTTGCTGGAGGTGCTATGTTTAGTTTACGATTTTCCTACTACGTTGCCATGACAACGCGTACGTGATGACGTAGAGCACATGGAAGAATAATGGTAACCAGCGCTAGACGACGCTCTCGGTGAATTGCTAACGCAGTACACTACACCCACGTGTCGTTCAGTTTGGGATGGTTGTTTACTTTTACTTTCGCGGATTTCGCTGCAACCGGTTAGTTCCTTTACAGTTTGCCTGACTGTTTTGTGTTATATTTATTTATGGTGTTGTTGCAACGTTATTTGATGTCGGGTTTATTAATTTACATTATTGATGAATCCGATCACGGATGTGGTTTGCATTTTGTTGAAAACTCCATTTAATCGATGGAAGGAACAAGATCAGAATTTTAATCATCCACCTAGTAGTGGATCAATTCAAATCACTCGAGCTTAAAGTATCAGCAGCAGAAACATTATTCAATTTGGCTAAGCCAGTACATGAAATCAATCTAACAAGGCAACCACAGATCGGAGAACCTGCCAAAAATAACGACGATGATGAAGTCGATTTATTTGCTTCAGAATCAGAAGACGAAGATGCCGAAGCTGCCAAAATAAGAGAGGAACGATTGGCTGCTTATGCAGCGAAAGAGTCAAAAAGTAGGTCTTCTAGTTTGTTAACTTCATATCCAAATATAGTAGTCCAAATATATTAATTGTGTTGTACCTCAGGGTTTAGTTCTGGGGCCCCTGCTTTACTCATTACCTGTCAGCTTTACTTTCTTATTAGATAGGTACTACATAAAAGTAAGGGAAACAAGTTTCGTGCCTAGAAACAATCCTTTTTTGCAGAATAGTTTAAATTTTGCAATACAATAATAAATATATTTCAAATAAAAAAATTAATTTTGTATGTATATCATTCTCTTTCATAACCTTTATATCATTTGCACATTCAATGAAATTTTATATTAAGTTATCCACAAATTAATATGAAAATTAGTCTGGAAAAAATTGTTCAATAGTCAGGGAACAAAATTGTGGTGCGTATTCAAGATGGTGGACAAATAAAATGTTTGTATTTGTGATGAAAAAATCACCTGTAAAACCTGGGAGGTTTTACAGATCTTCAAGTTTTTAGTGTTCTTAAGATGTCAAAAATAGTATATGAATGTAATGTTCAGTGGCAGTATCGCATGAGTATATAAAAGTCTTCACACATTTCTTGAACACATTATACTTTTTCTATGATGTAGATATAAGTTATTTAATTTTTTCCTTTATTATAATTGTTCCTGACAATCCTGGTTTTCGGCGTACAAATGGTTATGTAGTAGTCAAATATTATAAACATTGTTTTGCTGGCCTTGTTTACTAGTTTGCAATAAATATTCAGTGTGGAATAAGGAAGGATTTGCAGGTATGTTAATGTGTGCATTTAAAATGCGAATTAATGCTAAATTTGTAAAAAATCAAAGCACTATGCTGACACTTTAAAAGAAAATGCTAAACTAAATAAAATACATTTTAACGGAAACGTCCGATTCAATAGACTATTTATGTGCTTAGTAATTGACGCAGTATTGTACCTTACAAAACAAGAGTTAGTCTTTTGCGGGCATGATGAGAGCAGCGAGTCAATAAATAGGGGGAATTTTAAAAAGCTTTTAGGTGTATTAATATCGAGAAGTTCCCAAGAACTAAAAGATCATCACGAAAAAATTAAAAATGTTTTTACTGGTGACTCGAAAACTATTCAAAACGAAATAATTGAATGCATTTCTGATTATTTAAATGATCATGTAAAAAATGAAATAATGAACACACAGTTTTTTTTCTGTGCAAGTGGATGACACCACTGATATTACGCAAACCTCCCAGTGCTCCATAATTGTAAGATACGTTAATTCAGAAGGTTCAGTAGTCGAGAGATTCTTAGGATTTTGTAAGGTCAGCTCTGATAGAACGTCGGAGAATTTATATTCTCTACTGGATCAAATTTTGGACCAATTTGACTATAAACATAAATTAATAGGGCAATGTTACGATGGCGCAAGTGTGATGTCTGGCCATCTAAATGGCCTTCAAAGAAAAAAGAAAAAGCGCCGCAGGCTGTATTTGTCCATTGTCTCGCTCCTATGAAGGATAGGATTGATTTAGTATACAAAATTTAGGTAAGTCGTAAAAAAATATTCTACCCCTTTCACATAACAAAAATCTGGATAAAAATAAAAGATTTCATTAAAATCCTAAAATAGGTACTCAAAGACTTTTTATGGGTTTCGTTTTCGTCATGTAAACAAAAACTGGGGCCCCAAAGGGGGTCGCAGCCCTAGCAACTTTTTTTTTCAAATTGGAAGACTCCTTTTGTGGCAACTTTTTTGAAAGCCTATTGAAAAAGGAATTTGTCATTAATATTTTTTTTGACATCTGGCAAACCATGTGTCAGAAATTTATTAAAAACCAATTTTTAAATATAATAATATCAATAAGAACAATAAAACTGAAATCCTACCTTTCTAGTGTAAAAATTGTTGTAAATGTGCCCCATTAACTTGTTGGCACAGACCCAAACGATGGTAAAATTCTTACCTTATCCGTTGCAAAACTTCTAGCGCGATAACGTATCTCTGCCCGAATCCTGACCTTCAAATATCCCAAATTTTCACTACAAAAACTATTTTTTTCTGTGACTATACCTGAATGACTATTTCGCACATTGCTCGCAGTAGCTAAAGTTTGTTTTTAAACGCTAATGCATTTTTTCAAGCACTTACATACTTTATTCGTCGGCTCCATAAGAAATGCTTTAACTTTCAATAATTCTAGGCACCAGCGTTGCTTCAGTCAACGGCACCAGGATAGGCTAGTTCCTTAAATTCTTTTGCCGCGAAACTGACGTCATTGCGGATGCATATGGGTGCTGGTCACAGCCTACTGGGATGTGTTGATGTACAGTAGTTTATGAGTGCAATGTGGAAACGGAGTCATTAGTATGTTAAGGTATAGCTCGATGGTGCAATGTAAAAACAAAACCAGGATCGATCATAGTTGGCCGAGGGATATGCAATGACGTAACAGAAATAGACAATGTATGTAAATGGAAGTAGTCCATGTTTTGAACGGCACCAGTAAAAGTTTTAAGTAGGCGACCGTGCTTAGCAATTTGTATTGTCATAGTAATGAATTGTCAAAATGCCGATACAAACACTGTATAAACAGTGCTTAGTAAATAAATAAATAGATTAACTTTATTTTTGCATTTTTTATGGAAGAAAAATAAAGATTTTATACACTTCTTTGAGATTGCGCCCCGAACAAAGGTACTTTTTACATCATACTCTTTTAATATCGTTAATTGCGCTGTGTGTAAAGTAATTTAAAATTGTTAAATCTTTGATTATTTTCTAAAGATGTATTTAACTGAAAAGTTAAAAATCGAAATACTGATGATGATCGGGTATGGAGAAAGAAAACGAAGTCAAGAAGAAATTGTTGCTTTATTTCATCAACGTCATCTAGATTTACCTCCTTTGTCGCGATGTACAGTTAGCAAAATTGAAAATAAATTTAGAGATTTGGGTCATGTAAGACATGTTCCCCGAATTCCGACTTCTATTTCGGAATTCCGACTTCTATTTCGGAATTCCGACTTCTATCTCGGAATTCCGACTTCTATTTCGGAATTCCGACTTCTATGACTTGTAACTCGGAATTTCGACTTCTATCTCGGAATTCCGACTTCTATCTCGGAATTCCGACTTCTATCTCAGAATTCCGACTTCTGTCTCGGAATTCCGACTTCTATCTCGGAATTCTGACTCGTAACTCGGAATTTCGACTTCTATCTCGGAATTCTGACTTATAATTCGGAATTCCGACTTCTATCTCGGAATTTTGACTTGTAACTCGAAATTCCGACTTCTATCTCGGAATTCTGACTTGCAACTCGGAATTCTGACTTGCAACTCGGAATTTCGACTTCTATCTCGGAATTCTGACTTATAACTCGGAATTCCGACTGCTATCTCTGAATTCCGACTTCTATCTCAGAATTCCGACTTCTATCTCGGAATTCCGACTTCTATCTCGGAATTCCGACTTCTATCTCAGAATTCCGACTTCTACCTCAGAATTTCGACTTCTATCTCGGAATTCCGACTTCTATCTCGGAATTCCGACTTCTATTTCGGAATTCCGACTTCTATCTCAGAATTCCGACTTCTACCTCGGAATTCCGACTTCTATGACTTGTAACTCGGAATTGCGACTTCTATCTCGGAATTCCGACTTCTATCTCGGAATTCTGACTTGTAACTCGGAATTTCGACTTCTATCTCGGAATTCTGACTTATGACTCGGAATTTCGACTTCTATCTCGGAATTCCGACTTCTATCTCAGAATTCCGACTTCTACCTCGAAATTCTGACTTCTATCTCAGAATTGTGACTTGCAACTCGGAATTTCGACTTCTACCTCGGAATTCCGACTTCTATCTCGGAATTCTGACTTATCACTCGGAATTCCGACTTCTATCTCGGAATTCCGACTTCTATCTCAGAATTCCGACTTCTACCTCGGAATTCCGACTTCTATCTCGGAATTCCGACTTCTACCTCGGAATTCCGACTTCTATCTCGGAATTCTGACTTGTGATTCGGAATTCCTACTTCTATCTCGGAATTCTGACTTGTAACTCGGAATTCCGACTTCTACCTCGGAATTCCGACTTCTATCTCGGAATTCTGACTTGTGATTCGGAATTCCTACGGAATTCTGACTTGTAACTCGGAATTCCGACTTCTACCTCGGAATTCCGACATCTATCTCGGAATTCTGACTTGTAACTCGAAATTCCTACTTCTATCTCGGAATTATGACTTGTAACTCGAAATTCCTACTTCTATCTCGGAATTCCGACTTCTAACTCGGAATTCCGACTTCTATCTCGGAATTCTGACCTGTAACTCGGAGTTCCTACTTCTATCTCGGAATTCTGACTTGTAACTCGAAATTCCTACTTCTATCTCGGAATTCCGACTTCTAACTCGGAATTACGACTTCAACTCGGAATTTCGACTTCTAGTAGTGTTTTCACATAAATGTTCCAATTTTTGATTTGGATACGTTGTCCAGTGACTGCACATTTAATAATTATCCTTGTGATAAAAACATTTATGACTTGTGTATAATATTAATTGCAGAGAATGTCTAGAAATAGTATCTAGTATGATAAAATCTAACCCCTGAAGGTGTAGAAGACAAAGACATTTTAATAAATGAGGAAAAAATAAGTGAATTATTAAATTCTATCCCTTGTAGAGACACCATGGACGGCAATGCAAGCCAAACTAATTATAGGATGTTTTTACCAACATATCTATAAATAATATCAAGTATAAATAAAAAGTGCAGCGAATCTCTAAAGAGTAGATAACTTAAATAGATTTTAATAAATAAGAAAAAAGTATATTTTACCCCAAGTAGACTCCCTCGGGTGGTAGTGCAAGCCAAAATATTTATAGGGGGCTATTACCCCGATGTCTGGAAATAATATATATTATGAATTAATGTAGCAGCGGGTTTCGGGAAGGGTAGCAAATTCAAATTAATTTTAATAAAGTAGGAAAAATTCAATTAATTTAATTACCGATGTGTCTAGAAATAACAACTCTATGAATAAAAATGACAGGATTAGAAAACTCGAACAAATTTTATTGAATGAGAAAAGTCATATTTTCATATTATGTCCCAGGTCCCGAACAAAACTAGATAGTCAAAATATTAATTGGAAGTTGTTGCCAATAGGTCTAACAATATATAATATGCATAAAAGTGGCAGTGAGGTCCTTAAGGGTAGAAGACCCCTGCCTGCCGAGTCATTCCAATATATTAATGATGTGTCTATTACAAACTTATGACAAGTGGAAGAAGATCCAAAACGAGAAATGAAACTTAATAAAATATAAAAAATGTAAATGACTGGGAATGTTAGTCAAAGAGTCTATAATCAGTAATGAAGTCTACTGTATTAGATATATTTTGTCCGCAAACCACGTATATCAAGGTACACATTTTGATATTTTGGACAAATTAAAAGAAATACCTATTCCTTTTGTTCGGTGTGATCAACACGAAAAAAATTCACAACTACGATCATTGAGCTGTCCCTTGTCAGTAGAATGCTCTTTATTTGTAAAGAGGTTTACCGAATAAATGAAGTTAAAAGAAAGAAAATAAGGTGCTTCGAGAAATAATCAAAATTATAATTAAAAGGAAGTTTAACGGCCATTCGGACAAATAATTCTGCCTTTGATAAGCTAATTCAGGTATAGGGTCCAAATCTCATGGACCGTTATACCGACAGCCTTTAAGCATTTTTCATCATCTCTACCGGCACAATTGACGACGTTTCGCCCTTTTGGGGCTTATCAGGCCAATGCAGCCATATAGTAGAGATGATAAAAAATATTCAACGGCAGTTAGTCTATATACGATGAAAAGTTAAGGCAGTAAGAAAGTAACCCAAAGAGTACAGAAGCGTCATCTATGGGTATAAGTGTGAGGCTTGTTATTTGAACCTCTGGTAGTTATGTAAAAGTTAAAAACATTATAATTAACTTTTCACTGTGTTCTGTAGTCTATTTTGATAGATTGATGTCCTTCTACAAAGTTAGAAATAAGACCTACAACGGAAATTTGATTTATGAGGATGTGATTTGCTAACAATTTTTTTTTGCTGAAATCATGTTACAGATTTTTGTTTTCAAACTTCATAAAATATCAATGTCTTCATTTGTGGAGGAATTCTAATAAATTAAAGTTTAAAAAACTGAAAGACACGCTTTAATAGTAAACTGAACTAAAAAAAACCCTTTGGACGAGAATAAAGTGATTAACAAGAAAATTAATGTCATTGTGAAAACAGCGTGGGTCTGATATCAATTATTATAAATATTTTATCGGTATAATTTCTGAAAGGAAAGTCAGTATTAATATATGGCATAAAGGCACCCTGCGCTTTGTTACAAAAGTTATTTTTTTTTCTTTTTAGTTCAATTTACTATTAAAGCGTGTTTTTTAGTTTTTTAAACTATTTTTTTTCTTTTTAGTTCCATTTACTATTAGAGCGTGTTTTTTAGTTTTGCAAACTATAATTTATTCTTCTTCGCTACCTCCCCGTGCCGAAAATGGGTAATTTGCGCGCCTGCTGCCTTCCTTTTATATAGTAGCCATTTCCCAGGGTACCTCTCCGAGATGTAATTTTTTTATCCTGTCGATCTTGTTCAGGATAATGGGACAAACTTATCAAATCATTGCATGGCCATCGATTGTAATCTGGCGTTATAAAGTGGATGAAAATCAAATGAAACTAATAAAAGCGTTTTATTATTTTAATCAACAGGTATCAGGGAAATTTGGTTTTTCTGACTTTATTTTAGTTATTGTGTTTTGTATCATACGTAGAATGTTACTGATTATTTATGTTCCTGCCCTTACTGGAAAAAGTCAACCTAAAATCTCTTATACTTTGATGAAATTTAATCTGAATGAATAATAACCGAATTGAAAAATAAAGATTAATGAATAATCGTTTAACGAAATATAAGTTGCTTTAATAGAGGATGCATAAACCTTTCATAGGTACTAGTTATTTACTCAAAAAAGATATTTTTTTAAACAAATATATTTCTTTTCTTCTAAAAGAAAAACAACAATAATCATATTTAAATTTTACGTATAATAGTAAATAGATAGGGAAAAGAAAAATACAATACTTGGGAGTAAATGACGATAAGCCTTGATGAAGAGCGAGGAGACATATGGCCCCACACTACAGTGCATATAGTAAAATCTGAAAAAAAAAAATATATAAATATATATATATAAAAAATATAAAATATAAATATATATATATATATATATATATATATATATATATATATATATATCTGAAAATGCCTGCACCCCTTCAATGCTATTGCACCTTTTTAACATAATATGGGTCAGATGTTCTTACTAAACGGCGTTTTATTGTTTCGACTATTTATGAAAAAGATAAAGCAAAGTACAAGATTTTATTTTTCATGTCAACCATATTCAAGCCATCGGAACCGACCCAGTCGTTATTTTTTAATTTCGACTTTATGCACAGTCAATAAATTTCTTGTAGTTTTACTTAGCTTCATCCTGATCCCTATAATTAAAATATTAATTTCATTTAGAATGAACGCTTCATTTGCCGTTAGAAGAATATAAAAAAAGTGATTGCGCTTTTAAGCAGTTAATTACAACGCATTCCGAGATAGAAATTCCGAGACAGAAGTCGAAATTCCGAGACAGAAGTTGGATAAGTCGGAATTCCGAGTTAGAAGTCGGAATTCCGAGATAGAAGTCGGAATTCCGAGTTAGAAGTCGGAATTCCGAGATAGAAGTCGGAATTCCGAGATAGAAGTCGGAATTCCGAGATAAAAGTTGGAATTTGCTACACAAATTAAAATAAAAAAATTGTGGCCCTTCTACGCATTCGTAGAAATGTATTTACATTTGAAAGAAACTTAACCCTTATTCTAGGCAATCACTGGGCAAAGTCTTGAACCTCTAAACCAGAGTTTCGCAAACTGTTTGTCCTGTAAACCATTTGACGATTTTTTTACAGTAGACGCCCCGCTTACTTAATATTAAATTGTACTAAACTGTGTAACGTTAAATGTGTCTTTTTCACAGCCGGCAGTAGTAACACTGCCGACAGTAATAACACTCCTCCCATTAAAATGTTTTTTTTTTTGTAAAACAGTTTGTTGCAAAAAAGTAATTACAATTTTATTTATATCTTTTTTAATTTATTACAAAAACTAGGGCAATCTTAACTCACACATTGTGAATATTTTGAAGGACGAAAACAAAGCAACAATTTTAGCTTTTTTAAAATGCATACCCAAATCAGAGAAAAAATATCAACTTCCAAAATTTTAAAAATGAAACGTAAATAGTTTTGTTAATGAGGGGGATAAAATAAATAAATAAATAAATAAATAAATGCTTTATTGTCAAAAAAATTTTACAATTTTGTGGACAAAGCTGTTGTAAAAAAAAATAGTTTACAAACATCAAAATTAGCAAACAAAACAAAACAAAAACACATCATAAATATTATAGAAAAATAATATTTAAATCAAGAATTTAGAATATTAATATAATAGAATCCTAAAAGAAGTACATTAGAAATGTACTTTGTCAGTCGTACTATGTTATAAACATTTTCATAAATATAATGTAAAAAAAAAATAAAAAAGCAAAGTAAAAAATAAAAAATAAAAAAGTACGAAACAATTAAAAAAATACATATACAAAATTCGGTAAAAATGGTTGGTAATGGCAACTATCACACTAGGGGTTCATAAGGATAAATTTATGTGTTGTAAAACTCGTTCACGGTGTAGAAGGCGCTTTCCAGTAAGAATGACTTCAAAGCCTTGCGAAATGAAGTCAGAGATATTATGGATTTGATGTTAAATGGCAGGTGATTATGCATTTTTTTTTGCATTGTAGATTACTGATCTTTTAATTAACTCTGAGTGTGGGGTTGGAAGATAGAGATCGTGCTCAGTGTTTCTGAGAGGGTAGTTGTGAGAAGGTCTCTCTAATAGAGCAGGTGCATGCTTACGAATTAAGCAAACTGATTCCAAAATGAATAAGCAAGGAAGGGTTAGTATTTTATATCTTTTAAAGAAATCTCGGCAGTGAGTTCTACTGTTAAGTCTCAGTAGGTAACGAACAGCTCTTTTTTGTAGTATAAAAATTCGATCAAATTGAGTCGCACAACATGTACCCCAGAATGGAATAGCATATCTGAGGTGCGACTCAACAAGAGCAAAATAAACAGTTCTAGAGGTAGAAAAGCTAAGCTCCTCGGAAACAGATCTTAACGCAAAGCAAGCAGAACCCAACTTCCTTGATAAAGCGTCGATATGTGGATCCCATTTTAAAGAATCATCTACAAGAAGCCCTAGAAATTTTACAGAGTTTACGACATCAATAGTGGTGCCATTAAGGTCAAAAGGTTGCAGCGTGTTTTTATAAGACAAGACTTTCGTTTTAGAGATGTTCAAACATAGAAGATTAGAATCGCACCAGGATTTAATGGTGATTAGGTCATTAGATACAATCCTATGTAGGTCCGTGACATCTGGGTGGCTCCACGTAAAGCTGGTATCGTCCGCAAAGAGACATATTTTTCCACTAATGTTTAAATTAGCCATGTCGTTTATGAACAGAAGAAACAAGATAGGGCCTAGTACCGAGCCTTGAGGCACTCCATATTCCATTGGCCTACAAGAAGACATCCTGTTGTCAACTTTCACAACTTGATTTCTGTTGCTAAGATATGACTTAAACCAATCGAGAGGAGCCCCTCTAAATCCATAGTACTGCAGCTTGTTAGTTAATATATTATGATTCACACAATCGAAAGCTTTGGAAAAATCACAGAAAATTGTTGCCGTAGCGTGATGGTTGTTTAGGCTGGAGTAAACTCTATTAAGAAGGGAAAACATGGCATCGCTTGTGCATTAACCTGATGTTCTGATAACAATTGATCGATTATTTTGATTAACGTTTGGCTTCAAATGGGTAAGGTACAATGTCATATATTCATGAATTGTTGCAATTATTGTAAGTTTATCCCTATTTACACTCCGCCAACCCCAGAATGTCTTTTTCGTTGACAAGGACCCTATGTAAGACGAAATCGACCAGTTTGGGAATCATAGCTCCAAACCTATTAAGTCCTATTAACTAACCTCCATCTTAGGTTAATCGTCAAAATTGCCGGGTATGCAGACGAAAATCCTCATTGAATTGTTGAATGTCGCTCACAGCGTAAAGGGAAAGTGAATGTTTGAGCTGGAATAATAGGAGGCAGAATAATTGGTCCATTCTTTTTTGAGGACAACTTAAATAGAGACCTCTATTTAAATTTTCTCCAAACATTTTTAATTCCACAACTGCAAACAATATTTCCTAATAATCGAAATCTAGATCTAAGGATATTTTTTCAACAAGATGGAGCTCCTCCCCACTTGGTAAGAAATGTAAGAGAGTTCTTAAATGTTGCATTCCCAAATAAGTGGATAGGACGGCGAGGATTTATAGAATGGCCGTCCCGATCCCCGGATATGATAGCCTTAGATTTTTACTTGTGGGGTGATTTAAAAAGAACGGTCTATGTAACCAGACCTGAAAATCTAGAAGTTGGTTTGGGTGTGTGCCAACAAGTTAAAGGGGCACATTTTCAACAATTTTTACACTAAAATGGTAAGATTTCAGTTTTATTGTTATTATTAATGTTATTATATTTAAAAATTGGTTTTTAATACATTTCTGACACATAGTTTGACAGATGTCAAAAAAAATATTAATTAAAATTCCTTTTTCAATAAGCTCGGATCCGCTATAAGCAGCGTTCCATTTATAATCCCCACCATGTATAAGTGCTATTCATATTCTTAAAATCGAAAAACCGATCAGTGAATTGCTCTGACAGTAGTTTCAGTTCTTCAGCATAGCGACTTTATTCAATGATTTTGTGACTAGATAATGTTAAAAAATGAAAACCGTTTTTACTTCTCGTTTATGTTTCTTATAAGCGAATTTTGTTTTGAAAAGCTTTAACTTGGCAACACTGTGTAGTTTTTTTACGAAATCTTAAATTGGGACACTTTTTTTGGATGTTAATAAGCATCGTAGCCATGGCGGTTAAATAATTGCATCAATTCTGAAGATAATCGCTAATATCCATACTCAAATAAATCGTTGAATTTGTCTTTGAAAGGGCTATCCAAAAATATAATAAAATACAGGGTAATGCATTAAAAAAAATATGCGTTGTGCCGCCACCCTGTATATAATTAAGCAACAATCCTAAAAATATTATAAAATTAAAGATACTTTTACTAACTTATAGTTTCATAGAAAAGGTATAGGCCCTTAATAAACGGGCCACCCTGTACACAAAAACTCCCAAACCTTTGACAAATTTGAACACGTGCGGTGCGACCTCAGATTTACAATAAACAGACCACCCAAACAAAGAAGTGGAATCAAAATTTGAAAACAACAACCCCATTACGTTAAAGAGCCGCACCACCCATTAAGAGCGCATATGTACATGGTTGTTTCTTATGATAAAACCATATGGTAATGGCCATTAATGATACCAATAAACATCTCGGAGGTGTTGAAAGAAATGTTGGATATTTTATTTCTTATTTGCAATCGGTTTCGGTTTTAAGGCGGGTTCGGTTGACAACTTTAGTAAAGACCGGTGATTTGCATAAATTATCTTCCCATTGTGTTTCGTAGTAAGAATAATTCTATATTATTTGCTCGGAGCAAAAGAGAGCTAGACTGCCATAAATTACAGTCGATGATATTTAAAAATACTGTATCTACCTGTATGACATTTACGTCAAGTACAGCATACGAAATGTACTATGCCTATGACCACAGCAAGAAACTAGTAAGTTATAATATATTGGGAATAGAGTAAAAGTTGTTTTCCAATCTACACATTAAGTGCAATTTCCATTTGTTAAAAATTTGTTAAAATATATGGGTACATATACAGTGACGGCCAACTAATTGGAAAATCTGAACCGTTGCTAGTAAGAAATTGGTTTATGTTATTTCGAATATTATAACCATTTTTGCTATTGTTAGGTTGTACATCTATTATTATAGCATTAAACAACCTTATTAAGTATAAAAAATAATTTATCCATTGCTAAGTTCGAAGAATACTACATTTTTAAGCGGCAAACTAATTGGAAACGTATGTCTGAATCAACTTTTTCTAACAAGTAGGCCCATTTTAAAATTGAAAATCCACATTTTCTAACAATAAGAAGGCTTATTTTAAAATTGACAATCGTTACCATTACATTACGTTAATTCGAATTTCTGCAGATATGGGTTCGCGAAAAAGTTGAAAAGAAAATGAACGGCAAGTCCTTGTTAATCTTCATAGGAAAGGTTATATTATGATATTTGGAAAGAAATTTTTGTTGAAAATACAAGGGAGTTTAGTGTTCGAAGTGTTCGTAATCATTTGAACGTGGCACAACTTTTTGGCAGGGTACCAAGGAAGAAGCCTCACCTTTCTGAAGTGAATCGAAGGAGCCGTTTGGAATTTGCTAGAAATCACCTGCCTTGGAATGTCCAACAATGGAAGCAGATACTATGGTCAGATGAATCCAAGGTAAATAAATTTGGTTCTGATGGATAACGTTTTGTTTGGCGTCCACCAATTAAAGAATTTGACCCGTGCTACTCCATGAAAATAGTGAAATTTGGCGGTTTGTGCTGCTTCTTTTGAATGGTGTTGGCCCTCTTTATAGAATAACTGGTACTATGGATCAGTACGAACATATTAACATACGGGAAAACGTGATGCAACCATATGCAGACAAAAATTTTCAGTACTTTTGAAATTCCAACACGATAATGATCCAAAGCACTGCTAGGAGGGTGACTGTCTGGCTTCAGGATAATCATGTAGATAATTTACAATGGCCATCTTGTAGTCCAGATATTAACCCACTAGAAAATCTTTGGATGATAGTTATTAGGTTCAAGAACTTTCCAAAATTTCGACGAAGTATTAGAGGGTATGTGAGAAGCTTGGACCAGTATTCCACTAGAGACTTGTATACGTCTAATACAGTCCATGCCTAGGAGGTGTTTAAAAGTAAATGAAACCAATGGATATTCAGCTAAATACTAGGTACTCGATGAAGACAAAAACTTATATAAGTTTTTAGAAAATGTTGATTCAGAAATACGTTTCCAATTAGTTTGCCGCTTAAAAATGTAGTGTTCTTCGAATTTTGTAATGAATAAATTATTTTTTAAACTTAACAAAGTTGACTTGACTTTCCTGTTTATCCTATTACATAACAGGACATATTGGCTTTGCTACAAGGCAGTCGCCAGATTGCTCTCCGTCCGGGGCTCAGGGTCGTTAAATCGGCGAACCTCGAAGTCGACCCTGCACCTTATTCCAGTTTGGAGACGTTATCGGTAGGATGTCCGGATGGCGGGTTATAAACTCCCGGACACCCTGAAACTTTAAAATACTTCTTGATTTTTCTTCTTTTAATTTCTGAAATGCATCTTGGCTTCCACTAGGTGCCCCTTAAGAGTACTACTGATATCACGAGATGACCCTTCCTTTTAAGCTATCCCCTTACCCCTCCCACTCCCGCCACATAGCGGCCATTACGCTAATATTCTTTGTAGAACTGTGGCAGACGAACGGGATAGAATGCAGGAACAACTAGGCCTCACACGTTCACAGCGTTTGCTCCCTTTCTAGCTGGGTCGTTAGTTTCCACACTGAGCGGTTGAGTCTCCCGTTTCCCACCGAAATAAAGCAGCAGAACCGAACACGTGGAACCACATATGTTAATAACACAGAGGTCTACCTTTGACGAGACGAACCGGAAGACTGCTTAACAAAGTTATTTAATACGATAGTGATAGATATACACTTTAACAATAGCAACAATGATTATAATATTCGAAATATCTTAAATCAATTTCTTACTCGCAACGGTTCTGATTTTCCTAAGGTATCGTTTCCAATTAGTTTGCCGTCACTGTAGGTAATTATATCATTGTCCTCCACTATGTGTTTTAGCGCAATATTCAAGCCCGTAGACAGAAATTTCGGGCCAGGTGGCAGGGGAGGGGGTTCACTTCAGGGGCCCCTAACCTAACCTAGTCGCGCGTGTACCATTTAAAAAAAATCCATAATATTTAAAACCCCATGTATAATGTATAATTTTCCTAAAAAAAATAAGGACACTGTTTAGGGTATTGTGCTAAGTTAAATAGTACCTGTGTACTTTTTTTAAAGTTTACAGTTTTGTGCAGGACCAAATTAAGTGGCCAAAAGTTTCTTGAGATCGTAAAACGACTGCCAACTCACCAGATACCAACTTTGTTTTTTCTAAATGGAATACCCTGTATATTATATACACATCAAGGACTTCAGGATGACTCACCAATAATGTATGCCACTTCCGTAGTTTGGCACTGATCTCATTGCAAAATTCTTTCTTTTCATCAAGGCGTGCGATTGGATACTTATAGAAAGAATTTAATTTTAATAAAATTTTTATTTTAACAAAATAAAAATTATATATAATATGTACAGGGTGTTCCAGCGAGGACTGAACAGGGACCTATTTTCGACCTTCCTTGTATTTTGGAAAAATTCAAAATAGCCAATCGATGTATTTTTTCTTGTAGAATCCAAAAATATCATCGAAAAAATATTTGAACCAGAAACAAAAGAGTTACGCTATGCATCAGGTATTTTTTAAATGGAATGTATCGTTTTTTATACGATTTTTGGAAAAAGTGATTTTTTTTATGTCCGTTCTGATTAAAAGATTTGATTTTGCGATAGCTGTTTATATTACATTTTAATGTTTTACAAACTAAAATTTTAGCTTCACCTGTTTAAAACATACGATAGGTTGGTATAGGTGATCAAGGTAAAATGACGTTTGAATGCTTTGTCAATAAAAATTGACATTATTTTAATTATTGTCGAAGTCTTCACCTAAAAATTATATATTTGACTGTGATCGAAATGAAATACTCTTTGGACGAGAGATTACAGATTGTTATGCTATTTTACAAGTGCCAAGAAAATGCAAATTTAAAACAAGCGTGGTGATGGGACCAGTCGGAAAGATGTTTGAGATCAAAATTACCTTCGATTTGTATAATAATTACATCTTAAAGTAAATTTTGAGTGCTGCTGAGAGTGTTCCACACATTTTCTCAATTTGAACTGTTAAAATGGTGTTTAAAAACAGAAAGAAACAAAAATAAACGAGATTTAAGAGTGTCAACATAGTTTACCGAAACCATAAAATTTTGGGACCAATATTTTTTAACGGGACTTTAAATGGGCACAGATATAATGAGTTTTTAGAAAACGAAATTGAAAATTTTTTGGAAGACTTACCATTGGCAGAATATCAGAATTTAATTTGGCAACATGATGGGGCGCCTCCTCATGCCGTGCATGATGTGGTTCAATTTTTAAATCGGCGCCATAACGAATGGATAGGGCGAAATGGAACATATGCTTGGCCGCCCAATAGCCCCGACCTCTCAGTTTTGGATACATTTCTTTGGGGCCATTTGAAGAACGTCGTATACAGACAAGGAAACGAAAATATTCAAGAGATTATGGGAAAAATTGTCGATGAAATAAACCGCCTTAACCAGGAAAAGCATATTGTAACAGCAAGTTTAGAAAGGCTACAAAGGGGTTATCGATGTTGTTTCGAGAAAAACGGCGGTCACACTGAAAACGTATGTTATTAGTAGTTTTATTTTATTATTTAATAATTATTTTTTATTGAATTTCTTTTTCTATCATGTAAAGTTTTATTTTCCTCAAATAGGTTTTTTATCCTTAGAATTGTATTGATGGATATATTTCTATGAAAATTTGCAATAAATCTTCTTCTTGCTTCTCTTGCATTTTCTTGGCACTTGTAAAATAGCATAACAATCTGTAGTCTCTCGTCCAAAGAGTATTTCATTTCGATCAGAGTCAAATATATATTTTTTAGGTGAAGACTTCGACAATAATTAAAATAATGTCAAATTTTTATTGACAAAGCATTCAAACGTCATTTTACCTTGATCACCTATACCAACCTATCGTATATTTTAAACAGGTGAAGCTAAAATTTTAGTTTGTAAAACAATAAAATGTAATATAAACAGCTATCGCAAAATCAAATCTTTTAATCAGAACGGACATAAAAAAAATCACTCTTTCCAAAAATCGTATAAAAAACGATACATTCCATTTAAAAAACACCTGATGCATAGCGTAACTCTATTGTTTCTGGTTCAAATATTTTTTCGATGACATTTTTGGATTCTACAAGAAAAAATACATCGATTGGCTATTTTGAATTTTTCCAAAATACAAGGAAGGTCGAAAATAGATCCCTGTTCAGTCCTCGCTGGAACACCCTGTACATAATATATATACACACAAAGAAATATTGTTACTATATATTAGTATACAACAATTAAGTTATGATGCACGGAAAGAAAAATATATTGCAAACATAACAAAAAAAATTACCTTTAACTATAATTTTTAGTTCTATTTAGGACAACTAAATATTTTTAAAAGGCGTGCAAAAAAATATAGTAAACTTAAGTCACAATGCTTCGTTTAAAAATAAAAAAACAAATTTTTCAATATGAAATGCATTTTACTATTTTTTGTATATAATATTATGTAGCTTATTTCAACTTATTTTTAAGTCCTATTATACTGTTTTGTAATTGTTTACTAATAAACTATTAACGGTTAAAACCATTTTTATTAACCTTTACTGTTAATTTGGGTTTGCCTCAAAATGAAATATAGGTACCCCTACCATCCTATATTTTAAAACTAATAATATTGTATTAGAAAAAATATATATTGGGCCGTTAAAAACACAATTTTTTGTAAATTTTACTAAACTACATATTACATAGTACATATATTAATTTTTTTAATTATAAATTGTAATAATAATTATTAAAAATGTAGGAAAGAGGTGGCAGATAATCAGATGTTGTTAGAGAGTGAGGTAGCAAGACAATTTATATAATACTTCTCTCTCGTAACTGCTGCACTTTCCAAGACAATCTTCATATCAAAACCAGAAAATATAATTTTCCTACACATGAAAACAATGAATTATTTCTTTTCTTCGTTAGGGTTATATTGAAATATAACCTGGACATTAATGCCACTCAGATATACACTATACACTTATAAGTAATATATCTACTCAGAGCGATACCCCGATAGAAACTAACCCTGCTATTTTCCGTGGGTAGTGCAACATTTGAAAACAGTTCCCCAAAATGAAAATGGAGGAAAGTTCATTATTAAAGATGCTGAAATAAGCGTTCTGGCATGTGTGAATGCTGATCCAAATATTTCTGTTCGCCAAATTGAAAGTGAAGTTGGAATTAACAGAGAAAGTGCAAGGAACATTTTGAAGAAACATAAGTACAAGCCCTACAAATACCAAATCCACCAACACTTGGGTATTAATGACTTTGCTCGGCGAGTTGAATATTGCCAATGGTTTATGGAAAATTCTAACCATAATAATAACTTTAATAGATTAATATTATTTTCGGATGAGTTTCGCTTCAAGAATCTGGGAATGTTCAACAAGATATTGGGCAAATGAAAGTCAACATTTATTTAGAGAAGGATCTTTCCAAGAACGCTTTGGTGTTAATGTGTGGCTAGGTGTTTTAGGAACGAGAATTGTGGGCCCAATATTTTTTAATGAGCCCCTTACAGCACAAACTTATTTGACCTTTCTAGAAACAACAGTTAACGATTTTTTTGACAATTTACCTCTTGCATAACTTCCCAACATCTATTTTCAACAAGATGGTGCACGGGCCCATAAAGCTCGAATTTGTGTGAATTATTTAAATGACAGGTTTGGGGGCCAATAGAGAGGAACGAATGGACCTGTAAGGTGGCCAGCACGTTCGCCTGATTTGACACCTCTAGATTTTTTCTTCTGTGGTCATATCAAAGAAAAAGTCTATTTAACTCAACCTGAAAATTTGGACATTTTAAGAAATTGAAGTATTTGTGCTATTAATAACACTGGCCGACAAGATTTTTCTAACACAGGCCAGCTCATTATTTTCACAATGGAAATACCATCCCAATAATAAAAAAAATATTCGGAAAGCCCTAATACGTACCATTTTTACATAGCCTAATTAGAACATTTTATGTTCGCAGGTAAACAATTTTATTGTGAGGCGGCTAAAATGGGTCCATTTTACAACGAAAAAATTACCTAGACTGGGTTGTTTACAACATTAGACAAAATAAATGTTAAATATCACTCTTCTGTTGAGTTTCGAATTGAGTGGTTTTATGTGCATCGATAAGCAAGTGTATGTAAAGATGAGAATGTTGAGTCAAACGCTCCGAACTTGCAAAATTTTTCCTGACAAATTTTGTTATATTTGTGGAGAATTTTTGATGAAATCACAAGCCAGGCCATTTTCCGAAAATGTAAAAAAAGCCTATTTTAAATATTTTGGTTAATTGGGGATCAAGATAAGCGGTGGGCTCCCCATGTGTGCTGTATTAGTTGTAGTGTATCATTGGTGCAGTGGATGGAGGGAAGTAGTAGTAGTAGTAGTAGTTAGGGGGAGGTCTAGAGACCTGACTGGTAGGCCTATAAGGCCCTTTCAGTCTACCCCAGCTCCTCCCTCAACCACTACCCGCCACCAGGTGTACATCCTTGAATCTGCCTGTCCTAACTATGTAAGTCTGTATATCCTTCCATCCAAGATCCTTAACTTCGTCCCTATGCAAGACCGTAGTGCCGATAATATCTTGTCGCAGTCTCGCTCGCACTTCACATCTGCACAGGCTTCGGAGTTTCCTCCTCTTCCTGACACTCCGTGCAGATGGAATCTTCCTCAATGCCTAACATAAAGAGGTGTCTCCTCAATCGACAGTGCCCCGTTACTATTCCTACGATGGAATTTAGAGCTTTCCTGTCTCGGGCTAGTAACCACTCTGTTCGGCCCTTATCGGGCTTCACAATGAAGTCTTTAGCTTGCCTCCTGACCCCGGACTGGCCTCATTCACGTTGAAGTTCATTTTGTGCCCATTCGTCGAGTGCTGTCCTTATCTGCTGCCTAGTGATGCCTACAGCTGGTTCTGGTCCTACATACGGGCTGGTGGCGCCGAGTCTAGCAAACTCATCTGGCCTCTCGTTGCCCTCAATCCCACAGTGTCCTGGCACCCAAACCAACTTCACTCTTTTACGTCGCGCCAACTGCTCTAGCCTGTCACCACATTCCTGAACCAAAACTGATCCCGCCGTGGGTGAGTCGAGCGCCTTAAGTGCTGCTTGACTGTCTGAGCATATGACAATCTCTTCCTCTGCCCCCTCTATGACTTCCTTCATCGTTATTGCCATTAGAATGGCATATACCTCAGCCTGAAACACCGTTGAAAACTCGCCAAAGGGAAGCTGGACTCGGTTTGTGTAGCCTCAATATAAACTCCAGCACCAGAGGATTGCAACTGTCTCACACGTGAACCATCCGTATAGCAAACAATTGCCTCTCTGGAGAACTCCAGCCTGTTTCTCTCCCAGTCTTCTCTTTCGGGGATTCAGATACTATAACCCTTATGGATGGAGGGAAAGAGAAAAAGTATGCCTTTTGCAGTTCTAACGGTATGGCGAGAACCCACCAATCATTCTGACGATTGTTATTTTTGCCTGACAAAGACTGAAGGTTATTCCAAAAAAGGAAAGCACAATATAGAATATCCAAATTTGCAATCTGCCATACGACCTGTTCCTCATAATGCAAATTTGCCAGTGCCGATTGCACCTTTAAATTGGCAAGCTATTGATTTGGTAGATAATGGAGATAACGCATTATCAGGCAGCTCAGAAGAACATTGCACCGATCCTACTTTTACTACAGGTCCCAGTTCCGACGAGCCACATTTGATTGTTCAAAGTGAATTAAATGATTTAGTACGTTATTTGAGGTTATCCAAGCAACAGTCATAATTTTTGGGTTCCCGCCTTAAGGAATGGAACCTATTTGCCAAAGAAACAAAAATTACGAATTTCAGAAAAAGAAGTGCTATGTTTTCTGAATTCTACAGTATGCAAAATTCTTGTGCACGTGTACTGATATAGACAGTTTAATGCAGGAACTTGATATTGAACATTCTCCCCGTGAGTGGCGCTTATTCATAGACTCGATTTTAGTGGGACTTCAAGGAGGATTTACAAAATATTGCTGTTTTCTTTGTTTATGGGACAGTTGTGCAATAAATCAGCATTATGTAACAAAAATTTGGCCAGAAAGAAGCGAATTTCAACCGGGATCTCAAAATGTTATATTTATAACTCTTGTTGATCCCAAAAATGTCCTTTTGCCTCCTCTTCACATTAAACTTGGGCTGATGAAAAACTTTGTGAAGGCTTTGAATAAAGATGGTGATGGATTTAAATACCTAAGACAAGTCTTTCCCCAGTTAAGTGATGCCAAATTAAAAGAAGGCATTTTTATTGGGCCACAAATCAGATAATTGCTGGACGATGACAATTTTACGGTAAAGCTTACCAGACAGGAACTCAGAGCATGGAATTAATTTGTTAATGTAGTAAGAGGATTTTTAGGCACAACATGGATGAAAATTATGAACAATTCGTTAATGAACTCTTAGATGCATATAAAGCGCATGGTGCCAGAATGTCATTAAAAATTCACTTCCTCCATTCCCATCTGTCATTTTTTCCTAAAAATTTGGGTGCTGTTAGTGACGAGCAGGGTGA
Organism: Kuschelorhynchus macadamiae; assembly: GCA_030620095.1. Taxonomy (NCBI): domain Eukaryota; kingdom Metazoa; phylum Arthropoda; class Insecta; order Coleoptera; family Curculionidae; genus Kuschelorhynchus; species Kuschelorhynchus macadamiae. Next base: position 1,196,816 of record JAUTXW010001340.1, on the reverse strand, counting down.
AAGGTTTCACCAAGATATCAGAAGAATGGAAATTCGGTACCAAGGACGATGGGATCCAGCCATGATGGGTGACTACTGCTGGTTTTTGAAGAAAGAAGATAAGACACCTCATAAATGGAAAAATAAAGTTTAATTAGTGTTTTAAGTTAATATTTTTCTCGTTTGCTTTTCTCTTAGATGTATGGTATGTTTAATAGGCGAAAACTGTGAACATAGTCAATATACAGGGTTAAGAATTTTCTGAAATCATTTTTTCTATAGATATTAAGTATCGTAACATTCGATATGGTTCTACAACTCTAACAAGAAAACTCGACGTGCTACAACTTTCTATTTATCATTTTCGTTTTTGGATGGGTCCATTCTATTAGATTATGCTATTCTGATTTGTATTACAACAAAAAAATTTTTTTTTTGTCGGTCAGTGTAATATAAGTCAAAAAGAAAATGTATAACGGAAAATTGTTGAAAAATGTGAGACCTGTATTGAACAAGAAGGTCGTGTTTTTGAAAATCTTAATTATGATTAAGTACGTTCTTTTTTCTATTTCTTTTATTATTAGTTTATATTAATGATCTCTAGGTATAATAAAGTTCATTTGTTTTCACCTTATCATATTCATTTCTTTTTTAAAATTTAAATGAATTAAAAGAGGAACAGTAGATTATTTTGAATCCATGGCCAACATTGCCTGTGGTATAATTAAATAAGTGCTAGTAATATTTATTTTCGCTTTAGATTTTTGCAGCGGTCTATGGAAGTTAAATTTCTCATATGTTGATAAAGAATAAAAAAGTAGGATTGGGTAGTGAAGGTTTTGTTCCAGTCAGTTGACCCATTATGATACAGGGTTTGATCAAAACTTGATAAAACCGATTTGCCAAACACATTTTTTTAAAACACGGCTCATTTTTTTTTTTGACATTTTGTTGGATGAAGGCTTGAATAAATAGTAAAGAACCGTGATTGTTTTTATCCCGGCCTACTCCGTTTTTCCATAAAACACAAATAAGTGGCAATTAGGGCACATTTTAAAGTGGCTTTATTTGGAAAACTATACATTTTAGACATAGGTTATGTTATATAAAAGTTGTTTAGAATTGTTAACAGAGTTCTAAAAACATAAAATATACAGGATGTTCCATTTAAAATAACGAAGTCGCGGTGATTTCCGGGGAAACCGGAAACGATATTCAATCATTTTTTTTTGTTACAAATGTTCACAATACTCAACCCTATCAACACACCAAATTGTATGTTTTTATCTCTAAATGCATTTGCAAAATGGCACGCCCGGTATATACACCGGACCATTTACAGTATTATACCATATTTGCTAAAAAAATTTACAAATTATTTAAGGATTTCTGTTTAAATATTTATGTATAATACAAAAAATATTATTTGATAATGCTTATAAATACTTTTATTCATTTCGGCTATAAAATGCTATAGCGCCAAAATTAACCAACGAACTACCCAAAACGTTTTCAAAAAATTGAACTAAAAGTTGAGGAGTACAACATATAAAATAATTATAAATAAGAATGATTAATATTCAGTGGTAGTTTCATTGTCACCCGGTATATACACCGGACCATTTACAGTATTATACCATATTTGCTAAAAAAATTTACAAATTATTTAAGGATTTCTGTTTAAATATTTATGTATAATACAAAAAATATTATTTGATAATGCTTATAAATACTTTTATTCATTTCGGCTATAAAATGCTATAGCGCCAAAATTAACCAACGAACTACCCAAAACGTTTTCAAAAAATTGAACTAAAAGTTGAGGAGTACAACATATAAAATAATTATAAATAAGAATGATTAATATTCAGTGGTAGTTTCATTGTCACCCGGTATATACACCGGACCATTTACAGTATTATACCATATTTGCTAAAAAAATTTACAAATTATTTAAGGATTTCTGTTTAAATATTTATGTATAATACAAAAAATATTATTTGATAATGCTTATAAATACTTTTATTCATTTCGGCTATAAAATGCTATAGCGCCAAAATTAACCAACGAACTACCCAAAACGTTTTCAAAAAATTGAACTAAAAGTTGAGGAGTACAACATATAAAATAATTATAAATAAGAATGATTAATATTCAGTAGTAGTTTCATTGTCACCCGGTATATACACCGGACCATTTACAGTATTATACCATATTTGCTAAAAAAATTTACAAATTATTTAAGGATTTCTGTTTAAATATTTATGTATAATACAAAAAATATTATTTGATAATGCTTATAAATACTTTTATTCATTTCGGCTATAAAATGCTATAGCGCCAAAATTAACCAACGAACTACCCAAAACGTTTTCAAAAAATTGAACTAAAAGTTGAGGAGTACAACATATAAAATAATTATAAATAAGAATGATTAATATTCAGTGGTAGTTTCATTGTCACCCGGTATATACACCGGACCATTTACAGTATTATACCATATTTGCTAAAAAAATTTACAAATTATTTAAGGATTTCTGTTTAAATATTTATGTATAATACAAAAAATATTATTTGATAATGCTTATAAATACTTTTATTCATTTCGGCTATAAAATGCTATAGCGCCAAAATTAACCAACGAACTACCCAAAACGTTTTCAAAAAATTGAACTAAAAGTTGAGGAGTACAACATATAAAATAATTATAAATAAGAATGATTAATATTCAGTGGTAGTTTCATTGTCACCCGGTATATACACCGGACCATTTACAGTATTATACCATATTTGCTAAAAAAATTTACAAATTATTTAAGGATTTCTGTTTAAATATTTATGTATAATACAAAAAATATTATTTGATAATGCTTATAAATACTTTTATTCATTTCGGCTATAAAATGCTATAGAGCCAAAATCAACCAACGAACTACCCAAAACGTTTTCAAAAAATTGAACTAAAAGTTGAGGAGTACAACATATAAAATAATTATAAATAAGAATGATTAATATTCAGTGGTAGTTTCATTGTCACCCGGTATATACACCGGACCATTTACAGTATTATACCATATTTGCTAAAAAAATTTACAAATTATTTAAGGATTTCTGTTTAAATATTTATGTATAATACAAAAAATATTATTTGATAATGCTTATAAATACTTTTATTCATTTCGGCTATAAAATGCTATAGCGCCAAAATTAACCAACGAACTACCCAAAACGTTTTCAAAAAATTGAACTAAAAGTTGAGGAGTACAACATATAAAATAATTATAAATAAGAATGATTAATATTCAGTGGTAGTTTCATTGTCACCCGGTATATACACCGGACCATTTACAGTATTATACCATATTTGCTAAAAAAATTTACAAATTATTTAAGGATTTCTGTTTAAATATTTATGTATAATACAAAAAATATTATTTGATAATGCTTATAAATACTTTTATTCATTTCGGCTATAAAATGCTATAGCGCCAAAATCAACCAACGAACTACCCAAAACGTTTTCAAAAAATTGAACTAAAAGTTGAGGAGTACAACATATAAAATAATTATAAATAAGAATGATTAATATTCAGTGGTAGTTTCATTGTCACCCGGTATATACACCGGACCATTTACAGTATTATACCATATTTGCTAAAAAAATTTACAAATTATTTAAGGATTTCTGTTTAAATATTTATGTATAATACAAAAAATATTATTTGATAATGCTTATAAATACTTTTATTCATTTCGGCTATAAAATGCTATAGCGCCAAAATTAACCAACGAACTACCCAAAACGTTTTCAAAAAATTGAACTAAAAGTTGAGGAGTACAACATATAAAATAATTATAAATAAGAATGATTAATATTCAGTGGTAGTTTCATTGTCACCCGGTATATACACCGGACCATTTACAGTATTATACCATATTTGCTAAAAAAATTTACAAATTATTTAAGGATTTCTGTTTAAATATTTATGTATAATACAAAAAATATTATTTGATAATGCTTATAAATACTTTTATTCATTTCGGCTATAAAATGCTATAGCGCCAAAATTAACCAACGAACTACCCAAAACGTTTTCAAAAAATTGAACTAAAAGTTGAGGAGTACAACATATAAAATAATTATAAATAAGAATGATTAATATTCAGTGGTAGTTTCATTGTCACCCGGTATATACACCGGACCATTTACAGTATTATACCATATTTGCTAAAAAAATTTACAAATTATTTAAGGATTTCTGTTTAAATATTTATGTATAATACAAAAAATATTATTTGATAATGCTTATAAATACTTTTATTCATTTCGGCTATAAAATGCTATAGCGCCAAAATTAACCAACGAACTACCCAAAACGTTTTCAAAAAATTGAACTAAAAGTTGAGGAGTACAACATATAAAATAATTATAAATAAGAATGATTAATATTCAGTGGTAGTTTCATTGTCACCCGGTATATACACCGGACCATTTACAGTATTATACCATATTTGCTAAAAAAATTTACAAATTATTTAAGGATTTCTGTTTAAATATTTATGTATAATACAAAAAATATTATTTGATAATGCTTATAAATACTTTTATTCATTTCGGCTATAAAATGCTATAGCGCCAAAATTAACCAACGAACTACCCAAAACGTTTTCAAAAAATTGAACTAAAAGTTGAGGAGTACAACATATAAAATAATTATAAATAAGAATGATTAATATTCAGTGGTAGTTTCATTGTCACCCGGTATATACACCGGACCATTTACAGTATTATACCATATTTGCTAAAAAAATTTACAAATTATTTAAGGATTTCTGTTTAAATATTTATGTATAATACAAAAAATATTATTTGATAATGCTTATAAATACTTTTATTCATTTCGGCTATAAAATGCTATAGCGCCAAAATTAACCAACGAACTACCCAAAACGTTTTCAAAAAATTGAACTAAAAGTTGAGGAGTACAACATATAAAATAATTATAAATAAGAATGATTAATATTCAGTGGTAGTTTCATTGTCACCCGGTATATACACCGGACCATTTACAGTATTATACCATATTTGCTAAAAAAATTTACAAATTATTTAAGGATTTCTGTTTAAATATTTATGTATAATACAAAAAATATTATTTGATAATGCTTATAAATACTTTTATTCATTTCGGCTATAAAATGCTATAGCGCCAAAATTAACCAACGAACTATCCAAAACGTTTTCAAAAAATTGAACTAAAAGTTGTGGAGTACAACATATAAAATAATTATAAATAAGAATGATTAATATTCAGTGGTAGTTTCATTGTCACCCGGTATATACACCGGACCATTTACAGTATTATACCATATTTGCTAAAAAAATTTACAAATTATTTAAGGATTTCTGTTTAAATATTTATGTATAATACAAAAAATATTATTTGATAATGCTTATAAATACTTTTATTCATTTCGGCTATAAAATGCTATAGCGCCAAAATTAACCAACGAACTACCCAAAACGTTTTCAAAAAATTGAACTAAAAGTTGAGGAGTACAACATATAAAATAATTATAAATAAGAATGATTAATATTCAGTGGTAGTTTCTTTGTCACCCGGTATATACACCGGACCATTTACAGTATTATACCATATTTGCTAAAAAAATTTACAAATTATTTAAGGATTTCTGTTTAAATATTTATGTATAATACAAAAAATATTATTTGATAATGCTTATAAATACTTTTATTCATTTCGGCTATAAAATGCTATAGCGCCAAAATTAACCAACGAACTACCCAAAACGTTTTCAAAAAATTGAACTAAAAGTTGAGGAGTACAACATATAAAATAATTATAAATAAGAATGATTAATATTCAGTGGTAGTTTCATTGTCACCCGGTATATACACCGGACCATTTACAGTATTATACCATATTTGCTAAAAAAATTTACAAATTATTTAAGGATTTCTGTTTAAATATTTATGTATAATACAAAAAATATTATTTGATAATGCTTATAAATACTTTTATTCATTTCGGCTATAAAATGCTATAGCGCCAAAATTAACCAACGAACTACCCAAAACGTTTTCAAAAAATTGAACTAAAAGTTGAGGAGTACAACATATAAAATAATTATAAATAAGAATGATTAATATTCAGTGGTAGTTTCATTGTCACCCGGTATATACACCGGACCATTTACAGTATTATACCATATTTGCTAAAAAAATTTACAAATTATTTAAGGATTTCTGTTTAAATATTTATGTATAATACAAAAAATATTATTTGATAATGCTTATAAATACTTTTATTCATTTCGGCTATAAAATGCTATAGCGCCAAAATTAACCAACGAACTACCCAAAACGTTTTCAAAAAATTGAACTAAAAGTTGAGGAGTACAACATATAAAATAATTATAAATAAGAATGATTAATATTCAGTGGTAGTTTCATTGTCACCCGGTATATACACCGGACCATTTACAGTATTATACCATATTTGCTAAAAAAATTTACAAATTATTTAAGGATTTCTGTTTAAATATTTATGTATAATACAAAAAATATTATTTGATAATGCTTATAAATACTTTTATTCATTTCGGCTATAAAATGCTATAGCGCCAAAATTAACCAACGAACTACCCAAAACGTTTTCAAAAAATTGAACTAAAAGTTGAGGAGTACAACATATAAAATAATTATAAATAAGAATGATTAATATTCAGTGGTAGTTTCATTGTCACCCGGTATATACACCGGACCATTTACAGTATTATACCATATTTGCTAAAAAAATTTACAAATTATTTAAGGATTTCTGTTTAAATATTTATGTATAATACAAAAAATATTATTTGATAATGCTTATAAATACTTTTATTCATTTCGGCTATAAAATGCTATAGCGCCAAAATTAACCAACGAACTACCCAAAACGTTTTCAAAAAATTGAACTAAAAGTTGAGGAGTACAACATATAAAATAATTATAAATAAGAATGATTAATATTCAGTGGTAGTTTCATTGTCACCCGGTATATACACCGGACCATTTACAGTATTATACCATATTTGCTAAAAAAATTTACAAATTATTTAAGGATTTCTGTTTAAATATTTATGTATAATACAAAAAATATTATTTGATAATGCTTATAAATACTTTTATTCATTTCGGCTATAAAATGCTATAGCGCCAAAATTAACCAACGAACTACCCAAAACGTTTTCAAAAAATTGAACTAAAAGTTGAGGAGTACAACATATAAAATAATTATAAATAAGAATGATTAATATTCAGTGGTAGTTTCATTGTCACCCGGTATATACACCGGACCATTTACAGTATTATACCATATTTGCTAAAAAAATTTACAAATTATTTAAGGATTTCTGTTTAAATATTTATGTATAATACAAAAAATATTATTTGATAATGCTTATAAATACTTTTATTCATTTCGGCTATAAAATGCTATAGCGCCAAAATTAACCAACGAACTACCCAAAACGTTTTCAAAAAATTGAACTAAAAGTTGAGGAGTACAACATATAAAATAATTATAAATAAGAATGATTAATATTCAGTGGTAGTTTCATTGTCACCCGGTATATACACCGGACCATTTACAGTATTATACCATATTTGCTAAAAAAATTTACAAATTATTTAAGGATTTCTGTTTAAATATTTATGTATAATACAAAAAATATTATTTGATAATGCTTATAAATACTTTTATTCATTTCGGCTATAAAATGCTATAGCGCCAAAATTAACCAACGAACTACCCAAAACGTTTTCAAAAAATTGAACTAAAAGTTGAGGAGTACAACATATAAAATAATTATAAATAAGAATGATTAATATTCAGTGGTAGTTTCATTGTCACCCGGTATATACACCGGACCATTTACAGTATTATACCATATTTGCTAAAAAAATTTACAAATTATTTAAGGATTTCTGTTTAAATATTTATGTATAATACAAAAAATATTATTTGATAATGCTTATAAATACTTTTATTCATTTCGGCTATAAAATGCTATAGCGCCAAAATTAACCAACGAACTACCCAAAACGTTTTCAAAAAATTGAACTAAAAGTTGAGGAGTACAACATATAAAATAATTATAAATAAGAATGATTAATATTCAGTGGTAGTTTCATTGTCACCCGGTATATACACCGGACCATTTACAGTATTATACCATATTTGCTAAAAAAATTTACAAATTATTTAAGGATTTCTGTTTAAATATTTATGTATAATACAAAAAATATTATTTGATAATGCTTATAAATACTTTTATTCATTTCGGCTATAAAATGCTATAGCGCCAAAATTAACCAACGAACTACCCAAAACGTTTTCAAAAAATTGAACTAAAAGTTGAGGAGTACAACATATAAAATATTTATAAATAAGAATGATTAATATTCAGTGGTAGTTTCATTGTCACCCGGTATATACACCGGACCATTTACAGTATTATACCATATTTGCTAAAAAAATTTACAAATTATTTAAGGATTTCTGTTTAAATATTTATGTATAATACAAAAAATATTATTTGATAATGCTTATAAATACTTTTATTCATTTCGGCTATAAAATGCTATAGCGCCAAAATTAACCAACGAACTACCCAAAACGTTTTCAAAAAATTGAACTAAAAGTTGAGGAGTACAACATATAAAATAATTATAAATAAGAATGATTAATATTCAGTGGTAGTTTCATTGTCACCCGGTATATACACCGGACCATTTACAGTATTATACCATATTTGCTAAAAAAATTTACAAATTATTTAAGGATTTCTGTTTAAATATTTATGTATAATACAAAAAATATTATTTGATAATGCTTATAAATACTTTTATTCATTTCGGCTATAAAATGCTATAGCGCCAAAATTAACCAACGAACTACCCAAAACGTTTTCAAAAAATTGAACTAAAAGTTGAGGAGTACAACATATAAAATAATTATAAATAAGAATGATTAATATTCAGTGGTAGTTTCATTGTCACCCGGTATATACACCGGACCATTTACAGTATTATACCATATTTGCTAAAAAAATTTACAAATTATTTAAGGATTTCTGTTTAAATATTTATGTATAATACAAAAAATATTATTTGATAATGCTTATAAATACTTTTATTCATTTCGGCTATAAAATGCTATAGCGCCAAAATTAACCAACGAACTACCCAAAACGTTTTCAAAAAATTGAACTAAAAGTTGAGGAGTACAACATATAAAATAATTATAAATAAGAATGATTAATATTCAGTGGTAGTTTCATTGTCACCCGGTATATACACCGGACCATTTACAGTATTATACCATATTTGCTAAAAAAATTTACAAATTATTTAAGGATTTCTGTTTAAATATTTATGTATAATACAAAAAAATATTATTTGATAATGCTTATAAATACTTTTATTCATTTCGGCTATAAAGTGCTATAGCGCCAAAATTAACCAACGAACTACCCAAAACGTTTTCAAAAAATTGAACTAAAAGTTGAGGAGTACAACATATAAAATAATTATAAATAAGAATGATTATTATTCACCGAAACCGTTTTCAATGTTTTTTGTGCCTGATTCTTTATAATTTCAGCATTGTCTGCCTTTACATGTTCTCGGGTTTTATTCTGGTGCGCAAAGAACCCAGGAAGGAGCGAAACAAACTTTAAATAGCGTTCAAATTGCTCAACAAAGCAGCTCAAAGTTATCTCGACTGTAATTTGCCGACTGGGATTAATCAAAATATTCGTCTTAAAAAAATAAGCATAAATTGCCTTGGAGACCAATAATCGCCTCGACGATCATTACGGCAAACTGAAAGTAACCGTAGCAATCTGGCTAATGTTACATTCTTTTTTCTTGTTTGCCTGCTGGCACGAAATGAACAGATTATCCGGTCAGTACCGGACCACACTGGGTTTGTTGATTGTTTTAATGGTCTCTTCGGGTTTCCGTGAACTAAAATCACATTTTTAAATATAAATTGCTTGACAGAGAAAAAATACAAAATCTAAAACGAGAGGTAGATAAATGATCTCCATAGATACTCCCGCATCACCCTTTACCCAGAACTTCCCTCGTTACGAATATTTCGTTTTATTAGGAATAATAATAAAAGTATGACCCGATTTAGTTCCGCATATAGTCATGGGTCCCAGAGGGGGTGGCAACGAGCGGCGCTTGCCCCCCCCCCTGAAAAATGAAAATATTGTATATCACATATATTATGGTAAAAAATTATTTTTGCATCCCCTGGACAACATCGAATCTTCTTCCGCCCGCTTTTGGGATTGCATTTATATACTAAGTGGATTATAAATGACCTTTTTTTTTAGTCATCAGTTATTTTTGAACATTGTTGCTTCCTCTGAAAATGGTTAAAAACTTACATAAACTACGGGACACGAAAGAAAACCAGGCGGTCCTTAAAATAAAGGTTCATAGTCTTAGGCAAGCGGAAAAGTAAAATTTGTGTACGCAAAAAATTTTATGCTAATTTATTTGTTGTAATAGTTTCCACGCACTTGCCGCTAGAAGGTTCTAGCTATTTCCAGTGGCGCCTATACATTTCGAGCATTTATTTCATTTCTATATAAATGCGTTACGTTGAATTTGACTTATTATTTCGAAGTAACGATGGCGAGCAAAAGAGGAAAAGCAATTCGAAGCGGTGCACGTGAAGTTATTGCGAGCGTTATTGAGGCCTGTACTAGAGCTGAAAATAATAGTTTTACTATTCCAATTCAAAATCGAACAGAACGCGCTGCATTTTACACTGGTGTTTCGGAAAGTGGTGTAAGAAAAATTCAAAGAGAACATAATGATCGCTCATGCTCTACTTCACCTTTTAAATCTCCTGGTAAAAAAAGACCCTGATTATCATACAAAGATAAAATTAACAATGGTAATTTTCAAGTAATTCGACGAACAATAAAGGATTTTTATATAAACTTGAAGAAGGTTCCGACCTGCAAACCCCTACTTCGTGCTGTAAAGAACAAAATAGATTTTCCGTACAGGTATAAAACCTTAAATCGGCTTTTACGGTCAAATGGTTTTATTTGCCGCAAGTGCCAAAATAAACGAAAATTGCTCATTGAGAGACCAAATATTTTTCACTGGCGGGTGAAATATCTATCAACTGTAAGGCAATATAGGCAAGAAGGACGCAATATTATGTATCTAGACGAAACCTGGGTAGATAATGATATGACAGTGAACAAATGCTGGAAAAGTGAAAATGTTACAGGTGTTGTTCAGGGAATCCGCTCTAGTAGTCGCTTTATTATAGATCATGCTGGTTCAGAAGCCGGATTTGTTCCAGGTGCTGCTTTAGTTTTTCGCTCGGGACTAACAACTGGAGACTATCATAGACAGAGGTATAGAGATAATTTTAAAAAGTGGATGCTCGTCTTATCATTCTCAAGTAGAAGATAAAGTGCCAACTAAATACCGCACTGAAAAAACAAATTGCTTGTTTCAAAAAAAAATTACGTTCGGTCAAATAAATATTTGTTTCCTATACGAGAAACAAATATGTATTTAACATTTTTCAATCATTTGTTTGTAACGCGTTTCAAATATTTATTTAAGTTAAATGCGAAATTATTTGATATCACCAATTATTTCTAAATAAAGAGACACACAACAATTAAATATTTGTTTAATATGAAACCAAGTTTATTTAAGCCCAATATGTAGCTTATTTGAGATGAAGTTATATTTATTAGCACAACATATTATTATTCTTTATTGCAACTACATATTTATTTAATTAGAATCATGTCTATTTACGCCAAATGTGAAATTTATTTGAGGTAAAACTATATTTATTTATGTTAATCATTATTTTTATTTATCGTAAACACATATTTGTTGACATGAAAACATGTTTATTTAAACACAATATGTGATTTATTTCTCTGAAATACTAAAATTATTAAGTATAAATACATATTTAGTTACAGAGTTTTATCTACTTATTTGATTTAAATATTAGTCACCATTATTGAATGCGTCATCTATATCTATTGCCAAATATACCATGTGATGTATCATGATATTTTTTAGAATTCATAAAGTAGGTACTTATTCGAGTAACTTTTGAATGAATACTTAGAATCATTCAAAAAATCCCGATAGATACTGCTCGAATGTAATACATGGATTCATCTCAATGCGAAAAGAGGGAAAGAGGTCAACGATATTAATTAAAAACATAAAAATTACCTCCGGATTAACCATCATTGCATTATTATGCAGCAGACAGCCGGTAGAGTTGTATTGTAGTTTTACAGATCATTGACTATGATGGCCTTTTTTACGACGTGACAGCGTATGAAGAGAGTTCAAGAAATCCTCTTGTAGAATACCTACCTAACCTTTATATATGTATTTAATGCTTATTGAAGAAAAACTGTAATATTATAGTAAAAAAAAAACAAGTTCAAGTTAAATAATTTGCATTCATGACATACTAAAACTGATGTTAATTGTTTTACGGTGTTTTTTTTCATAAAAAAAAACTCGTTTTATTTTTCAGTTTTATTATCAAAGCTTATACTATCTTGACCAAAAACGATAAAATAACAAAAAATGGTAACGAAAATCAAGTCATTAGTACATACACTGCTTTCACTAAAGGAAATATCGATCTCTTAACGAACAATGTTTAAACTACTAAATATCAATAAACCAATAAAAAATCGATAACGAAAATCAAAGTATTAGTGCATACTCTATCTTGAATAAAACAATTATCGATTTTTTAACAAACAATATTTAACCTACTAAACATCAATAAATTAATAAAAAACGATAACGAAAATCATAAGAACTTCTAAATCAATCAAATAACACTTTTTCCATCTCCTGTATAATGAACATTGTAGGGAAATGGGTTTGGAAAAGTATTGTCATATGGAAAGATATGTAGGTCTTCCCTATCATTACTGGAAACCTCAAAAGCTTGAGCTTGGCTGCTATACTTTAAAGTATTCATTACGGATAATATAAAAAATATCTTATTGTCAACTAAAACAATATGTTTAATCAGTCCAAATATAGGGAATATTTCAGTCTCACTTATTTGCATAACAAAACCGACTTTAAAAAATATATTATTAATATTTACCCATGGCACTGTGAATGCATTATGACTATTTTCTAACACAGAATTGCACTTAGAAAATTTAAATTTGGCTTAGGCGGTCCAAACTCTAAGTTGTCAGAAAAACCTGTTCTGCTTAATAATCTATAAGAAAATCTTAGAGAATCTTTAATGCATAACGTTACTAAAAGATTCTTCTTGCAAGTTACTGCATTAGCGGTTGATTTTAGTAGTTTGTGATAAGCCTCGTACCTCATGCACCATATATTTCTAGGTGGACCCACTTCTAATATTATTCTAGGATAGTGTAAAAGTAAATGATATTTTGGTCTTAAATGTTCATTAAATAAGTTACAAAACAAGGAGTGATGCTCTTCAATAAGAACTTGTAAGAAAGAGATTTTGTCTTTAGTAAATGTTCGACTTAATAAAATTTCTAAAATCTCGAAAATTAAGATATATAGATTCCAGGATGGTTCATTATCTGGGACTAAATCTCCAATAATAATACCAAAGTATGCACATAAAGATAACATCTCTGACGCAGACATAATCAAATTATTTTTTCTCAAATGATCTAACTTTATTTGGGGCATGGCATTACCTACATCAGCCTTTGAAAAATTAAAAAACTTAATCCTGTTATTTAGGTGGTCTAAAGTGAAATATTTTTTTCTTAACAAGTCGTTTGTCAAAAATGCCATATCGTAACGTAAAACCCCCTCAAGTAGATCATGCATTAAATCACATGATACGTTTTTAGTCACATGAAAATTAGGCAGTAGATGCCATATGCATCTTTCCTTAATTCCATGCTCCAGGTTAACACAGTCGGCATTGTAATTATCGACGGTACGGAGTGTAAATTCACTTTCCCTCACTTCACTCTTCGTTAAGTCTTTAGGAGCAATGCAGAAACGACAAAAAAATTCTGAATTGAAACTTTCTGTGAAGCCTAGTATAGAATTAAGCCCTAAATTGTCCTCTAAAATCAAAAATAGTGTAAAATAGACTAGCACGACCCCGCGGTAGCTAAAACACAACCTCAAACCACAACAAACGACGCGCTGCACTAACTTAAACGATTCTAAAAACTGACTAATGACAGTAATGAATGACGCTTCGTCGCTTTCGGCTTTAGGGCGTTGGCCGGTCGACAGGTTTTCGCCCGGTTCCCCTTCCAGTGATTTTTTTTCAATAAACAAATAAATACTTATTTCACTCAAACAAATTTCCTTTAATAAACAGAGGAGTCCGACACCTTCGAACTCAGTGTTTAAATGCGCAATGAAAAGTGTTTGCTTCAAACAAAGGGCTGTTTGAGAACAAGTTTTTATAGTGAGAATACTATTTTCAAATAACCCATTGTTTGGCGCAACCCTTTAGAAGTTAAACAATTGAGTAAGAGCAGGCAAATAATCTAGAATATTGAAATTGACCAAAATGTGTTTTAATTAAACAAAATGTATTTCATATTAAGAAATATTGACCAAATAAACTATTTATTTGGATATTTTTTATTATTTTTATCAGTGCGTACAAAAGCTCGTGATATCGTGGCTTAAATCGAACAATCTTGTATGTGATCCAACATGGAGAAAATATTAATTATATGAAGTAATATCAGCCGACAAGCCTAGAGAAAAAGAAAAAAGTATAAAATTGACGGTCTTTTACGTAACCTCGGTCATACACCTTTAAGGCTGCCTCCATACATGTGCGACCTCAACCCTATTGAACTTGCAATCGTATGTTAAACATGTACGTTCTATTGAAGATAAATACTGGGAAGTAGATGGCAAAATTGAAACGGTTATTGATGATTTAGTTATCACACTGGGATCTTCACGTAGTGACGACGAAACCTCATCATTTTGAGAGGAAGACAACGATTATGAAGGAATTGAACCATTAGAATCACAGCCGTCAACCTCAAAAATAGCTTAGTTTTTTTTCGTATATTTTGTAAAATTGTTCATAGAGTAGCTGTCAATAAACTGCTTAAAAATAATTAATTTTCTGTTCGGGTGTCAAAAAATGTCTAATATTGCAATTAATAATTGAAAAACTACAGAACTCATATCTTTCCAAAATTAATACATCAATGTAGTTATAGTAGGGAAGCCAGCACTGATTCCAGTGAACAAGATTTATTAAAATTTTAACTTATGCAGTTCGCCTTTGGGCTATTCGGGTATAACAAAAAGGACCGTTTGTCTCCGTCTGTCATATTACTTTGTACAGGGGGCGTCATTGTGAAGTACTATACAGGGCGTTTCCTAATTGCGTGCTAATGTTAAAAGGGGGTGATACTTGGACCTTTTTAAGAAAAAGGTTTAATATGAACCTAAAAGTCTTAATATTGGAGATACAGGGTTTTAAAATCCCAATTCTATTATAGATAAATAACTGTGTGAAATTTGATACACGTCTTTTATGCATAAAAGGGCATTTTTTATTAACAATTAATTTTTGAAATTTCTACCAGCGGGGTGCATATGTAATTAACCTGGGTAAATCCGTATGCTCCTTAATACATAGAAGACGTGTACCAAATTTCATGCAGTTATCTACAATAGCATCAGAAATGGGACGAAAAAAAATTTTTTCTTTTTCAACTTTGCCATCCTGTAGCTCAAAAGTTAAAACTTTTAGGACATAAAAACACCCCCTTTAACATCAGCACGCAATTAGGAAACGCCCTGTATAGTACTTCACAATGACGGGCTCTGTATAAAGTAATATGACAAACGGAGACAGACGGCCACTTTTGGCATACGCGAGTAGCCCAAAGTCGAATTGTATAAATTAAAATTTTGATAAATCTCGTTCACTGGATCTGATGCTGGCTGCCCTTGTAAAATCTGGACTTGTAAATCGTCTGTCACTATACTGGTCTAATAATAGTGGACGTAGGCAGTAGCCCGGGAACCGTTAATGACAGAACTCAAGAAAAAATTTATTTATAGATAAATCGATCAAGAAAAATCAAAATTAAATCATTTTAAAATTCGAAAGTTACACAAAAGAGATATACAAGTGCGGTACACGAAAACAAGAAAACAGACAAATATAGATAAAGGTTCTTTAAGCATAGTTACATTTTTTAATTATCTGAAGTGCGTATAGTCAAAAAGGAGTGCCATATTATTTAAAGAACGACGGGACACCACTGGTTTTAAGAGATTTCTTGGCCAACCTTCCTAAACCGATTGACTCATTTTAATTTTTAATTTTTAATTTTTTTGCAAACATAAAGTCAATTGTATAGGATTTTTTTACGTTAATTTTTTAAAAATTTTATTCTGCCGCAGTTTTGTTCCGACATCTTGAATTCGTACCCCAACATTACAAATTAATCCAATAAGTAGTTTTTTCAAGCTGATTTTTTTAAATATTTTAGTAAGCTTTCATTTTGTTTTGCTACTTTGGATTCGTACCAAAATATTACCTGTTCATTCCTTTGTAGTATAGTAATATTTTTTTTAACGTTTCACTAGCCCGCCATCTTGTTCCGTCATATTGATATTACCAGATTATCCTCATATGACCCTTAATTTTTGTCTAAAATTTGAAGTCAATCTGGTAAGTAGTTTATAAGCTATAGCGCGAAATAACAAGCAGGGAGACAGGCGGACCGACGGAATTGATGAAGCTTCTTTTTTGGCATCTAGGGAAGTTAAACGTGAAGATATATAAAACCTTTAAGGGTAATTTTTTTCACAATTTCAAGTATTTTATTTGGCCGCCATTTTGTGTCACCATCTTGAATTAGTACCACAGTTTTATTAGTTCATCTCTATACCACAGTTAGTTAGGACACATAATTTGAAATCAATCCATTTTACGCTCATTAGGTAATTAACAAAGGTAATCATATTTTCATTAAAATCAGTGTGTTAAAGTGTTAATAATATCAGGATGGACATTAGTACATCCTTCCAGTGGCGGCTATTCAGGTGAACTAGGTGAAGTGCTACTTCACCAGAGAAAATAAAAAAGTAAACATCTAACTATATTTATTATATATCTCTTAAAATTTAAATTTTTACATTCATTTATTCACCTAATTGGCAAAAAATAAACTGTACATCTCGAATAAATATTTTACTTGACCGTTAGCGGCGTGTCTTTTTAAAACTTTCAATCGAACTTTATTATAACAACTATAACAGTGGCGCAAACCGCTTCGACTTTGCTAGAGGTGCTATGTTTAGTTTATGATTTTCCTACTACGTTGCCATGACAACGCGTACCTGATGACGTCGACCGCATGGAAGATTAATGTTAAAGATCAGAGTTTCAATCGTCATCCTGGTTTTCGGCGTACAAATGGTTATGTAGTAGTCAAATATTACAAAAATTGTTTTGCTCGCCTTGTTTACTAGTTTCCAATAAATATTCAGTGTGGAATAAGGAAGGATTTGCAGGTATGTTAAATATATGAAAGTCTTTACATTACATTACTAATAAAAAGTTTAAATATTCCACTACATATTATTGAAAAAGAAAACGCTGACTTGGGATAATCGTAATTTAAATTGGTTACGCTGGCTCCTGGGTTTTAAATTAGCTTTTTTTAGCGAGTGCTAAAGGCAAACAAAGTAGGCATTTTTATTGGCAAAATTTTCGCAAATGTGTCTGCATTTTGGCTACATCTGAAAATTATTGCCATTTGATAAATATTTTCTTGCAAAGTGACCAATTTCAAGGAATATTTTCTTAAAAAATAGCCTAAAACTTTTTATGATCCGCCATGATTGAAATTAAAATGAAACCAATTTCCGAGCAGCCATTACTTGACCACTTAACCCATTTATGCCCGAATTATTATTTTTTTTATTTAAATTAAAAAGTTAATGTATTCTACGAAAAAACATTTATTAAGACACAAAAATAAGTTATAAATGAAAAAATAACTCAAAAACAAGCTTTTGATGGTGTCCTTTTTTAAGGACACTGGGCATATCCACTACCCTTATGGTAATTAACAAAGCAGTCCATATGTAGAGCCACGTCACACCTGGCACATTTTTTCTGTACTTTTTTATGGCAGACACGGCAGCGAGTTTGCTTCTCTTGAGAAATTAGAAAATGGTTCTCACTATTAAATCTAGTTTCGACATTCTCCAAAGCCGATGGTCTTCCCTTTTTCTTTGTGATGGAATTACTCTGCAAAAAAGTGATAACTATTTGTCTCCTAAATTTCAGCTGATCATAGGAACCGCCTTGTAGTTTATGAAGATGCCATGCATTTTGAACGCTGAGGTCAAGGCAATAGGCAATGAGGCAAAAATACCATTTCTTACCTCTTATTGCTGTCCTATAATAACTTATGTTTTCATCGCACGTGTCAACTCCACCCATGTAGGAGTTATAGAAGTATATTGGATGAGGTTGCTCAATAAGAATTCTCTTATTTTCCTTTTGGGAATATCTGGAAACATGATGCAATGGTTTAAGCGATAAATTATTAATAGCAATATTCACGCTGTTGTTGTCATGCCATTTTACAATTAGCACTTTATCTTCGGCTGACCTGAAATCATAGGATCCTCTAACTTCTTTTTTCATTTCAGTTTTTGATTTTACTGGACATTTTGACACCCTATTTTCTCGAATAGTACCCGTGGCTCTAACATTTCTCCGATGTAATTCCATGAGAAGCGGCACAGTTGTAAAAAAATTATCAAAGAAAATGTGGTAGGAATTATTCTGAAGCTCCTTTAGCACATCGCAATATTGCAGCACAACAGAAGGTCCCAAACCAAACGATTTATATTGGTTTTCAACTTTGGCCTTCCCTTGATATGGCTCCAACCAAACACAATATCCATTGCAGGCTTTACCAGACAATGTGCCCATCCACATTTTAAAACCAAACCTAATTGGTTTCCCTCGAATACATTGCTTGCAGCCGTGTCTGCCAAAGTAGGGTACCATCGACTCATCGATGCTATGGTATTCTTGAACTGGAGCAAAATCTTGGAAATTTTTGTTCACTCTATCTAAAAGTGGTCTTATTTTCGCGAATTTGTCATTCTTGTTCAGCTGGTCGTTATCACAGCAATGCAAATTAGAAAGAATGTATTCAAATCTATTACGTGATAATGCACCTGCAACCATTTCATTTCTCGAGTCGCTGCTTACTTCCCAATACATTCTCCTCCTTGGAACAGACACATAGCCACTAAGCAACAGAATACCAAAGAATGCTCTCATCTCCTCTTCAGAGATATTGCCCAATTTATTTTTTTTGATAGCGTAAGAATTGCTGTTTGAAACGAATAATTTGATTATATCAGAGTCAAATAAATTATTGAATATTTCGGTTGGAGTAAAGTTTGTGTCCGTTGAATAGGTTAGAGGCCATTCGGTAACTTTTTCCGGGATATCCCTTTCAACCCAAACAAAGTCTTTTTTCAATGCATTTTGTAGCGTAGACAGTGGAAGTGAATCTTCTTTTTCCCACGACTCCGAGTCATTTATATCAGCACCAGGAGCCTCGACATCAGTAGAAGTAGTGGAAAAATTGTTACCTGCGAGAACATCAGAGTCTGTGAACACCTCGGATTCTGTAGCGACCAGTTCTGCTTCTGCTCGTAATTGTGAACCAGGCAAATTGTTCACAGTTGCCAAGTCCTCGTCACCGGAGTCTTCGTCGGTAACATCTCCGCAAGCGTTGGTTGGCGGTAATATTGCAATTTGTACCTCATTACCAGGTGGAAAATAATCCTCTTCCTCCAAACTACGCAGCAGCTCATTTAAAGTTAGGCCCCTAAAAATATTTTTTTATACAATTTCAAGTTTTTTATCCCCAAACGCGATAAAAATATGTATTATGTATTTCGTTTTTTTTTTGAAAATGTATGTAAATGGCATGTATGTGCCCACTGTCCTTAAAAAAGGACACCTCCATTTTTGAAGGTATGGCAACAAGGCAAAATATTTTACATGAAGTTAGCCGCCCGACATTACAAGTATAACATCTCTAAAATAGGTCTAAGTCAGTAAAACGCGATACTGATAAATAGTTTACAAATAAACTTACCCAGTGAGTCGCAGGTCCAAAGGTTCTCCCATAATTTATGAGGCTGTCAACTGAAATACACAGAACTAGTCCACTTCACAGAAAAGCGCAATTTTTACTAAAAAAACACGTGGATTTATGCTTTACTTGCTCCTTTTTAGTGGCGACATCTATGAATTAGCGGATCTACTTGTCCATATTCATGATTACAGGAACCTATGTCAAGTGTCCTTTTTTAAGGACAGTGGGCATAAATGGGTTAAAAAAAAGCATCTTCTTTCTATAAAAACGTATTTCATGCATGTTTTTACGTTATGAACTCTAGTCAATTTTCTTAGCAAAATATATTTCCAAACAAAAAACAAAAAAAAAATTTGTAGAAAACGAAATTTTTAGTATCAAGAAGGGGCGCTTGTTTTACATGCCTATCTTAGATTCTTTTAACAGTAAAAGTTCCTGTGCAAGTGTTTTTTTGTCCCTAACAACCGTCAAACAAATATTTTATACCATAAGTCATAGTGTATTTCTACGAAATCATGATTTGTTATATTTGCCTCTTGGCTCATAAATTCTTACACTGATTGGCAATGAATACAATTTCTACATAATTTGAAGCAATTGATGATTTATCATATAAATGAAGAAAAGCAAAAAAGGAATTATTTAGCTAAATTTCGGACAAAAATGTGATTCAAATTTCGGCTAAGAAACAAGGCAGAATTCAGCTAAAAAAGCTCCATTTTAAAGTCAAAAAGTAGCTAATAAACCCAACCATAAAATCAAAAAAGAGGGTCGTATAATTGCCAATTGGCTATTTTTGCCCCATTAAGGCCAAATTATTATTCCCCACTTTAGCCATATATCCGTCTTTATACTGTAATAGAACTGTTATTTTGGCTAGCAATTTTAGCTAATTAGCCAGGGATATTAGCCAATATGACAGCATTTTAGCCCATATATGATGATATGTGCTACTTGGGTCACCAGTCATAATTTGATGAAAATGCTTACAAAAAAATATATGCCACTGAAACAGCTCGACACAACCAAATCAATAAGTGTTGTCCTCTAAAACCTGACAGTGAAATGAAGAAAAAACATAGAAATAGCGCCTTGGCAAAACCAGCGAAGTTTCGAGATGGTGAAGAACAGAGAAGAAAGGGGTTTCTGGGGAGGAGGAGTCAAACTGGATTGAACTATTCAAAAATATAAAATCAAAATTAGAGCTGAAAGTAAATTTCTATGCTTTATATTGCATAACAAAATGCCCGTATTGGATTTGAGAAAGCTATTACTAAGAGCCATCAAAGGGTTATATTATAATTTTAAAATAATTGACCTGCTTCCTAATTTTTCTGTGGTTTGACCTTCCAGATACTAGACTAGTTAGTAGCCCTAGGAATATTACCATTCCATTATATACCTTGTAATGTTGGGGAAATTCTAAACCTGCATTTATGAAAACTAATTTTTGTTTCATATATTCGACTGTTTTGATATTATACACAAGAGGTTCTAATCGGTCAGTAAAAACCACCAGAACCATCGAACGATCGAGTTATAACCAGAACAAAGGAGGTTCCTTCATCCACTGAAACAATAATTACGTTATTATTTTTTCCT